>CM044007.1:42906949-44106949 GCA_024085815.1 Flaveria linearis | reverse complement strand
CTGAACTGGATTATTAGTTATAAATACTGCTGCTATGTTGTCAATATAAATTGGAGTGTGAAGAAAGTTAAAACCATAATCAAGCATCTGGTTTTGAATCCAGAGAACTTGAGAACAGCATGCAGATGCTGCTATATACTCAGCTTCTGCTGTTGAGACAGAAACATTGGTTTGCTTTTTGCACTGCCAGGATACCAGTCTCGGACCAAGAAATTGACAACCGCCAGAAGTGGATTTCCTGTTGAAGTTACATCCCCCATAATCATTGTTAGTGTATGCATAGAGATTGAAGTCTCCTTCCTTTGGATACCATAGTCCAAAAGCAGGCTTGCCCTTAAAAAAACTGAATATCCTCTTGACTGCATTGACATAAGATTCCTTGGGATCTGCTTGATATCTGGCACACACACACAAACACCAAACATAATGTCAGGCCTACTGGCTGTTAGATACATTAATGAACCTATCATGGAACGATAGTGTGTCTGATCCACTGATTTGCCTTCAGGATCAGGTCCAATCTTCACTTTATTATCCACAGGAGTTCTGATGGACTGACAATCAGCAAACTTGAGTTTCTTTAGCATTGTTTCCACATATTTTGATTGATTGATGAAGATTTCGTCTGCTATCTGTTGGACTTGTACTCCCAGAAAGAAAGTGAGTTCTCCCATAGCACTCATTCGGAATTTTGAATGCATGAGATCTTCAAAGTCTTTACATAGAGTCTTGTTTGTTGAGCCAAAAACGATATCATCCACATATATCTGTACAAGCAACATGTCCTTTCCTTTTCTTTTTCTGAAGAGGGTCTGATCAATCTTTCCTCTTTCATAACCATTGTCAAGAAGGAATGATGAAAGTGTCTCGTACCACTTCCTTGGAGCTTGATGAAGACCATACAAGGCTTTGTCTAGCTTGTACACCCTGTGGGGAAAATCCGGGTCTTCAAATCCAGGAGGTTGACTTACATAGACCTCTTCAGCAATCTTTCCATACAGAAATGCACATTTCACATCCATTTGATAAACAGTGAATTTCATGAACGCTGAATATGCGAGAAAGATTCTTATGGCTTCTAGTCTGGCTACAGGGGCAAATACTTCATCATAATCAATTCCTTCTTCTTATGTGTATCCCTGAGCTACTAGTCTTGCTTTGTTTCTAATGACAATTCCTCTGTCATCAGTTTTGTTTCTGTATAGCCACCTGGTACCGATAAGGTATTGTCCTTCGGGAAGATCTACCAGCTGCCATACTTCTTGTTTCTTGAATTGCAACAACTCTTCCTGCATTGCTTCAATCCAACTGTTGTCTTGAAGAGCCTCTTTGATATTTTTAGGTACTGTTTGACATAGAAAGAATGAGAACAAGCAGATGTTAGTTATGCTTGACTTGCTCCTTGTCACCCGTTCATTTAGTTCACCAATGATGTTGTTAACTGGATGATCTTTGTATATTCTTGTGGTTAGAATTGAGTCACCAGCAATGGTTACATCAAGATTGGAGACATTCAGTTCATCTTGGTGCGAGGCAACTTCTTCTTGTACAGTTGGGGAGCTATGAAAGTAATCAAAATTTGTTCCGGTTCCTGCTTCAGTGTCAGCAAGGATTTGATTACTTCCATCATTTGAAGTTCTTTCAGTGTCAACCGGAGGGATCACATGAGTTTGAGTTCTAACTTCTTCTTGGTTTCTGACTTCAATAGATGGCATCTCTGATGGAGAGGGTATTGTACTGGGACCATCCTCAATTGAAGCACTTTGATGTTGAACAGTATGTCTGACAGGATCAGCTTGTAGTGGAACCACTTCATCAAGTTGCTCAGTAGATGTTGGAGGAATCATTGGAAAGTTACTCCTTCTTTCTACTAACGATGAAGGTACAGCTGATTGTAGGTTTCCTGCACTAGACATGTGAAATTGGTCAAAAGATTTAGTAAATGAGTCAATATCAAACAACCAATCAGGACCATTAGTTGATTTGGGAAATGAATGTTCCTTGAATTGAACATTTGTTGATTCGTCAATAATGTTTAATCTAGGATTAAACACTCTGTAAGCCTTTGAAACAGAAGAATATCCTACAAATAATCCTTCATCAGACTTGGATGAAAACTTTCCCAAATGGTCACGGGTGTTTAATATTGAGACAGGACAGCCAAATGATCTGAAAAATCCAATGAATGGCTTTCTTTGAAAAATTAGTTCATAAGGTGTCTTATTACTTTCTTTGACGATCAAAGTTCTATTTTGTACAAAGCACGATGTGTTAACTACTTCTGCCCAAAAGGTGATTGGCAGTTTAGCATCTGCTAGCATAGTACGTGCTGCTTCAATTAGTGTTCTATTTCTTCTTTCAGCTACTCCATTTTGTTGAGGAGTCCTAGCTGCACTAAATTGATGAGCTATGCCTTTGGTTGTACAAAACGAACTCATATCTTCATTTTTAAATTCTGTCCCATTATCACTGCTGATTGTTTTGACTTTAAGATCAATTTGATTTTCAATTTTGATGATAAAATCTTTTATTAATTGGGATGCTTTATTTTTATGAAGTAGGAAGAAGACATATGTGAATCTAGAAAAGTCATCTATAATCACCAAACAATAATGCTTCTTTCCCATACTCATAACATGAGTTGGACCAAAAAGATCCATATGAAGTAGTTTCAATGGAGAATTGTTGGTGTTCACCAACTTTAGCTTGTGAGACAACTTGTGTTGTTTTCCTTTAAGACACGCTGAACAGTGGTCAATAAAGTGGAATTCTTTTTGAGGTAATCCAATAACATGATTTCCTTTGACCAGTCTGTTCATATTTTTGAAATTTGTGTGTCCCAATCGTCTGTGCCAAAGTTGTGATTCATCAAAAGATGCTTTTGATAGAAGACATGTTTCTTCTTTTGGTGATGCAGAATTGAGGTTAATGACATAGGTGTTATTCTTCCTCGGTGTTTTCAAGACAACCTATTCTTCAAGAATTTGAAATCCTAGTCTCAGAATGTAGCAATGAGTGTCAGTGAAGTGAGTGGAATATTTCTTGTCACAGATCTGAGACACGCTGAGAAGATTGAAGTTCAGTTGTTCGCAGTAGTTCACTTGTCAAAGCTCAGCATTCCACTTGTCACAGATCCTTCACCTGTAATTCTACCACCTTGTGAATCTCCTCCAAATGCCATAGTAGTTCCTTGAATGTGCTTAAAATCATGAAGGAGAGAACGATCTCCAGTCATGTGTCGGGAGCATCTACTGTCCACATACCATAAACTATTGGACCTGTATGAATGTCCCTACCAGCACAGAAAGAACTAATTAGAGTGTGAAACCCAAGCCATGATGGTCTTGGGCTTACCGTTTCTATCCATGATAGTAACCTGTTGGTATTTTCCTCGAAACTGGTGCTTTGATGATGAAATCATGCTTGATTTGTTTCTGAAAATCGAGCGGTTTATTACTTCAACTGAAGAGTCAGATGAGTATTCAAACCTTTGATCCCTGTTTCTTTTTAGAAAGTTTATTCGTTTTTTGTTATCAAACTTTGTTTTAGAATTATAAAAATCATTAGTTTGTTTGACTACTTGATTTTTATTTCTTTTGATTCTGTTTGAAGTTCTCAGATTTTTCACGTCATCATCAGACTTAGTGACTCTGTGATGAGGACGACCATTGATCTTATGTTTCTCAGACATGATTTGAGATACAGGCTTGTTCTAAGGTATTCTCGATCCCTTTTGTTTAAAGAAACAATCAGATGTATTGTGATTTGTCATGTTGCAGACAGAACAGTATTTGTTGAAATAACAGTTCTTGGTGGAGTGATTGTTCATATCATAGATTGAACAGTAGTGATTGTAAAAGCATTTATCTATTCTGTGATTAGACCTCTCACACACATCACAATACATGTGTTTGTTTCTAGCTACAATCCTGATGTTGCGGATTTTGTAGCTTTGGTAGATTTGGAATTCGATTCATTCCTTGGTTTTGATGACAAAGCCTGATCAACCTTGTTGGTAGTTTGTTTCACAATACTACTGATTTTGCTTTTCTGAGGTTGATCATGCTTTCTCGATTTTTGTCTAATCTCTCTTTCAAATTGACTCACATGCTCTTTATTGAAAATATCAAATTCAACCCCTTGCTTTGATTTTGAAGTTTGAGGGTCTGAGTTAGTTTTAGTTTTTGTGACCTGTGAAACTTTTCTTTTGATGGATGGTGAATCAATGTCTGATTTGCTTGAATTTTTAGGAGAGTTTATCTCACTATCGCATCTACTTTCAGTGGGTAGATTCACCTTATTAGCTTTTATTTTCTTTTCCTTGGAAATTGCGGGAATGAATTTCACAAAAGGAACAATAGCCTTGATTGGGCTATCTGTTTTGATCACACTCACTGTCTTGTCTGAACACTCCTTGATTTTAACTGGGTGACCTAACTTGATTTTGTCCTTATTAGTTTCAATGTAAACACTAGGTTTATTTTGAGGATTGGTGACTTGTTTTACTATTGTTTTAGGTTCAATAGTGTTAGGTTCATTTTCCTGTTTAAGTGTGACAGAATCAGGCATGACAGTGTAGTTGTCATTGTATGGTGGTGGACAACAGTTGTATCCAATACCAGACATGTCTTTGGGATCCTTTTGAGAATCAAGCATCTCTTGCAGCTTTACTGATGACTGTTGAAACTTTTCTAGTTTCAGTCTAGTAAGATTTTGTTCAGTTTTAGATTAAGCTAATTTTTCAGTTAGTTGCTCATTCTCAGCTGCAAGAGTGTACTTTTCACCATGCAATTTTTCAATGTCAGAGATGAGAGATTTAATTTTGATTTCAAAGCTTTTTATTTCTCTCTTAAGCATCTCTAACTTCACCTTTTCTTCTTGAATTTTATCAGCCAGTTTATGATTATACTCTCTATACCCTTGCAGTTCAGTTATGCATTTGTCACTACAAAGGTTAGATTTTACCTCAGTAGGCATGGGCGAAGGTCCATCATTGATGTGAGCCATGAGTGCATGATTTTGAAATTGAGGCTTTACTTCCTCAGCATACATGCTCTAGTCACACACTCCATCCTGCTTGATAACAAGAGCATTTGCTGATGACTGATTGCTTCCATACGCTTGATTGGTTAGTTGGGGTTGAGTGCTGTTGTTGATGACTGTTGGAGTGAAAGCTTGAAGATGGTTGTGAAGATGACTGGCTCTGAGAAGGCCTTTGAGCGTTGTAGTTTCTTCTGGGAGCATTGCATTCTCTAGTGAAGTGGCCAGTCATACCACAGTTGAAGCATTTTACTTTTGATTTGTCATATCCAAGCTTGGTGTTTTCATTAAGGTGAAGCTTTTTCCCTTTTCTGAAAAACTTCTTTGCTCTCATAGCAATCATGGCCATTTGCCATTGCAAGTCCATTTCCTCCACATCATCTGGATCCATTTCTTCCAGATCTTCTTGGATCAAATGTGTACATGTAAGTCTTCCACCCAAATAGGCTTCGAAGCTGGCTACAAATGCATTGTAAGTTGCCTTTTGTTCTTCAGTTTTGAATCATCAGGAGTAGGAGTTGAAGAGAATCCTGATGCTTGACTTGTTGAAGTTGATGGGGAAGATGTTGATGGTCTGTTTGATGGTGGGGCTGTAGAGAATCCAGTTGCTTTAGTTTGATCCCTTGAGGAGATGAAATCATCCTTCTCAGTAATGAAGGCATTTTCCACAGAGTGATTATCTGTGGGAAACTTATATGCTTCAACTATTCAGGGTCCTCCAAGATTTCTGCTTCTTTCATCCAGTTCTAAAGCTTCTATCTTTGCTATCATGATATCCAGTGTGGTGCTCTACAAATCAAGAGTGTTCTTCAGCATAGTTACATTTTGTTTCAAATTTTTAGGAAGACTATGTAACATCTTCTTGTTTAAATCCTTTGACTTGTAAGTAACACCCATGATCTCTAAATCATTCACCAGCTGCACAAATCTATGCAACTGTTTAGAGATGGACTCCCCTTTGGAGTGATGAAATGTCTCATACTTGTTCACAAGCTTGTCTTTGTTGATTTCAGCCACTTCACTGCTTCCTTCACACATGATTTGCAGTGCATCCCATATAGCTTTTGCAGTGCCATACTTTTCCAATCTTTTAAGCATATCCATTTTAAGTGCTTGAGTAAGTATGGAGTAAGCTTTGAGGTCAATCTTGATCTTCTTGTAATCATCATCATCAAGAGTAAGATCTTCAATAGGAATTCTTGAGGTCTTGTATAGTGTAGCTTGATCTGCAGATAGTGTAACTTGAATGTGTGGGCCTTTGCATATTGAGATCCAATAATCAGGATCAATACCTGTAATATAGTTCATGAATCTGATTTTCCATTATTTAAATTCAGATTTATGTTTGAGCATGGGTTGTTTTGAGGCATGCCCAAGTTCAGAATAATTATGTGAATCCATAGTTACTTGTTAGTTTTAACTTGTTTAGATCTGGATTTAAGTGATTTTATGGTTAATTAGTCCAAATAGTCCAACAAGTCCGAACTTAGTCCTGTAACAATGGATCTGCTGAGAATATGTAATTTTCAGCTTTTGATTTTCTGTTTTTAGTGACTGTGCAACCTGAACTGTTTGTTCGAAGAGGAGATCTTCAGGTGAACAGTAGCAGTGGAGTATATCAGTGAGTATTCAGTTGGAGTACTAACAAGAGATGTTTGAAATCTCTAAACAACAACTCAATCAACAGATCAATCGGGTTAAACCTAGATCTGAGCAGATCTGAGTAATAACCGAGAGCCAACGCTCTGATACCAATTGACTGGTTACTTTTTAGAATGATATTCTCTGTTGATATGAATCAACAAGGATCGAATATGAAGATTGAGTCAATGATTGAAAGGCGGAATCAAGCAATCAATGAACATAGAACTCTTGATATACTCATAAATGCACTCTTGTATTAATTAGATGAACTGTTACAGAGTAAATGCTAGGGTTTAGCAAGCTACAGTAACAAGATAGCTAACATGGGAGAGAAACAAAGTATATTCTATTTGTCTACTCTCAAAAGTTGTGTAAACAGTCACACAAAAAGTCACTCAAAGTCACACCTCACATACGAGGTTTTTATTCTATTTATAGGCTGACTTACAGCTTGTACAAAATAACTAAACTACCCTTAGTATAAGTCTTCATCAGCATTTGTCCTTTGTCATCCGCATTAACTAATGCGGATGAGTAATTCTTCATTAGCATTTGTCTTCTATTAGCCGCATTAGTGTTTGGTCATTAGCATTAGTCAATGCGGATGAGCAAACACTTGGCCGCATTTGTTGCTGGTCATCCGCATTAGTTAATGCGGATGAACAAATGCCTTGTCTGCATTTCATCAGCTGTCCGCATTAGTTAATGCGGATGAACAAATACTTGTTAGCATTTGTTCTTGGTCATCCATATTAACAAATGCGGATAGCCGACACTTGTATTTTTCTTCTTATGCAGGATCTTCTTTATGCGCATTTCTTCTTGGACTTGGGGAGAAACCAGCAGAACAATCATCCACCTCTTGAATTGGCATGTATGATCCTTTCAGGGTCTAACAAGCAGTGCCATTCCCATTGAAAGTCGAGGGCTTGCATCTCTGGAATGCCCCATAGTTGCAACCGCGTGTAGTTTCCTGCACTGCTTCTTCCTCATCCTCCTCGCTCGAGACAATTGGCTCGGTCTCCGATCGTTCTATCTCTTCCTTCCTGTGGTCCTTCTTCTCTCTTTCCTCTCATCCTCTCTCTGCCTTAATAACTTCAGTCACCACAGACGGCAGTATCGTCTGCATGACTTGATGCACCTCCTCTACCACCGCTTCTTTTACTGAGGCCCTTAGATTCGCACTCCCATCACCATCTTCCTGGTGATGTATCTCGGGCTCTTCACAGCCCCTTTCAGTCGTCTTAGCCTGGTTCCTAGTGAAACGTGGTTCAGTACCACGTCCTCCCTATGCTCCACCCCTGGAGGCTTTAGATGATCTACCTCCATCCATCCTCTAATCACTATAAGATTCAAAGACTAACATGATCATTCAAGGAGTAGCTCAGTTCATGTTAAATATAGTAAGTCCCTAATTACAGTGGCCAGTTATGATTAGCCACTTACTTTACTCTTCATACCCCAAGCATTTCCTATCCTAACTACATCAGTATCTAAATCTACTAAGAGCACATAATCAACTAGCACCCGTACATAACTCAAATTAACTTTGAAAAAGAAATACCTGATGGCACGTAGCTACTCGGGCTGGCATCCCTTTCCTTTAGTCCCATTCTCAGTTTAAGATTAGGCTTTGAAAATATTTACCCAATTCACTTAAACTATGGCTCTGATACCAACTTGTAAGGCCCCGTTCCCGGGCACCTCACAGTTGGTCATTCATAGCATTACACATACATATTAATATAATTTTCATAAGATATTACAGCGGAATTTAATTATCAAAAGCCATTCATTTCATTCATAAATACTATTGATATGTAGTACAACATTGTTAAGTTACAAAAGAAAACATTCCTTAATTGCATTACAAATCAACAATGATAATATGTGTGAATGGATGCCAATCTTGCCCTTGCCGAGTAGCCTCACCCTCATGCCATCCTCAGCAACATTTACCTGCCAACTGAAAAATACATAAAAGTTAGCGTTGCTGAGTGAGTTCTAGTTTTTGTAAAAATATATATATTACCTTCTGTTCGTTAAAACATTTTCTTTACTATCGTACATGATCACACATCGTACATTTCATTCATTATCTTACATGTTCGTTCGTTTCGTACTTTATCTTTATCGTTCATTTCGTACTTTATCCTTTTCTTTCACTAGTTCTAGATCCTATCAAACTTTACACTCATCATGGCATGCAACCATGATCTCTGAGGTCGAATGACAAAGATCCCGCTTCGTACTTTATTATTATCTTTCGTTAACGTTCGTCTCGTACGTTATCAATATCCTTCGTTATCGTTCATTTCCTACTTTATACTTCGTTTATTTCATACTTTATCATCTCGCTCGTTTTGTACTTATTCTAGATCCTGTCAGACTTTTCCCCCATTGCGGTCCGAAACCGCCATTCCAAGCACGAAGCTCCTTTACTAATTGGCCCGAAGCCCGTGGCCTGAAGCCACCATTCTAGGCATAAAGCCCCGTTACTAACTGGCACAAAGCCGTATCATATATTGGCACAAAGCCCGGGGTCGAATGATAAGGATCCCGTTTCGTACTATGGGTTCAGTCACCTTGATTGTTCCCCCTGTGTGTGAACACTCATGGGTTAAAATCACACGTTATCAAACACACAGTTGAGCTATCAACTCGCGAAGAGTTGTAATCTTTCTTTCTTTCTTTCCGCTTGCAAGCCTTTACTTTCTTTCGTTCTTTATGTTCCACTTCCGTTATCATTAATCTTATCTCTTTCACTAATGTCAGTACTTTACGTTTATGGTTATAAACACACCATGTAAAGTCACACATCAATATATCATAACTTAAGGAACATAAGAACAAATCATACCTAAGCATAACATCATAACACATCATCATACATGACATATCACTCATCATCCATCACCCAAAGTCAACTTACATCACCCTCGGGAACCTCCCCAGTCAAAGCCTACACTTTACATTTTTCCCAAAATTCAGAAAATAATACCAAGTCTTAGGTACATGAGCACTATGCAGGCGCATGGCCTTCTAGGCACATTGGAACACGCACATGGGAAAAGTTCTGGGCGCATGGGCACTATTGGGGCGCATGGCTCAACACTTAGTCATTCTAGGCAAATCTAGGCGTGTGGGCACTATGTAGGCGCATGAGTGCCTGAGCGCATGGGAACACTTAGGTGCATGGGACACTTAGTCAAATTCAGCCTAATTCCAGGCGCATGAATACTTACTTGGGCGCATGGGGTTTTGGGCGTTTGGGCAGACTTAGACATTCAGGTAGCTGGGCGCATGATACTATTTCAGGCGCATGAACAACTACGTATAACTAACATTACCATAATTCAAGCCAAAATTCAATTCTAACATGCTCTAAGTTAGTTCTAACATTCGAAGCATTAGGAACACATACATAACATCATCATAACCATAAATCACCAAAGATATACACCCACCCACATACACATTTGCATATACATATGGGTATACACACCCATGTTATAAAAACATTTAAACGTGCATTTCCAGCCCCAAAATCATATAAAATCTGTAAAAAGGGGGTTCTAGAACTCACCTTTGTCAATCTTTCGGGCAATATTTCTTCAATCCTGATTGCACTATGAGTTCACACCTAAAACCCACCAAAACACAAACTCACAAACGTACAAACACATACATAAGCAAAAACTCGAACTGAAATCAGTCAAGAACACCTAAAAACCATCGAATTCTCACCTTGAATTCGACTTCTCCTTCTTCTTCTTCAAAAACCCGAACTCTCTGCTCTTTCTCACTCTAAAAACCGGTTGAAATGAGATGTGCAGACAAAATGGGCGGCCATACCACTTTTTGTACCCACTTTTGATACTTTTTGTCTTTTTGACACTATTAACCCCACAACTTGGGTTAAATTGCATTTCCCCCTTTTAATCATGCTTATTCTTTCCTTTTACAACTTTTTAAATATCCAGATGTTACAATCCCAAGGTGCCATCTCTAACTGAAGATGGTGTCATGATTGAAAAGGATATTGAAGACTACTCAGATGAAGACTTTAAGAGGATGGACATCGATTTAAAAGTAATGACTGTATTGCTCACTGCTATACCAAACTACATAATGGTAGGCTTTGAGCACTGCACAACAGACAAAGAACTCTTTGATGCTTTGACATTGATGTACTCCGGTTCCTCTGAACCCAAAAAGTCCAAGAAAGTTGTACTAAAGCAGAAGTTTGAAAACTTCACTTATATTGATGGTGGGACCTTAAGCCAACAATACTTCAGGTACATGGACTTAATCGCATTTCTTAAGTCCATGGGAGTGACTCTTCCAAAGAGAGATATAGTTAGAAAGTTAATAAGTGCACTTCCTCATGAATGGACTTTCTATTATGTCTCTATCAGGAGAACTGAAAATTTGAAAACACTCAGGATGATTGAACTATATGGAATCCTTGATGGATATCGTACAGAGATGGAGACTCATAAAGGCCACCAGATGAACAGAAGCTCAAACCTTCCTGTCAGCAATGCTCTACATGTTGCTGAAGGGTTAAGAACTCCCTAGACCCAGATGTACCTGAACTACAATCAACATCTTTCGTACTCCTCTGGCCCTTACATCACTTTTCCTGAGAGACCCAGGTCTCAACAGGCTCAACAAAGTCCTTTCCAGGATAGTTGTGCTTTTGTCTCAGGAAATGAACACTCAGGAGATTTTCAATTATGTATTGATGATCTAGAGTGTCTTAGCCCAAATGAAGCAGAATACATGGACATTGTCTAGTAGATGGCTCTTTTAACCTACAGAGCAAAGAAGTTATTCAAGAGAATAGGAAGGCACGTTCCCCAGAACCCAACTAACAACAAGTTTGGGTTTGACAAATCAAAAGCCAAATGTTACAACTGTAACCAACTTGGCCATTTTGCAAGGGAATGCAAAGCTCCTAGATCTAATCTTGGAGCAGCTCAAGCCTCTCAACATTATGCTACACCAAAGGCTGAAACCAAGTCAACTGAGCAGCAAACTACAGCTGTTGCTCAAGAGGTTGGTTGGAGCTTCATGGTGTAAGTTGTCACCCCTGCTCAAGCTCTCATGGCTGGATCTGATGATATCAAGGTATATGAACATCTCTGTACTGTAGCCTGTATAGCTAAGGTTAAAATGTATCAGGACTACAACATGGAAATTAAGTTTGTTATTGTGTCCTTAAACATATTAAAATCTTATTTTAAGGGTGCAAAATCTAACTATAAATTTAAAATTGAAGAGTTAGAGAAAACTGTATCATCCTTAAAACATGAACACTCAAACTACAGGACTCAATAAAAGACTTAGTCTCCAAGTTGACTGAGGCTCAAGCCTAGCTAATCATAGCTGAGGCTAAAGCAAAGAAGTATGCTATTCAAGAGCATAACTTCAACACCATTCTTGCATCAATCTCCCACTCAAAGGTATGCTATCAAAACAAAAGTGGGTTGGGAACCAATGAAATTATTCCACCACACTCTTATGTGTCTATAAGACAACCAAGATGTGGTACTGATGAGCAAGAGGTTCCAACTACTGACCCACTATCCAAGGAGAAGGAGAGAGTGATGTAACAATGGTGACCACCACAGTAAAGGATAAGGTAGAAAACCTCATTCCCACAGCAAAAGATGAATCACTAACAATAAAAAATAGAAAGAACAAGATAAGGGCAGCTAACAAAACTGCTAAGAAGGTGGCTGAGTCTAAAATGAGAATAGACCCAAAACAAAAGGTGTATTCATCTCAGCTGGATTCCGAGTGGTTGGAAACTCTGATTTAGGAAAAGAGTGTGGTACCAGTACTCTTGTCCAACTGAAGAATCAGGAATTAAAGGGGAAGGTTGTTAAAGAAGATAAGAAGTGCAAGAAGCAACAGTCCTCATGCCCCTATCAAGGCTAACATTGAATTCATAATTTGTGGTCTGCACAACCACTTGGCTAAAGATTGTTACTACAATGCTGCAAGCATATATTATGCAAACAAAGTTAGGAAAGAAGGAGTCAAGGAAGGATTCACATTTGGACCGTATCATATGGTTCAAGTGTTAAAGAAATGAAAGCCTGTCTCCAAAGCTAAATTGTTGTCTAAAGAAACTCTTTCTTTCGAAAGGAAAATAGCTTCGGAAGATAAGTCCAATAACAAACGAAGGAATAAAAGGAATTTTTGAAATCTTCTAAGAATAAGACTGCCTCAGAAGAAATGGTGATGGTGATCTCTTCAGAGAACAAAGAAGCCTAGGATAGAATGGAATATCAGACAAGATTTGTAGCCCAAACCTCTTCTTCACAAACCATATTTGAACCCCAATGTATACATTTTGGTTTAATTATGTCATCTACATTAGAATAGCCCATGACCAATAAGGCCCGAGCTTTCAGTAGTAACTAATCATTTCACCTTATGTGCATGGACATCCACATGACAAGAATGGAAATATTTAGATTGTAGATAGTGGATGCTCTAGGAACATGACAGGGAACAAATCTCTTCTTTAACAATTTCTAGTAGTTCAGGTGAAGTCGAAGGATACTTTCTGGTAGAGGTAATGAGTCCAATGGTAAGTTTAAAAGTAGATAAAGTACACTTTGTCAACAGCTTTAACACAATCTTTAAGTGTTTCTCAATTCCATGACCAAAATCATCAAATGCTTTTCACAGAACATGAGTGCATATCCATAACACGGGATGACAATTCCTCAGGAATTGGTTCTTCTTAAATCTCCCAGGAAAGGGGATACGTACAAGCTAGATATGAACAATGCTTCCTCACTGGGTGAAGTATCATGCTTTCTTTCCAAAGCAAATAGTGAGAGTCTACTCTTTGGCATAAATGATGAAATCAAAAATAACAAAAAATAACAAGATGATGATGTTGTTATGATGATTTCCCCAAGGATCTTTTCTAATCCCTCAAAGGATATAACAATAGTTGTTGTATCAAGTTCAACAACATTAATCATGGTGCAGAAACCCATGATCAATGCTTATAATATCAGTGTATGATTGTGCATATGTGATTGATAGTGATTAAATGCTTGAATGATAATAAACTGCGTGTTTATATTGATTGTTCAAAAGCTTACAAAGTATTTGTATTGATTGTTCAAAAGCTTACAAAGGATTAGGGTACAATGCTATTTATAGCCTATACAAAAAGCTATTTACAATTACTAAACTACCTTATGTAAACAAAAATTATATAAAATCCTAAGTCTAAGTCGTCCGATGGGATGATTAGTTGTCCGCTGTGGATGTTAAGATGTCCGCTGTGGAAGTCAGATAACTTGTCTGTTATGCCTTGGATGCTGTCTGATGTGAACACTTGTTTGCTTTGTATGTTATCAGTTGTGGAATGTTCATCCGCTGTGGAATGTTCATCCGCTGTGGATGAACATCCGCTGTGGATACTTCATCAGATGTGGACTTGGCATCCGCTGTGTGTGTTGTTCATCTGATGTGGGCACTTGGACTTGTTCTTCATCCGTTGTATCTTCTCAGTCATCTGCTGTGGACAGTTCTTCATCTACTGCTGACACTTGTCAAAATTCTTTTATCTACAAAACCTAAAAAAGAAATTTAAATTTAATTATTGTATGTTATGAATTTTAATGATGCTAATGTGTTAGTTAATGATTGTTCTAATGTTAGACACATTATGTTGTTATGGCAAGCATTATCCTTTATATGCATTATCCTTTATATGCATTATCCTTCAATGCACTTGTTGAGTCCAACAATACTCCCCTAAGGATGATGCTGCCATCTCTTTAAGTTTACTTGTTATTGTTTTGTTTGTTATTACTAATGTATGTGTGTGTTTGTGTTTGTTATGTATGGTTTAAAATGATTGTGTGTTTGACTTATGATGTTTGATTGCATGTTGTATGTTATGCGTGATTGTTGTTTGTCTGATTACATGATTGATTGTATGTTAGCATGTATGTTAGTATGATGACATGTATGTTTTGCTAATTACATGTATGGTTGTATGTTACCAAGTATGTTTGTATGATCATATGTATGTTTTTTCTAATTACATGTATGTAATTAGATTTACTTGACTGTTTGCTTTGAATATATTTGTCATACTTGTTTGTTTAGTTAGACATGTTGATTGTTTGTTTTGTCTGTTTGTATGTTAGAACTCTTAAGAATAAGAAGGTCCAGCTTCTTCTACATTCTTTTGAATTTCTTCAGTTGCTTCTAGGGACTCTTCAACATCCATTTCAGTAGCTTGATCTTGTTGGGCTTCTTTGACTTGCTCAGATAATGGAGTGATCTTCAAAGCATTTCTACAGTTGACTCTATTCTCAACAAAGTAGTTAACCGCACTCTTCTGATCATGAACTTGCTCTCTATTGTCAGATGGACAAGCTGCTCCAATGTTGATTTGTCTAGGCTTTGCACATCAATGTTGCTAACCAGTGTAGTTACAACATGATTGCCCTTCAAGATCTCAATATTATTGTTTTCAGAAATTCTCATGCTTGTTATGCCTTCTATGTGTGTTAAGCGTTACTAATTGGTTTCTAGTCTTTGTTTGAGAGCAGCATTTACATACACAGTGCCTAAAATTCTTAGTATGTGTATGAAATAACAGCAATCTCTCTTGTACAACACATCTTCTATAGTAGGGAATGTCTTTCTCATCAAAAATAAGACATATGATAGATGAAGAAGTTTATCTCAACAGGATCAAAAAGTCTTATGTCGGCTGCTTCTTTGGCTTCTAGCTTCTCTCTAACACCACTTCAAAGTGGGTCTCATCATAGTAACATCTTGTGATAGGATATTGGTAATGATTACAATCATCATAGTAACATCTTGTGATAGGATATTGGTATTGATTGCCATAAATATTTTTCATGATTAACTTTAAGTCTGATGGCTCAAAGGGTAACCAACCCTTTCCAAAAATGTCAGAATCAATCTAAGCAAATGATTTTTCACTGACTTGCTTTTGTTTGCTTAACAATTGTTGCTCTCTTCTAAGCTTTGCAATGTGCAACTTATCTTCTCTGTCTGCTTTTCTTTCATCTCATGATGTTGTCTGTTCATGTATGCTCTTGAATATGATAGAAATCTGCTCCCCTGGGATTGTTTGTGTGATTGGCCATTGTCAATTGCATTAGGTCCAATCTATCTTCATAGCTTAAAGATCCCAGTTGGGATATGTATAATAAGTAATGGACAAGTCCAGTACTCTCTTGATCATAACTGCATCCCAGATTTCATCACATTTCCATGCCATAATTTTTCTTTCAATGGCATCTGCTGTGAGTGTAATTTTTCCATAGAGCTTGACAAAAAAACATTTCTCATTTATCATCTCTCTAACTTCATTACTTCAGGCCATAGCCTATGAGGCATGAATTGTCTGGTGTTTGGCCCTGAAAGGATCATACATGCCAATTCAAGTAGTGGATGATAGTGTTCTGCTGGAAATCTCCCCAAGTCCAAGAACCAATACGAATGAAGAATCTGCATCAACAAAAGAAGACCAAGTGACGGCTATCCGCGTTTGTATATGCGGACGAGCAAAGAACAAATGCTGACAAGTGTTTGTTCTTCCGCATTAACAAATGCGGACAGCCGAACAAATGCTGACAAGGAATTGTACATCCGCATTAGTTAATGCAGATGCTTAGCAACAAATGCGCCAAGTGTTTGTTCAACCGCATTTGTCAATGCCGATGACCAAACACTAATGCGATATAAGAGAAACAAATGCTAAAGAAGATCAACCTACATCCGCATTAGTTAATGCGGATGAACAACAAATGTTGATGAAGACTTTTTGTACTTAGATTAGATTATAGTACGGGGGTAATGTAGTCTTTGTAAAGGCTTCCTGACAGCCTATAAATAGAATAGAAATCCTCGTATGTGAGGCGACAAAGAATAGACATTAGACAATAAGAATATTTTGTTTCATCTTATGTTCATGAGGTGTATTGTTATTGTAGATTGCTCAAACCCTAGCATTTATCGTAACCATTCACCTTAATCAATACAATGAGCATTTATGAGTATTTCATGCATTCAATGTTCTGTGATTATTTGATTCCGCCATACAATCATTGACTCAGTCATCATATTCAGTCCTTGTTGATTCACAACAACAGAGAATATCATTCTCACACCCAGTTAATTGGTATCAGAGCTTTGGCTCTCGGTTCTTCTTCAGATCTGCATAGATCTAAGCTGAACTCGATGATCTGGTGATAAAGTTGCTGGCAGAGTGTTCGACTACCTTTATTTAGTATACAAGTTGAATATCTGCTGAAATACTTCGACAGACACTGTTAATCCGTAATCACCTCAAGAATAAATATGAACAGTTGCTCAACCATAAAATCATAACAGGAACATAAAAACTTCTGAAAATTACAAAAAAAAGTTTTGACAAATTTCTACCTACACTCAGCAGATCTGGTTATAAAAGCCTGTTTGGACTATTTGGACTATGGACTTAACAATCAATCTAATCTTTATTCACAAGTTAAAACAGCTTATTAATATGGATTCTAGGTGCCACTATTGGACTAGGTGGACTTAACAATCAATCTAATCTTTATTCAAACAAGTTAAAACCAGCTTATTAATATGGATTCATATACTTTCTCTGAACTTGGTCATACACCTAAACCTCCTATGCTTAAACACAAATCTGAGTTTAAGCAATAGAAGATTAGGTTCATGAATTACATTACAGGTGTAGATCCAGACTATTGGATTTCCATATGTAAAGGGCCTCACATTCCAGTGACTCTTTCTGCTGACCAGGCTGCTCTGTACAAAACCTCAAGAATACCATAGAGGATCTCACTCTTGATGATGATGACTACAAAAAGATAAAAATTGATCTCAAAGCATATTCCATTCTGACTCAAGCATTGAAAATGGAAGTGCTAAAAAGGCTTGAGAAGTATGGAACAGCTAAAGCTGTGTGGGATGCACTGCTGATTATGTGTGAAGGCAGCAATGAAATAGCTGAAATTAACAACGATAAACTTATAAATCGATCACACTCTACTTGGGTGTTTGCAAGAGTTTCCTTGAGGTCTCTGTACTTCTCTAGAAGTACATCTTCCCTAGCTTTACCATCTTTGATTTGGCATTTAAGCTTGTAAATCTCATCATTTTTCTCTTTAGTGCAGCCTCAAAATCAGCTTTTCTTTTGGAAATAGTGTGCTCTAGCTCAAGATTTTTATCTATTAAAGCTACATTTGCTTCTCTAATAGAAGCAAATGCTGCTATGCATGATTCAGAACAAAGCTTGGCTTTGGCCTCAGATGATACCTGTGAAGAGGCATTGGATGATGACCCCTCAGCAGACTCAAGAGCCATCAGAGCAAGATTTCCAAAAGGACTATCACCACCATGTTGACCAGCACCTTGGAGTAGTTGTTCCTGACCAGATAGATCATCTGGCAGACTACTCCAGTCAACAACTCCTGGGGTGAAGAAGCTATGTTGTTGAGGTTGTGTTTGATGATGAGATGGGGAAGATTGAGGCTCAGGAAGAGCCTGTGGTGGTTGAGCAGAAAGTGCTTGAGTTTGACTGGGCTGAGGCACGTAGTAGCAGGGGTATGAGTATGGCATATACCCCTGAGGCACAAAATAAGCAGGTGATGCCTGTGCTTGTGATGGATGACCAGAACTGGAGGAAGGTTGCCCTCTGTGTTGTGAGCTATTGCTTGGAAAAGTCACAAAGGGTGCAGAGGAGTTAGATCCAGATGATCTACACTCTCTAGCAAAGTGTCCAAGCTTTTGGCACTTGTGACACCTCAACTTGCTCTTGTCAAAACCAACTTTGGTTTTGCCAGAGAGACCAGGGAATTTCCTACCAGTTCTTTTGTAGAACTTTTGAGATCTGATATTGATCATTTCCATTTGGCTCAAAATATCCATCTCCTCCAGATCATCATCAGTTATTAGTCAAACTTAAGTTTAAACAAAACAAGTATAGCTCAAAACCACCAGAGAACCTCAAGTTTACGGCCAGAAACAGCAGAATCTCTCTCTCTACGGCTAATTCTTGCAATTGCTAATTCGATCAAACTTAGAGATCAAAGAGCAGTTTCAAATGATCAATAGTGAAATCGATCAATGATTAACCAGCTCTGATACCATTTGACAGGATCTCAGCCTCTAGTTTGATCAATTAGAATGTGTTCGCAGCGGATTTAGCATAGTAATTAGCAATTAATGCAAGAACATTAGGAATATTACATGTAAAGTAAATTGTAGAGAGAATAATTCTGCATAAAAAGGAATAATATTCTGTTTATTTCACATGTTTCGGCGTGGAATACAATCAGGTCACTGCCCTTTTATAGGCAAAAGACCCATACTGTTGTCAGATTCCACTGACATTAAACAGTTATTTAACTAACTACTGATAGAACACAACTACTGAAGATGTCACAACAGCTGACATCTTCTTACAAATTCCTAAGTGTTCTACCGATTACAAGTACTGAAAAGGAAACTACTGAAAAGCTACAACGACTGAAGAACAAACTCTTCAGTCGTTTACAACTATTGAACTATAACAGCTGAAGAACAAACTCTTCAGCTGTTGTACCAAACTACTGAAAGGAAAAATATAAAACTGCTTAAAAGAAAAACCATCACATCAACTGAAGAAGACTTCTTCAGCTGTTATGACAAACTCTAAAGCTTCAGCACTTTGGTCTTCAGACTTTGATCTTCAGATGATTCATCAGCTGATGACTTCAGTAGTTGTCATCAGCTGATGTCTTCAGTCGTTGTCTTCAGACTTTGTGCATCAGTAGTTGATCTTCAGTTCTTCAGTTCTTCAGACTTTGATCTTCAGCACTTGTCTTCAGTACTTGAAGTCTTCAGTACTTGTATTTATCAGTACTTTAGACTTCAGTACTTATCTTCAGCACTTTGGGATCTTCAGCTGTTGTAGTTCAGATCTTTGATCTTCAGCTGTTGATTCTTCAGACTTTGTCAAACTTCTGATGAAGGTCTTCAGCAGTTGTTGTGATGTCATGTGGGACTTAGAGGTTTTCCTGATCTTGGCTCATTGGTTCTTTTGGTCCAACAAACTCCCCCTGAACCAATGCAGCCAAAACCTCTAAGTTATTTATTGTCCCACTTATTGTTGGCATAAAGATTGGTCTATTTCCTTCTGGATCAGATCAGAAGTTGACCCTGATAAGCACTGGCCTGGGAGGAGGTTTCTGGTATTTGTTTGGCTAAGTATGGATGGGAGCTCTGTTTTGGGGAATTGGACACAGAGCTGTTGTCCCATCCATAAAACCTACCTCCCACGTACAAGCCTGTAGGATTCTCTGGTGTAGGCTTGAAGAAATATCATATGTTCTTCTTTAGTCAAGTCTTCAGCCACTCCATCGAATAACCCTTCACGTCCGTACAGCTCTGAGACAAACTTGACCTGTTTTCCATTCTTGAGCTCAACTGTTGTGAGTTGCCTATATGCAAATTCATCTGGATGTCTTCCTTCCAACAACAGGTTGAGCTCATCCCTATGAAAGTTCTCAAGCCTCTTATAGACCAACCCTTTCCTAACCACCCTATTATCTAACATTGTTTGGGGTGATTGGTTGGCTCTATAGGCTCTCTCGAACTCCTCTACTATTTCCCAGGGTGTTACTACAAGAGCCACAGAGATCACTTCATCTACAATCTTCTTAAATTGGCTCTTGTATCTCACAGGCATATCTTTCTTAATTATCCTGTGAGCCACCCTAGGATCAGGCCAAGTTCTCACCCTATCCTTGTCATATTGAAAGGTTTGCTTAAGGGTGAAGAGTCTCAGGGCTTCCTTCTTCATATTAATAATGGAAGTAGAAGCAGCATAGGATTTGTCAATGCTTTTCAGCATCTCCTCATCATGTAGTCCTTGTTGCTCCTCTTCCTCTAGTTTAACCCTCACAGTATCCTTCTGTGAGGTGGGAGTGATGGGTTTGGATATGGCTTTGGGTAAAGGAATGACTGCAGATAGGGGCAGTCTATCCTCCTCATCCTCCTCCTCTTCTTCTTCTTGCAGCCTCAACACCCTTCTCTTCTTCTTTAAGGGTGGATCATTGGCTGCGGGTTTTGATGGTGAAGGGGTTGGTTTTATGGGTTGTGTTTGGGTTGTTGGTGTGGGAATGTTGGCAGGCACTGCTAGTAACCTAGAAATAAGAGCAGGTTTGGTTTGTTTTACTAGCAAGGTCCTGTTCCCAGCACCGGCTTCAGAGAGGGCCTCAACGACCAGTCCTTTGGTAAAATCACCAGCTGAACAGATCTTGGTGGTTATAGCCAAGATTCTATCCCTGTTCCATGCTTTGACATCAAGGACTGGCCTGCCCAAATACTTCGAAATGAATCTACTCATAGCCTCGAGTCTCTTTTTGTCCTCTTGGCTATGAGTAGACCATCGGTACTCAATCTCCTTTCTCTCCATATTTCTGATCTCCTGATCTAGCAAGGCAGTGTCCTTGTCAAAGCCTTGCCTGAACAGCTGATCAATGACAGAGTCCATTGATTGGCTATGCTCAGCATCAGCCTCCTTGACAAGGGCTGCTAGATCAGAGTCAACACCCTCCCTCACCTTCTCTTTCTATTGATATGTGACACTGAAATCCTTTTGGATTCCAGTCACTTCTTTTTCAGCTCTCTCCTCCTTCTCCCTCCCCTTCCCCTTAGTCTCCTCAACCTTCTCCCTCTCAATCACCTCCTTTCTTCCTACTTCTAACTCCTCCTCTCCCTCTTCCTCTTAACTTACACTGAGGTCTCCCCCTTTTTGGGTGCATTAGTTGGGGTTTGACTCTCAGCAAGTGCTTTAGCAACAGCAACCTCCACCAGAGGTTAGATATGAGTGGGAAGCCTCTCATCAATGGTTTTCATCACAATTTCTGTGATTATGGGTGTGATGAGAGGCAGGGATTTCTGGAGGATAGCATCTAGCTGCTCAGGGGGGTTCTGGCCCTGAGAGCTAGTGCCAGAAGCAGGGGCAGGTGGCTGAGTTTTTGGGAGTGGTTGAGTGTTTTGGAGACCTTCGGGTGAAGGTGCCATCTGTGGGTCAATGGTGGCAGATGGACTTCTATCTTGAGTCATTTGAGCAAGCAGCTCTTTGAGTCTGCTTATCTCATCCTCTAAGATAGTGTTTTGAGCAACTACGTCAAAGAAGAAGCTCAGGTCATCATCAGTTTGCACTGAATCACCTGACCTCCTGACTGTGTCAGGATATACATGCTCTGAGTGTGGCTCAGTAGTAGCATGTGCCCCTTGGTCTTGGTACTGGGGACTTCCAGCCTCCGGACTGGATCCATCATCGGCAGTTGCCTCTGGTGAGGTCTTATTGATGTTACCAGCTTCACCCTGCTCATGTGCTGATGCAGGGGAAGTGGCAGCCTCACCAGAATGTCCTATCTCCCTAGCCACACTGGGAGATTGGACATGTGATTCTCTGTGTTGGGGGCTCCCACCAGCACTTGTATCCACCCTTTCTTCGGTTGGAGTCTCCCCAGTTGTAATAGGTTTCTGGGGAGAGGGTGGAGTGCTCAGGTGGGTTAACACTTTTGCAATTATTAGGGTAGGACTTTATGGGGCGGCTTCTGTAGGAGATGGGCTTGAAGCAGAGTGCACATGGGGAGGAGTGTGCATTTCAATGGCAGTCTCCTCAAGTGAGAAAGACCCCAGATGTGTGGGTGCCCCAGAAGTGGTTGCATCAGGCTCCTGTTGAGAGGAGGCCTGTGCGGTTGTGGTGGGTGGAGTCGTGGTAGCTGCTGGGAGAAGCGAACCAGCAGCCACATCCTCCCTTTGTGTTGCAGGGGCATCCTCAGGGGACTCATTTCCCTGAGTAGCCTTTTTGGGCTTCTTTTTGGCTCTGGGCTTGGTGGGGACTTTGGATTTGGAGGTGGAGGCTGTGGGTTCCTGCTACGTGAGTTTTCGCAGCCGGCCAGCCTGTTTGAGTGTGTGGTCGGTGTTGTGCCTGGAGTATACCTCGGCTAAAACAGCCATGGAAGGGACCCCAGTGCCAACAAGTCCCTCAGCTTGAAGCTGGCTGTCGATGATGGCCATTATGAACGAGGATACAAGATCCAATGGTTAGAAATGGGTTTTGCGGCCATATCTTTGAGTTCCAAAAATATAATATCAGTAAGATTAAGGGGTTGTTTCTCAAAGATAGAAAATAATACCTGTTGCCACCTTGTTGACATCTGGTCCCATGAAGATGTTTTGGGGGCCAGACACACATTCACCATATGGAAGATTAGTCGTTGGGGATCTGGGAAGTGTTTCTTCAACAAGGTGGTGGCAGAGAGGTCGCCCTGATAGTCGTTGGCGGTGAAGCATAGGTCGAGGGCGCCTTTAGGGTAAGAGGTTGGGTAGGTGGCATCCTCCAGCTTTAGGGTTTCTCGAATGGTAGCTGGAGTGATAACCACTGGGTGGTTGTTGACGGAGGACCGGAGAGAGACCTCGCCATCGTTCTCTCCGGTTTGGACGGTGATGTTCGTCCAGAACTCCGCCAAGGAATCGGTGTATATGGTGGGGTTGAGAAGGAATGTCATTTGGTATGGTGAATCGGTCATCAGATCGACGGCATTGTGAAACTTAGGCCATAATGGCGATTTGGTGAGATGAGCGACACAGTTGTGTTGAGGTTTTAGTTGCATGGCCGCCATAATGGTGTATGGGATTTTCAGAGGTTTTGAAAAGTTAGGTCAAGTGAGAATGAAAAGCTCTGAAGGTTGGGTATTTATAGGGTATGGCAAAGGCTGAAAGAAAATTACTGATGGTTTTGGTGTTAGTCATTAGTTGTTGAAACTACTGATGACGTGGTTTTTAACCTTCAGTGGTTGTAACATCTGAGGACTTGGTGTTAGTCTTCAGTAGTTGAAACTACTGAAACCTTGGTTTTGTCCTTCAGATGATGTAAACGGCTGAAGACTTGTTGTCAGTCTTTAGTAGTTATAAACTACTGAAGACCTAGTTTCCATCTTCAGACGTTGTAACAACTGAAGACTTGGTGTTAGCCTTCAGTAGTTATGAACTACTGACATTAGTAGTTGTGAACTACTGAAGACATGATATTGCTTCAGTTGTTCTAAACAACTGAGGACTTGGTGTTAGCCATCAGTAGTTGTGAAACTACTGAAGACATGGTTTTGTCCTTCAGTTGTTTGGGTATGAAACAGCAGCTGTTGGCATCAGCTAAAGAGTAAAATTACTCATCAGCTGTTTCCGTCAAATCAGTTGTATCATGCTGGCCTCCATATTTACTCATCAGCTCTTTGGCTGACTTTCAGATGTTTCAATGACCCTTCAGCTCTTGTGAATATTTATGCCTTCAGCTCTTGTGATCAGATGTTCACAAGTGCTGATGAAATACTCAAGAGCTGGTGAACAAATTTTGTCTTCAGTATTTGTGTAAGATTACACATCAGTACTTGTGAACAAAATTTGTTCTTCAGTACTTATTTGTTTGAAAATAATACATCAGTAGTTGTAATCCACCTCACTACATCAGTTGTTTCCAACAAATAATATACATCAGCACTTTTAAGCATTTTAGTCTTCAGTAGTTGTGAAAATGCTGAAGACTAAATTACTCATCAGTACTTATATTTGACCTTTGCATACTAATGCTCATCAGTATTTGTGAACTGAGAGCATCAGTATTGGTCAAATTATTCTAGCTGCAGCATACCAAGCCTTAGTACCAAGTTTTGAAATATGGCACTATCTAGAGGCTTAGTAAATATATCTGCAAGCTCATCAGCACTAGGCACAAACTTTGGATCAATCAGACCTTTTTCATAACAATCCCTAATAAAATGATGTCTGATCTCTATATGTTTGGTCCTAGAGTGCTGGACTGGATTTTTGGCAATGCAAAGAGCTGAAGCACTATCTATTAATAGTGGAGTCTTAGTCTCTATAATGCCATAATCCAAGAGTTGGTTCTGAAGCCAGAGTATCTGAGATGTACAACTTGCAGCAACAATGTACTCAGCTTCAGCAGTGGATGTAGCAATTGATGTTTGTTTCTTACTCTGCCAAGAAACTAAACAATTGCCTAGGAATTGGCAACCACCAGAAGTGGATTTTCTGGTGACTTTGCATCCTGCATAGTCACTATCAGAGAAAGCAACTAATTTGCAAGAATGCCCAGTTGAATACCAAAGACCTAGTGATTGGGTACCTTGCAGATATCTAAAGATCCTTTTGACTGCAATCAAATGGGATTCTTTAGGTGCAGCCTGAAATCTAGCACAGGCACATGTTGCAAACATGATGTCTGGTCTAGAGGCTGTGAGGTACATCAAGGACCCAATCATACATCTGTAAAGGATTTCATCAACCGCTTTACCTTTCTGATCTACATCTAGTTGTGTGATGCTGCTCATGGGAGTAGAACAGGGCTTGCAGGTTTGTAAATCAAACTTATTCAACAACTCCTTTGTGTATTTGGACTGATGGATGAAAATTCCATCATCCCTTTGTTTAATTTGCAAACCTAGAAAGAACTGTAATTCCCCCATAGCACTCATTTCAAACTTTTGCTTCATAAGCATTGTAAATTCATCACACAACTTTAGATCAGAGGATGCAAAGATGATGTCATCTGGATAAATTTGAACAAGGAGCATATGCTGTCCCACAGTCTTGATGAACAAGGTTTTATCAATGGTGCCTCTAGTGAACTTATTTTGGAGAAGAAAAGTTGATAGTGTCTCATACCAAGCTCTAGGAGCTTGCTTCAGCCCATAAAGAGCCTTATCAAGCTTGTACACCCAATCAGGATGTTTATTGTCTTGGTGGTTGACACACATAAACCTCTTCTTTTATTTTACCATATAAGAAGGCACTTTTGACATCCATTTGATAAACCTTAAGACTGTGAAAGGCAGCATAAGCTAAGAACAGTCTGATTGCTTCCAGTCTTGCCACAGGAGCAAAGGTCTCATCATAATCGATGCCTTCCTCTTATGCAAATCCTTGGACAACCAGCCTGGCCTTGTTCTTGACAATTTGGCCCTTATCATCTGTTTTGTTCCTGAATACCCATTTGGTGCCTATTGCACACTTCCCTTGGGGTAAAGGAACAAGCTCCCACACTTGCTGTTTCTTGAACTGAAGAAGCTCAAGCTGCATTGCTTCAACCCATCCATTGTCTCTTAAAGCAACATGATAGTTCTTTGGCTCTTGCTGACTGATGAAGAGAGCATAGAAGCAGAAATTGGACAATTGACTCCTGGTTGAAACTCCAGCATTGATATCACCAATGATTTGAGATGCGGGGTGATTCTTCAGCTCTTGATAGACTATAATGTCAGTGCAAGTGTTTGTAGGACTTTCAGCAGCAACAAATGTTGATGGAGATTCTTGAAACCATGTAGGAGATGGCAGCTCAAATGAAGTAGAGCTTGCAGAAATCTCATCAGCATTTGTGGTGGATGGGGCTGCTGAAGCTACAGGAGCATCAGGTTTAGTGGACTCAGGCCGGTTGTCACTAAACCTGAAGAGGTGAGTACTGACTACATCATCATCAGTACCACCAGGTGGAGAACTGTTGACAGGCTCAACAGCTGGAGGTTGATAAGGAAGATATTGCAGTATGTCCAGATCAAACAACTCCACAGGGTTTTGTGGAATCTTTTCCTTTGGAGATTCATTGAACTTAACATGCAGAGTTTCTTCAACCACCTTTGTCCTACAGTTGAAGACTCTGTATGCCTTGCAAGTTGATGAATAACCAACAAAATACCCTGCATCCACCTTACTAGCAAACTTCTGGAGTGGGTTGCTGGTGTTGAGAATAAAACATGGACACCCAAAGGCTCTAAAGAATGAAATCAGAGGAGCCAAATGATGAAGAACTTCATAAGGAGTCTTCATCAACCTCTTATTCACTAAAGCTCTATTTTGTACATAGCAAGCTGTATTGACAGCTTTAGCCCAAAAGGTAAGTGGCAACCCTGAGTCAGCCAACATTGACCTTGCTGCTTCAATGAGAGTCCTTTTCTTTCTCTCCACCACTCCATTCTACTCAGGAGTTCTAGGAATACTAAACTGCCTTTTAATTCCCTTGGACAGGTAGAAGTCATCAAGTGTGTGGTTTCTAAATTCTGTTCCATTGTCACTTCGCACACACTTGACCTGTAGGGAATACTGCTTTTCTACAAATAACACAAAGTTCATGATAGTCTTGGCTGCTTCATCCTTAGAGTGCAAGAAGAAAGTCCATACAAACCTGGAATAATCATCCATAATTACCAGGCAGTATTTCTTCTTTGCCATGCTCATCACTCTGACAGGACCAAAGAGATCCATGTGCAGGAGCTGCAAGCAGGTAGTGGACTTTGGTTCTTCTATTGAAGGGAATGAAACTTTGTGTTGTTTTCCTTTTAAGCAAGCAGTGCAGTTGTCTTTACACTTGAACTCCTTCAAAGGCAATCCTCTTACTAAACCATGGCTTATCAGCTGATTCATGTTCTTGAAATTAACATGCCCCAGCCTTCTATGCCATAGAGTAGACTCTTGAGGAGATGCCTTGGAGAATAGGCAAGGATGGCCTTTTAGATCTATCTTTTTGGAAAGATCTAAGGCATACACTCTTCCTGTCCTGTTGGCCTTCAGGAGAGTATATTCATCCAACACCTTGTCAATCAAATTTGGAACTTTGGATTACAGAATCCGACAGTTCTAGCTTGTGAAAAGGGCAACATGGCCTTTATCACACATTTGACTGACACTCAAGAGGTTGTACTTGAGATTCTCCACATGGTTAACATCATCAAACCTTATTTCCCCATTGGAAACAAAGCCTTTTCCGATGATGTAACCCTTTGCATCATTGCCAAAGGAAACAAATCCCTTCTTTCCTTGAGAGTAGTCATTAAGAAGGGAGCTGCTTCCTGTCATGTGCATAGATCCTCCACTGTCTACATACCAGATGCTTCTTTGGCATGTTGAAGAACCCTGCAATCATAACCACATGTTAGTTAGTTTTAGAGACCCAAACCTGTTTGGTTTTAGGTCTGTTCTCAACTATAGGTGCAACACTAACAGGTGTGTTATGTGTAACAGTCTGAGGTGAAGAAGATGGTGTAGAAGAGGAACCCTTTGGCTTGGACTTCCTTTTCTGTAGTTTCAACATAGGAGCATCTAAATGGTTGACTCTTCCCATTAGATGCTGAACCATCATCAACAGTTGTGTCTGACTTTGTGATAAAGCTTTCAGCTCTTCAGACATATTGGGACTTGCTGATGATGGAATCCTATGTTGCACCATCTTTTTCTAAGCAACCTCAGCTGTTGCCTGAGTAACCCCTACTTTCTTTTTAGATTTACCTTTAGGCTTAGGGATTTCAGGCTTTGATGTTGCTAGTACAAACTTAGTTTAAAACTCATTTTTCATTTTATTTATTAGCTCTTTAACTTCCTCCTTTTGTTTGTGTTTGGAACCCCTTTTGTACCAACAATCATCAGTAAGATGATTGAACAAGCCACATATCTCACATGGCTTCTTCTTCATCTTGTGTTGATCATCAACCAAAGAAGATGAAACTGCTGAAGACTTGTTCTTCAGCTGTTTGTTATCAGTACTAGCAGTTTTCTTCCCTTTAGTACCTGCTTTCCTGACCTCTTCTTTAGTTGTCTTCAAACCTTTTCTACTGTTAGTTTTCTTCTCTTCAGTGCTGGCAGTAGTTGAGGTTTGAACTTCAGGTGTTATCACTTGCTCTCCAGTACTTTCAGTACTTCTAGAGACAACACCTGAGTTGATCAACTTTTTGATCATGTGACAGTCAGCATTTGAACCAACAGCTGTTGTAGCATCAGCTGATTGGTTTTGGTAGGACCTAATGCTGACTTTTATCTCTGATGATGCTGAATCAGAGGATAGTAGGTCACATGATGAGAAGGATTGGTTATTGCTCTCTCCATCAGATTCAACTTCTGCTCTTGAAGTAAAATCTGTAGGAGGAGCGGTGTGATTATAACCAATCCCAAACTTCACATTGGAAGCTGATTGCTTCTTAAGAAGCATTTCAAAACCCTTGCATGATTGCACCCATCGATCACACTCTACTTGGGTGTTTGCAAGAGTTTTCTTGAGGTCTCTGTACTTCTCTAGAAGTACATCTTCCCTAGCTTTACCATCTTTGATTTGGCATTTAAGCTTGTAAATCTCATCATTTTTCTCTTTTAGTGCAGCCTCAAAATCAGCTTTTCTTTTGGAAATAGTGTGCTCTAGCTCAAGATTTTTATCTATTAAAGCTACATTTGCTTCTCTAATAGAAGCAAATGCTGCTATGCATGATTCAGAACAAAGCTTGGCTTTGGCCTCAGATGATACCTGTGAAGAGGCATTGGATGATGACCCCTCAGCAGACTCAAGGGCCATCAGAGCAAGATTTCCAAAAGGACTATCACCACCATGTTGACCAGCACCTTGGCGTAGTTGTTCCTGACCAGATAGATCATCTGGCAGACTACTCCAGTCAACAACTCCTGGGGTGAAGAAGCTGTGTTGTTAAGGTTGTGTTTGATGATGAGATGGGGAAGATTGAGGCTCAGGAAGAGCCTGTGGTGGTTGAGCAGAAAGTGCTTGAGTTTGACTGGGCTGAGGCACGTAGTAGCAGGGGTATGAGTATGGCATATACCCCTGAGGCACAAAATAAGCAGGTGATGCCTGTGCTTGTGGTGGATGACCAGAACTGGAGGAAGGTTGCCCTCTGTGTTGTGAGCTATTGCTTGGAAAAGTCACAAAGGGTGCAGAGGAGTTAGATCCAGATGATCTATACTCTCTAGCAAAGTGTCCAAGCCTTTGGCACTTGTGACACCTCAGCTTGCTCTTATCAAAACCAACTTTGGTTTTGCCAGAGAGACCAGGGAATTTCCTACCAGTTCTTTTGTAGAACTTTTGAGATCTGATATTGATCATTGCCATTTGGCTCAAAATATCCATCTCCTCCAGATCATCATCTGGAATGCCCTTCAAATCATCCATCAAAAAGCACCAGTTATCACTGCTGCCTCCTGAACTACTACCTACACCAACAGAAGCTTGTTCAGTGTTGGTAGAGAAATCAATATGCTCATCATAAGAAGTCTCTAATGAAGCATATTCAGACTCCTGACTTATCAAGGTAGCATTTCCTTGAACAAAGTCATCAGCGAGCTTGCCAGAGGTGGACAGCTTCCTCTTTTGCTCTATCTCTCTCTCAAAAGTGAGCAGTTTCCTATGAAGTTGGGTGAGAGATAGAGTTTCCAGATTTGCACTGGAGCGTAGGACAATGGTATAAGTTTCCCATCTCTCAGGCAGTGATCTGAGGAACCTGTTGTTCATCTGGCTGTTGGAGTACTCTTGTTTGACCATCTTCAGCTCAGAAATCAAACAAGAGAACCGCTCAAACTGCTGGGTCAGAGTCTCACCCTTTCTATATGAGAATGTCTCATATTGTTGGGCGAGGATTTCCCTATTGTTTGCTAAGACTGAATCAGTTCCTCCAAATTGTTCCTTTAGAGCAACCCATAGGTCATGAGCAGTCTCATGATGCAGGAGCCCTGAGTAAATCTCATTTGGAATAGCCATGGCTAAAAGTCCATGGGCTCTAGCATCAATCTCGAACAGCTTTAGATCTTCGTCCGAATATTGTTCAGGTTTCTTCGGAACCTGTTCATTAGATTCAGGGACGCTCACCATAGGCTTGTATGGTCCATGCACCACTTACTTCCAACAACCAGCACTATTGACAGACAAGTGGTGAAGCATACGTCTTTGCCATATGTTATACTCGTTCCTCACAAGCATCGGAGGCTTAGTTGAGGAACCAGTATTGTGAGGATCGTTTGTTGGTGTAGTCATCTCAGTTATTAGTCAAACTCAAGTTTAAACAAAACAAGTATAGCTCAAAACCACCAGAGAACCTCAAGTTTACGGCCAGAAACAGCAGAATCTCTCTCTCTCTACGGCTAATTCTTGCAAATTGCTAATTCGATCAAACTTAGAGATCAAAAGAGCAGTTTCAAATGATCAATAGTGAAATCGATCAATGATTAACCAGCTCTGATACCATTTGACAGGATCTCAACCTCTAGTTTGATCAATTAGATTGTGTTCGCAGCGGATTTAGCATAGTAATTAGCAATTAATGCAAGAACATAAGGAATATTGCATGTAAAGTAAATTGTAGAGAGAATAATTCTGCATAAAAAGGAATAATATTCTGTTTATTTCACATGTTTTGACATGGAATACAATCAGGTCACTGCCCTTTTATAGGCAAAAGACCCATACTGTTGTCAGATTCCATCGACATTAAACAGTTATTTAACTAACTACTCATAGAACACAACTACTGAAGATGTCACAACATCTGACATCTTCTTACAAAATTCCTAAGTGTTCTACCGATTACAAGTACTGAAAAGGAAACTACTGAAAAGCTACAACGACTGAAGAACAAACTCTTCAGTCGTTTACAACTACTGAACTATAACAGCTGAAGAACAAACTCTTCAGCTGTTGTACAAACTACTGAAAGGAAAAATATAAAACTGCTGAAAAGAAAAACCATCACAACAACTGAAGAATACTTCTTCAGTTGTTGTGACAAACTCTGAAGCTTCAGCACTTTGGTCTTCAGACTTTGATCTTCAGATGATTCATCAGCTGATGACTTCAGTAGTTGTCATCAGCTGATGTCTTCAGTCGTTGTCTTCAGACTTTGTGCATCAGTAGTTGATCTTCAGTTCTTCAGTTCTTCAGACTTTGATCTTCAGCATTTGTCTTCAGTACTTGAAGTCTTCAGTACTTGTATTTATCAGTACTTTAGACTTCAGTACTTATCTTCAGCACTTTGGGATCTTCAGCTGTTGTACTTCAGATCTTTGATCTTCAGCTGTTGATTCTTCAGACTTTGTCAAACTGCTGATGAAGGTCTTCAGCAGTTGTTGTGATGTCATGTGGGACTTAGAGGTTTTCCTGATCTTGGCTCATTGGTTCTTTTGGTCCAACAGGGGGTTACGTATAAAGTCAAAGAGCTGAACAAAAAGATGCCTTACAGCCTTCTTGAAAGCTGGAAACAAAATGTTATCATGCTGAAAAACACTCTTGATCTAGAGAGTACCACCTTGGACATAATGATTGCCAAAATTGAAGCTCTTGAACTTGATGAAAGGAGCAGGAACCTTGGTGGGCCTCGATTTATTGAAGCATATAAACATCCATCAGACACTCACTCGGTAGAAAATGCATTCATTACTGAGGATGATGATTTTCTCTCCTCAAGAGATCAAGTGAAGACAATCGGTTCCATTGCTGCTCTATCAACAAACAAGCCATCAACATCATCTCAACCAACTTGGTTCACTGCGACTCCTACAGATCTATCTGAAGACCAAAGGTCTAAAGAGCAAAAGGTTACTTACAATGCCTTTTTGCAAGCTTTGAAGCCTACTTGGGAGGAAGACTCACTTCTGCCCACCTGATCCAAGAAGACTTGGAAGAAATGGATCCAGATGATGTGGAAGAAATGGATTTGCAATGGCAAATGGCTAAGATAGCAATGAGAGCCAAGAAGCTCTTCAGAAAAGGGAGAAAGCTTAGTCTGAATGAAAACACAAAACTTGGATATGACAAATCTAAAGTCAAATGCTTCAATTGTGGTATGACTAGCCATTTTTCAGGAGAATGTAATGCTCCTAAAAGAAACAACAATAGCTTCCAAAGGAATTCTCAGGGCCAATCAACCTCACAACCAAACTCAGGCTATCAATCCAACAATCATCAACAACAGCATCATCACTAACAATAACATCAACATCCATACTAGAGTCAGCCATAACTGACAAATCAAGCTCATGAAACCAACCAATCTACCTCAAATGCTCTTGTCATCAGACAAGATGGAGTATGTGACTGGAACTTATATGCTGAGGAAGTGAAGCCTCAACTTCAAAATCATGCTCTCATGGCTCACATCAACTATGGCCCAACTCCAATGCCATCTGAGGTAAAATCTAATCTGTGTAGTGATAAATGTATTGCTGAACTACAGGTACCGTGAGCACAATCACAAATTTGCAGCTAAAATCAAAGAAGAAAAAGTAAAATCTGAGATTTATAAAAAAAATCAAATGCTTTGAAATAAAAATCAAATCTCTCATCACCGATATAGAAAAACTGCATGGAGAAAAGTACACACTTGCAGCTAAAAATGAAAAATTAACTGAAAATCTAGCCCAATCCAAAGCTGAGCAATCAGTTACTGAAGTGAAACTTGAAAAGTTTCAACTGTCTTCAGCTAAGCTATAAGAGATGCTTGATTCACAGAAGGAGCATAATGATATGACTAGGATTGGATACAATTCATGTCCTCCACCATATAATGACAATTACACTGTCATGCCTGAGTCTGTCACTCTGACTGATAAAATTGAACCTAAAACTATTGAACCTAAATCAATAGTAACTTAAATCACTAATCGTCAAAATAAACCAAGTATTTATATTGAAACAAATGAGGAGAAAATTAAGTTAGGTCGTCCAATCAAAATCAAAGAGTACTCAAACAAGACACTGAATGTCATTAAACCAAGAAGTCCTGTCAAAGCCATAGTGCCTTTTGTGAAATTTGTTCCTGCAATTTCCAAAGAAAAGAAGATAACAGATGATTCTGTGAAACCATCTGTAGAAAGCAGATCTGATTATGAGATCAAATCTCCAAAGAATTCAAGCAAATTTGATAACGTTTCACTGAAAATCAAAAGCAAAATCTCACTGATTTCAAAAACAAAGATCAAATCAGATCCTTAATCATCAAAACCAAAGCAAGGAGTTGGTTTTGATAAAGATCATGTAAACCAACAAAAAAGGGAGGACAGGAAAATTCCAAGAGAGCAAAATCAACTTACGAAAATCAAAACTAATAGTGTTGTGAAATAACCTACTAAAAGGACTGATCATGCTTCCTCACCAAAATCAAAGATTGAGACTCAGTCCAAAACTGGTAAAGCTACTGAGGTGTCAACACTAGGATCAATGTCAAGAAACAAACACATGTATTGTGACGTGTGTGAAATGTCAAATCACAAAATAGATAAGTGCTATTTCAATCCATATTGCTCAATCTGTGACATGAACAATCATTCTACTAAAAATTGCTATTTTAACAAATATCATTCTGTTTGTGATATGACCAAGCACAACACATCTGATTGTTTCTTCAAACAAAATGGCTTGAGAATCCCTCAAAACAAGCCCATCTCACTAATCACATCTGTGAAACCCAAAATCAACAGTCATTTTCATCATAAACAACTCAAGACTTCCAGTTTGATGATGATTTGGGTAATCTAAAAGAGTTAAAGAGAGTTCAAAGAAATATAAATCACAACTTCAGACAAACTCATGTTTTTTTGATAATCAAAAATGAAGTTTGACAATCAAAAACACGTCCAATTTCTGAAAAGAAATAGGGATCAAAGGTTTGAATACTCTTCTAAATCTTTAGTTGATGTTGATGTGATGAACCAACCAAGATATAAACAGAAATCAACGATAACCCCATCCCCCAAGTCACAGTTTAGAGGAATTTAGCGACAAGTTACTATCATAGATAGGAACGGGAAACCCAAGACCATCATGGCTTGGGTTCCACATTCTAATTAGTCATGACTGGAGATCATTCCCTTCTTCATGATTTCAAGCATATTCAAGGAACTACTGTGGCATTTGGTGGAGATTCACAAGGTGGATGAAACACTGGTGAAGGGCTATGACAAATGGGATGTTGAGCTTTGAGAGAGTGAACTAATGTGAATAACTAAATTTCAATCTACTCAGCGTGTCTCAGATCTGTGACAAGAAATATTCAACTCACTTCACTAACACTCATTGCTACATTTTGAAACCAGGATTCCAAATTCCTGAAGAATGGGTTGTCTTGAAGATCCCGAGGAAGAATAACACCTATGTCTTAAACCTCAATTCTACTTTACCAAAAGAAGAAACATGTCTTCTGTCAAAAGCATCTTTTGATGAGTCACAGCTTTGGCACAAACATTTGGGACATACCAATTTCAAAAACATGAACAGATTGGTTAAGGGAAATCATGTCATTGGTTTACCCCAAAAAAAATTTCACTTTATTGATCACTGTTCAGCGTGTCTCAAAGGAAAACAACATATCCCACAAGCCAAAACTTGTGAACAAAAACGATTCTCCATTGAAGCTACTTCATATGGATCTTTTTGGACCAACTCATGTTATGAGTATTGGAAAGAAATAGTATTGTTTGGTGATCATAGATGACTTTCTCATATTTACATGGGTCTTCTTCTTACTTCATAAAACGAAGCGTCCTAACTAATAAAAGATTTTATCATAAAAATTGAAAACCAACTTGATCATTAAGTTAAAACAATTAGAAGTGATAGTGGGACAGAATTTAAGAATGAATATATGAGTTCATTTTGTACAACCAAAGGCATCACTCATCAATTTAGTGCATCTAGAACTCCTCAACAAAATGGGGTAGCTGAAAGGCGAAATAGAACACTAATTGAAGTAGCACGAACCATGCTAGCCGATGCTAAACTGCCAATTACCTTTTGCGCAGAAGCAGTTAACACATCGGTTGCTTTGTACCAAATAGAACTTTGATTGTAAAAGAAAGCAACAAGACTCCTTATGAACTTATCTTTCAAATAAAACCATTTATTGGATTTTTCAAGTCATTTGATTGTCCTGTCTCAATATTAAACACCCGAGACCATTTAGGAAAGTTTTTATCCAAGTCTGATGAATGATTCTTTGTAGGTTATTCTTCTGTCTCAAAGGATTATAGAGTGTTTAATCCTAGATTAAACATAATTGATGAATCAACAAATGTTCAATTTAAGGAACATTCATTTCCCAAATCAACAAATTGTCCTGACAGGTTGTTGATATTGATTCATTTACAAAATCTTTTGATCAATTTCACTTGTCTGATGCTGGAAACCTACAATCAGCTGAATCTTCATCATTAGTAGAAAGAAGAAATGACTTTCCAGTGATTCCTCCAACTTGTACTAAGCAACTTAATGAAGATGTCCCACTACAAGCTGATCCTGTCAGACAATCATTTCAAAATCAAAGTGTTTCAACTGAGGATGGTCCTAGCATAATACCATCTCCTTCAGAGGAACCATCCACTGAAGTCAGAACTCAAGATCATGCTACACCTCTAGTTGAAACTGAAAGAACTTCGAATGATGGAAGTAATCAAAGTGCTGCTGATGCTGAAGCAAGAACAGGAACAGTCTTTGATTATTTTCACAACTCCCCTACAGTACAAGATGAAGTTGCCTCTAATTAATATGATCTAAATGTCTCCAATCTTGATGTAACCATTGCTGGTGACTCAATTCTAACCACCAGAATACACAAGACTCATCCTGTAGACAACATCATTGGTGAACTTAATGAACGGGTGACTAGAAGCAAATCAAGCATAGCAAACATTTGTTTTCTCTCTTGCTTTCTTTGTCAAACCATACCCAAAAATCCAAAGAGGCTCTTCAAGACAATAGTTGGACTGAGGCAATGTAGGAAGACTTGCTACAATTCAAGAAACAAGAAGTATGGCAACTGGTAGATCTTCCTAAAGGACAATACCCTATCGGTACCAGGTGGCTATACAGGAATAAAACTGGTGATAAGGGAATCGTCATTAGAAACAAAGCAAGGCTAGTGGCTCAGAGGTATACGTAAGAAGAAGGAATTGATTATGATGAAGTGTTTGCTCCTGTAGCCAGACTAGAAGCAATAAGACTCTTTCTAGCATATTCAGCATCCATGAAATTCACTATATATCAAATGGATGTGAAATGTGCTTTTCTATATGAAACGATTGTTGAAGAAGTCTATGTGAGTCAACCTCCTGGATTTGAAGACCCAGATTTTCCACACAGGGTATACAAGCTTGACAAAGCCTTGTATGGTCTTCATCAAGCTCCAAGGAAGTGGTACAAGACTCTATCGTCTTTTCTTCTTGAAAATGGATATGAAAGAGGAAAGATTGATCATACTCTCTTCAGAAAGAGAAAAGGAAAACACATGTTGCTGGTTCAGATATATGTGGATGATTTCATCTTTGGCTTGACAAACAAGTTACTCTACAAAGACTTTGAAGACCTCATGCATTCAAAATTTCAAATCAGTGCTATGGGGGAACTCACACTCTTTCTAGGAGTGCAAGTCCAACAGACAGCAGATGGAATCTTCATCAATCAATCAAAATACATGGAAACAATGCTGAAGAAGTTCAAGTTTGCTTATTGTCAGTCCATCAGAACTCCTGTTGACACTAAAGTGAAGATTGGTCTTAAGGCAAATCAGTGGATCAGACTCACTATCGTTCTATGATAGGTTCACTTATGTATCTAATGGCCAGTACGCCTGACATTATGCTTGGTGTTTGTGTGTGTGCCAGATATTAAGCAGATCCCAAGGAATCCCATGTGAATGTAGTCAAGAGGATATTCAGATATCTTAAGGGCAAGCTTGCTCTTGGATTATGGTATCCAAAGGAAGGAGACTTCAATCTCTATGCATACACTGACAGTGATTATGGGGGATGCAGTTTCAACAGAAAGTCCACTTCTGGCGGTTGTCAATTTCTTGGTCCCAGACTGGTCTCCTTGCAATTCAAGAAGCAGACAAATGTATATGTTTCAATAGCAGAAGCTGAGTATATAGTAGCATCAACATGTTGTTCTCAAGTTCTCTGGATTCAAAACCAGATGCTTGATAATGGTTTTAACTTTTTGCACACTCCAATTCACATTGACAACAGCGCAGCTATGTTCATAACAAATAATCCAGCTCAACACTCAAAGACAAAACACATTGAAATTAGATATCATTTTTTGAGAGATTGTGCTGAAAAAGGGTTAATCAAATTGATACAGGTTCACACTGATAATCAATTAGCTGATTTATTCGCCAAGGCATTTGATCAAACTAGATTTGAATTCCTATTTCAATCAATTGGTATGATTAATCTTGATTAAAAATCAAAATCAACAAACATTCAAATATTTCAAAATACAAAAAGAAATTAAAAGAAGAAGTATATGATTTATACAAATGGGAAATGATATAATTACAGTCGTTATATCATTCACTGTGCTTAATTATAAATCTCAAATGACTGACATGACTTATCTGATTTACGGGTAGGCTTAACTTGGAAATGAAAACACATGCAGTGATGAACTTAAGCTTATATTCAACTGTGAAGCTTTCATCTCATATTGTGTGTAAGTATTGGCTTATCCAAATGTGTGTGTGTGTAGCAACCTAAACACACCAGCTAATGATATCATATAAATCTCTTTTACTAATATCAGTTTCTCTTCTGTTTTGCTGAGCAAAGATCTAGAGAAACAAGCATGTAGTGCTGATGTCATAATCCATCAAGATTCCCAATGAGGAACACATCCAACTTGGATGAAACAAAAGAATAAAATACATTCCAAGTGAATAAAACAAAAGAATCCTAAGAGATCACCTTCCAAAGTGAAGTTAAAAGAATCCTAATATGGATCTAACTGATAAATGGATCAAAATAAAAGAATCCTAATGAGGATCAAGCAAAATGAGATTTCATATTTTGAGTAACCTGGTCAAGTAAGATGTTAAAAGTTCTACCATACATTGCATGCAGATGGTTGAGCTTGCCATGCTTTTGAGTGTGAGGTACATGTTGAATACCCAATCAACTCAAAACATGATAAGATCATTTGCATCAAAATATTAACCAAGTAGAGTTTAAGAGGATAAATATACCTTCAATCAATATGTTCATGAACATGTATGTTTTACTAACAACTGATTGCACTTGTGAAAGGTAAGATTGATATGATCCCAAAGAAAAGTATATCTCAACTCCTTGTCCAGATAAGAAAGCAAAAATCACAAAAAGATTTTCTCTTCAAAATTTTCAACTCTTTAAAGTTTCTATCTCATATAGATATAAACTTTTGGGGGAGTAATTAAAATTTTGATCATCAATGTACAGATGTTTCCTTTCTTAAAACATAAAAATCAAAAACAGTTTCAAAAATCAGAAAATCTAAATGTGTTGGTGCAGAAGGTATACCATAGTATCTCAGTTTTTGCAGACATCTTGAAGCACAAAAGTCCAAGGTCAGTCAACACTGGGAAACTTGTATCACCTCTTATGTACAAGTCGATCCAAGCAAGAATTAACAACTCAAGAAACAGTCAAAACTTCATAAGAAACAAGCAAAAGACACATCTTCATAACAATCAAAAGCAAAAGACACAGCTTCATAAAGAACAAGCATCAAAGCAAAAACAACCAAAACTATCCACATTAGAAACGTTAAGTGTTGACAAGATCAAAACTTAATGCAGGTAAGAGCATTGGTTAATGCAGGTGAAGGTAACCCAAGCACATAACCAATGCGGGTAATAGTTTCAAGAAGAAAAACACAAGCGAAAGTAATGCGGATAAGTTAACTCTACCGCATTAGTCTCACCACAAATATCAAAGTTTTCAAGTATGAAAACTAATGCGGACGAAAAGTTGTTCATCCGCATTTGTTATCCTCAGCCGCATTTCTAAAAAAATGGCTGAAATTCAATACTTAAACTTGGTTGTATATTTGTATCATCGCAAATTAGAAGTGTGCTCACGCTCTTCTGTCATTATGTATGAAGTTCAAGAAATGCAGACAGCTCAGTTGTTTATCCGCATTTGTTGAAGTAAATATGGGAAGACAAATTTTCTTCAGCATCAACTACAGTGTACAAATGCTAACTAATTTAAAACATCCACATTTGCTACAATGTTAATGTATCTGAACTTAAACCTTCTGCATTTGATACAGTACACAAATGCTGACAGACTTCACTCTTCCGCATTTGCTACAGTAAACAAATGCTAATTGTTTTAATCTTCCGCATTTACTACAGTAGTTGACCACATTTGTTTCAAACACTTGTAAAATTTAAAAAGGACATTAAAAGGGCTATTTAAACAGATCATTATAGTTCATTTAATACTTTTCAAATTTGAGAAACTCTATAGTGCGACGAGTGAAAACACCATTCCTACTTTTCTTCATCCATCATCAAATTCATCAACACCATTCGGATTTTAGTGTTCATCAAACTTCATATTGCCTATATTTCGATTCTATACCATCGTAGTATCGAAAACAAGGTGATTCTCAGATGCATTCGAACTTCATATTGCCTATGTGTCACCAGAGGTAGTGGATGGTTGGAAATATAGTGTGACGGCCGGAGTAAGTGAGTTGTGGATCTAGGGTTTGAAAAGAAGAGAGACTGAAAAAGAGATTTAGTTGTGTATATTTTTGAAGTTTGAAGAGAGAGAGAGAGCATAGATCTGAGGTTAGGTGATCTAGGTTTTACTTTATGTATTGTTGGAGGTTGAAAAACAATTATAGAAAGAGTGAGTTCATAGGTGTCGGCTAGTATTGTTGGTCAAGTGTTTAAAGAAACGTTGGGCTAGTGCATCATCATAAAATAAAAACATACTTGGGTTAGGTTGTAATTTTTATCAAAGGGTCGGGTATTAAAGTTAAAAACGTTTGGTCGGGTTTCATATAATTTTTATCCAGATCTTTTAACATTAAACTTGGTTGGGTTTTAAGTGTTTAAAACTAAACAAATTTTGTGAAAGGGCCTGGAGTTAGTTTCCTTTTAAAATTTTTGATCCTCGTTTTCTATAATTGGATCATATTATGACTAAAAATCATTGTTTCTAGGTAAGAAATTTTCAACAATTTATTAAAAAAACAACTGAAAATGTCATTTTCTGATGATCTTGAATCAGACAATGGCATAATGGCACAAAGTCGGTTTGACTGTTTTGCAGATACAAAGAAGGAAACAACACTACTCATCAACTTTTATTGGAGTGCTAAAATCAAGGAATCAGAAGAAGAAATCAATCACGCTTTGGGGGCTGAAGTGGTTGAAAGTGATGATGACTTCATTAAAAACTTTGATCCATTCAGAGAATTCTAGTGTGAAGCTCATGGAAAAGCTACCGCTGATAATGTTTGGTCAAGCCCGTGTGAAGTTCAAAAGGTCAAGGATTATGACATTGGTGAGAAGCTGGTTAGAAAAGTTGTTGTTCAAGAAGGGTTAGTATGTGAAGCTGTGGTTTAGAAGGAAATAGTTGGGCAGGTGTCTGGGGATGTTGCTGAGAAACAGGTTGTCACTGAGGAAGCTATGTATGCTGCTGAGGGTACAAGAGCTGAGGGTTGTGAAGCTGAGAAGACAAAGATGGAGATGGAAGCGGTGATTGAGGAGGAAAAAAAAGCTGCTGTGGAAGAGTACAAAAGACGGCAGAAAAATTGGTAATGGGTCTTCCTTATGAAATAATTCAAGATATATGCTCTTCTGCCTATAAAATCCGTTTAATTGGAATATACAAGGCTAATAGGTTGTTAATAGAAAATGAAAATGAATTGAAGCGAAATAACAAAGAGCTTAAAATGAATGAATCAAAATATTTTATTAAATTAAGAGAAGCTTTGAAAGAAAACGAACATTTGAAGAGAACTCTTTTCGAAAAGAATTCTGAAGTTAACTACTTAACTGAACAAGTCACACTCGCTGAATTTGAAACCCAAAAACTTAAAAACAAGTTAGAACAATGGACCCTTTCGGGAATGAAACAAGATAATTTATGCAAAAGACAACGGGGGGCTTGAATCAAGACCGGTTTAGGTCACAAAGATAATGCATATGTTTATCCTCCACCTAGTACTTTCTGTTATTCTCCTACACCCACTCCTCATCCTACAAATGAGTTGTTTCAAGAGATTATTCAGAAGGATACTAATAGTTTGCATGTAGGATTAGAAGGGGTTAATCTTAAAGAAGTGCGAGATGATTATGATTCTCCGACTGGTATGGGATACAGTAAACCAGATGCTGACAGTCAAGCTAATGATTGTTCAGTTCCTGTTGTTTGTAAACCTATAACAGTTGTTTCTTCTAACTTCTTTGATAAGATTAAAGCAGGTGAAATTCCTACTTATGAGCCTGTCAGGAGTGTGAAGGAAGAGATTGTTCAGGAATCACCTAATCATCAAGCTACAACAACAGCAACACATCCAAATCCTGTTAAGTGCATATCTTATCATAGTTTGCATGATGAATATCTTATCACTAAATTCCAACATGTATCATCTTACAAATGAGGCATATAAGCAAGTATCATCATTCCAACAAGTATCATTATAACAGTTGTCTCATGTAACGACACAAGTCGTATCAAGTGTATAGCTTACAAAAGTCAACTGTGCAATCAGATAAGTATCTCTCTAGGATTTAAGTCCTAATTTATATACACACCTTTGGTTTCTAATATTCTTAGTACTTGACAATCAGTAGTCCTAAGAGTCAACTCCCAAAAGATTCCATACTTTCATGGTTTACTCGGGTGCACCAATCATAGGTAATACCCTAATGTATCAAGGTTTCTTATAGGGTAGAGAATTCTTAATGGGATATATGAAATCGTTAAGGTATCCAGGTTAAAGAAGGGTGTTCCTAAGGAAACCTATTCTTGCTGCAAACTTTGGATCACTGGGTCATGAAAACAACCTACTAGGCTGGTCTTATTTATGGTTACAGCTTAGGTATTGCAAAGCAAACCCGTATTTCTACACCATTGGTTCAGCAAAGCTCAGAAGAGTCTTCTTACTAAGGTGGTCCTATGAGGTTCATATGGTTGTAGTTTAGGTCTCGCGAAGCAGACCTACTTCTCTACAACCTTTGGCTCTGATACCAATCTGTCACACCCCGGGCGCAGAGAGGCGGGACGTCACGATTAGTAAACAACAACCAAAATGCAGTGGAAACTAAATGGTTTATTGCAAAGTGTCACATGATGTTTACATTAAAATATTGGCTTTGTTTCCAATTCACAAGGTGCTTCAACCTACAATATATAGGTGTCATGATCAATCTCTTGGTAAGTGTTTCTTGATGCTTTAGTATCTAAGGCTTCTAGGCTCGACTTTTGTCTTCAACGCCTACCCTCATATCTTGCTTCAGATTTGGGTAACGTCTATAGCTCAACTATTCTCCCTAGCTGTACCTGAAGACATGCTTAAAAAGATTTTATGTCAACATAAAGTTGGTGAGTTCAGGTGGTTAAAGTTTCAGAAAACAAAATTCTCTTTAAAATTCATTAGTTGGCTTTCAAAACATATGTGCTTTAAGTCTTAAAACAAAAGGGACTCTGAAAGTCCACATTTAAAAGTTTAGAATCAAGTGTAAAAGCTTATGAAAAATCTCATTTGATTTTAAAAGCATCATTATAGTATCAATCATCGTGGGGTATCACAATCAACCCTGCACTTGGTCCCCGGTTGGCCTCTTCTAAACTTGTGTTTAACCGGATATTCCTGAAGGAAGGAACCAAGCCTCAAAACAGTGAACCATTCCTGCCAGGATGGTTCACCATAGTTTCTTATTCAAAACCTGTTACATGCCACAAACGACCCCTCAGGATCTCAGTGGGGTAACTCCCTGTAGCGGGAGCCACTGTGTGTGGGGGATTCCCCAAATAGATCTATCCACATAAAATAAGCGGTTTACAAAATAATTAATGATCATGATATAAGTATCAGCAGGTATCCAAAAGTCCCACATAGAAGCATCAATTAAAGCACAGTCATAGTTCATAAAACAAAAGAGCATGTTTCATCCTAAAAACAGTAAGTAAAAAGGGATCACTAGAACTCACCTGGTATCCTTATATAAATTCAGAGCTCGATAAAGAAAAGTGATGATCACCAACAAAGCAATCCTAACTAGAACATATAAGATTCACGTTTAGAATTAGCATGATGTTATTACATGCGTGCGGTTGAGCTCTTTAGTTGACTTAAGGTTGATGATTAGTATCCTTAGTGTATCCTAGCTTCTTGTATATTGGTTATTTGTCATGAATTAACTCGTGTACATAGGTTAGTTAATGCACTTAATCAAAAATTGAGTCTTCGCATAAATAAGATAGAAAATCAATTTATGACATGGATTCCAAATCTTCAAAAATAACTCGCATTGACAATGTAAGTAATATATAATGTCTCAAACGACGTTTATAATGTTCGCGTTTATATCATATTTGTTAACTCGGTTGACGCTAACTAATCCAATTATTGATAATAGTTGACGATATCTTGAATAGAAAGAGTGTTACACATAATATTTATTTCAATAACAATGAGATGATCGACAATTAATAAAAACAAGATGATGGATCAATATCGCATTTTAGATCTTTTATCTTAAATAAAACGTGTAGATGTTGGTTAACCTAAATATTCATTGTATAAATATACAAATGTACAATCGTATTTGAATGTATTTTACATCTCTAAGTCTTGTAACGATTTAACGTGACTAATCAATGACATGTCATAACCACTTCCCAAAACTTAATGTTTCATATATTTTATCGAGGTTGACTTCTAATAATTAACGTTGCTATCTAAATCTTGAGCCCGAACTATCCATTTAAATCAGATAATTATATCAAGTGATTATTCATTTTCGTTAATTCACGTATTTTATATAATTAAAGCTCAAACAACACACATGCAATTTATAATTCAATTTCAATGCGTTGAGCGTGCGATTTTACCTTCCACTCGTTTATATTTTCCAACCCACTCGTTTACGCCTCGATTTAATCGCGTTCCCGTTACGTTGACTGCTCGTTGACCAATTTTGACCATCTGCTTGACCAAGGTTCTACCTAATCAAGCACAGTTACCAAACACCTCGGTTGGGACTTCTACCACCATAGTCCATCACTTGCACCCACGGTCATTCATGGATAGCCACTGGCCAGCACGGGCAGCCTCTTGGTTGGCCGGATCCTTGCCGAAATTAACCCAATGTAACCGAATCCTATGGATCCCATCTAGAACCCAACATGCAACCACAAGAACAACCTCAAACGGCTGTAATTCACCTCGAATAGTAACAACCACCACGAACCACCATCAATCGACACAGGCAATACCATCACAGCCGGTCACCGCCCTAAACCGAGACTACTACCACCATAGCAGTGAGTTGTGGTTGTTCCCGACCGCAAATCACCATCCTTAACAGCCCCTTTGACATTACCCTGCACCACTACACCCTCTGCGGTCGAGGACCATGAGGTCACCGGGCTATAGCCACCGAATCAAGCCACTAACACAACCACCGACCGTAGCCGTCACTATTGCAGCACCATCACGGTACCTCCACCTGAACCACACCCTCGACCTTGCGATCACAGCCTAAACACCAACAAGAACCACCATCGCAGGCGCCCGAAGCATCAACCATCACCCGTCGTGGCCACATCGCCTCTTTCGGGATGGAAATACCCCCACTAGCTAGCACTCACCCACAATCGACGACCTCCTTCGACGCGACAGCCATGAACCATCATTACCACCACCTCCGAACCGACCTGCAACCGCCTCTTTCGTCTTCGATTCCTGTCATTATGCTGCGTCTTGGGAGAAATCGAGGTCGTTTTGTTGTTCAGGGTGTCGAGGGAAACAAGGAGGGGTGTGCCACTCGCCGGCACTCGCCGGAATCGGCCGCCGATGGCCGGAGATCGAGGTTCGACCGAGAGAGAGGGGAAGGGTGAGCTGCGAACTCTCTCCCTCTTTCTGCCCTAATTTCCTATACAAAAACCCTAAAATAGAGAATAAAAGGAGTTTATAAGAGGGTGTTGGTAATGGGTACGTTATTAAGTCGGTTCGTAACGCGTTCGATTAAGTTTTTCGCGCGACTTTATAATTTCGCCACCCGTTGGATTCAATTATATGAAACGTTACAAGTATTCCGGGATTATGAATTTTATTGCATTAAAAACATACCGAACAGTTAAACGATACCGCGAAATCGACACGTTAACGGTTTTACGCGTTTTCCTCGAACGTGCGCTTTAATTATTATTTTGATATCTAAATGCATGCAATTACGTATTAAAATGATATTTTGAGCGTTATCTTCCCAGGTCGGTTGCGTTAAAGCCTTATCTGTCCAATTCTCGGGTTTTGACCTAATTCTAAACCCGATTCACGTCACGATCGCGTTTTCGGAACACGTTTATTCCGGACAACACATCACTCACAAATTTAGTATTTTATGATAATAAACAATGATTAGATTGGATGACAAGCCATTATAAGAATTTCTGAATGAATTCAGACGTTAGAACGCGTTAGATTGTCGGATTTTACCCGGTATGGGTTCCGAATCTGTTTTTAATTTAGATCTTTCCATAATTATTTCAAATCACATAATAATTCATTGTTTCATGGTTTCTCATTTAATTAGTTCGTGAACATGCATATGGGCCTTAAATGGGCCTTGTTTGTATGTTTGGGCCCTTATTGGGCTTATTGGGCCCAAAAGGCTAGCTTCGTTTTGCAAGGTTTCTTTGGTAAGCCCAAATCAATCCGAACCTTTATTGGTTCCTATAATACATTAAGCTTTCTAATTGGGCTAGATTTCAGAGGTGTTACAGATATGTACAAGCTGGATATGAACAATGCTTCCCCACTAGGTTAGTATCATGCTTTCTTTCCAAAGCTAATGGTGATGAGTCAACTCTTTGGCATAAAAGAATGTGTCATGTTAATTTTAAAACCATAAAAAAAACTAGCTAAAAATAACTTGGTACATGGTGTGCCTAAAAAAGGAGTTTTTTTTATAAAGACAATTGTGTTACTTTTCTGAAAGGGAAGCAACAAAAGGTATCCTGCCCCAAAGAGGTTAACTCCATCACCACCCCCATTACACTTATTGCACATGGATCTATTTGGTCCCATAAGTATAATGAGCATTGGAAGGAAATCATATTGTCTTGTGATAGTTGATGATTTTACAAGATTTACATGGGTATTATTTTTAAGAACTAAGGATGAAACCGCTGAAACATTAAAATCTTTTATTCTTAAAATCAAAAATTAAATTGATCACAAGGTAAAAACAATTAGAAGTGATCAAGGGACAGAGTTTAAGAATCAAGTTTTTGACTTATTTTGTAACTCAAAAGGGATTACCAGACAATACAGTGCTCCTAGAACTCCTCAATAAAATGGTGTTACTGAGAGGAGGAACAGGACACTTATTGAGGCTGCAAGAACAATGTTAGTTGATTCAAAGTTGCCTCTAACTTTCTAGGCAGATGCAGCCAGCACTACATGTTATGTGCAGAACAAGACAGTTATTGAGTCTGGAAGAACAATGTTAGTTGACCATACTTTAATCCACGGTTCAACTTTATCAATTACTACAGTTGCCATTATTAGTCGGTAACAAAAGGTAAGTCATGCACCTGTCATGACTACCAAATCATAGGATAATATTTTATCTTAAATGCTTTACATATAGCAATATTGTATTTGTCTAGTAGTAAATTCCAGCTGGTTATCCAAGTATAACCGGCTGTAGATAGTAGTATATATAGTTTCTCATTGTAACTCATCAAACTATGCTTGTAATAGTCTTGTAATACTGAGTTGAGAAGTAATATATACAAGTCGCTTGAAAACCATTCTTGTGTTCATTAACTTATTATATTATTATCAACTTAGTTAGAGATTCTGCTTTATAATTTGAGTGATACTAAGTGAGTTTGTGAGATAAACCTGTGAGACCAACACCGATCCTGCACATTCTAAATTAATTTATTCATGTTTTTAAAATTTACATAGCATATTATTTTATGCTAGGGGAAAGACTCATAGCCTGAGAACAATGCACTCATGCTCAGTGAAGAGCATGTTGTGTCTCTGATCACAAAATTGGAATACACTTAGTAAATCGTACCCAAGCTCCTTAATAAAGTTTACCTTCTCAATGTTGAGCTTACCATTTATGACTCTGCCCCTTCTAGTAATGTAACCACCTAAATCTCCACCAAATGAAACTAGCCCTCCATTAATTTTCTCAAAATTTTGAAGCAAAGAGCTATTGTTTGTCATGTGCCTGGAACAGACACTAACAATGATCCATATATTTCCTTTTGGTCTTTAGTTATTCCTGCATAAAAAGAGATAGTTAGTTACATTTGGAAACCTAAGCCTGATTGGTCTTGGGCTTGTTAAAGTGAACTGAAGACAATACAATAGTGATAGATCCTATATTCAAGCTTTGAGTATCATTGGTTGTTGATGATAAAGAACTTCAGTCACATGGTCTTCCTTTATCTTCCACACCATCTTTGGAAGACTCGACTTAACCTTCAATTCTTTGGAAGTTTTGATTACTTTGAAAGTTTTGGAGACTGGACCTTCGAAAGAGTTTGCATCCACTACAACAGACTTCAGTGCTTCAGAAGCATTCCTTTCTTTTGAGGCCAAATTTTCTTCCGAAGGCAAGTTTTCACTTGTCTTCTTCTTCACTTTGGAGCTTCCGAAAGGAAAAGATTTTCCTTCCAAATCTATCTTCTTCTTATTATTATTCTCAGAAGTCTTCTTCTTAGTCATGTGGTTAGTACTTTTGGGATTATAGATGCAATCCTCAGCAAAATAAGAAGTACTATCACACATGTTGCATTCAGTTGGCTTCCTTCTGAGAATCTTCATTTGAGTAGAAGGTTGAGCTTGACCTCTTTCCATTTCCATCTTCATCTTCACAGATGATGTAGTATGCTTCTTAGGGTGAGACTTGCTCCTAGAACTGAATGGTTCAGGCTGTGTAGCAGTGGTGTACAGCTGATCAGCCTTCTTTTCTTCACAGGGATGAATTAGACATGAACTAGGACTCCTGGTATTAGAGTCCATATTTGAGTCTTCGCCACTTCAAATCCTTCAAAGATAAAGACTTGTTTCTGCTTGGATTTGAAGGTTTCCTTGATTTCTTGAGCCTTCTTTGACCTTCTCTTGGCTGCTCTGATCAAGTTCTTCCTCTTGGACTTGGTCATCCCTGGTTTTTTTCCTCTCTTTAGGAGAATAGTGATACTTCTTAGGATGATCTTCTTCACTCACCGCAGATCCATCCTTCACTATATCCTCTTCATTTTCATCCTCTTCTTGAATGGGGTTTGTGAGGGGAAGCTCATCTTGGTATGTTCCACACCTTGAAGATCTTACAGATAGTAGAGTGTGTGGAGGAGCTATCTTAGTAGATCATAGTCCCTGCTTATTTTGATAACAAATCTTCGCATGCAAGGATGAGGATATAATGTTCTTGAAGGTCTTTTCTTTAAGAACACATTTTTCTACCATGGCTCTGTTGATCACAAGCTCAGCATGGCATACAGTTAACTTGGTAATGAGATCTTTGATTTGAGTCTTGCAGTTGATGTGGTCATGCTTAAGAGTTGAAATGGTTTTCTCTAGATCTTCTATTTTAAGTTTGTAATGATTTTTAGCCCTTTTAAATTAGCTTTTAAGATATTTAAGGACTTAATGTCAGATCTCACTTCCAAGTTGTAGTACCTGTATCTATTAACTTTAGCAATACATCCAGGAGTACAAAGATGTTCCAATACCTTGGCTTCTTCATGATTAGCAATCAGTGCTCGGTTTGGAGATGCATCTTCAACCTGAAAGCTCCACTCAAAGCCTCCTTTTTGAACAGCAACTACGACCTGCTGTTTAGGTTTCTCAATCTGTGGAGCTCCATCAATGTAGTTTGGTCTGGATTGTGTTTGGCCATCATTTGTCCTTGGTGCATTGCAGTCTCTAGCAAAGTGTCCTATTTGGTTACAGTTATAACACTTCACCTTGCTTTTATCCAGCCCAAACTTTCTACTGGTTATATTGCTGGGAAACTTCCTGTTTGTCATCTTGTATAACTTTTTGGCAAGTGAGTGAGAAGAGCCATCTACTGGACTATCTCCATGTACTCCAGATCATCTGGGTGGATACAGTCCAAGTCTTCAAGAGTGAAGAGAAAGCTGCCACTACTTTTATCAGCAGACATAAAGGCTTGAGAAGTGCTTGTCTCTTGGAATGGCCTTACTTAGATATAGCTCTCCCTTGGTGTCTCCGGGAAGGTGATGAAAGGACTCTTTTATGAGTTTTCAGGGTAGTAGATGAGATGATGTTGTGGTTCTCTGCAATCCCTTTCAACCACATGAAGGGACGAACTCTGCTGATTGTTGGAGGAGTTTCCAGGTGGATTTTGCATGTTTATCTCCATCTAGTATCCACTGAGGATACCATACAACTCAGTGAGAGTTAGGGTCTTGAAGTTTTCAAGTTCTTTTAATGACCACACAATAGTGTGTCCATTTTCTAGGAAGAGAGGACATAAACTTTCTCACTATGTCCCTGTACTCAAGAGTTACTCCTACATCCATTAGAGTATCCACAATCTCAACATACCTGAACTATTGTTAAGTCATGGTTTCACCTGTCTTGTAGGTGAAGTTCTCAAACTATTGCTTCAAGAGGTCTTTCTTGTTCTGTTTTATTTCACTAGACCCCTCATACATAAGCTTTAGTGCATCCCATAATTGCTTTGTAGTCTGGCACTTCTTGAAGCCTCTGTAGATAGAGTTTGGAAGAGCAATTTGGAAGAGCAGATTGGAGAGCGGTCATGGCCGTTTGATCTACATCAATCTTCTTCCAGTCTTCCTCTACGTAGTCAGCCACTTCCTTTGGTATCATGCCACCACTAGCAGCAGCTGAAGTGGTGCATGGTACATGAGGTCCAAAGACAACAGATCCCCACATCCTGCTTGACTTGATGAAGCCTTCCATTCTTTGGCCCCAAGTATCAACGTCATCAGGAATGATCAGTGGAGATTTTGACATAGTACCGATTTTCATATCATGTAACACCCGGAAAATTTTCTAATCGAGTCAAGTGATAGTGATGGGCTCGAATGAAAAACCATTTAATAAATATAAAATGGTTGCGGGTATTACACCGAGTTTACCCTCCGGGTCACGAGTTTAACGAGTTTGGGGTCCCGGGAACACCTGGCATATAAATAGATGGATCAGCTGAGCAACTCTCATTTTCACTCAAACGCCCATTCTAGAGAGAGAAAGTGTAGAGAGAGAAAGTGCCGGATTGAAGCTCGGGTGGTCAAGAATCAAAGGCTGGTGTTTGTGGACTCCTAAACTACAAGAATCAAGGTAAGAAACGTATCTAAATTACTGCATTTGGTGAAAAACCCGAGTTTGGGGTTTTTGGGTTTTAAAGTGGCTAAAATCACCCCAAAACACACGTTTTAGAGTAAGAAAACGTGTAATGAGCTTAGATATAGCTTCCTGGATGATAATCCAAGGGTTTGGGTGGAAAGGATTGGATTTTTGGGCTGAAACAAGCTGATTCGTAAATTTCAGCTCGTTCTGCGAATTTAAGGTCTCGACCAGCGAAACTGTGAGTTCGTCCAGCGAAACTGGAAGGATTTACAGCGAAGTTACAGTTTCGCTGCAGCGAAACTACATATTCGCCTAAGCGAAACTATAGTTTCGCTGATGACTATGCCAATGCCCAAGTTGACCTTAGATATTGCGAAACTAGGGAATTCCAACGAAAGTTGGGCGCTCGAGGTAGCGAATCTGTCCAGCGAAACTGGCAGAATGCTGCCCAGCGAAACTAGCAGTGAAATTGCTAATTCGCCCGGCGAATTTACGGGCGAATTTACGGGCGAAACTACCTGCGAACTTAGTAGCGAAATTAGGCAGAAATTAACTCTTTTGAGTGTTAACTTATCAGCAGGCAGTGTAGTGTGACCCGCGTCTTTAAGGCTTGATTGAGAAGCTGCTTGTCAAGCACAGGTGAGTTCTAGGACCCCTCATTTACTGTTTTTAAATGATTTTTGGGGCTGGAACACATATAAACTTGTTTATTGACGTATGTATGTATGGCCCATTGGGGTATAATGTAGTGTTATACGTCTAAGGTATGGTTGTGGACTTGATATGTTATATAAGGTCCTAGTATGAGTCCCCACGATCTTGGAGGGACAGTTAGTGCTACGGCACCAAGATGACGCATAGTAGGTCCCGGATTCGGGAAGGATACGGGAGTAAGTGCCTAGTGATGATTGATGATGTAGGTTATGATTACACGAGGTTAGGTATGATGATGAATGATGATGCATGTATGATGTTATGTATGATGATGTACGTATGATGCTATGTATGATGATGTATGTATGATGTGTGTGTTCCATATAATATCGCATGAGTATCTTTCTATGGCTTTACGTAATAATGAACGAACGAACGAAGTATTATGTAACGTAAAGTGAAAGATAATGAAAGAGGAACACGATGATGAATGCATGTATTAATGAATGAACGAATGATTTAAAAGATGATGAATACATGCATTAACGAACGAACGAAAGATGTCTTGCAAACACTGGATAAGGTTAACGGGTCCTTCTTAGTGATTGACCATATGTATGGTATCCCTACCGCTTACCTCTAGTACCGTGGCATACGTTTTGCTGTTCATTTAATGACTTCGGCCCGGTAGCTAATAACGTTCGGGGTATAGCAGATGGTAGTGGTACAAAAGATATCCAATGTGCAAGAAAATATGTAACATGTATTAACGAATGAACAAATGATTAAAAGATGATGAATACATGTATTAACGAATGAATTAATGAAAGATGACTTGCAAACATTGGGTAAGTTTAACGGGTCCTTCTTAGTGATTGACCATATGTATGGTATCCCTACCGCTTACCTCTAGTACCGTGGCATACGTTTTGCTGTTCATTTAATGACTTCGGCCCGGTAGCTAATAACGTTCGGGGTATAGCAGATGGTAGTGGTACAAAAGATATCCAATGTGCAAGGAAAGATGTAACGGGGTCCTTGTCATTCGACCACAGTAATCATGGCTGCGTGCCATGAAGTGGGTAAAGCCTGACAGGACCTAAACGAGAAGTGAAAGATAACGATGTATGATGAACGAATGAATGGACGAACGAATGAACGAACGAAAGAACGAACGGGATAATAAAGATATTATCTATATGTATGTACGATGTATGATCACGTGTAAAGGATGAACGGTTTTAATATGAACAAAGTATGTTTATTATAAAACTAGAACTCACTCAGCAACGCTGACTTTTTATGTGTTTCCAGTTGGCAGGTAGCGTTGCTGGGGATGGCACGAGGCGGCTACTCAGCTCTTTTGGGATGGCATTCTCCATTTGATAATGCTGCAACGTCATGCGTTGTGGGTCCATAACGCACGCAACTCATCACGTTGCATGCCATTACGAGATTTCTTGAGGATTCCCATAAAAGGGATTACTTAAGAAATCTTCTTTAGATTTTGATAAGTTCGCCACGCATTGGATGCGTGTGCATAGTACATGCAACAAAGTATGTTGCATGAGAGTGTCAAGAGTATTCCGTCAGGGTTCCGATGTACGGAATTACCTAAGGAATATTCTTTAGTATAAAAATATAATTTTTATATTTTGAACTTAATATCTTCTCTAGAGGTCGCTGTATGACCCTATGAGGAGAGACAAAGTAGAGAAAGCTGTATTTTGTAGTCATGTCAAATATGTAATGACTTTTATGAATGAGAATGTATATTTTATTAATTCCGCTGCGTTATTTTATGATTATATACATTATGTATGTTTTACGTGCGATGATAACCAACAGTAAGGTGCCCGGTGAGCGGGGCCTTACAAGTTGGTATCAGAGCAAAAGTTTAAGTAAAATGGGTAAATTTTCAAAAATAAACCTAAAACTTAAACTGAGAAATGGGACAGAAAGGGGATGAATGCCATCTGAGTAGCTACGTGCCATCAGGTATTTTCTTAATGATAATCAAAGTTATGTGCGCGTGTAATGTGGTTTATGTGTGCTGTTAGATTTAGATACTGATGTAGTCAGTAAGGGTAATGCTTGGGGTGCGAAAAGTAGAGTAAGTGACTAATCACAACTGGCCACTGTAATTAGCAACTTACTGTACTTGACATAAACTGAGCTATTTCCTTGAATGACCGTGTTGGTATTTGAACCTTTCAGTGTGAGATAGAAGATGGTCGGTGGTAGATCATCTAAAGCCCCACTTGGTGGAGGCAGTGGCGGAAGTGGTGCGGAACCACGAGCCACAAGAGGAAGGCCTAGACAAGAGAAGAAGGTTCTTGAAGAACCTAATACTACTCCCTCGGGGGGAGTGGATGAGAGTGATGATTTGAGGGCCTCGGTGAAAGAGACAGTGATCGAGGAGGTGCACCAAGTCATGCAGACGATCTTACCGTCTGTAGTGACTGAGGTGATAAAAGCTGTACGCGAAGATGAGAGGCGAGGGAGGAATCGAGCCTCAGGGAGGCGGCAGCAGCAACAAGAGCCGGAAACGGTTCTTTCTGATGATGAAGAAGAGGAGGAGGAGGAGGTCGAGCGTGAGACAGCCCGGGGTTGTGACTACGGGAAATTTATGAGGTGCAAGCCCCCGACTTTTGATGGTTCGGGTACGGCTGCGGATGCTCACCAATGGGTGAGGGAAATGGAGGCGGTCCTCGATATCAGTGACTGCCAGGAGGATAAAAAGGTGAAGTTTGCCACCCATTCATTTACAGGGACGGCGTTGTGCTGGTGGGACAATATTGTCCAGGCTGAGGGTAGCAGGATTATAGGGAAGATGAAGTGGGCTGAGTTGAAAAGGCTGGTGATTGAGGAATTCAGTCCTCGACGGGAAATGGACCGAGTTGAGAGAGAGTTTCTGCAGTTGGAGGCAGGGATGATGACCCACCAACAATACACTGCCAAATTCAACGATATGGCGTGGTTGGTCCCAGAGCAGGTGACGCCGGTGTCTCGAAAGATCAACCAGTATATTCAGGGGTTACCAGCCGAAATACGTTGGCATTTGATTTCCGCTCGACCAAGTACTTTCAGGTCAGCGGTGGATTTGGCGGGGAGGTTGTACGATGAGCGAGCTGCATTGGTGAAGGCTGAGGGCAGTAAGAAAGGAGGTAGTGAGAAGGGTTGGCAGGGAAAGAGGTTTGGTCGAGGTGATACCTCGACAAGTAACAAGAAGGCAAGGGTAGACGACCGCCGAGTGGTCGCGAAGGGAGTAGGGATGAGGAAGTGTGGACAGTGTGGGAAAGAGCACTCGGGGGAGTGTAAGTGGGGATCCAACATCTGTTTCAAGTGTGGGAGGACTGGGCATATGGCCAAGGATTGCCGAATGGGCAAGTGTTTTAACTGTGGGGACAGTGGTCATATGAGCAGAGATTGTAAGAAGCCAAGGGCTGAGGGCTCAGGGGAGAAGAAGACGGGAGGAGAAGCACCGAGGGCAAAGGCTAGGGCGTTCAACATGATGCAGGAGGAGGCTAGAACGGACCCTGACGTTGTGTCCGGTACGTTCCTAATAGACCAAATTTTAGCCTCTGTGTTATTTGATTCGGGTGCAAGTAGGAGTTTTATTTCTACTACCTTCTGTGCTAAATTGCCTGTTAGAAGTAAATGCCTCGATAAGTCCTTTGAAGTAGAAACCGCTATTGGTAAATCCACTAGGGTTACGGATGTGATAGAAGGCTGTGCCATAGAATTAGAGGGCCATAGGTTTGCTGCCAAGTTACATGTGATGCCTCTAGGAGGATTTGATGTAGTGTTAGGAATGGACTGGTTAGCAACCTACGAAGCGAATATCGTGTGCCGAAAGAAGATGATTAGACTAACGGCGACCGACGGAAGTCCGGTGATAATATATGGCGATCGAGTTACGACGATTCCGAAGGTGATCTCGATGGCGGTGGCGGGAAAGTGTATGAGGCGCGGATGTAGCGCCTACTTATGTTATGTAAAGAATGTAGAGACGCCAACACCACAGTTATGCGATGTGCCAGTGGTGTGTGACTTTCCAGACGTGTTTCCCGAAGACTTATCGGGATTGCCACCTGACCGAGAGATCGAGTTCCAGATCGACCTGATACCGGGTGCCCAACCTGTCGCAAAAGCACCGTATCGCTTGGCTCCGACGGAGATAAAAGAGTTGATGGAATAGTTGCAGGAGCTGCTGGATAAGGGGTTTATCCGACCGAGTATCTCACCTCAGGGTGCTCCGGTTCTGTTCGTAAAGAAGAAGGATGGTAGTATGAGGATGTGCATCGACTACCGCGAGCTGAATAAGCTGACGGTGAAGAACAGATACCCCTTACCAAGGATCGATGACTTGTTTGATCAACTTCAAGGTGCCAGTTGGTTTTCAAGGATAGATCTTCGATCGGGTTACCATCAACTGAAGGTGAAGGAGCAGGATATCCCTAAAACAGCCTTTCGTACGCGCTATGGTCACTACGAGTTTCTTGTCATGTCTTTTGGGTTGACCAATGCGCCTGCTGCTTTTATGGATTTGATGAACCGAGTGTGCCGACCAATGTTGGATAAATCAGTAATTGTATTCATCGATGATATCCTGATTTATTCGAGAAGTGAAGAAGAGCATGCCGGGCATATTCGGGAAGTGTTGGAAACGTTGAGAAGGGAGAAATTGTATGCCAAGTTCTCCAAGTGCGCCTTTTGGTTACGTGAGGTGCAATTTCTGGGTCACGTAGTGAATGCAGAAGGAATAATGGTGGACCCAGCAAAGGTTGAGGCCGTGATGCAATGGAAGTCACCGAAGACGCCAACCGAGATTCGCAGCTTCTTGGGGCTGGCGGGCTACTATAGACGATTTATTCAAGACTTCTCCAAGATAGCCTCACCTTTGACAAAATTGACTCGCAAGGATGTAAAGTTAGTGTGGGGTCGAGAACAGGAGGACGCTTTTGAGGAATTGAAGGCGAGACTGACACAAGCTCCTGTCTTGACATTGCCCGAGGGAAATGAAGACTTGGTGGTCTATTCGGATGCATCCTATTCCGGGCTGGGTTGCGTATTGATGCAACGCGGAAAGGTCATAGCCTACGCATCTCGACAACTGAAGACCCACGAAGTCAATTATCCCACGCACGACCTAGAACTAGCTGCGGTGGTTTTCGCGTTGAAGATTTGGCGGCACTATCTATACGGGACGAAGTGCACCATCTTCACGGACCACAAAGCTTGAAGTACTTCTTCGAGCAGAAGGATCTAAACATGAGGCAGAGGCGGTGGTTGGAGCTGATAAAAGATTATGATTGTGAAATCCATTACCACCCGGGCAAAGCCAATGTGGTGGCCGATGCCCTTAGCCGGAAAGAAAAGCCCGAGCCGATTCGGGTGAAGGCTTATCAGCTGATTATGACCTCTGACGTGATGACACAGGTTAAGGAGTTCCAAGACGAGGCTTTGAAGGAAGATCGTCTTAACTCCGAAAGGATGAGAGGTCTAGTTACAGAACTGGGTGAGAACACTCTTGGTGTTAAGACCCGATTTGGGCGAGTGTGGATTCCTCGGTACGGGGATCTACGTGGAAAGATCATGGATGAGGCCCATAAGACTCGGTATTCCATTCACCCCGGTGCTACCAAGATGTACCAAGACATGAAGAAAGACTATTGGTGGCCGGGCATGAAGCGTGATGTGGTGGAATATGTGAGTAAGTGCTTGACTTGTTCACAAGTCAAGGCAGAGCATCAGAAACCGTACGGGAAGATCCAACCGTTGGATATACCCGAGTGGAAGTGGGAGCACATCACCATGGACTTCATCACGAAACTACCACGTACCCCGAAAGGGTATGATGCTATATGGGTGATAGTTGATCGATTGACGAAGAGTGCCCACTTCCTACCGATCCACGAGACGTATTCATCTGAAAGATTGGCGGATCTATTTATCAAAGAAATTGTAGCTCGTTATGGCGTACCGGTGTCTATTGTGTCTGACCGTGACACTCGGTTTACCTCCAAGTTTTGGAAGAGGTTTCATGATGCGATGGGGACGAGGCTACACATTAGCACGGCATACCACCCCAGACAGACGGTCAGTCTGAGAGGACGATCCAAACACTCGAAGACATGCTTCGAGCGTGCGTGATCGATTTTGGAGGAAGTTGGGACGATCACCTGCCGTTAGCAGAATTCTCGTACAATAACAGTTATCATGCCAGCATTGGCATGCCGCCCTACGAGATGTTGTACGGTAGGAAGTGTAGGACGCCTGTATGTTGGGGAGACATTGGGCAGAAGGAACTGGGTGGTGTCGAGGTGGTTGAAGCAACGACTGAAAAGTTAGAAAAGATCAAAGCCTTCATGAAGGCGGCGAAAGACAGACAAAAGTCGTATGCTGACAAGAGGCGAAGACCGATAGAATTCAAGGTCGGTGATCGGGTCATGTTGAAAGTCTCGCCTTGGAAAGGAATTATTAGGTTCCGAAAGCGGGGTAAACTGAGCCCGCGGTATATAGGCCCTTTCCGAATTATCGCCCGTGTGGGAGAGGTGGCGTATAGGTTGGAACTGCCAGATGAGCTGAGTGGAATTCACCCGACCTTCCATGTATCTCATCTGAGGAAATGCTTGGCCGACGAAGATATGATTGTACCGCTGGAGGATATCGAAGTAGACGAACGGCTCAACTATGTGGAGCAACCAGTGGCGATCATCGATAGAAAGGAGAAACGGCTAAGAAACAAAGTGGTTCCTCTTGTGCGCGTACAGTGGAAGCACAGGAAGGGATCTGAGTCTACGTGGGAGACTAAGGAAGAGATGAGACAACATTACCCACATCTGTTCGAAGAATAACAGGTTTCGGGGACGAAACCTAAATAAGGGGGGTGGACTTGTAACACCCGGAAAATTTTCTAATCGAGTCAAGTGATAGTGATGGGCTCGGATGAAAAACCATTTAATAAATATAAAATGGTTGCGGGTATTACACCGAGTTTACCCTCCGGGTCACGAGTTTAACGAGTTTGGGGTCCCGGGAACACCTGGCATATAAATAGATGGATCAGCTGAGCAACTCTCATTTTCACTCAAACGCCCATTCTAGAGAGAGAAAGTGTAGAGGGAGAAAGTGCCGGATTGAAGCTCGGGTGGTCAAGAATCGAAGGCTGGTGTTTGTGGACTCCTAAACTACAAGAATCAAGGTCAGAAACGTATCTAAATTGCTGCATTTGGTGAAAAACCCGAGTTTGGGGTTTTTGGGTTTTAAAGTGGCTAAAATCACCCCAAAACACACGTTTTAGAGTAAGAAAACGTGTAATGAGCTTAGATATAGCTTCCTGGATGATAATCCAAGGGTTTGGGTGGAAAGGATTGGATTTTTGGGCTGAAACGAGCTGATTCGTAAATTTCAGCTCGTTCTGCGAATTTAAGGTCTCGACCAGCAAAACTGTGAGTTCGTTCAGCGAAACTGGAAGAATTTACAGCGAAGTTACAGTTTCGCTGCAGCGAAACTACATATTCGCCTAAGCGAAACTATAGTTTCGCTGATGACTATGCCAATGCTCAAGTTGACCTTAGATATTGCGAAACTAGGGAATTCCAACGAAAGTTGGGCGCTCGAGGTAGCGAATCTGTCCAGCGAAACTGGCAGAATGCTGCCCAGCGAAACTAGCAGTGAAATTGCTAATTCGCCCGGCGAATTTACAGGCGAATTTACGGGCGAAACTACCTGCGAACTTAGTAGCGAAATTAGGCAGAAATTAACTCTTTTGAGTGTTAACTTATCTGTAGGCAGTGTAGTGTGACCCGCGTCTTTAAGGCTTGATTGAGAAGCTGCTTGTCAAGCACAGGTGAGTTCTAGGACCCCTCATTTACTGTTTTTAAATGATTTTTGGGGCTGGAACACATATAAACTTGTTTATTGACGTATGTATGTATGGCCCATTGGGGTATAATGTAGTGTTATACGTCTAAGGTATGGTTGTGGACTTGATATGTTATATAAGGTCCTAGTATGAGTCCCCACGATCTTGGAGGGACAGTTAGTGCTACGGCACCAAGATGACGCATAGTAGGTCCCGGATTCGGGAAGGATACGGGAGTAAGTGCCTAGTGATGATTGATGATGTAGGTTATGATTGCATGAGGTTAGGTATGATGATGAATGATGATGCATGTATGATGTTATGTATGATGATGTACGTATGATGCTATGTATGATGATGTATGTATGATGTGTGTGTTCCTTATAATATCGCATGAGTATCTTTCTATGGCTTTACGTAATAATGAACGAACGAACGAAGTATTATGTAACGTAAAGTGAAAGATAATGAAAGAGGAACACGATGATGAATGCATGTATTAATGAATGAACGAATGATTTAAAGATGATGAATACATGCATTAACGAACGAACGAAAGATGTCTTGCAAACACTGGATAAGGTTAACGGGTCCTTCTTAGTGATTGACCATATGTATGGTATCCCTACCGCTTACCTCTAGTACCGTGGCATACGTTTTGCTGTTCATTTAATGACTTCGGCCCGGTAGCTAATAACGTTCGGGGTATAGCAGATGGTAGTGGTACAAAAGATATCCAATGTGCAAGAAAATATGTAACATGTATTAACGAATGAACGAATGATTAAAAGATGATGAATACATGTATTAACGAACGAATTAATTAAAGATGACTTGCAAACATTGGGTAAGTTTAACGGGTCCTTCTTAGTGATTGACCATATGTATGGTATCCCTACCGCTTACCTCTAGTACCGTGGCATACGTTTTGCTGTTCATTTAATGACTTCGGCCCGGTAGCTAATAACATTCGGGGTATAGCAGATGGTAGTGGTACAAAAGATATCCAATGTGCAAGGAAAGATGTAACGGGGTCCTTGTCATTCGACCACAGTAATCATGGCTGCGTGCCATGAAGTGGGTAAAGCCTGACAGTACCTAAACGAGAAGTGAAAGATAACGATGTATGATGAACGAATGAATGGACGAACGAATGAACGAACGAAAGAACGAACGGGATAATAAAGATATTATCTATATGTATGTACGATGTATGATCACGTGTAAAGGATGAACGGTTTTAATATGAACAAAGTATGTTTATTATAAAACTAGAACTCACTCAGCAACGCTGACTTTTTATGTGTTTCCAGTTGGCAGGTAGCGTTGCTGGGGATGGCACGAGGCGGCTACTCAGCTCTTTTGGGATGGCATTCTCCATTTGATAATGCTGCAACGTCATGCGTTGTGGGTCCATAACGCACGCAACTCATCACGTTGCATGCCATTACGAGATTTCTTGAGGATTCCCATAAAAGGGATTACTTAAGAAATCTTCTTTAGATTTTGATAAGTTCGCCACGCATTGGATGCGTGTGCATAGTACATGCAACAAAGTATGTTGCATGAGAGTGTCAAGAGTATTCCGTCAAGGTTCCGATGTACGGAATTACCTAAGGAATATTCTTTAGTATAAAAATATAATTTTTATATTTTTGAACTTAATATCTTCTCTAGAGGTCGCTGTATGACCCTATGAGGAGAGACAAAGTAGAGAAAGCTGTATTTTGTAGTCATGTCAAATATGTAATGACTTTTATGAATGAGAATGTATATTTTATTAATTCCGCTGCGTTATTTTATGATTATATACATTATGTATGTTTTACGTGCGATGATAACCAACAGTAAGGTGCCCGGTGAGCGGGGCCTTACATATCAGTCTTAGTAAGAGCTGTCATTTGAGTTGTTATGCATGGGCGAAGCATAAAGGAGACTGGGGGGCCGCCGTCCCCCCTCTTTTTTTTGTCGGTAGTGTTAAATTTTAATCCGGTATTGTAACTTTTCAACCCGGTAGTGTAATTTTTTATTAAATATCAAGTTTATCCCCCTAATAAATATTAATTTCGTCCCCCTCCCCCCATGATAATTTTCAAGCTCCGCCACTGTTGTTTGGTGTTTTGTGAAACTGAAGGGATTTAAGATGGTGAGATCTTACAATGAAGAGCCTAAAATGCTGTGATCTTCTCCTGATGGGGATATTTCCTACAAATCCATCTTGTACATGTTCTCTTTGTCTCAAGAGCCTAAAATGCTCTCATACCAATTGTAGGACCATTGAAGGGGTCAATGTAACAGTTTCATAGTGAGAAGAGACTTAGAACAATTAACAGGTCAAATATGGAACCAGGTTTATATTGATTATACTAAGAACACAAGTAAATTTGAGACAGAACTAAGAACAAGAATAAGATAATATTTTGGTTTTCAAGAATTATGTATATTGCTCTCAAGTTCGATTACAAGTGTTACGTAGTATACATAAGAAAGACAAGTACTTGAGATACTTTATACTACATTCTACAGCCATCTATACTTTGGAAGCCAGCTGAAAACACTAACCTAGATAACAAGATCAATGTATAGTCAAAAGGCATATTACCTTTTGACTTGTGACCATGACATGCCATAGCTCACATCCTAACATATTACAAAAAGGATAAAAGGTACCAAAGTAAAAAAGTTACAGAACAATAACCTTAATCTATAGTTGATAAATGTATGGACCTTTTTACCAACGCATCCAAGTTGGTGAGTATCCAGAGGTGGCAGCAAAAAGTAGTTCAGATTTTATCAAAAGGTGATCACAGAAAGCATGTCTTCTCTATATTTGGAAGATATCAGTCTTTGTCTTCGGAAGACTTTGTCTCTGAAGCTTCGGAAGACTTCATCTTTGGATTCGGAAGATATGATCATTTGGCTTCGTAAGATTTTACAGTTAACATATTTTCCTGAGTTGTGTAAGATTTCTGAAGTAACTCCCTTTGTACTTCATGCATGCATGCTGAGAAATCTTTGGTTGCATCAACCTTTAAGTGTAAATCTTATAAACATTATGTGATGTTTGTACTCTTTATCAATAATTCTTATCATATCTGTGAAAAAATTATAAACATTTGTTGTGTCTTTTAATTTTTTAACATATGTACTTTTGGAACACGTTTGTAATTAATTTAATCGATTATAAAAATGTATCTAAGAAAACCGATTTATCATGATCAAACAAAATAAAATGGTTTATCGTTAAATTTTTGAACATATATTGTTTTCAATATCTTATTTTGGTGTTCAGTTTCGTAGTAAATATTTGACATTATAAATCTAAGTTAATACTTTTTAAGCATTTAAAAGAATGTGAGAAAAAAATCTAATAAAATTTCACGTAACAACAGTAAATAAAATGAATGTTATTGCCTCAAATATTGATATCTGAATTTTATATTTAAAAATGTTTTAAGAAACACATACTCCCAAACCAACCCAAAAGCCGTAACCCAACCTAGGAACTACTCGACCAGCCATGAATTAAACATATGTACACACCCGTTTTTCATTATTATACAATATATATATATATATATATATATATATATATATATTATATATGTATATACACACACGCCCACATAACCTAAGCGAACACCCACCCGTAACCTTACAACTCAGTGATCGGTAATAATCAATTCGACCATAGCAGCCCAAACGCGAAACTAGGACATAACGAATATGAATGATAATCGGTGATTCATACCGAGCATAATATGAAGCGGATTTAACCACCATCCGCGGCTGCCGATACACACAACCGTCGTGCTTATTGCAGATGAAGGCCGAGAGGACACATGCTACTTGCTTGTGACGGAGAGGGCTGCCGGAGTCAATGGAACCGTCGAGAGGTGAGGCTTCCTTTGAGGGGGAGGCTTCCGTGATTGCTTGATCGCGTATGGTGAAGATGTTGACGGTAGAAGTGTTTCTCGGGTGGTTTATGGTTACGGAGATGAGCACGGGGTGGGGTTATATAATACCACCAAGTTTGGAAAAATGATATCTAAGCCCCCCTTGAGTTAACTCAATTAACTTTAATGAACCTAACCATTAAATCAAGAACTTTTGTAAGAACGTTAAGGTAACAAGAGTAGGTTGGCGGCTATAACCTGAAGGTATGGTGTGTCACAAGTGATTTGTGGAAATGAAACTGCAAACAAATCGATAGCAAAAGCTCTGATATCACTTATTGGATCCAGTTTGAACAAAACAAGACTTTCCTAATGATGGGCAGATAATAAATATGGAACCTTTGTTAACTGTCTACTAACAAGCACACATATAAAAATGTAAAATGATAAAGAAATTTCTTTCAAATTATTCACTTGATAATGTTCACTTATTACAGAAAAGCAATAGCAGAAGGATACAAGTGGGCAAAACTAGCTAACCTCATAACTATACAAGTGTAGGGTATTTATACTATAAAGTTAAACTCTGGAACTGTAAGGTTATTAGTAAGGCTGATACAACCCAAACACTTAAAGTCTTTCCTGCATGCATGCACACGTATACTGAAGTGGAATGCTTCGGAAGTTTCACACTGACTTAGAAATTACTATAAGTGTGAAATCTTCCAAAGCCAGGACCAATATCTTTCAAAGCCAAAAGATGAAGTCTTCCGAAGCTTCAAGGACAAAGTCTTTCGAAGCCAACCATTGAAGACAGATTTTTTCCGAAGACTTTTATATTACATGCTTTATCTGATGTACTTTTTACCTAAAGCTAAACCACTTTCCGCTGCCACTATGATAAGTCACCAACCTGTCATGAGTTGGTGAAAAGGTCCATGCTTTTGGTAAACTGTACATTGAGGTCTTGAGTCTGTAACCTTCCACTTTATGTACTTTATCCTTTTTGTAATATATTAGGATGTGAGCTATGGCATGTCATAGTCACTAGTCAAAAGGCAATCTGCCTTTTGACTCTACATGGATTTTGTTCTCTAGTTCATGTATCCAGCTGGCCTTCAACGTATGGTCGGTTGTAGCTAATAGTATAAGTATTTTCTGGTCCTTCTAACTTAGTAAGTTTTTAGTAGAACTTTGTAAACTATTTTGTAAGGAACTAGAAGATCAATATACTACAACCTTGAAAACCAACTGCATGTGTTCTAGTTTCTGTCTTATTTACATTTTGTGTTTCTTAGCTCTCTAAACTCATTCTTACCAGTTCCCCATTTGAATTGTTAAGTGTTGTCATACTCTCCTCTTTGTGTTGTTATGTTGTACAAGTGCATAAGCCCTTCACCCGGTCCTGCAATTGGTATCGGAGCATCTCAGGCTCTTGATATAAGATCTCACCATCTTAAGATCCCTCACATACACAAAAATACTTAACCCTTCAAATGGCAGCTATCTCTAAAGCTGATATGAAAACTGGAACCATGACAAAGTCCCCACTGATCACTCTTGATGACTTTGAAACTTGGTGCCGAAGAATGGAAGGTTTCATCAAGTATCAAGACTCAAGAATGTGGGAATCTGTTGTCTCTGGACCTAACATATCAAAAACTCCTTCAGCTGCTGCTAGAGGTGGTATGTGTAGGATTCTATGTGCCCAAGACACATAAAATATTGATGTGGTTAGTACGTTATGATCCAAGTCGGGTTATACCCAATAACAAGCTTAGCAAACACCAATTAATATTTAATTGATGATATGATCATGCAATTAAATATTTACACCAAATTTAGAAAATTGGGTTTTCTAAATAAGTTGCATATGAGATGGAACAATTTATTAGGATATTTTGTTCAATAATATTATTTGAAGTGTTATTTAAATTAGTTGTATAACACCAAATAATAATGAGAGTATACTACTTATACAATTAATTAGTTAATTGTATAAACTAGTTACAAGACTAGACAATACATATGTGTGTGTTAAAACTTATTATTTGTAAGAAAGAAACATGTTTTTTTTCTCATGTGGCCGTCCACCACAAACACACACACATGCATGTGTGAGAAAGTTTTATTCTCTTGGTAAGACCAAGCACACACATGCTCCACTAGAAGAGATTCTCTTGGACACTCACATGCATTGTTCCATTGATAAGAACACTCCATGCAAACTTATCTAGCACTACAACTAATAAATGACTCTCATTCTAAGACACAACACATGGAAACAAGAAACAAATGCAGCTCTCTCTCTAGGAAAAGCTACGGACCAGCAGCATTTTAAGGTGTTCTTGAAGTGTTCTTATGTTGTTCTTGGAGTGTTCTAATAACAAGAAAGGTTCTTTCATTCCATGATCATGATTCTCATTTGCATGCAACACAACAAATCTCTCCTTCTTTCTCTCAAATCCCACGGATTGTAGCAAGCTGAAAAGAGGGTTTTCAGCAAGAACAAAGAGGGTTTTGGAGCTGTTCTTGGTGTATTCTACCTAACAAGAAGGTGTGTTTGCAAGGAGCTTGGGGTATACTAGCTTGAGGACTTCTATCCTTGAAGTCTTGGCTGCATTTTGGGCATCTCCATCTTCAACAAACATCTCTTTTAGTCGACATTATTGTTGCTGCAGTAAGGTATATCACAGCTCAATGAAGCTGTGATTTTATGTAGTTTTACATATGTACATAGCTTGTTAATTCACATAAATGATCCTTTGATTTATGGGTTTGTTTTATACACTTGAATGGTCACTTGAAGAACATAATTTTCAGCTTATAAAATGAGTTCTAAAGCTATACTCCCGCTGCGTTTTCAGAAAGTTTAAATAGTTAAACTATGATTTTATGTTCTAACAAACCCAACAATGGTATCAAGAGCCGGTTATGTGAATAGCTTGCTTGTTCTTGTCCTTTAAAAATTAGTTTTAAAGGATGATTATAAACTTAGTATAGGCTGATTTTGGGCTGCTATGTTTTGTTTGAATGATTCCCCAAACTTTCAAGGTCATATCACACATGCTAGTGATTAGACCTTGAAAGATATATATTATGAAATGTTGATTGTTTGGACAATGTTTAAAACCCAAAATTTCAGTTTATGTTGGCTGAAATTTGGTGGTTTTAAGTGTGCTTTCATTATATGTTTGGATGATATGATCATTGGATGTTAGTGTGCATAACCTAGCCATTGGCCTTGTATTGTTTGGATGCTTGCAATGTTTGTTTTGGTTGTTTTAAATTGGGTTGTAATATTATTCTTTTGTGCTTTGTTTAAAAATGTAATTTGTCTATTTATTCATTGGGATGTAATAATAGATTAGGAGTGTTTTTCTTTTACTAGAAAATATGTATTAGGATATATATTTTGTAAAAGAAGATGCTCGGGAAGGAAGCACAAGAAGAAGACACAAAAGAAGGACTTGAAGCATATGGATGCAAGTTCAAGTGGGAGTCAATGAAGACCTATATTTTGTGTTGTATTCAACCCTTAAGAAAGACCAAATGACCACACTTGTGATGGCAAACAAGTGTGGTCACAATAGTAGCTATGGTTATGCACATTGTGGTTGTTAATATTATGCTTGTTTGGTTGTTTGTTGTATGATTGTTGTTTGATATTTGGATATGCATAACAAACTCATTAGCAAACTTAACAAGCTGAAAATTTATGGTTTATAATCATTAAGTAGTTAATAAAAGGTTATTAAAAGGATTAATGATTTAATAAAAGAGGTTTTATTAAAAATAAACCATAGGATACCTTGCATTTGAAAGCATGCAAATACAAGGTATATAGAGTTTTCAAAACTAGAATTAATGAAAACCAAAAATCCCTTTTGAAACAAGTTTAACACCACCCTTTTACACGACACTCGAATCACTTGAGAACTATTTGTGGGATAAAGGTCACCTAACCACTTATAGGGAACTTGTGTGTTTGAGGTGAGTCTAACATACTTATGGGATAAAGGTCACCTAACCACTTGTATGTGAAAACTCACACGTGTGTGTAAGTAGGACGACTTGAATTGGAAACCATGTGCATAGGGTCACCGAAGCATGGCTTACAATGGTGTTGATGGGATTAAACATGCCAACCAAACATAAGATGTTTAACCGATCCCACAAAGGCTAGAAGTTGCAAAAGGTTGCAATTGTCAAATATTGACTACCTTGTTAAATTAAATAATGGGATAAAGGTCACCTAACCATTATTTGAATGTAACGTTGGAATCTAGATTTTAATTATTAATTGTCTATGACACATAAAAGGGTATTAATAATTAAAATAAAATTTTAAGAAATACTAATAAGAACTTTGTAAATTTTGTAGAACGGCCGCAAACAATAATGCTACCACCCCGACCGTCCATACCCTATCACTGAGAATCGTTATCAAAATAAGTAAAGGCCTATGTCCTTGACGATCCCATGTCTCACCAACCAATGCTGTTGATGGTAAAGCCTTTCGATGATTGGCTTAGCACATTAAGGATTCTGTGCTAGTTTCCTACCTCATGTTGGGAATATGATTCCCGAACTCCAAAAGGGTTTGGAACATAATAGGACATATGACATGATAATCTAGTTGAAGGAAATGTTCCTTCAACAAACTTTAATAAGATTACTTCGAAACGGTTCAAGCACTTTATGCATGTCACATGGAAGAAACCCAATCGATATCATCTTATATATTCTTAAGATGAAAAGCCACATTGATAGCCTCAAGATGCTTAAATGTCCTGTCTCAAAGTAGTTTGGCCAAGGATTTGATCCTTGATCGCCCAACTAAAGGTTTGAGACATTCATAATAAACTATAATATGAACGGGTGGGACAACAGCATCGGTGAAATTCACGTAATGCTCAAAAGCAACCGAGGCAGGGATGGGTTGAGAGGTTCTACCTATTCTCTCGATCAATGAGGGAGACTATAAGAAATGACCAATCTCGATCCTAAGGAAATTATTGCCAAAAGAAAGGAATACATCAAAGCAAAGGTTAAAGCGAAACCTCAACAACCTAAGCTTATGAAGCCTAAAGTAAAGGAGAACGATCCATGCCTTGAGCATGGAGAGATAGGACAATAAAAGGGAATTGTTCCTCCTATCTCAAGGAGTTGAAAAATAAGAGGGATGCTAGGCAAACCTGTTGGATTCTATATGCCCAAGATACATAGATTATTGATGTGGTTAGTACGTCATGATCCAAGTCGGGTCATACCCAATAACAAGCTTAGCAAACACCAATCACTATTTAATTGATGATATGATCATGCAATTAAATAATTACACCAATTTAGAAAATGGGTTTTCTAAATAAGTTGCATATGAGATTGAACAACTTATAAGGATATTTTATTCATGGATGATATTTGTAATGTTGTTTAATTTAGTTAAATGACATTATACAATAAAAGTGTGTATGAGTTATATATATAATTAATAGGTTAATTATATGACTAATAAAGCAACTAGTTATAAAAAATTGGAGATTGTTTTGGGGGAAAAAACCCCTCTCTCTCTTCAATTTTTGGCAGCCCCATATGGGGAAGAGTTCTCTTGAGCTTTGCACATACCACTCTCCAAGAAACACACACTTATCATCCTTACCTTCTCTCTTACATGCAAGATAGAAAGAACAAAAGAAAAACTCTGATTTCTTTATAAAAAATCACGGCTGGAAGTGTTCCAGCAGCATTGTTCTTTCGATTTGGGTGTCTAAATCCTAGCAACATGGGTGCTTGCTTAAGGCTTATGGATGCTTGAGGACATCTATACTTGATGTCTTGGTCATTCAATGGCAGCTGCAACTTCACTTTTGTCCACGTTTTTCAGCAGCTTTGGATGATGTTTTTCAGCCACGTTTTGACAGCATACAAAGAGGTAGTTTGTATGTTATGTTTTAGGTTGTTATTTCTTATAGATAGCTAGTTCAAACACATATTAAAGATCCTTACATTCTTGGGTTTGTTGATGCTTTAAAATGAACTCTATATTTCAGATTATAAGACATGAAATAAATGATTTAATCCGTTGCGTTTTCTTAGTTTAAATGGTTAAACTAGTTTGTTAAAGGCCAACAAACCCAACATTGGCATCTAGAGCCGGATATGTGGATGAATAGCTTCATTTGTCCTAGTAAAATTGGTTTTATAGGACTTAAACAACCTAATAGGGGATGTTTTGTGTTGAAATGATGATACCCCAACCTTTCAAGGTTATATCTTGCATGCTTGGATTAAATCTTGAATGGAATGATATCAAATTGGTTGATTGTGTTTTGTTTGGACAAAAGACCCTAAATTCTTAGTTTGTGTTGGCTGAAAATTTAGGGTCAAATGGGGTTCATTTAGTTCTTGAAATGATGTATATGGATACATGTTTTAGTGCATAACATAGCCTTGACCATCTATGTTTTGGATTTGGTTGATTGTGGAATTGTCATGTTGGTTGTATTCTTTCTATTTGGGTTGTAATAATTCCTTTTGATGTTTCTATTTGGGTTGTAATTTGTTTATTCATTTGGCAATGTAATAAATAGATTAGGAGTATTTTTTTTTTACTAGAAAATATGTATTAGGATATATATATTTTGTAAAAGAAGATGCTCGGGAAGGAAGCACAAAAGGAAGACACAAAGGATGGACTTGAAGCATTTGGATGCAAGTTCAAGTGGGAGTCTTTGGAGACCTCATCATTTGTGTTGTGTTCAACCCTTAGGAAAGACCTTATGACAACACTTGTGATGGCAAACAAGTGTAGTCAATTTAGTGGCTATAGTTATGCACATATGTTTGTATGATTGTGCTTGTTTGGTTGTTTGTTGTATGATTGTTATTTGACATTTGGATATGCATAACAAACTAATTAACAAACTTAACAAGCTGAATTTTATGGTTCCTAATCATTAAGTGATTAATAAAAGGTTATTAAAAGGATTAATGATTTAATAAAAGAGGTTTTATTAAAAATGAACCATAGGATACCTGTATTTGAAAGCATGCAAATACAAGGTAAATAGAGTTTTCAAACTAGATCAATGAAAACTAAAATCCCTTTTCAAACAAGTTTAACACCGTCCTTTTGCACAACACTTAAGACATTTGGAAACTCTTAATGGGATAAAGGTCACCTAACCATTTTGAGGGAACTTATGACTTAAGGTGGGAATACCACATTGGTGGGATAAAGGTCACCTAACCACTTGTGTTGGTAAACTCACATGTGTGTGCAAGTAGGGTAACTTGATTTGCAAACCATGTTGAATGGATCACCTAAAATATGGTTTCCAAATGGTGTTGATGGGATTAACATGCCGACTTTGCATATGATGTTTAAAGTCGATCCCATACCGCTAGAAGTTGCAAAAGGTTGCAATTGTCAATGTTGACTACCTTGTTAATTTGAATAATGGGATAAAGGTCACCTAACCATTATTTGAATGTAACGTTGGATTCTAGATTTTAATTATTAATTGTCTATGAGACATAAAGGGTATTAATATTAAAATGAAATTTTTCAGAAATACTAAAAAGAACTTTGTAAAATTTGTAGAATGGCCGCAAACAATAATGCTACCACCCCGACCGTCCATACCCTATCACTAAGAACTATTTTAGAGAGGGATCGTCTGTACCATAATAACCTTATGGACTGGTCTCGAAACTTGAGAATTGTTCTTAAGCAAAAGAGAACAGGCAAATGTCCTTGACGATCCTATTCCTAACCTAACCGACCCCGACGATGTTGAGGCCGCCTCGAGAGGCTTAGCTGTCCTGTCTCAAAGGAGTTGACCAAGGATTTGATCCTTAATGGCCTAACTAAAAGTTTGGGACATTCATAATGAATTGCAATATGAATGGATAGGACAAGAGCATTGGTGAGTTTCACGCAATGCTCGCAACAGCTAAGGCAGGGATGGGTAGAAAGGTTCTACCTATTCTCTAGATCAATAAGGAAAGGCCATTCCCGATCCCAAGGCAAATGTTGCCAAAGGAGAAGGGCACATCAAAGGCAAAGGGGAAGGGAAGATCAAAGCGGAACCTCCAATACCTAAGCTTATGAAGCCTAAGGTAACGGAAAACGATCCATGCTTTGAGTATGGTGAGAGAGGTTATTTGAAAGGGAATTGTCCAACCTATCTCAAAGAGTTGAGAAATAAGAGGGATGCTGGGCAAACCTCAAGCACAACTTTCATAATCCATATTGACTTAAATGTTATTTCCTCAAAGCGCATGGATAATTGGATACCGCATGTGGAACTCACTTTTGCAATCTATTGCGAGGGTTCAAAAGAAATAAGCACTTTAAGAAAGGAGACTATGTTTTGAAACTTTCAAAAGGTTTGGAAGCTGTTTTTCAAAACATGTTATATGCTCCTAGTTTGACTAGGAACATGATTTAAGTTTCCCTTTTAAAACGATATGGTTATGATTTAAAGTTAGTAAATGATGGTATTTATATTTATATGGATGATGTATATTATTTTAAGGCTATGCCTTCTAATGATGTTGATGAATTGGTTCATAATGATTCGTCCTATAATAACACATTATACCTATCATGCACCAAGAGACTTAAAATGGTTTAAGTGACTCTTATTCTTGTCATTGTCATCTTGGTTACATAAACAAGAATCGGATTTAAACACTTTAAAAGAATGGTCTTTTGAAAACAAATGAAAATTGTTCATTTGATAAGTGTGAATCTTGTTTACAAGGTAAGATGACCAACACGCCCTTTAGTGGTACTAATGAGAGTGCAAAACACTTATTAGGAGTCATACATTTGGATGTATGTGGTCCTTTTAAGACAATGACAAGGTATGGTGAAACTTACTTCATTACCTTTACCGATGATTAAAGTCGCTATGGTTATGTGTACTTGATGGCACATAAACATGAAGAATTTGAAATGTTCAAAACTTCAAGAATGAAGTAGAAAATCAACTCGATAGAACTACCAAAGTTCACCGTTTAGATAGAGAAGGTGAATACCTAAGTGAGACTTTTAGGGATCATCTAGGAAGTTGTAAGATTGTCTCACAACTTACTCCTCACAGAACACCATAACATAATGGTGTGTCTGAAAGGAGAAATCGAACCCTATTGGATATGTTTGACCTATGATGGCTATAAGCTCACTACCTCTATAATTTTGGGGTTTCGCACTACTCTCCGAGGCTCGTATTTTGAACATGGCCCAAACCGAGAAAGTGGATTCGACGCCTTTTGAAATATGGAATGGAATAGTTCCATCGCTATCATATTTAAAAGTATGGGTTATGAAGCTTATGTTAAGCCTAACACCCAAACCAACTGAAAGTCGATCCACTAAGTGTATATTTGTTGGATATCCAAAAGGATTGTATAGGATACTACTTCTTTGATCCAACAGAGCAAAAGGTATTTATTGCTCGAAAGGCAGAGTTCTTGGAAGCCAAGTTCCTTATGGAAGGAATGACGTATAGAACAGTGGAATTTGATGAGGATCAAGATCCACAAGCCGATACACGTTTGGTTAACACTAGCAATCAACAGAAGGTTGTTGATCATGATCAAGAGGTTGATCAATACACACAAAACATTCACAGATCTGGTAAAGTTAGCATTCCACATGAAAGATATGGATTTTTCATAGATGGATGCTACGTGGTTGACTCCGATGAACCAACTACATATCATGATGCAATGTCCAATTCGGATTGTGACAAGTGGCTAGGAGCCATGAACGTAGAGATACAATCCATGTATGACAACCAAGTTTGGGAATTGGTTGACTATTCACTTATCTCCAAACCGGTTGGATGCAAGTGGGTTTTTAAGAAGAAAACTGATATGCATGGATACTTGGATACTTACAAGGCAAGACTTGTAGCAAAAGGTTTCACTCTAAGTCAAGGGGTTGATTATGATGAAACCTTCTTGCCAATGGCAGTGCTAAAGTCTATCAGGATATTGTTTGCCATAACTGCTCATTATGATTATGAGATTTGGCAAATGGATGTCAAAACCGCTTTTCTTAATGGACACCTCGAAGAGACTGTCCATATGGTTTAGCCTGAAGGTTTTGTCGATCCAAATCATCCTAATAAAGTATGCAAGTTAAAGAGATCAGTCTATGGATTGAGACAAGCATCGAGAAGTTGGAATCAACGTTTTGATGAAGAGATCAAGAAATTGGGTTTCATCAAGAACGCTGACAAGGCTTGTGTGTATCAGGGGGCTAGTGGGAGTATAATTACATTCTTAGTATTGTATGTTGATCACATACTACATTTTGGAAATGACATTCCAACCATGGAAGGTGTTAAAACCTGGCTTGGAAGTTGTTTTTCCATAAAGATCTCGGTGAAGCCGCCTATATTTTGGAAATAAAGATCTATAGGGATAGATCGAGGTGGTTGATAGGGTTAAACCAAAGTGCATACATTAATAAAATCTTAAAAGTTTCAAGATGGAAAACTCTAAGAAAGGTATAGTACCTATTCAAAGAGGGACAATATTGAGTGCATCTCAATGTCCAAGCTCAAAGGATGAGCAACATCGTATGAAGGACATCCCATATGTGTCTGCTATAGGATCCATCATGTATGCGATAATATGCACTAGACTGGACGTGTCATGCGCGTTAAGCATGACAAGTAGATATCAGTAGAATCCAAGTAACAGCCATTGGATGGTTGTTGAATGTATATTGGAATACCTTAGGAGGACTAAGGATATGTTTCTAATATACGGATTTGATGAAGAGGAACTAGTTGTAAAGGGTTACACGGATGCTAGTTTCCAAACTGATCGAGATGATCCTCGATCACAATCGGGGTACGTCTCCATTATGAATAGGGTAGCATTGTCCACTACAGAATTCGAATACATAGCCGTCTCATTAGCAGCTTGGGAAGCTGCATGGATAAAAGGTTTATCACCAATCTAAGGATGATCTCTAACATTCAGAGACTCCTTAGAAATCTTTGTGATGACGAGGGTGCGATTGTTCAAATCAAGGAACCCCGTGCACATCAAAAGATTAGGCACAATGAACGGAGATTCAACTACATAAGGGATGAAGTTAAAAAGGGAAAGATATGTATTCGCAAAGTTCACTTTGATCAAAACATTGCGGATCCACTCACGAAGCTCCTTGAAAGGGCAAAGCATGAAAGTCATACTTATGCCTTAGGACTTCGATATTCTAGTGATTGGAATTGATCTGTTTAGTATTAATATTATTAATATGGAACAATTGTAATACTTGACTCATCTATATATTCACAATACCTTGAGTCATGTTCCTTTTGGCATGTTTACATCCATGAATAATTTTATTATTCTAAATGTCCGTAGTCGGTCATATTTGTGGAACGAGTATGAATGTAAGACTATTATGAACTTGGATTGGTGGATATTCATAAGGCATGAATATAGAGCAGTTGGTTGCTGCCAAGGTTCATAGATATTCGTGGGATACGAATATTGGACTGACCCGCATCTCAAATCTTACTACATGGAATCTTATTGATTGATCATAAGTAAATTTGAGTAAAGGCAAATATCATTGGTATCCTTCGACCTGAGATACATATTGGGTTTTGATATTCACCAAGTGTTATACCTTGAGCTAGTTCTTCACTGATATGAAATAATTGTCAGTACATAAGGCTAGGTTCAGGTATGATAGAAGGTGATTGTGAGAAACGTATGTAGTCAAGATGGGATTTGTTCCTCTTATTCGTTGAGAGTATGATGTCTAAGGCTGATTAAGTTAAATCAACAAGGAATGATCATTCTGTGTCCTTGGATTTAACATGACAACTGTAACAAAAGGATAAATGATTGATTCACCTAAATCATTTCAAGTTGGATACTTGAAGGGATGATGTTATTGAATGGCTTCTAAGTCATGCGTATTAAGGGTAGTAAACTGTTGTTAGGCGGTATTTACTGCTTGCATCAATCTTCTATGAATCTTGTGCAAGTGGGAGATTGTTGGATTCTATATGCCAAGATACATAGATTATTGATGTGGTTAGTACCTCATGATCCAAGTCGGGTCATACCCAATAACAAGCTTAGCAAACACCAATCACTATTTAATTGATGATATGATCATGCAATTAAATAATTACACCAATTTAGAAAATGGGTTTTCTAAATAAGTTGCATATAAGATTGAACAACTTATAAGGATATTTTGTTCATGGATGATATTTGTAATGTTGTTTAATTTAGTTAAATGACATTATACAATAAAAGTGTGTATGAGTTATATATATAATTAATAGGTTAATTATATGACTAATAAAGCAACTAGTTATAAAAAATTGGAGATTGTTTTGGGGGAAAAACCCCTCTCTCTCTTCAATTTTCGGCAGCCCCATATGGGGAAGAGTTCTCTTGAGCTTTGCACATACCACTCTCCAAGAAACATACACTTATCATCCTTACCTTCTCTCTTACATGCAAGATAGAAAGAACAAAAGAAAAACTCTAATTTCTTCATCAAAAATCACGGCTGGAAGTGTTCCAGCAGCATTGTTCTTTCGATTTGGGTGTCTAAATCCTAGCAACATGGGTGCTTGCTTAAGGCTTGTGGGTATGGATGCTTGAGGATATCTATACTTGATGTCTTGGTCATTCAATGGCAGCTGCAACTTCACTTTTGTCCACGTTTTTCAGCAGCTTTGGATGATGTTTTTCAGCCACGTTTTGACAGCATACAAAGAGGTAGTTTGTATGTTATGTTTTAGGTTGTTATTTCTTATAGATAGCTAGTTCAAACACATATTAAAGATCCTTACATTCTTGGGTTTGTTGATGCTTTAAAATGAACTCTATATTTCAGATTATAAGACATGAAATAAATGATTTAATCCGCTGCGTTTTCTTAGTTTAAATGGTTAAACTAGTTTGTTAAAGGCCAACAAACCCAACAAAACCTTGAATATAATTTTCATGATTCACATTGTATTAAATGTCATTTCTTCAAACACATGGGTATTGGATACCGGATGTGAGACTCATACTTTCAATTGTTGCAAAGGGGTTCAAAAAAATGAGCGCTTCAAAGAGGGAACTTCTATTTTGAGACTTACAAATGGTTTGGAAGTTGTTCTCAAAACTTTTGTATGCACCTAGTTTGACTAGGAACATAATTAATGTTTCCCTTTAAACCAATATGGTCATGATTTAAAGTTTGTATATAATGGTATTAAGTTTTCTGGATGATGTATTTCATTTTAAGGATATGCCTTTTAATGATATTCATGAATTAGTTCATGACAATTAGTCCTATAATAACTCATTATACACATTGAGTACCAAGAAACTTAAAATCGGTTTAAGTTATTATTATCTTTGACATTGTCATCTTGGTCACATAAACAAGAATTGGATTCAAACACTTCAAAAGAATGGTCTTTTGAAAACAAATGAAAATGTTTCATTTGATAAGTGTGAACCAAAAGACTTATTAGGAATGATACATTTGGATGTATGTGGTCCTTTTAAGACAATGACAAAGATTGGTGAAAAGATACTTCATTACTGTTACCGACGATTACAGTCGCTATTATTGTGTGCACTTGATGACACATAAGAATGAAGCTTTTGAAATGTTCAAAATCTTCAATAATGAAGTAGAAAATCAAACTCTACATAACTAAATAAGTTCTTCATTCTGATAAAGGAGAAACTGAACCCTATTTGGATATGGTTCAATTCGTTAAGGCTATGAGCTTACCACCTTTATCATCTTGGGTTTTCGCACTACTCTCCACGGCTCATATTTTGAATATGGCCCAAACCAAGAAAGTAGGTTCGACACCTTTTGAAATATGGCATGGAAATAATTCCATCACTATCATGTTTAAAAGGTATGGGTAGTGAAGCTTATGTTAAGCTTAACACCCAAAACAAATTTGAAAGTTGATCCACTGAGTGTATATTTGTTGGATATCCCAAAGACTGTATAAAAACTACTTCTTTGATCCAACAGAGCAAAAGGAATTTATTGCTCGAAGGGCAGAGTTCTTGGAAGCCAAGTTCCTTATGGAAGGAGTGACGCATAGAACAATGGAATTTGATGAAGATCAAGATCCACAAGCCGATACACGTTGGTTGACACTAGCTGTCAACAAGAGGTTGTTGATGATGATTAAGAGGTTGATCAATACACATAAAACGTTCACAGATCTGGTAGAGTTAGCATTCCACCTGAAATATATGGATTTTTCATGGATGGATGCTATGAGGAATCCGATGAGCCAACTACATACCCATGATGCTATGTCCAATTCGGATTGTGACAAATGGCTGGAAGCCATGAATGTAGAGATGCAATCCATGTATAACAACCATGTTTGGGAATTGGTTGACCCTCCACTTAACTCCAAACCGGTTGGATGCAAGTGGGTTTTCGAGAAGAAAACAAATATGCATGGAAACTTGGATACTGACAAGGCTTGTGTGTATAAAAAGGCTAGTGGGAGTGTAATCACATTCTTAGTAATGTATGTTGATGACATAGTAGTATATGGAAAGGACATTCCAACCATGGAAGGTGTTAAAACCTGGCTTGGAAATTGTTTTTCCATAAAAGATCTCGGTGAAGCTGCCTATATTTTGGGAATAAAGATCTATAGGGATAGATCGAGGCGGTTGATAGGTCTAAACCAAAGTGCATATATTGATAAAATCTTGAAAAGGTTCAAGATGGAAAACTCTAAGAAAGGTATGGTACCTATTCAAAGAGGGATAATATTGAGTGCATCTCAATGTCCAAGCTCAAAGGATGAGCAAGATTGTATGAAGGACGTCCCATATGCGTCTACTATAGGATCCATCATATATGCGATGATATGCACTAAGACAGGACGTGTCATGCGTATTAAGCATGGCAAGAAGATATCAGCAGAATCCAGGTAATAGCCATTGGATGGCTGTTAAAAGTATATTGAAATACCTTAGGAGGACTAAGGATATGTTTCTAATATACGAATCTGAGAAAGAGGAACTCGTTGTAAAGGGTTACACGGATGCGAGTTTCCAAACTGACTCGATCACAATCGGGTATGTCTCCATTATGAATAGGGTAGCATTGTCCACTACAAAATAAGAATACATAGCCGCCTCATTAGCAGCTTTGGAAGCTGCATGAATAAAAGGTTTATTACCGATCTAAGGGTGGTCTGTACCATTCAACACCCCTTAGAAATCTTTTGTGATAACGAGGGTATGATTGCTCAAATCAAGGAACCCCGTGCACATCAAAAGATTAGGCACAATGAGCAGAAATTCAACTACATAAGGGATGAAGTTGAAAAGGGAAAGATATGTATTCACAAAGTTCACTTTGATCAAAAATATTGCGGATCCACTCACGAAGCTCCTCGAAAGGGCAAAGCATGAAAGTCATACCTATGCCTTAGGACTTCGATATTCTAGTGATTGGACTTGATCAAATTTTGTATTTGAATATGTGGAACTCTTTATTATTTGAGTAAAATTATTTGGTTATAATGTTTCAATTAATGTTCCAATTTAGCATGTTTAATCCATGAGTAAATTACTTACTCTAAATGTCCGTAGTCGTTCATACTTGTGGGAACAAGTATGAGGGTAAGACTACTATGAACTTGGATTAGTTGATATACATAAGGATGAATATGGAACAATGGGTTGCTACCAAGGTTAATAGATATTTGTGGGATACAAATATTGGACTAACCCGCATCTCAAATTTTACTACATGGAATCTTATCGATTGATCATAAGTAAATTTGAGTAAAGGCGAATATCATTTGGTATCCTCCGACCTGAGATACATATTGGGTTTTGATATTCACCAAATATTATACCTTGAGCTAATTCTTCACTGGCCTGAAATAGTGGACAGTACATAAGGGTATGTTCAGGTATAATACGAGGTGTTTGTGAGAAAAGTATGTGGTCAAGATGGAATTTGTTCCTCTTATTCATTGAGAGTTAGATGTCTAAGGCCTGATTAAGTTAAATCAACAAGGAATGATCATTCTGTGTTCTTGGATTTAACAGACATCTATAACAAAAGGATAGATGATTAATTCACCTAAATCATTTCAAGTAGGGTACTTGAATGGGATGATGTTATTGAATGGCCATAAGTCATGCGTATTAAGGGTAGTAAACCGTTGTTAGGCGTTATTTACTACTTGCATCAATCTTCTATGAATCTTGGGCAAGTGGGAGATTGTAGGATTCTATGTGCCCAAGACACATAAAATATTGATGTGGTTAGTACGTTATGATCCAAGTCGGGTTATACCCAATAACAAGCTTAGCAAACACCATTAATATTTAGTTGATGATATGATCATGCAATTAAATATTTACACCAAATTTAGAAAATTGGGTTTTCTAAATAAGTTGCATATGAGATGGAACAATTATTAGGATATTTTGTTCAATAATATATTTGAAGTGTTATTTAAATTAGTTGTATAACACCAAATAATAATGAGAGTATACTACTTATACAATTAATTGGTTAATTGTATAAACTAGTTACAAGACTAGACAATACATATGTGTGTGTTAAAACTTATTATTTGTAAGAAAGAAACATGTTTTTTTTCTCATGTGGTCGTCCACCACAAACACACACACATGCATGTGTGAGAAAGTTTTATTCTCTTGGTAAGACCAAGCACACACATGCTCCACTAGAAGAGATTCTCTTGGACACTCACATGCATTGTTCCATTGATAAGAACACTCCATGCAAACTTGTCTAGCACTACAACTAATAAATGACTCTCATTCTAAGACATAACACATGGAAACAAGAAACAAATGCAGCTCTCTCTCTCTAGGAAAAGCTACGGACCAGCAGCATTTTAAGGTGTTCTTGAAGTGTTCTTATGTTGTTCTTGGAGTGTTCTAATAACAAGAAAGGTTCTTGCATTCCATGATCATGATTCTCATTTGCATGCAACACAACAAATCTCTCCTTCTTCCTCTCAAATCCCACGGATTGTAGCAAGCTGAAAAGAGGGTTTTCAGCAAGAACAAAGAGGGTTTTGGAGCTGTTCTTGGTGTATTCTACCTAACAAGAAGGTGTGTTTACAAGGAGCTTGGGGTATACTAGCTTGAGGACTTCTATCCTTGAAGTCTTGGCTGCATTTGGGCATCTCCATCTTCACCAAACATCTCTTTTAGTCGACATTATTGCTGCTGCAGTAAGGTATATCACAGCTCAATGAAGCTGTGATTTTATGTAGTTTTACATATATACATAGCTTGTTAATTCACATAAATGATCCTTTGATTTATGGGTTTGTTTTATACACTTGAATGGTCACTTGAAGAACATAATTTTCAGCTTATAAAATGAGTTTTAAAGCTATACTTCCGCTGCGTTTTCAGAAAGTTTAAATGGTTAAACTATGATTTTATGTTCTAACAAACCCAACAGTATGATCCCCAAGGCTGTGGCTGACTACTCAGAAGAAGATTGAAAGAGAGTAGAAATTGATCAAAAAGCCATGACAGCCCTTTAGACTGCTCTTCCAAACTCTGTATACAAAGGTTTCAAGAAATGCAAAACAGCTAATCAGCTGTGGGATGCATGGAAACTAATGTATGAGGGTTCTACTGAACCCAAGGAAAACAAGAAGGATCTCCTGAAGCAGCAGTTTGAAAATTTCACCTTCAAAACAGATAATACCATGACTCAATAATACTTCAGGTATGTTGAGATTGTGGATACCCTAGTGGATGTTAGAGTAACTCTTGAGAGTGGAGACATTGTAAGGAAGTTTCTGTCCTCTCTTCCTAGGCAATGGACATATTATTGTGTTGTATTCAAGAGAACTGAGAACCTTAAGACTCTCACTCTGACAGAGTTGTATGGCATTCTCAGTGGATACCAGATGGAGATGAACATGCAAGGTTCATCTGGTAACTCCAGCAATCAAATGGGTTCAGCCCTTCATGTGACTGAAAGGGATAGCATAGAACCCCCAGCATCATCTCATATGCTACCCTGACATCTCATAAAAGGGTCCTTTCATCACCTTCCCGGAGACATCAAGAGAGAACTATACTCAAGGAAGCCTATTCCAAGAGACAAGTTCTTCTCAATTCTTTTATGTCCTCTGATGAAAGTTGTGGCAGCTTCCTTTCACCCTTGAAGACCTCGACAGTATCCATCCAGATGACCTGGAGTACATGGAGATAGTCCAGCAAATGGCTCTTCTCACTCACAAAGCCAAGAGATTCTACAAGAGGACAGGAAGGAAGTTTCCCAGCAATACAGCCAGTGGAAAGTTTGGACTGGACAAAATCAAAGTTAAGTGTTACAACTGTAACTTGATGGGTCACTTTGCTAGGGAGTGCAAGGCACCAAGAACAAATGGTGGACAAGCACAATCCAGACCAAACTACACTGATAAAGCTACCTAGAATGAGAAGCCAAAGCAGCAAGCTGCAGTTGCTGTTGAAGAAGGAGGCTTTGACTGGAGTTTTCAGGTGGAAGATGCATCTCCAAACCAAGCATTAATGGCTGACCATGATGAAACCAAGGTATTTGAACATCTTTGCACTCCTGAATGTATTGCTAAAGTCAACAGATACAGGTCCTATAACTTAGAGATGAGATCTGATCTTGAGTCCTTGAACATCCTAAAATCTGATTTTAGGAAGACTAAAAATGATTATAAGTTAAAGATAGAGGACTTAAAGAAAACCATTTCAGTTTTAAAACATGAGCATACAAATTACAGGACTCAGATCAAAGATCTCATAACTAAGTTAACTGAATGCCAGGTGAGCTTGTGATCGTAAAGCCAGGGCAGAACAATGTGTTCTTGAAGAAGAGACCTTCAAGAACATCCTATCCTCATCCTTGCATGCAAAAGTTTGTTATCAAAATAGGCAGGGACTGGGATCTAGTGAGATAGCTCCTCCACACACAATCTTGTCTGTAAGATCACCTAGGTGTGGAACTTATGAAGATGAGCTTCCTCACATGGACCCCTTAAGTGAAGAGGATGAAGAAGTGGTAGTGAAGAATTCCTCTGAGAAGAGTGAAGAGGAGGATTCTAAGAAGGGTCACTATCCTTCTGAGGAGAGCAGGAAGCCTGAGATGACCAGTCTATGAGGAAGAACTTGATCAGAAAGAGTAAGAGAAAGGCCAGGAAGGCTCAAGAGATCAAGGCCACTTTCAACTCTAAGTAGAAACAAGTCTTTATTTCTGCAAGATTTGATATGGTCAAGACTGAAGACATAAACCTCAACTCTTCTACCAAGAGTTCTGGTTCATGTTCAAATCATCTCAGCATCAAGAAGAAAGTTGATCCGTTATGTACCACTGCTACACCGCCTGAACCATCCAACTCCAAGAACAGTCCTAAACCTAAAGGGACTGTCTCAACATCTGCAATGATGAAGGTGGAGAAGGGAAGTGATCAAAGATGATGATGGAGAAGGGAAGTGATCAAGGTCAGCCTTGTTCTCAGAAGAAAACTCTTGGAGGAAAAAGATAAGTTGTGTTATGTGTGAAAGTACTTCTCACCTTGCTAGGGATTGTCCATACAATCCAAAAAGTACTCTTCATGTGACCAAGAAGGAGACTCCCAAGAGATCTAAGAAGAATTCAGCTTTGGAAGGAAAATCTGTTTCCTTCGGAAGCTCCAAAGGAAAGAGAAGGCAAGTGGAAAATTACCTTCGGAAGAAAATTTGGTCTCGGAAGAAAGGAATACTTCCAAAGCACTAAAGTCTGCTGCAGTGTTAGCAGAGTTTTCCGAAGGTTCAGTCATCAAAACTTCCAAAGTCTCAAAAGCTTCTGAAGTGGTGAAGGTCAGGTCCAAATTTCCAAAGGTGTGTGGAAATCAAGGAAAGACCAAGTGATTGAAAGTTTTTCATCAACAACAGCAACAGATCCTCATAGCACAACCATAGGATCTATTACTGTTTCATTACCTTCTACTTCCTTCGATGAGCCCAAGACCAATAAGGCTTGGGTTTCCAAATGTAACTAATCATTTTCTTTGTACAGGAACAGCTCAAGACAAACAAAAATGTCTAGATCTTGATAATGTTGTCCAGGCACATGACAGTATAGGTCACTACTTTAGAACTTTGAAAGGATTGATGGAGGACCAGTTGCTTTGGAGGAGTTGAAGGAGGTTATATTTCTGGAAGGGGCAAGGTCACAAATGGTAAGCTCAACATTGAGAAGGTAAAGTTTGTCAGGAGCTGGGTACAATCTTCTAAATGTATCCTAATTTTTGATCAGAGTCATAACATGCTCTTAACTGAGCATGAGTGCATTGTTCTCAAGCCCGGGTGATTATTTCATGAACATATTCTGCTTAGTAGAGCCCCCAGGAAAGGCAACATGTTAAGATGGATTTGCAAGAAACATCTCCCTCAGGAGAAGTTTTCATGCTTTCTATCTAAAGACAATAGTGATGAGTCTTTTCTTTGGCATAAGAGAATGTGCCATGTAAACTTTAAGAACATGAATAAGCTAATTAAGGGGCTGTTTGATAAAACTGACTGGGGTAAGATCTGACTGGGTCAAAAGCTGACCCAGTTAGAAGTTCTGACTGGTATGTGTCTGACTGAACATGGTTGTTGATTCGGTATGCGTCTGACACCACCTACATACACAACATCTACATACACATACATCTACATACACATCTACATACATATACATCTACATACAACATATACATACACATACATCTACATTACATACATTACGTACACATTTACAAAACAATTCCTAAAAGTAGTATATAGATCTTATAAAACTGGCAATTAAAAAACTTTAATCACAGGAGTTTAAAAGCTATAATTAGCAATCAACTACAGTAATTCAGTAGGTTTCATCACAAACATCAATCAAATGAAACACATTCAAGTAATCAAAGATAGAGAGACACTAACCAAGATCATGGTGATACTCGTAAGGGTTTCTCATCATTCTCTTCATGGCAGTGTTGTAATCTTCCAATTGGGTTTTTTGCTTAGATTTCGCAGGGATATTTTGCTATCAAGGAAGACGATGCAAAAGTGAAAGATGAAGACGAAAATGGAGCAAGAGACTTCATTTCGCACTATCTTCTTCTCCTCTGTCATGTGCTCCTCCATCGTTTTATGGTGTTGGGGAGATTCAGTTTCTACGTTACCATCCATTGATTTCGTTTGGGGGCGGACGAAGGGGAGGGAGGATGGAGGCGGTCGACGGCGACTGGGGGCAGGGAAGCCCGCGACGAAGGCGCAGGGCCGGCGGCGGGCGGAAGGGGGGAGGATGGAGGCGGTCGACGGCGGCTGGTGGCAGGGGAAGCCCGCGACGGAGGCTGAGGGCGGCGGCGGGGGGGGGGGGGGGGGGGAGGGGGGTGCGAACAAGGAGAAAGGGGGGAAGAGGATTTTGGGGTCAGTGGTCAGACAAGGAGAAAATAAAGACTCGGTCAGCACATCCTACCGGGTCAGACCAGCCAGTCAACGGATCAAAACACATGACTGGCTGACCGGGTCAGCCAGTCAGTGGTCAGAACCTTGGTCAGACGAAATCAAACACCCCCTAAGAATGATTTAGTAACTAGAATGCCAAGGAAAGAGTTTACAAGTGATGACCATTGTGTTGCATGCCTGAAAGGGGAAGCAACACAAGGTATCTCCCCAGCCTAAGGAAAGAAACTCCATCACTACACCCCTACACTTGTTACATACGGATCTCTTTGGCCCCACCGGTGTAATGAGTCTAGGAAGGACCTCTTACTGTCTGGTGATCACAGATGACTTTACAAGATTCACTTGGGTCTTCTTTCTTAGAACTAAGGATGAGACCCCTGAGCCGACTCGAAGAATTTCATCTAAGAATTGAGAATCAATGTGATCACAAGGTCAAAACCATAAGATGTGATCAAGGAACTGAATTTAAGAACCAATCCTTGATCATTTTGTGATTAAAGGGTATTACAAGACAATAAAGTGCTCCCAGGATTCCTCAGCAAAATGGTGTTGCTGAGAGGAGAAACAGGACATTGATTGAATACTAGAACCATGTTGTGACTCTAAACTGCCTGTTACCTTCTAGGCAGAGGCACTCAACACTGCCTGCTATGTGCAGAACAGAGTTTTAGTGGTTAAGATTCATGGTAAGACTCCTTATGAACTTTGGCACAAGAGAAAACCTTTCATTGGTTTTCTCAGGTCATTTGATGTCCATGCAGCATCTTGAGTTCCAAAGATCAATTGTCAAGTTTGCTGATAAATCAGATGATGGACACTTCATTAGATACTCTTCTCAAGCTAAAGCTTATAGAGTGTACAATCTTAGAACTAGAGTAGTGAGGAGTCAGCCAATGTGACTTTCAATAAGCACACTCCCAGTGTGAAAGGTTTCTGGTCCGGGTTGGCTATTTGATCTTGACTTAGTTACCACTGTTTTAATAAATCTTGTGAGATGTTTCAGGGTCTATGGACATTTTACCTCCAGGTGATCCTGATCCAAGATTTGAGCTAAGAAGACCTTCAAGTTACACATCCTCAGCTCCATTGTAACTACTTCAGCAAATGAAGTTTCTATCAGCAGAACAATGACAACTTCAACTGATCCATCTTAGATGCCTTTAAGTTCTACTCAGGGGCTCAACAGCTAGAAACAAAGTCACTTCAATGCAGAAGATGATGGGGTGGTGACAGTGATCAAGAATTTTCTGATACTGATAATCCCCCCATAGATGAACAACGACCTATCGATGTGTCACACGCATTGGATCAAGTTTCTCTTGATAAGTGTGTTGAAGTGGTGGAGGCAGCTCTATGCCAGATCTAAATTTCTCTAATTTAGATCTGTTTTAGCAACTTGCTGTGCCACCCTCAAGCTAAGGATCCACAAGTCCCATCCTACCACCAAACATCATTGAAATGTTGACACCGGGGTAAGAAGAGGAGGACAAACCTATGAAGCAAATGTTTGTCTTCACTCTTGTCTTGTCCCACATAGACCCCAGAGAAGTTGATAAGGCTCTGAAGGATGGAAGTTGGTTGAAACATGCAAGAGGAGCTCTTCAATTCAAGAGACAGCAGGTTTCGAACCTACGTCATCTTCCTCATTGGAAGGCTACTATAGGAACCAAATGGGTATTAGGAATAAGAAAGATGATAGAGGTATTGTCATCAAGAACAAAGCTAGACTAGTTGTTCAAGGATACAACCAAGAAGAAGGAATTGACTACACAAATGTCTTTGCTCCTTTAGCAAGACTAGAAGCTGTTAGGATATTCTTGGCCTTTGTTGCATCCAAGAACTTCAAGGTCTATCAACATGATGTTAAGTGTGCTTTTCTGTATGGGGTGATTGATGAAGAGGTGTATGTCAAACAACCCCTGCTTTTGCAGATCCTGATCACCCTGATTATGTCTGCAAGCTTGATAAGGCTCTCTATGGGCCACACCAAGCACCAAGAAAGTGGATGAGACTCTATCTCAGTATCTCTGTAAGCATGGATACAAAAAGGTACTATAGATGGAACTCTCTTCATCAAAGGACAGGGAAATGACTTACTGCTAGTTCAAGTGTATATAGATGACATCATCTTTGGTTCAACTAATCCAAGGCTCTGCAAAGACTTTGAGAAGCTGATGAAGGACAGATTTGAAATGAGGGCCCTGGGGAACTAAATTTCTTTCTGGGCATTCAAGTGAAGCAAGAAGATGTAATCTTCATAAGTCAGTCAAAGTATGTACCCAGACATACTCAAAGATTCAACATGCTGATTGTAAGATTGCTAACACCCATAGCAAGAAACCACTCCCTTGGGCCTGATCTTGAGGGGGAGTGTGAATGAACACCTTATAGGGCTATTATTGGGTCTCTTATGTATCTACAGCTAGCAGGCTGATATCATGTTTGCCACATGCATTTTGCAAGATCAAGCCAACCCCACATGTCTCACTTCGTCACTGCAGAGAATTCTAATATACCTCAAAGTGGTGCCTCAACAATGGTCTTTGGTATCTCCAAGAATTCTGACTTCAATCTGTATGCATATCAGATAGTGATTATGGTGGTTGCAATATGACTACAAAGTCTACATCTGCAGGATGTCAGTTCCTTGGTGGAAGGGTTGTCTCATGGCAATGCAAGAAACAATCCTGTCTCTGTATCAACTGCTGAAGCTGAATACATTGCTGCTGCAAGTTGCTGTGCTCAAGTGCTTTGGATTCAGAATCAGATGCTTGACTATGGTTTCAACTTCAAGGAGACTCTCATTCATATAGACAACACGGTGCTATCTCTATCACAGAGAATCCTGTGCAGCACTCAAGGACAAAACATATAAACATCAGGTATCATTTAATTAGAGATAACTTGAAAAGGGGAATTAAACTAGTTAAGGTTAACATAAATGAACAATATGCTGATCTGTTCATAAAAGCCTTTGATGAACAGAGATTTAAATATCTTATATTAACAACTAGGATGATTAACCTTGAGTAGCTTTTTCTTTAAACTAATTCATTTTATTTCTTAAATCTGTGTGTCCTAAGTTGTCTAGTCTATCACCTTCATAATCTCATGTTTCTAAGGATACAAACTGGTTGAAGAGTTTTTCTTAGATTTTTGACAAATTTTGATCCTTCGGAAGATATGATTTTATCTTTGGAACAAAATATACCTTCAAGACAAATAATTGTCTAAGTAAAATTTACCTTCGAAGAAATTTCTGAAATATCTTCCGAAGCTAAAAACTCTCTTAGGCATTTATATGTTTTTAAGGACCATTTTTATCCGAAGGATATTAACTCTCAGAAGCTTTGTTTTATGGAACAAAGCATCCCAGTTTAAAATTCTCTTCCGAAGAAAATTTGTCAAAACTCTTGAGAAATTCTTCCAAAGTCATTTTGGCTTCGAAAGCTTTTTTCATTAAAACTCCGAAGACAAGTTACCTTCGAAGATTTTTGAATTCCTAGAAAACAACTTTTTAAGCAAAAAGCAAACTACTATTTCAGAGGTGGGACCGCCTTCCGGATTTCAAAGTTTATCCTCTTTCATTAATTGTCTCAAATCCTTTTCACATATAAACCCTGTCGGTTCCCCCTCTTTTTATCATCTTCATCTTCTCTCCAAACCTAAATTCTAAGATTTCTCTCTGAAACCACCTTCGTTTATCCTTCCTTCACATCTAAGCTTACTCAAAATGGCCAACCCTGATAGATGCAATGACCCAGATTTTTCTATGCAATTACACAGGCAACATAATCAGGTTGCACTGTTAAACTCTGAGAAAGATCCCTATTTCTCATAGGTATGCCAATTCTTTGCTTTGTCTAACTACTTCACCTCCCTCACCATTGATCCTCCTCTCTTTGAGGATCATTTGCTTGAATTCTGGAAGACCTGTCAAGAGGTCATTTTGGATGGGGAGAAGGCACTGTCTGCCACAGTGCAGGGGAGAACAGACTTCATCACTACGGCCATCATCAACACTCATCTTCAGCTGGTGATGAAGAAGGAGAGGTGTTCTTCCCAAAGGAAGCTGTCAATCATTCCTTTGAGTAGATGGTATGAAGGAGATTTCTCTGTAAGGACCTTTAGGAAGGGAAGGTCTTATCTCAGTGGAAGTACTTACTTCATGTGGTCATCCACAGCTGTCTAACAAGCATGGAGGATGGGACCAGATTCCTGAGATCTCTCTTTTATAGTACATGAATGGTTTAGGGGGTCAAGTTTAGGTATTCTCAATTTGTCTATACAAATTAATAGCAAACTTAGACTCCTTAGAGTATTACATGTTCCTAGATATGTTTAATACATTCTCAACTGTGAACTGGGCTCACAGTTGAAGGAAACAGGTAATATTCTTAAATTGGGACAGATGAAGCCCGGCATCTTTAAAAATCTTAAAGAAGCCAACTGTGGCTTCTCAGGGGTAGAAATATCCCTTGTCCCAAAAATGTTAGAGCTCATTGCTCAAGGTGACAACCTAGCAACACAAGCTAGTGTTGAACCAACCACACCTTCTACTCCCACCACCAAAACAGCCACAAATCACCCTTACCTACCAAGAAACAAAAACACACGAACCCTGCACAAGTATTGAGTCTGTGCAGGCCCCCATATACTCACCTACACAGGAGGAAGGGACACTGGAGCTCCCACTTCCCTGAGGAACAAACCACTCCCATCACTTCAAGAATCAGTGCTGAGGTTCCTCATGCTCAGCCTGATGAGCTCACAAGCCCAAAGCCTTAAGCCTTCACTCTGAGTCTCAACACTCAAGTGAACAACCTTCAGGGGACAGCTATCATCCCCAGCCTTTAGATTTAAACCAACCAATTCCCAACCTTGACTTCTATACTGATGAGGACTAGATGCCAGTGAGTACCATGAGTCCTTCCTACTACAACCACTCCTCAAAGGGAGATAAGTGCTCTGAGTCATCTAGTTCTAGCCCACATCAGTCACCTATCACTGAGGTGGATACTTTGAACATGTTCAGGATATCCATATGGAAGAGGCTCTCACTTCAGCAAGTGATTATATCATTCAGACCTCAACCATGGCAACTCAGCCCATTGACATTTCAACTGAAGTTGTCACTGAGCAGGAATCCAACAGCCAAGAACACCATGTTGGTGATAAGGAAGAGGATCTTGGTCCTATTCTCTCATCCCCCAGTGATTCTTCTGTGAAGAGGGGAATCTGAACTAAAGGTGCAAAAACTATCCAAAACATGCACCTATTTAGTCTCCAAGTTTAGTCATCTTGAATCTCAAGTGCTACCTTGCAAAACAGGTTCAATGATCCGCAACTGTGATATCTTATCTCAAGGACCAACTAGCTAGGAGACCCTTAAGAGAAACTCACACCAGGAACACAAGAACACTGTGGATGTAATTAGACCTAACTCCTAGCTCCCCTGTGCAAGAGGGTGATGCTACCAAAAAGGGGGAGGAAGTCATTAAAATCACAGAACCTGGAGAGTTCCTCAGGGAGTATGGACATTGAGGACTCACCATCCTCACTTGCAGTTGTGCATACTCAGTAAATTTCTCAAGTCCACATTGATATGGGCAGCGCATAGGCTTAGTCTCTATTGAGAAAAAAAGTCATTACAATCACAGAACCTGGGAGTTCCTCAGGGAGTATGGACATTGAGGACTCACCATCCTCACTTGCAGTTGTGCATACTCAGCAACTTTCTCAAGCAATATTGATGTGGACAGCATAGACTCAGTCATCAGGAGACTATTTGAGAAAGGCATCCCAAGAGCAGTATCATCTCCACCAACTCTAACTCATATTTTTGGGGGATGTATGATACTGCTAGAAGAACTCTTATTCTTCAAAGAGTTCAAGAAAGGAACATTGCAGAGTTCAGCCTTAGAGGAAGACAAAGGCAATCAGGCAATACCATTGTCAACGGATGTTAAGGCAGACCCTGAAATTAGCTTCAAAGGGAAAACCTTGACCGAAGGGCCAGTAGTAGAACCTGAGAGCCCTGTCTCACCACCAAACTGCTGCAGATGTCAAACCTTGATGAGAACACCTGGGTGAAGGTGCATCTCAACCTCTCTTCGGCCAGAGCTTGGAAGCTACACCAAGCAATGAAGGCCAAAGCTCTCTCCACCCTGAGTCACAAAGGTCTGTGAGTGACAAATAGAAAAGAAATTAACTCAGAGGAGATTGAGGAGAAGGAGAGAGAGAGAGAGAGGAGAGAGGAAAAGGAAGCTAAGGGGAGAAAGTTCCTCTACTGGGTCTGCAACGCTCATGGAAAGTGCTATCAGGGCTGCCCCCAGACAAATATCAGGATGATGAGTTAAGGGCAGTCAGGATAAACTACTTGCAGACTAGGAACTATGATATGATTAATATCATTCTCTCCCTTAGATGAGTTGAATGAAATGGCTAACAGGAACATCAAAAGAGAGAAAAGGAAGAAGAGGATGCAGAGCTTCTTCTGAAATCAAAGAAGAGAGAAGAAGGAAGAGGCTCTATAAGCATATGCCTACTCTCCATCAGTTCAAGAAAACTCAGGAACAAGAGGATGTGGTACCACAAGAACCTCAGGTAGACAAAGAAAAGGATAGGATCAAATTCATTAACTACCTGAGTGCCACAGGCCTCTATCAAGCAGATACACTTCTTCCCTTACCCTTTGACTACATTGAGTTTGAGTATCTCAAACAACTTGAACTTGATGTAGCCAAGAAAGAAAGATCACCAAAACGAAGTTAAGGGAAGAAGCTGTAAAATCAAGAGCCATCATCCATAAGAATTGAAAAAGTCTGCGACAGGCAGAAGAAGATGAGCTTATTGAAGTTGTATGGATTCTCCGAAAGGAGACTTGGTCCATGTCTCTATCCACCATGGATGAGCACATCAGGGTGATCAAGCAGAAGATCAAAAGAGGTGAACTTGTTGACTTACACTCCCACCAAGTCAGGTCCCTCAGGAAGTGGAGGATAAGGTTGAAACACTAAGACAACACAACCTGAACCTCCTGCTAAACCTCAGCAAAACTTCCACTTCTGATCCACAGCACGGATCTATCCCCTTTCAATCTGAACCTGTGAGAGAGAAAAACCCAACTGAGAAAGACAAGAAGATCAATCATGTGCGGCGCCAGTCTTCTCAGTCTCATTAAAGGGTTCAAAGAGGAGGAAAGGATGGTTTCCAAACCAAAGTCAAGAAGAGAAGAGAAACACTCCACTGTTAAGGCCCCGTTCCCCGGGTACCTCACAGCTGGTCTATCATCGCACAAAAACATATATTTACATTAACTTAAAAAAACCATGCAGCGGAAACTTTGAATTTACTTTCAATTTACTATAAATGCTTTTGCAAAGTAATACAACACTCATTACAAAATATCGTTTGTTGCATTACAATACAAAAACATTAACAAAAGAATGCCATCCCAAAAGAGCTGAGCAGCCGCCTCGTGCCATCCCTCAGCAACACTACCTGCAACTGGAAAACACATAAAAAGTCAGCGTTGCTGAGTGAGTTCTAGTTTTATAATAAACATACTTTGTTCATATTAAAACCGTTCATCTTTACACGTGATCATACATCGTACAATCATTCCCCCTTCCACGACCCCTGCAACTATCAAGATTGCTAAGCCCACGTCCCCTCAGCCCATGCCCATCATAACTGCTTACCTTGCTTTTGACTTTCCTTTTCTTCATCTTTAGACAAAAGTAATTTGCCTTGATCTTTCCTCCTTTAATTTTCCAACAGCTTCTTCAGGTGACATTTTTCTAAATCTGAATATTGCTCTATGAATGCCACAATTTGTAAATGCTTCATGGAACCGAGTTTAGGAGTTTTCTCACTACCACTTCATCTTCTAAACTTGACCCAAGACTTTTAAGCCTTGTAAAAATTCCACCAATTTTCCTGAAAACTCATCAATGGACTCACCTCTTTCATCTTCAACATCTAAAGCTCAGATCTAAGAGTTTGTAATCTTGCCTTTTGCATTCTTTCGGCTCCTAAATATCGGACATTTAAAGCCTTCCACACTTCCTTTGCATCCTTGTATCTTGCCACTGTAATAGTACATCCTCAGGGAGGGTTTGAAACACAAATGCTCTTGCCATCAGATTCTTCTTGGCCTCGACAAGCCCTTCCGTAGTCGGTTCAACAGCTTCCATAAACCATAGGCTTGCAAGATTGCTTCTACCATAACGGGCCAACTCGAGAAATTGAACTGTCAACTTTGGGCACTAAAGTGGCACATTTTGTTGCTGCTATCTAGCAGTAATTGCTCCTTCAGCCATTCTTCTTTGACTATGCGGATCAAAAACAGGTTGTTGCTCCTTTTTTCTCGTCTCTTCTAACCAGATTAGTCCCACATGTTGGTCATTTCTTTGATGCCTTTTACCTGTATCACACAGGTTCTTTGTTTTTTTTTCTTGTACCACACAGGTGTCTCGATCTTCTTTAGTTGTTACCACATAGGTGTCGTGATCCACACATGATGTTGTCTTGTTTCACCACATATGTTTCTCTCTCTTGCTGCACCCCACAGGTTCTCTTGCTTCACACAAGTTACGTTTGAACCACGTGTGTTCTCTAACTCTTCTGCTTGCAATCCACACGGGTTCAAAACTTTTTTCTTAACAATCGTCCCACACACGTCACGATTGGGCGAGTATTGGTTTTGTTTGTTCTTTGATGTCGACTGGCTGTTGATGTTCTTTGATGTCGACTTGCTGCTGTTGTTCTCGATCCAAGGTATGAGTTTCACGAAGCTCTGATCCAGTTGTTGTCTCAAAACTTTGTAAAATGCAAAAACACAAATACCAGCGATCTTTGTGGAACTCATGACTCTTTACTTGTAATATTATTAAACCAAAACTCACATTTACATGGACCCTAGACCCTTTATATACTAAAAGCTTCACCAAGAAAACCAGTAAACCCTAATCTACTTATAAGGAAACTCTATCAAATCAACACAGACTCAATCAATTAAGAAAATCAAATCAAACTACTAAACAATAACCTGCCTTACTCCTAATTTCACCAACCCACAAAATAAACTGAAAAATCAAATCAAGATTAGACAACATTCTTATAATTGTTAAACTAAGCCTAAACCCTAGAATGGACCTTCACAAACCCAAATAATACCAAAGGCTACATCCAACAATAAGTTGACTTTGTGAAGGATTCACTCCAGTTACTAGACATGAGACACTTTGTTTGATTCTAGCTATGCCTCACAGCTCAACAAGGACATCTTGATGTGAATCAGCCTTTCTTCTGATAGGGTTAGGAAGAAGAAAAAGAGAGATAAGAAGAAACTGATTTTCTGGATGCATTCCCAAGGGCCACCGCTAGGTCAATTCCCATTCAATCCAATAGTCAACTTACAAAGAACATCCCCCAACAAATAAACATAGGCCATAATGGTCATTGAACCATGCCAACTAATTAACAAATAATAAACCCAAACAAAGGAAATAATAGAAACTCATGCCAACAATTCATATCAAGACTCCTCCTTAACCTGCTTCTTGTCCACAAGAAGTGAGCTTAGTGAAATCAGGGAAACAAAGCCTTACTCATCCAAGAACTCCCACGTAGCATCTTGCTCTCATCCCCCTTCCACTGCACCAAAACTTCAAGGTTTCCCGGTTCCCCTCTTTACTAGCTTCTGATCCAGGACCCGATGGGATTGCAGTGAGAATCTAGCTTCAGTTGGTATTGGTATGATCTTGGTAGGTGGCCCCCCTGCTTCCTTTAATAAGGAAACATGAAAGACGGGGTGAATTTGAGCCTCCTCCAACCTCCGGTAAATCCAACCTGTACGCGACGTTCCCCACCCTTCATGATAATAACGGCCCAAAATATCTAGGGGTGAGCTTTGAGTGTTGTGGACTCGTAATGAATTCTGCATGTACGGTTGAAGCTTTAGATACACCCACAATCCAGTTCAAAACTCATTCAGTGCGATGCTTATCGCTTGTTGCTTTCATATGATTCTGAGCCTTAACCAATGCTTGCTTCATAACCCTCAGGGTTGCTTCCCTATCTCGCATCATCTCATCAACATCCTGTTCCTTCACGTCCCTAGAATATATAGGATGTGTAGTGGGGGGCGGTATCTGTATAGAGCCTCGAAAGGGGTTTTCCCAGGATGAATGGAATGTGGTATTATACCACCATTTTGCCAACGACGCCCATTTGACCCACGTATGTGGTCTCTCCATCACCATACATCTCAGATAACCCTCCAAGCACCTGTAACAACCTCCGTCTGCTCGTCCGTCTGTGGGGGTAGGCCGTTGACATCTTGGATGCCACCCCTTGAAGCTTTAAATTCTGTCCAAAGGGCGCTCAAGAATATTGGGTCTTGATCAGAAATATAGAATTAGGACACCCCATGAAGCTTGTAGACACTGTCAAGGAACACTTGGCGACCTCCCTAGCGGTGAATGGGTGACCCAACCATGAAGTGCCCATATTTCGTGAGGCGATCAACCACCTCAAAAATGGTATCCTTCCCTTTAACCTTTGACAATCCCCCAATAAAGTCCATGGAATGTTGGTAAAAATTGTATCCGATATCGGCAGGGGTTATGAAGATCCCGGCGAAGCCACATTCTCATGTTTAGCCCGCATGAATACGTCGCAATCACGCACAACCCACGTACCACCTTTGAAATTTCCTTCCAGAAAAACAACCCTTTAACCCGCTGAACAGTGGCGTTTATTCCCGAGTGACCCCCCATGGCCGATTCATAGCATAACCTGACAATGTCCCCGCGCAGATCAACATCGACCCCGACCACTATAGGTTTCCCTTAGCCAACCACCTCCATTCCATGTAAACCTTGGCAAGTTTTCTCCATTCTTGAGCCTCTGTATCAATTTTGCACCTCGATATCTTTAATTTGGTTTTCTAAAACCGATCAAGGAGTAAGGGTTCGATTTGAAGACTGCAGTAGTGAATAAAGTTGTTCCTTGAACTCGTGATAAGGCGTGTGCAGCCACATTTTCCATGCCCTTTTTATACTCGATCATATAGTTGTACCCCATAAGTTTCACGAGCCATTTATGTTGTAACGGGGTTGTCACCTTTTGGGTTAAGAGATGCTTAAGGCTTCGTTGATCTGTTCGTATAACAAACGGGCCCGTAATAAGATAATAATGCCAGTTTTTCACAGCCATCATAATTGCAAGCAATTCCTTCTCGCATTCCGATAATGCGTTCTGCCTTGGTAATAAAGCTCGACTCAGAAACAAAACCGGGTGGTGATCCTGCATCATGACAGCCCCTAGCCCACCCGCGGATACGTCTTCTTCGATCACAATTTGTTTAGTCGGGTCCGGCAAGGCCAACACCAGAGCCGATGAGAGGGCCTCCTTGAGCCGTTGAAACGCGTCTAGGGCCTCCTCTTCCCACCAAAAGGCATCCTTTTTTTAACAGATCAGTGAAGGGTTACGCTATCATTCCGAAAGATCGGATGAACCGCATGTAGTAAAGTTGTTTAATGGTTTTCAGGACCGGCCATTATTGCACCGCCTCAATCTTTGATGGGTTTGTTTTCACCCCTTCCCTCGATATCATGTGGCCTACATACTCCACCGCTCGACCCCCAAATACATATTTTGATTCTTTGGCAAACAACTTGTTTTCTTTCATGATGGACAGATGCCGCTTCAAGTGTTGGATATGATCCTCTTCGCTGCGACGGTATACAAGTATGTCATCAAAAAACTAACACCCCTTTCCGTAACATATTCCAAAACACATGGTTCATGAGTGCCTGGAACGTGGCTGGTGCATTAGTAAGGCCGAAAGGCATAACGTGGAATTCGTAATGGCCTTCATGAGTCCGGAATGCCGTTTTATGGATGTCTTCTGGTGCCATGCGAACCTGATGATAACCCGAGCATAAGTCTAATTTAGAGAAAAAGGAAGATCCTCTTAATTCGTCAAACAATTCCTCAATTAATGGGATACAGAACTTATCTTTGATGGTGGCATCATTGAGACGACGATAATCCATGCGCATTCCCCATTGCCCATCTTTTTTCTTTACCAACACTACCGGGACTGCAAAGGAGCTCTAACTGTTCCGAATAACCACCGATTCCAAAAGTTCCCATGTTGTTTTCTCTATCCCATCTTTTTGAACAGTCGGGTAACGGTAAGGGCGCTGGCTAATAGGTTTTGTACCCTCTTAACAACGATCCGATGGTCGAATGGTCGTGTAAGGGGTAGCCCGGTTGGCATCTGGAAGGGCTGCTTGTGGTTGGTTTGAGGCATGAAGCACCTTCAATTGGTAGACCTTATCACTCTCCCCACCTGCCATTTGTAAACTAAATAATTGTAAAGTTCCCCCTTTGGAGCGTTTATGCATTAACTCGCTCATTTTTTCCACCGAACAGACCATCACCTTATTATTTTGCAACCCCTTTAGTTCATATTGTCTTCCAGCCACTTCAAACTGCATCGTTATTTTTGGAAATTCCAAAGGATGTCGTTTAAGGGCACCAGCCGTTGTATCCCCAGTATCATATCATAACTTTCTAACGCCAATAGAAGGACTTCAGTCGTGAACCAATGGCCTTGCATGGACCATTGGAAGTTAGGACACCTTTGTGTACAGCTTAGTTTCTTCCCATTTGCCACACTTACATTAATAGGATAAATATCATGAACTTCACATTGCAATCTTTTTGCCAACCTGCATTCAAGGAAATTATGGGTTGAACCCGAGATGATGAGTATATGAAGCTGACGATTACCCATCGATCCTCGCACCCGCATGGTCGAGTAAGATGGTAGACATGTTAACGCATGAATGGCTCTCTTCCTTCGTCCTTAGATGCTAGTTCATCCACCTCCGGTTCATCATCATCTTCCACTTCAATGATATAAACTTGGTTCCGGCTGCACTTGTGACCGGGCATGAATTTTTCATTGCACCAAAACACTCCCCTTTTGCGCGCTTCTGTTCCAGTTCCTTACTCGTGAGGCGTCGGGGACCCCCAGTTGGTTTGAACGCTGTCACGGTTGCTCGTTGGTTGTAGGCAGAAGTGGCAATTTGTTAGCATTGGGTGTGGTGTTATTTTAGAAGTCGATTTGTTCCTTGTGTTTCCCCCGGCCCCAGTTGGAGGTGCACCATGCAGGTTCTCATTGTTAAGTGTTTGGATCTTAGCCAACCCGTAAGCCTCATGCAAGGTACGCGAATTAAACATCTTTACCGGACACCGTATTTTGGCTTTAAGCTCTTTAAGATAGAGGCTACTAGCATGAGTTTTACTTAGTGTTACCTTGTTCAACAGCGCATCAAAGGTGGTGTTTAGTTCGTGAAGTGAACCGGTCTGGGAGAGAGAAGCTATCTCTTCTAACGGGTCCTCAAACATAGCATTAGAGAAACGGTTGAAATGGCTTGTACGCACTCTTCCCATGAGATTTCTACTACAGTAGCGCCACGTATGCGCATGAATGCCCGGTGCCATTGGATCGCATCCCCTTCCAGATGGATCACCGCGTCGCAACTTCATCGCGTCGAGTCTCTCATCGATTGCGAAAAAATGTTCACAATGGTGAACCCACGACTCGACGTCTTCACCCGAGAACTGGGGGAATTCAATCTTTCCAACCCGGACGGCCCGGTTACCTCACGAGTCAGCATTACCAACCGAAAACGAAGAACCCGCACTAGCCCCACTGCCACTACCATGGGTAGCCTTGTCCTGGACCGCTTTCAAGATCTCTTCCTGCTGCTTGGCAGATTGTTCCTGTTGCTTCATAAGGGCTGCAAACGCTACCTGAATCTTCATTATTGCCTCATCGTGATTCTTAATGGTGTTGTCCACGTCCTGGGTACGAGTGTTCGTCATGATAACAAGAGGGATTCCAATCCGGAGATCGGAATGACTCTGATACCCTTGATAGGGTTAGGAAGAAGAAACAGAGAGATAAGAAGAAACCAAATTTCTGGATGCATTCCTAGAGGCCATCGGCTACGTCAATTACCTATTCAATCCAATAGTCAACTTACAAAGAACATGCGCCAACAAATACACAAAGGCCATAATGGTCCTTGAACCATGCAAAATATAATAAATAATAAAAACCAAATAAAGAAAATAATAGAAACTCATGTCAACAACTCGTATCATCTTCACGGGGAATTTAAAAAGAGGTGTACCTTTTTCAAGTAGAGGGCTTCATCGAAAAAGTAAAAGAATATAAGTCTTACAAGCTATCAACGGTATCATGTGGCCTTCGACAGCCCCACAAACGTGGAACTAAATAAGTTTGGATTCCAATGGTGTAAACATGAAAAAACAATATATAAGAGGAATTCTACAAGGATCTTCTAATTATGAGGGTGTGCTTTAACGATCTTATCATCATAGGGTGTAACCATGAAGACATAACCTTCAAAAAAGAAAAGAGTGACTGCAACCTTTTATTGTATTACCTTGACATTGAGGTAATGCAGAACATTGAAGGTATATCACTAGGGCATACAGGAGCTACGAAAAGAGGTGCTAGAATAGGTTGGTCTATGGGATTGTAACTATTAGGATTTCTGGCTATATAAAAATGTTCCCATCCCACATTGGTGCAAGGATGAAAGCTTGGGAGGACTCCAAGCTTATAAAAGAAGTCCAAGGATTTGGTTTCAAAGTGCCCCAACCAAAAATACACTTGAAGTGTTTGGTTCTTTCTTTCTTTTCTAATTCTCTTGTCTTAGAGTGTAGAAAGTTTTTTAGTTAAACACTTTGGAGAGTGTGGGTGTAATTGGGCGGGGGGAGGCTTAAGAGATTAGTCTATGTGATTGTAACAATTTGTCGCATAGTGGATCTTTCTCTCTAGAGGCCCATGGTTTTTCTCCGATTTTGGAGTTTCCACGTATATTCTTGTGTTCAGTTATATTTCTCTATTGTTAGCATTGGGAGGGTTGTTGGGGATCCTTGAGACCGCTTGTTTCCAAACAAGTGGTATCAGAGCTCCAGGTTTTGGGAGAGGTCTCGGTTTAGAAGGTTCGTAGTATGCTCTGTGGTTGCAGCTTAGTCTGATCTTCCACATCAGAAACGGGTTTTTGGTTGACTGTTTTGTATACGACAGAATTATACAGGAGCCGGATATACGCATTTGTCCTGAGAAGGTTCTGGCTAGGAAAGACTTGGTACTTAAGTGTGTCCATTGTGACCCACCTCTCTTTCCTGGGAATCCTTTGTTGGGTAACTACTTATAGGCTTGGTGTATATTTTCTAGTATACAATATTGTTTTTGAAGATACGGATACGATGTCGAAATACAGTCCCATGAGGTTCGACGTAGAGAAATATGATGGAAGAATCAACTTTGGTTTGCGGCAAGTTCAAGTCAAGGATGTGTTGATTCAATCTGGGTTACACAAGGCGTTGAAGGGGAAACCGACCCCTGTTTCAAGCAAGGATTCAAGCGGAACCAGTAAAGACGATGATAAAGAATGGGAAGATTTGGATTTGAGAGCAGCAAGTGCAATTCGTTTGTGTCTAGCAAAAAATGTTCTTACAAATGTGCATGGGATATCAACTGCAAAGGATTTGTGGGAGAAGCTTGAGCAGTTGTATCAAGGCAAAGGCATATCAAATCGGTTGTATCTCAAGGAACAATTTCATACCCTTCGTATGGATGGAGATACAAAAATTTCAGATCATCTAAGTGTTCTTAATAATATCGTGTCAGAACTGGAGGCTATTGGAGTGAAGGTTGAAGATGAGGATAAAGCACTAAGGCTCATATTATCTTTGACATCTTCCTATGAGCATATGAAGCCCATTCTGATGTATGGGAAAGAAACCCTGAAGTATGCGGATGTTACTAATAAGCTATTGTCTGAAGAGAAAAGACTAGGAAGTAGCGGTCATACTTCGTCAGAAGGAACACTTTTAATATGCGGGAACGGGAAAAAGAAGCACTCACAGAAGATTCCTGTATGCTGGAAGTGTGGACAGTCTGGGCATGTCAAGAGAAATTGTCCAGGTGGAGCATATTCGCTAGCAGCTCCAAGTCAGCTAACAATGTCTCTGTCGTTGTTGACGGTGATGATTTCTTTTGAGGTTATGTCATCCCTATGGTATTCCCGCGCTACCATGAAAGGGGATGCAATTTTGTTAGCGGGTTCATGAATTTACACATGGGCATTGGGTTGGCATAGATGCAAGATGTGTCGTGAAAAATTGATGTTGATGGCTAATAAACTTCCAGGTATGCCAAGGGGGGAAGTTGCACCATAAATTTTCAGCAGGTTTTTCAACATGTGCCAAGAAGAAATTCTTAGAATGGTCTATTCTAAGTGGCGATACTCTTTTATGGTGGAGTATGTTACTTTAATGTGGTTGTTTTTCATATATCCAAGGTGGAGATTATTAGGATTTTTCGCTATATGAAAATGTTCCCATCCCACATTGGTGCAAGGATGAAAGCTTGGGAGGACTCCAAGCTTATAAAAGAAGTCCAAGGCTTTGGTTTCAAAGTGCCCCAACCAAAATACACTTGAAGTGTTTGGTTCTTTCTTTCTTTTCTAGTTCTCTTGTCTTAGAGTGTAGAAAGTTTTTTAGTTAAACACTTTGGAGAGTGTGGGTGTAATTGGGCGGGGGGAGGCTTGAGAGATTAGTCTACGTGATTGTAACAATTTGTCGCATAGTGGATCTTTCTCTCTGGAGGCCCGTGGTTTTTCTCCGGTTTTGGAGTTTCCACGTATATTCTTGTGTTCAGTTATATTTCTCTATTGTTAGCATTGGGAGGGTTGTTGGGGATCCTTGAGACCGCTTGTTTCCAAACAGTAACTCAACCAAATTCCCATTGAACCTAGACTAAATCTATTAAATAATGAAGATAGTGATTATGTCAATGCAACATATATAAACAAGCCATCAATTGTCTAAGATATTTGACCATGAATCTTCAAAAAAGTATTGGAAAATTTGTTTGAAATGAGTGATCCAGGCTTTTTATCATGCTACCTTGACACTAAGGTAATTCTAAATAGTGAAGGTATATCCAAACATGCAACACAAAAAGATGCTAAAACAGGCTGGCCTATGGGATTGTAACCCACCCAAATTCCTCAAGGAACCTAGACTATAGCTATTAAAATGAAGATGGTGATCATGTCGATGCAACACCGTATAGACAAGCCATCGGTTGTCTAAGATATTTGACCATGAAGACATAGCAAAGTTAATAAAAGAAATGAAGAAAATGATTGAAATGAATGATCTCTACCTTTTATCGTATTACCTTGACATTGAGGTAACACTAAAGCAAACGGACTACAAAAAAAAGGCAGTGCTAGAACAAGTTTGGTCTTTGGGATTGTAACCCAACCAAATTCCCCATGGGACCTAGACTAATGCTATAAAAAAATGAAGATGATGATCATGTCGATGCAACATAATATAGACAAGCCATTGGTTATCCATGATATTTGACCATTGGTTATCCATGATCATGGCGTGCAACATAAGATAGATAAGTAGTATTGTAGAAATCGCTAGGCGCTAGTCGGGCGATGGGGTACTGACTAGGGATTAATCGGATGAAACTTTTGTATATAATTTCGCAAATTTATGGATATAAAAAATTATTTTTTTATACTTTTCATGAAAAAATTTTGCGATTTTTACAACATTACATTGAAGGTATATCATTAAATAATTAAAAGTTCAGGGGCATTTTGACATTTGAAAACTTAAACTCATAAGTTTGTGCTTGAAAATGAAGGGTTAAAACCACAGGGACTATTTGTGTAAAATTTGAAACTTTCTGTCTCTCTATTCCGTCCCCGTCATTACTATTCCGGCCAAAGAGCCGGTCGGCTCCGGCGACCTCAAACACGCTTAATAACGCGGTTTTGACTCAATTATTGACCCCCGACAACATTCTATGCAAGATTCGAATCCTATGCCTTGATTAAATTGAAAAATTGGATGGTAATCGATCTAAAACCGCCAAAAACTTTCGGCCACTTTAACCATGTGCAAATCGCACTAAACGGACATAATAATGAAATTAACTTTACACTAACCGTCATTTAATCGTTTACAACCTTCCTATGAATTCAATTTCATCAAAAACAAACACAAATAACACCTCCGATCCACTCTCTCTACCGCGACCTGCAACTTGATCGTGAACCCATCTCCGATCGGTTTTAACTAAAATTGGCATAGGGCTTTGCTTCCAGATCATCATACGAAGCTTCCTACCAATTTAATTTGAGTATCATCAACAATTGCCCATTAAATCATCGAGCACTACGGCCGCGACCTGTTCTTCATCGTTCCTCTCGTTTTAACTTCACATCAGGTAAATTGAACATACATACATGCTCAATTTCAGTCTTGGAATGAAAGCCCTATGGCTGTTTGGTTAACAATATCGGATTGATGATCAATTTCGGGGACAATCGGATCTAGGGTTTGTAATGGAATTGGGGAAATTGGGGATTTGTGTAAATACTGGTTTTAAGATTTAAAAACTGATTCATACCGCGGCTGTAAGCCTTGGTCTACCGGTTCTGTGCTTGCTTGAAATCCTGGAGGTCCCGGGTTCGAAACCCGGCCACCTCACATTTTTTAACTAGTTTTTCACCTAGAATTTAATCACAGAAAATTTTTAAAAAAATATATAAATCATTTGGTAGGCTTCAAATATTTTTAAAGGTCACCGAATATTTTCTATATTTTTCTAAGTTAGTTAAATAAGTATTTTTGTAATAAAACATTTTAACAAGAATTTTTTTGAATAATTCTTTAAAAAGAATAAATCCTTAAATAATAATTAATAAATTATTATTAGTCTAAACGTTTCCTTTCGCTTAGTATTGTTTAAGTCATAATTTATACTTATTTATAAAATATTGTTTATAGATGTTATAAATAGCCATTTTTATAAAAATGGACTCTAAATAATAATTCAAATTATTATCTTATTTTTTTGGACATTGTATTATCTATAATTATGGATCAATTATGAAAATTATGAAATTATAAAGATTTTGAAATCTCATAAATTATTAACAAACATTATAAATAGTTTATTTTGTTGAATTAAGCTCGTATTTTACAGTCAACTTACAGAGGCCATAACTTATTCATAACAGATTCAAATTAGTTAAACCTTGTGTCCATGACGAAGTTCGTCGAAAGAAGAATCTGTTGATATATAAAACATCGAAAAACTCATTCGTTTAGACCTCCAAATAGTCGTTTTTGTAACAGCTAGCAGTTCTGCGCAACTGTAAAGATCCACGATTTTCTCATATTTCGGTAATCCAAATCAGAAACTTTTCTAAATGAAAGTTGTTTAGAAACCACTAATCTAGTAAACTGGAGATTTTCAGAATTTTTAAACGTCGTTTAGTATTTTTAACGAGTGCGAAAAGACAGGGGCAGAACTGGAATTTTCCAAACTATAATTTGCGTTACGTTATCGTAGGTTCTCGCGGCGTTAACCGAGCCTAGATCTTGTTTCTGATCATTGTTATTCGTGTTTAAGGTACGGATTCTTGGTTATATTTATCATAGTATAAATTCTGTCCGTTACTTTGTAGTACGGATTTTTGATACGTTATTTCCGTTAATATGAATCGTTTAGCCTTTATTAGTCGTATATCCTTATTATTTAATTATGCTCCGATTCGTTCGACTCATTAGTGTTATTTAGTGAGACCTGTAGCATGCAATATATATTTTATGAATTGTGCTCATTATTGCATGTTCCTATAAATGTTTTATTGATATGTTATATATTGGTAGTTGTACTACCATTTGATTTGAAACTCTGTTACCCGAGCTCTCCGACATATCATTGTGGCGTCAATGATGTGACACTTTTCGTGACGGTGTGTAATAAATAGTTCACGGCGTCTCCGTTAACACGTTAGTACTCAGGTAGTACTTTGGCCATATTATTTGGGAGGCAGATGGATCGATCCTAGTTCAGTTCAGTTCAGTTCAGTTCCGGGGGATGGAGTCATGTGTGTACACCCACACACCATCTCCTTAGTGCATAGTCTAGCTAGCTATGTACTTATCGGTTCAGTTTTGGCTCTGGGTACTTCTTATATTACACGACTTATTTTGTTTGTATATACGCGTCGTGTAGATCAGTTCAGATCAGTATTACATGTTTCAGTTCAGTATCAGTATTATATGTTCAGTTTCAGATTTCCATTTTTCATATCATATGATCAGTTCAGTATCAGATATCAGTATGTATGTTTCCTATCATTACTATTGTTATTTCTGTCACTGAGCAACTTTTGGCTCAGCCGTATTTTCTTTCGTGGTGTTTTTCTTATTTGATTGTAGGTAATCAGGGTGTTCCGGGAAATTAGTGAAGAGTGATTGAAGATCAAGATTGTATTTTACTTTTATTGATGTAATGAATAACTTAATTAGGTTGTTTCAAATTATCTGGTTTGTTTGAAATTATCTCTTTAATATCATGGAATTGGTTTTTGATTTGATATCTGTAATAGTGACACGTCAGCCTCTCCGGGTTGGGGTGTTACAGTTATGGTATCAGAGCAAAGGCTCTTTCCTGTAGAAAACTTAAACATTAAAAATAAACTTGTGAGGTAATGGGTAGACGTTGGGTTAGGATCTAATTTTGTTCCCAATCTAAATTCCAGTGTTCACACGTGTACTTTCATTTCAGATGGCTCCTATGAGACGTGTGAACAACCGCAATAACTCGAATGGCCCCTCATCTGATACTCCTCTCGAAACCCTCGTTGCTAATGCCGTGAACGCTGCTATTTCTGGAATACTCCCTAACCTGATGACTCAGACTGCTCAAACAGTCATCTGGCAGATGCAACAGGCAAATTCGGAGGGAAACAACACAGGACCTTCACCCGGTGTAAATAACTCAGAGCCACCTTCTGGCGGAAACAACACAGGAGCACCTTCCGGTGATAATACACCACCACCCTGTGATGGTATTCATGTCTGGTTGGAACGTTTTCAGAAGCAGATGCCAAAGTCTTTCAGTACTTCCAATGATCCGGTCGAGGTGCAAAACTGGATCAGTCATATTGAGAAATTGTTTGAGGTACTTGGTGTTGAGGACGCATACAAAGTAAGGTTGGCTACTTACAAGTTAGAAGATGATGCTCACAGATGGTGGACGACTGTGAAACAAGCTAGAGGAGGAAACGAATATGCAGCTACACTTCCTTGGGATAAATTCCGAGGAATGTTTTATGAGGAATACTTCACTGCTGCTGACCGCACTGAGTATCGTAGACAATATGCTAATATTAGACAGAGGGATGACGAGCACATAACAGATTTCAAGACACGATTTACGCGGTTGGTGAGTTTTCTTGGTGCATCTGCAGGCTCACCGCAAGAGCAGACAGAAAATTTTCAGTGGGCCATATGTGAAAGGGATCGAAAGTTTATATTGAATCATCGGTTTAAAGATATTAATGAAGTGGTTGATGCTGTTAAAATTTGTATAATGATAAAAAGAATGGAAAGAAGTCTTATGATGATAACCGCAAGCGGCCTAGGGAGAATGACCAGGATCAGTCTTCTTCTCATATGAATAAGAATCAGTCTTCACCACCACGAGACCGTCGAAACCGTTTTGATCGCAACAATAACAATAACTCTCGATCATGGAAGAATCGAAACCAAAACCAGAAATCAACTCACAATCAGACTCAGCAGGCTCCTACTCGTGCTCAACCACCAAATCAGCAGCACCCAAATCAGGATCGGAATGCTATCCCTCAGTGTAACACATGTGGGAAACTTTATAAGGGAGCTTGTCGTCTGGCCGGAAGATTATGTTTCAGATGCGGACGTGCAGGACACATGATTAGGGATTGCCCTCAGCGCGACTCTCGAAATAACGCTGGAGGGAATCAAGCTAAACCTGCAACTGGAGGACGAGTTTTTGCACTCACTGCAAATGAAGCGGCTAACGCACCAGGTATATTTCTGACCCCTTAGTTAGCAACGTATTATATACATATATATGTCTTATCCGATACTGATAATAAACGCCCTAGGTATGATCTCCGGTACCCTTTGCATAGGAAAGCGGGATATTTATGTCTTATTTGATACGGGCGCTACGCATTCTGTCGTATCTCTTTTGTTTGCTAAGTACTTAAGGACTGCACCGACTGCTTTAGAGCACGCTTTGGTTATTACGACTCCATTAGGAAAGTCGACTATCATCTCGCATGTCTATAGATATTGTCCGATCAGAATCGAGTCTATTATTCGTAAAGCTGATTTGTTTCCTATGCAAATGAGTGACTTTGATGTCATACTTGGTATGGACTGGTTAACTCGACATCACGTTACTATTGAATGCCAGACTCGTCGGGTTTTATTTGGAAATCCTCAATGCCCTGAACTCGTTTATCAAGGGACTCAGCCTCGGAAATCGTTAAAAATCATCTCGGCGTTTAAAGCTCAGAAACTCTTATCGCACGGTTGTGTGGGATTCCTCACTTCAGTGAAAGCTACATCTTCTGAAAAGCCGAACATATCTGATTATCCGATTGTATGTGATTTTCCTGACGTGTTTCCTGAGGAGTTACCCGGACTTCCACCAGATCGCGAGGTAGAATTCACTATTGATCTTATTCCAGGTGCTGAGCCGATTTCTAAGGCACCGTATCGTATGGCACCTATGGAGCTTAAGGAGTTAAAGGAGCAGTTACAGGAGTTACTGGATTTGGGATTTATAAGACCAAGCGTCTCGCTTTGGGGCGCACCGGTCCTATTCGTGAAGAAGAAAGATGGTTCTTTGAGACTCTGCATTGACTACAGAGAACTCAACAAGATCACTATCCGTAATCGTTACCCTCTGCCTCGTATTGATGATTTATTTGATCAGCTTCAGGGTGCAAAGTGTTTCTCGAAAATCGATTTGAGGTCTGGTTATCATCAGTTAAAGATCAAGGAGTCTGACGTCCCTAAATCTGCCTTCCGTACTCGGTATGGTCACTATGAGTTCCTGGTTATGCCGTTCGGGTTAACTAATGCCCTGGCTGTATTCGTGGACCTAATGAACCGAGTCTTCCGCAAGTTCCTCGATAAGTTCGTCATTGTATTTATCGACGACATCTTAATTTATTCTAAAAGTAAGGAGGAGCATGAGAATCATCTTCGTATCGTGCTCGAAACACTACGTGAAAAGAAGCTTTATGCAAAATTTCAAAGTGTGAATTTGGCTGAGCAAGGTAGCCTTTTTGGGTCATGTCGTTTCTGCGGATGGTATTATGATGGACCCTGCTAAAATAGAGGCGATCACTAAGTGGCCTAGACCGACCTCAGCCACAGAAGTCCGTAGTTTCCTTGGCCTTGCTGGTTACTACCTCAGATTTGTCGAAGGTTTTTCTGTTATAGCTTTACCCCTTACGCAACTGTTAAGGAAATGGGTTAAGTGTAAGGCCCCGCTCACCGGGCACCTTACTGTTGGATCTTCATCGCACATATACCGTACACTTCATACATGATCATAAACTACGCAGCGGAATTAATAAAACATGCATTCTCATTTCATCATAAAAGCTTTTACATCAATGTCTTGATTACAAAATACAAGCTTTGTGTACATTGCTTAACTATACTATGATTGCTGCTGATGCATAAGAAAACGAGGATAATCTCGTTTATTCGAATCCTCAGCAATCATAGGGTCATACAGCGACCTCTACCGAAAGAACATAAAAGAAGGAAAACATATTCTTCTTCATATAGAAGATATTATGTTCAAAAATATATTTTCCTTCATAAGCAAGATTTCTTAAATAATCATGTTTATCAGGATTATCAAGAAATCTTGCACTTGCATGCAACATAATGTGTTGCACGCATTATGGACCCACAACACATGACGTTGCATCATTATTAAATGGAGAATGCCATCCCAAAAGAGCTGAGTAGCCGCCTCGTGCCATCCTCAGCAACACTACCTGCGAACTGGAAAACACATAAAAGTCAGCGTTGCTGAGTGAGTTCTAGTTTTATAATAAAACATACTTTCATTCTCATTAACTGCTCTTTTCTACATGCGTTCACACATCATACGTACACGTAGATAATTTTATTATTATCTCATCATTCATTACTTACTTTCGTTCGTGCACCTTCATACATACATACTTTACATACTTTACATACTTTTGTATGTCTTTACTTTCATTCATACTTCCACTTCATACGTTCGAACATTCATTTTATTCATTCATTCATTTATTACTTTCGTTCGAACGTTCATTACATTCGGTGACATGTACAGTACCCCCGTTCATCATACATACTACTGGTGCTGGACCTGTGGTGGTTAGCCACGAACGTTGTGCACAAATGCTGATCCAGTCATCTGGGGTAGGTACTTGCACCACTTATCTATTCTCTTTACTTCTATCATACGTTAGCCGAGTCTCTTGCAGCGCGTGACTGCTCACCTCAGTGACAATCTTATGATTGCCTGCTAACCGAGTCTTTTGCAACACGAAGTTGCTCACCTCATTATCGTTCTAACATACGTTAGCCGAGTCTGTTGCAGTGCGCAACTGCTCACCTCAGTGACAATCTTATGATTGCCTGCTAACCGAGTCTCTTGCAACACGAAGTTGCTCACCTCATTATCAATCTCAATGATTGATCCGATGTACATCCTTCAGGGTAGCTAACCCGTACACCGTTGAGCTAACACCTGCCAGGGGTGTGCACCTCCTTCATTTTGCTTGCAAGCCTTTCTTACTCTCTTTTATTAATGCATGCATTCATTCATCGTGTTCCTTCTTTCATTATCTTTCACTTTACGTTCTTAATACATTCGTTTCTTTCGTTCATTCGTTCACGTAAAGTTATAAAAGATAAAACACATATACATAAGGAACATACATACTTACATATCATCAGTATTCACCATTTATCATGGCAACATCATACTAACATACATACATCATAACATTCATTCATCATCCTACAAGGCATCATTCATGTATGGCATACAACAGGTGCAACCGTACAACATCATTATCACTATCATGCCTACGTTACTCATTTTCCTCAAAGTAATCAGATCTTACTAAACCTGATCTGCAGTTCACATTCGGGTTCATCCGCATTAGTCTGTTCATCCGCATTAGTCAATGCGGATGAGTAATACCTTATCCGCATTAATTTGCCTCATCCGCATTAGTCAATGCGGATGAGGATTATCTTACCGCATTTCCTGAGTTGGTTTCCCGCATGGGTTAATGCGGTTTACTGCCTTAACTGCATATCGAATGTACCCGTATTGGGTTAATGCGGATGAAGGAAGGCTTTGACCGCATTTGCTTGGTCATCCGCATTAGTCAATGCGGTTGCCTGATGTCTTAGCCACACTCTCTGGTCGTCCGCATTAGTTAATGCGGTTGACCACAACCACATTCACTCTGGCTGTCCGCATTAGGACAATGCGGTTGAGTAAAGCAACCTGCAACTTAACCTATTCCATTTATACAATCCATACATCATCTCAATCATACATTAACACTGATTTATCATATCAGCTGCTTAGAATTAACTAAACATCATGCATATCATAGGAAGGATTCCTAAATCATACATTCGGCAGTACTCACATGGTCAACATGCTGAGATTCATCTACCTGCCCTAGGAATCTTACATACACTAGGCATAGCAGTCCAAACGGAACATACACACCTTCATACTCATACATACATACACAGATTGAGCGCTCACCGCTCGAAAACAGTTTTAGTATGTGTTCCAGCCCCAAAAATCGTTCAAAATACGTAAAAGAAGGGGTCTTAGAACTCACATTGTGCTGCTGGGTATGTCTCCTTCGAAATCGGTAGCCGTAGAACCCAGTACCTCGAACTCGTCTTCCTCTTCTTCTTGTTCTTCCTTCAAACTCGTAGTCAGCTCTCTTTCTCTCTCTAAAGTTCTCGCTGATTTGGGGGTTGTGAGAAAAGAAATGGGCAGCCATCCCTATGTATTTTAGATATTTCTCTTTCTTTGTACTTTTACACAAAACCCCCTTCTACTTTCTCTTTCTTTTCCTTCTTCCTCCAAAATTCTTTCTTTTCTTTTCTTCTTATTATTTCCCTTTGTCTAATCAAAATTGCGGGTGTTACAAGTCCACCCCCCTTATTTTAGGTTTCGTCCCTGAAACCTGTCATTCCTCAAATAGTCGTGGGTAATGTCGCCTCATTTCTTCTTCAGTTTCCCACGTCGACTCGGATCCCTTCCTGTGCCGCCACTGTACACGCACAAGGGGAACCACTTTATTTCTCAACCTCTTTTCTTTGCGATCTATGATCGCCACTGGTTGCTCTACATAATTGAGCTTTTCGTCTACTTCTATATCATCCAGTGGAACGACCATGTCTTCATCCGCTAGACACTTCCTCAGATGAGACACGTGGAAAGTCGGGTGGATTCCACTTAGTTCATCTGGCAGATCTAACCTATAGGCCACCTCTCCTACTCGAGCAATGATTCGGAAAGGGCCCATATATCGCGGACTTAACTTCCCCGCTTCCGGAATCGAATGATCCCTTTCCAAGGCGAGACCTTCAACATAACCCGGTCTCCCACTTGGAACTCAATCGGTCTGCGTCGTTTGTCAGCATACGACTTCTGTCGGTCTTTGGCCGCCTTCATATACGCTTTAATTCTTTCGAGCTTTTCAGTCGTAGCCTCTACCACTTCGACGCTTCCCAATTCTTTTTGACCAATTTCACCCCAACAGACGGGGGTCCTGCATCTTCTACCGTATAACATCTCGTAGGGTGGCATGCCAATACTAGCATGATAACTGTTGTTGTACGAGAACTCAGCTAACGGTAGATGGTCATCCCAACTTCCTCCGAAATCAATAACACATGCCCGAAGCATGTCCTCCAAGGTCTGAATGGTCCTTTCTGACTGACCATCAGTTTGAGGATGATAAGCCGTGCTAATATGCAACCTCGTTCCCATGGCATCGTGGAATTTCTTCCAGAATTTGGATGTAAACCGGGTGTTGCGGTCAGATACAATCGACACCGGTACACCGTGACGAGTCACAATTTCTTTGATGAAAAGATCAGCCAACTTCTCGGACGAATATGTCTCCCGCATCGGTAAGAAGTGAGCACTCTTCGTCAATCGATCCACAATCACCCAGATCGTATCATACCCTTTCGGGGTACGTGGCAGCTTTGTGATGAAATCCATGGTGATATGTTCCCACTTCCACTCCGGGATGTCCAAAGGTTGAATCTTTCCATACGGCTTCTGGTGCTCCGCCTTCACTTGCAAACACGTGAGGCATTTACTCACATACTCCACCACGTCGCGTTTCATACCCGGCCACCAATAATCTTTCTTCATGTCTTGGTACATCTTGGTGGCGCCGGGATGAATGGAGTATCGAGACTTATGAGCTTCATCCATAATTTTTATTCGTAGATCCCCGAGACGAGGAATCCACATACGTCCAAACCGGTTCCTAACACCCGTCGTGTTCTCACCCAGTTCTGCGACCAGGCCTCTCATTCGTTCAGAGTTTAGATGATCTTCTTTCAGTGCTTCATCCTGGAACTCCCTGACTTGTTTCATCATGTCTGAGGTCATGATTAGGTGGTACGCCTTCACCCGAATCGGCTCGGGCCTCTCCTTTCGGCTAAGGGCATCAGCCACCACGTTAGCTTTGCCCGGGTGGTAATGGATTTCACAATCTTAGTCTTTTATTAGTTCCAACCACCGTCTCTGCCTCATATTCAGATCTTTCTGATCGAAGAAGTACTTCAAGCTTTTGTGATCCGTGAAGATGGTGCACTTCGTCCCGTACAAATAGTGCCGCCAAATCTTCAACGCGAAAACCACAGCTGCGAGCTCCAAGTCATGAGTAGGGTAATTAACCTCATGAACTTTCAGCTGCCGGGATGCATAAGCTATCACCTTTCCCCTCTGCATCAATACACATCCCAACCCCGAGTAGGAGGCATCAGAATAAACTACCAAGTCTTCGCTCCCATCGGGCAGTGCCAAAACTGGAGCTTGGGTCAATCTTGTCTTCAATTCTTCGAATGCCTTCTCTTGTGCTTGACCCCATTCAAATTTCACATCTTTCCGGGTCAACTTGGTCAGTGGAGAAGCAATTTTGGAAAAGTCTTGGATGAACCTTCGGTAGTAACCCGCCAAACCCAAGAAACTACGGATCTCGGACGGCGTCTTCGGAGACTTCCATTGCATCACTGCTTCCACTTTCGCCGGATCGACCGTAATCCCATCCGGATTTACCACGTGACCCAAGAATTGAACCTCACGCAACCAGAACGCGCACTTGGAGAATTTAGCATACAACTTCTCCCTTCTCAACGTCTCCAGAACTTCGCGAATGTGACCGGCATGCTCAGTCTCACTCCTTGAATAAATCAGGATATCATCAATGAATACAATCACTGATTTATCCAACATCGGCCGGCACACCCTATTCATCAGGTCCATAAAAGCAGCTGGCGCATTGGTCAAACCAAACGACATAACGAGGAACTCATAATGACCGTAGCGCGTACGAAAAGCTGTTTTAGGGATATCCTGCTCCTTCACCTTCAGTTGATGGTAACCTGATCGAAGATCTATACGAGAAAACCAACTAGCACCTTGAAGTTGATCAAACAAGTCATCGATCCTTGGCAAGGGGTATCTGTTCTTCACTGTCAGCTTATTCAACTCACGGTAGTCGATGCACATCCTCATACTACCGTCCTTTTTCTTTACAAACAGGACCGGAGCACCCCAAGGTGAGATACTCGGTCGAATAAACCCCTTATCCAACAGCTCTTGTAACTGTTCCATCAACTCTTTCATCTCTGTCGGGGCCAATCGGTATGGTGCTTTGGCAACAGGTTGGGCGCCTGGTACTAAATCAATCTGGAACTCGATCTCCCTGTCAGGTGGCAATCCCGATAAGTCTTCCGGGAACACATCTGGGAACTCACACACAACCGGAACATCAGACAGTTGTGGTGCTGGCTTCTCTACATCTTTCACATAACATAAATAGGCGTTACATCCACGCCTCATACATTTCCCCGCCACTGCCATTGAGATCACTTTCGGAATCGTAGTAACCCGATCCCCGTAAACTGTCACTGGACTACCGTCAGGCGCTGTCAAACTGATCATCTTCTTGCGACACACAATGTTCGCCTCGAAATCTGCCAACCAATCCATTCCAAGCACCAAATCGAAACCTCCTAACGTCATCGCAAAGGGTTTAACTGGGAATTTGTGACCCTCCAGTTCTACATCGCAACCCTCAATTACCTCAGAAATCCTGGTGGTTTTACCTATAGCAGTCTCTACATCAAACGGCACATCCACACACCTACTACTAACGGGCAATTTGGCACTAAAAACAGCAGAAATAAAACTCCTACTGGCACCTGAATCAAATAATACTGAGGCTAGAGTTTGGTTCACCAGAAACGTACCGGACACTACATCAGGGTCCGTCCTAGCCTCTTCCTGTGTCATCGTGAATGCTCTGGCGCTTGCCTTCGACCCTTCACCCACTGCCTTCTTCCCGCCGGAACTCCCAGACCTCGGCTTCTTGCAATCTTTGTTCATATGACCACTTTCCCCGCAGTTAAAGCACTTCATCGCCCTACACTCCTTAGCCATATGACCGGGCTTTCCACACTTAAAACATACATTCAGCCCCCATCTGCATTCACCACCGTGCTCTCGCCCACACTTTTCACACTTTCTCGACCCTGCACCTGTCACGACCACACGGCGTTCATCAACCCGTGCCTTCTTGCTACTTGTCGAAGTATCACCCCGACCGAACCTCTTTCCCTGCCACTTCCTCTCATCACTTCCCTTCTTACTGCCCTCAGATTTTACCATCGCAGCCCGTTCATCGTACAACCTCCCAGCTAAATCCACTGCCGACCTGAAAGTACTTGGTCGGGCGGAAATCAAGTGCCAACGAATTTCGGCTGGCAATCCCTGAATATACCGGTTAATCTTGCGAGACACCGGCGTCACTTGCTCTGGCACCAACCGTGCCATGTCATTGAACTTGGTCGTGTATTGTTGGTGGGTCATCGTTCCCGCTTCCAACTGCAGGAACTCTCTCTCAACTCTATCCATCTCTCGACGAGGACTAAACTCCTCGATCACCATCCTCTTCAACTCGGACCACTTCAATTTCCCAATGGCCCTGCTGCCCTCGGCCTGGACAATATTGTCCCACCAGCACAATGCCGTCCCCGTAAACGAGTGGGTAGCAAACTTTACCTTCTTGTCCTCTCGGCAGTCACTAATATCAAGGACCGCCTCCATCTCTCTCACCCATTGGTGAGCGTCAGCAGCCGTACCCGAACCATCAAAAGTCGGAGGCTTGCACCTCATAAATTTCCCGTAGTCACAACCCCGGGCTGTCTCTCGTACCTGTTCTTCCTCCTCTTCCTCTTCATCATCAGACAATACTGTTTCTACCCCTGCCTATTGCTGTCTACCCGAGGACCGATTCCTCCCTCGTCTATCCTCCTCTCGTACTGCCTTTATCGCTTCGGTCATCACAGTCGGTAGGATCGTCTGCATAACCTGGTGCACTTCCTCAATCACTGCCTCTTTTACCGAGGCTCTCAACTTGGCGCTCTCGTCCGTCTCTTCCTGGTGAGGAACCTCGTTCTCCTCACGAACTACTTTCTCTTTCCTAAGTCTTCCTCGCGTGATACGCGGCTCATCACCACGTTCACCATCACGGGAAGCATCAGATGATCTATCACCGACCATCTTCTATCACACTGAAAGATTAAAACACCAACACGGTCATTCAAGGAAATAGCTCAGTTTATGTTAAGTACAGTAAGTCCCTAATTACAGTGGCCAGTTGTGATTAGCCACTTACTCTACTCTTCGCACCCCGAGCATCACCTATCCTGACTACATTAGTATCTCAGTCTAACAGTACACGTCATTCACATAACAAGCGCACATAATACCAGTTAATCTTTAAGAAAATACCTGATGGCACGCGACTACTCAGATGGCATTCTCATTCTCCCTGTCCCATTCTCAGTTTAAGTTTAGGTTTATTATGAAAATTTACCCATTTTACTTAAACTCTTGCTCTGATACCAACTTGTAAGGCCCCGCTCACCGGGCACCTTACTGTTGGATCTTCATCGCACATATACCGTACACTTCATACATGATCATAAACTACGCAGCGGAATTAATAAAACATGCATTCTCATTTCATCATAAAAGCTTTTACATCAATGTCTTGATTACAAAATACAAGCTTTGTGTACATTGCTTAACTATACTATGATTGCTGCTGATGCATAAGAAAACGAGGATAATCTCGTTTATTCGAATCCTCAGCAATCATAGGGTCATACAGCGACCTCTACCGAAAGAACATAAAAGAAGGAAACATATTCTTCTTCATATAGAAGATATTATGTTCAAAAATATATTTTCCTTCATAAGCAAGATTTCTTAAATAATCATGTTTATCAGGATTATCAAGAAATCTTGCACTTGCATGCAACATAATGTGTTGCACGCATTATGGACCCACAACACATGACGTTGCATCATTATTAAATGGAGAATGCCATCCCAAAAGAGCTGAGTAGCCGCCTCATGCCATCCTCAGCAACACTACCTGCGAACTGGAAAACACATAAAAGTCAGCGTTGCTGAGTGAGTTCTAGTTTTAATAAAACATACTTTCATTCTCATTAACTGCTCTTTTCTACATGCGTTCACACATCATACGTACACGTAGATAATTTTATTATTATCTCATCATTCATTACTTACTTTCGTTCGTGCACCTTCATACATACATACTTTACATACTTTACATACTTTTGTATGTCTTTACTTTCATTCATACTTCCACTTCATACGTTCGAACATTCATTTTATTCATTCATTCATTTATTACTTTTCGTTCGAACGTTCATTACATTCGGTGACATGTACAGTACCCCGTTCATCATACATACTACTGGTGCTGGACCTGTGGTGGTTAGCCACGAATGTTGTGCACAAATGCTGATCCAGTCACCTGGGGTAGGTACTTGCACCACTTATCTATTCTCTTTACTTCTATCATACGTTAGCCGAGTCTCTTGCAGCGCGTGACTGCTCACCTCAGTGACAATCTTATGATTGCCTGCTAACCGAGTCTTTTGCAACACGAAGTTGCTCACCTCATTATCGTTCTAACATACGTTAGCCGAGTCTGTTGCAGTGCGCAACTGCTCACCTCAGTGACAATCTTATGATTGCCTGCTAACCGAGTCTCTTGCAACACGAAGTTTCTTTTCTTCTTATTATTTCCCTTTGTCTAATCAAAATTGCGGGTGTTACATTAAGTATTCTTGGAATGATGAACGAGAGAAAAGTTTTGAAGAGCTCAAGAAAAGATTGGTGTCTGCACCTGTTCTCACTCTTCCATCGGGCACGGGTGGATATCAGATTTACAGCGATGCCTCTAAAAAGGGACTTGGATGTGTGCTAATGCAGCATGGTAAGGTCATTGCTTATGCTTCACGGCAGTTGAAACCTTACGAGGTTAATTATCCTACGCATGATCTTGAACTCGCTGCTGTTATTTTCTCGTTGAAAATATGGCGTCACTATCTTTACGAAGAGACTTGTGATATTTTTTACCGATCACAAGAGCTTGAAATATATCTTCACATAAAAGGAACTAAACATGAGGCAGAGAAGATGGTTAGAGTTGTTAAAAGATTATGATGCCAATATTCAGTATCATCCGGGAAAGGCCAATGTGGTAGCTGATGCTCTTAGCAGGAAGAGCTCAGGAACAGTAGCCTCCCTACAGCTACAGCCTCAGAACATTACTGATCTCGATAGATTGGGTATTGGCCTACATATTGGCAAGAGCAACAGATATCTCGCTACACTCCAGATTGAGTCAGACTTAATATCCCGGATTAAGAACGCACAGAAAGACGATGGTGAACTCTGGGCAATCTTACAGAATGTGGAGATTGGTAAACAATCAAAATTCAGAGTAGATGAGCATGGAGTAATCTGGTGTGGTAAACGTTTATGTGTGCCTAATGATTCTTCTCTTCAAGAATCGTTATTAGCTGAGGCACATAGTTCTCCGTTCTCTATCCATCCTGGATCTACTAAGATGTATCGGGACCTTCGTCAGAACTTTTGGTGGAATGGAATGAAAGAGGATGTGGCCAAGTATGTTAGCCGTTGCCTTACTTGTCAGCAGGTCAAGATTGAGCATCAGAGGGCTAGTGGTTTGCTTCAGCCACTACCTATTCCTGTATGGAAATGGGATGATATTTCTATGGATTTTGTGATAGGGTTGCCAAGAACATTCAAGAAGAATGATGCAATATGGGTTGTGGTAGACAGATTGTCAAAGTCGGCTCACTTTCTCCCAATTCAGCAAGGATTTTCGATTAGCAAACTATCTGAAGTGTTTACACAAGAGATTGTTAGACTTCATGGCACTCCGGTGTCTATCGTGTCTGATCGAGACCCGAGGTTCACTTCTCGCTTTTGGAAGGGTTTGCAAGCTGCATGGGGTACCAAGTTGAGGTTTAGTACGGCGTTTCATCCTCAGACTGACGGTCAGTCGGAGCGTACTATTCAGACACTTGAGGACATGCTTCGAGCATGTGCCTTAGAGTGGACTGGGAACTGGGATGAGTACTTGTGTTTGGTCGAGTTTGCTTACAACAATAGTTGGCAAGCTAGCATTGGCATGGCACCTTTCGAATTATTGTATGGTCGTAAATGTAGAGCACCTATTTGTTAGGAAGAGGTCGGTGAAAGAGTCATCGAAGGACCCGAGTTAGTTCAAATCATGAATGAGAAAGTTGCTATTGCTAGAGAAAAGTTAAAGGAAGCTCAATGTAGACAGAAAAGTTATGCAGACCGACACCGTCGACTTTTAGAGTTTAAGGTCGGTGACAAAGTGTTCCTGAAGGTTTCGCCTTGCAAAGGCGTGCGATGTTTTGGTCTGAAAGGGAAACTTAGTCCACGGTTTATCGGACCCTTTGAAATCCTGGAAAGAGTTGGTGAGGTTTCGTATCGTTTGGCTTTACCACCTCAACTGTCACATGTGCATAATGTCTTCCATGTATCTCTGTTAAGGGGGTACAATTATCATCCTCTTCACGTTGTGAATTATCCGCTTCATTTGATTCGTGAAGACTTATCGTTCGAGGAGGAACCCGAGGCCATACTTGACCGACAAGAACGCATTATGCGTAAGAAAACTATTCCTTTTGTTAAAGTATTATGGAAAAATCATTCCGAACGCGAAGCTACATGGGAGATAGAAGATGAAATCCGTTCTCAATATCCGTATCTGTTTACCTCTTAGGTATTATCTGTTATATGTTTCTGTTATTAGTTATGAAGTTATCAGTTATCTGTTTCTTGAACATCACAGTACTCCGTGTACGTTATGCCATATCTTGTTCGATCTGTACCTAGCAATTTCGTGGACGAAATTATTTTAAGGGGGTAGAATTATAATACCCATATAAAAAAAATATAAAAAATAATAATAATAATTAAAGGTTCAGGGGGCATTTTGACATTTTGAAAACTTAAACTCATAAGTTTGTGCTTGAAAATGAAGGGTTAAATCCACAGGGACTATTTGTGTAAAATTTGAAACTTTCTGTCTCTCTATTCCATCCCCGTCATTACTATTCCGGCCAAAGAGCCGGTCAGCTCCGGCGACCTCAAACACGCTTAATAACGCGGTTTTGACTCAATTATTGACCCCCGACAACATTCTATGCAAGATTCGAATCCTATGCCTCGATTAAATTGAAAAATTGGATGGTAATCGATCTAAAACCGCCAAAAACTTTCGGCCACTTTAACCATGTGCAAATCGCACTAAACGGACATAATAATGAAATTAACTTTACACTAACCGTCATTTAATCGTTTACAACCTTCCTATGAATTCAATTTCATCAAAAACAAACACAAACAACACCTCCGATCCACTCTCTCGACCGCGACCTGCAACTTGATCGTGAACCCATCTCCGATCGGTTTTAACTAAAATTGGCATAGGGCTTTGCTTCCAGATCATCATACGAAGCTTCCTACCAATTTAATTTGAGTATCATCAACAATTGCCCATTAAATCATCGAGCACTACGGCCGCGACCTGTTCTTCATCGTTCCTCTCGTTTTAACTTCACATCAGGTAAATTGAACATACATACATGCTCGATTTCAGTCTAGGAATGAAAGCCCTATGGTTGTTTGGTTAACAATATCGGATTGATGATCAATTTCGGGGACAATCGGATCTAGGGTTTGTAATGGAATTGGGGAAATTGGGGATTTGTGTAAATACTGGTTTTAAGATTTAAAAACTTATTCATACCGCGGCTGTAAGCCTTGGTCTACCGGTTCTGTGCTTGCTTGAAATCCTGGAGGTCCCGGGTTCGAAACCCGGCCACCTCACATTTTTTTTAACTAGTTTTTCACCTAAAATTTAATCACAGAAAATTTTTAAAAAAATATATAAATCATTTAGTAGGCTTCAAATATTTTTAAAGGTCACTGAATATTTTCTATATTTTTCTAAGCTAGTTAAATAAGTATTTTTGTAATAAAACATTTTAACAAGAATCTTTTTGAATAATTCTTTAAAAAGAATAAATCCTTAAATAATAATTAATAAATTATTATTAGTGTAAACGTTTCCTTTCGCTTAGTATTGTTTAAGTCATAATTTATACTTATTTATAAAATATTGTTTATAGATGTTATAAATAGCCATTTTTATAAAAATGGACTCTAAATAATAATTCAAATTATTATCTTATTTTTTTGGACATTGTATTATCTATAGTTATGGATCAATCATGAAAATTGTGAAATTATAAAGATTTTGAAATCTCATAAATTATTAACAAACATTATAAATAGTTTATTTTGTTGAATTAAGCTCGTATTTTACAGTCAACTTACAGAGGCCATAACTTATTCATAACAGATTCAAATCAGTTAAACCTTGTGTCCATGACGAAGTTCGTCGAAAGACAAATCTGTTGATATATAAAACATCGAAAAACTCATTCGTTTAGACCTCCAAATAGTCGTTTTTGTAACAGCTAGCAGTTCTGCGCAACTGTAAAGATCCACGATTTTCTCATATTTCGGTAATCCAAATCAGAAACTTTTCTAAATGAAAGTTGTTTAGAAACCACTAATCTAGTAAACTGGAGATTTTCAGAATTTTTAAACGTCGTTTAGTATTTTTAACGAGTGCGAAAAGACAGGGGCAGAACTGGAATTTTCCAAACTATAATTTGCGTTACGTTATCGTAGGTTCTCGCGGCGTTAACCGAGCCTAGATCTTGTTTCTGATCATTGTTATTCGTGTTTAAGGTACGGATTCTTGATTATCTTTATCATAGTATAAATTCTGTCCGTTGCTTTGTAGTACGGATTTTTGATACGTTATTTCCGTTAATATGAATCGTTTAGCCTTTATTAGTCGTATATCCTTATTATTTAATTATGCTCCGATTCGTTCGACTCATTAGTGTTATTTTAGTGAGACCTGTAGCATGCAATATATATTTTATGAATTGTGCTCATTATTACATGTTCCTATAAATGTTTTATTGATATGTTATATATTGGTAGTTGTACTACCATTTGATTTGAAACTCTGTTACCCGAGCTCTCCGACATATCATTATGGCGTCAATGATGTGACACTTTTCGTGACGGTGTGTAATAAATAGTTCACGGCGTCTCCGTTAACACGTTAGTACTCAGGTAGTACTTTGGCCATATTATTTGGGAGGCGGATAGATCGATCCTAGTTCAGTTCAGTTCAGTTCAGTTCCGGGGATGGAGTCATGTGTGTACGCCCACACACCATCTCATTAGTGCATAGTCTAGCTAGCTATGTACTTATCAGTTCAATTTTGGCTCTGGGTACTTCTTATATTACACGACTTATTTTGTTTGTATATACGCGTCGTGTAGATCAGTTCAGATCAGTATTACATGTTTCAGTTCAGTATCAGTATTATGTGTTCAGTTCCAGATTTCCGTTTTCCATATCATATGATCAGTTCAGTATCAGATATCAGTATGTATGTTTCCTATCATTACTATTGTTATTTCCGTCACTGAGCAACTTTTGGCTCAGCCGTATTTTCTTTCGTGGTGTTTTTCTTATTTGATTGTAGGTAATCAGGGTGTTCCGGGAAATCAGTGAAGAGTGATTGAAGATCAAGATTGTATTTTACTTTTATTGATATAATGAATAACTTAATTAGGTTGTTTCAAATTATCTGGTTTGTTTGAAATTATCTCTTTAATATCATGGAATTGGTTTTTGATTTGATATCTGTAATAGTGACACGTCAGCCTCTCCGGGTTGGGGTGTTACAGATAAGTAGTATTTTAGAAATCGCTAGGCGCTAGTCGGGCGATGGGGTACTGACTAGGGATTAATCGGATGAAACTTTTGTGTATAATTTCGCAAATTTATGGATATAAAAAATTAATTTTTTATACTTTTTATGAAAAAGTTTCGCGATTTTTACAACATTACATTGAAGGTATATCATTAAAGCAAATAGGCTACGTAAAAACGGTGCTAGAATAGGTTGGTCTGCAGGATTGTAACCTATTCAAATTCCCCATGGAACCTAGACTAACGCTTTAAAAAAAATGATGATGATGATCATCTCAATGCAACACATCAATTGTCTAAAGATATTTAACCATAAAGACATAGCAAACTTCCCAAAAGCACTGACGAAATGCTTGAAATAAGTGGTCTCAACCTTTTATCGTACTAACTTGACATTAAGGTAATTCTAAACAATGAAGGTATATCACTAAGGCGAACACGCTATGCAAGGTGCTAGTACAAGTATATCACTAAGGCTAACACCCTCTTGATATGATTAGGAGTTTTAAACAGTGCATGTTTTCTTATTTGTGGGTCAAACCCAACACGAAGCAGAAAATTTGGCACAAGCACGACAACCATGCCAAATACAAGTTTTAAGCGATACACAAGCACAACCCTTTAGCCTAAAACTTTATATTATTTTTATTTTATTTTATTTTTTTCTATATTTGTAAAGTAAATTAAAATTCCAACAAAAAATAATATGCATTCTAATATAGTTGCGTTTAACCAATAAACATTAAGCTAATTCCTCTTTTATCCTTTAAAACCTGGCATAACCCAATTCGTTTAATTTATGGCATATAACTCATTTCTTTTAATTTATAAAATAATGTATTAAAAAGGACCAACCACATCGACTGAAATATGACCCATTTAGCTAAACATGCTCATCGGTTCGACCAAGGCTGACACGAACCTGTTTATACTAAATCGGAACCCACAAATTTCGTGTTAAGTTCGTGTCACGTCAAAAGTTCACACCCCTAGATATAATATGTAGTGTTTAACCAATAAATTGGTTTGTCCACTCGTATATTTGTTTGTTTAGGCAATTGTTGTAAGAAAAATAACTTACCAACTAGCAATAACTCTACACATAAAAACAAGTGAACTCAAAGCCCCTGATGGGTTTGCTTTAACCTGCAAATTAACCAATCATAAGTTTGTCTCAAAAATCAAATTAAACAGAATGATTCACATTACCATGGCACAAAGACCTCGAAAAGCATCCTCCTTTTCAATATCATCCCGAATCCTGTCAAAATCATAGAAGAATATGGAAATTTAAATGCAAGTTTTAGTGTTTTACAATGAGTTGTATTCAATTATACTCGAGCAAGTAGAACTTTGGATGATATATTCTTCAAAAATACTCACATAGATAAAGCCAATGGTTTCGAAACCGGACCGGACCGGCCAGTCCGATCGGGACCCGGTGCAATTGGCGGTTCGGTTCTTTGGTTTTAGACCGTTTTCACAATAACCGGCCGGTTCGCGCGGTCGACCGGTCCGACCGGAACCGGCGAACCGGGTTGAACCGGTTTTTGGATTTTTTTTTTAAAAAATTTTAATAGAAAAATATTATTGGATATGGATTAAGGAACACCGGTTCGTTAATTTGGACTATTTTTACTTGAATGGTATGTATTTTGGATGTTGTTTTGAATTAAGGAACACCGGTTCGTTAATATAAATATTTGGAATTTTTTTATATTTTTTTAAATATTTATGACGTCATCCGGTTCGTAATCCGGTACGACCGGTCTGACCGGTCCGACCAGTGAACCTCTAAACCGTCCGGTTCGCTTTCCGGTCCGTTTTGAAAACATTGGATAAAGCAATACACCATGATTGCATGAAATGTTCCATGTGGGGTGATACAAGCTCAGGGCATACTGAGGCAAGTCTACCCAGGGTGTTGGCACTATTTTCAATGAGTGACTTATTGAGCCCCTGATTAACATCAAAAGAATAAATAAAAACGTTTAGATGATAAAGAAAATAAAAACAAACTAACTAAATTACCTCTGCATGTTGTAGGATTGGGACTAAGCATGAAATTACAATCATCACCACTGGAGAAATTTCTTGGTTAACCTGAAGCGTTTCATTTATAAAATAAAACAAACAAACAAACAAACAAACATACCCAGTATATCCCTCTCAAAAGCAGGGTCTGGGAGGGGTAGGTGGTGGCGAGTCATTCCTCTATCTTGAGAGATAGAGAGACCGCTTCCAAAGAGGCCCCCGACTCGAGAACGATAGCAAGCAAATTTTATAGCATACCACATATAGGTATATATCACATAAAGGTTTAGAATAAACATAGATAATATTCTTAAGTATATTCATAACTTAAGAAGCATATTTTTCTATGATAGAAGATAAAAAGTGTCATAGGCTGCAAATGAAGCTTAAGAAATGTGGTGTACTAGACTTGCAATCTCAACTCATTTATTTATGAACAGGTTGATTCCAACGATGCATTATCTCTAACGTGTCAAAAAATAAACTCATATAGTTCAGTTAAAAAGGAAACAAAGTCAAACCAGTCCATTCTAAAAGTGTATTTACAACACATACAACTTTTAAAATAGTCATATTTAACACACGAGTATTCACTTGCATATAAATTAATTGTATTTGCAAAAAGTACTAGGACTGAGCATGAACTACAGCCATCAGCAAAGGAGAAATCTCTTGGTTAACCTAGACAATTCATTTCCTACAAAAGAGCATATTTTCCAAGATAGAAATTAAAAAATGTATAGGCTGAACATTAAGTTCAACAAATGCATCATACGGATTTAGCAATCTTAACTCGTTTAATTATGAACAGATTGATTCATGTGGTTATGTTTAATATCTGACAACCTGTAACACCAATTTTCTTGTATTAATTCTAATCATATAGTTTTAGGCTATAAATGTGACATGGGATGATTATGAGGTTTAAGGGGTTAAATGTAAAAATCACTAGGCGCTAGTCGGGTGGTGAGGTACCGACTAGGGATTAATTGGGATTAATGGTTGGAGATTTATATGTATTTATTATAAATTAAATATACAGTTAAGATTAGCATACTTTAAACATAAATAATTAAAAATAAAAATAACAATCAAGTACTTCAAAAATCAAATAGTTCAAAACATAGTGGATCAAATACTTCAAAGATCAAATAGTTTAAAATTAAGTAAATGGGTCAGATTTATAAGTTAATGTGAAGGCTGGTCGCAGGTGGATGTCAACTTTTAGGGGTTGGTCAATGTGTTGTCAATGTCGGCTAGGTTAAGAATCGTGTAAATAGGTTAGAATTATAAGTTAAAAAGCACAAATATTTGCGTTGACCGACTTTGACCACCTAGGAAAATTGCTCCGATTACACCGATTAGTGCCGATTATTGCCTCCTAGGACTGACTACCGCTTTTTTGTACCGATTAGCAGAAATCAACAAGGTGATGGGCCGACTACAGATTAATCCCCGACTAATCGGGCGACTAAGCCGATTTTTACAACACTGATTATATTTCACACGAAAGTCAATGCAAAGGTCCTACTACTACATCACCTTGTAGAAGACCCGTTTCGCATGTGAACCCATTTCACAAAAGACACCTTCTTTTTCCCGAATACACACGACTCACAAAATTCAGATTCGACCTTCTTTAACTCTGGAAGCTTTCCCCTAGAAACGAGCATTTTCATACCTTTTTCACTCATGTGACCGAGTCGTTGGTGCCACAGATTAGATTGACTTAGGCCACTGGTCACTGCATTTATCCCATCTACAGGAACTTCAACCATGTACAATGTGCCCTCTTTGTACCTCTGGTAATCACAAGATTACCTTTCACGACCTTCCATTGTCCCCCACCAAACATGACATCATATCCTTCACTATCCAACTGCCCAATAGAAATTAACTTCTTTCTAAGACTTGGAATGACCCAACATCTTTCAAGGTCCATGTGGTGCCCAATGGAGTCTTCAACACAACGTCCCCCATCCCTGTGATATCAAGAGCATGATCATTAGCTAAATGAACTTTACTAAAGTTACCTGTTCGTAGATTCTTCATCGACTTCGTGCTAGATGTAGCATGAAATGATGCTCCTGAATCCATGACCCATGACTCTGTAGAATCTTCAACACAGCAGATAAGAACATCATTTGAATTATCTTTAATTAACTTCCTTTTGTCTTTAGAAGCAGATGGTTTAGGGCATTGGCTTCTGAAATGCCCATGTTCTTTGCAGTTCCAACATTAGATGTCTTTCCTAGGCTTTGACTGACTTCTTTTTCTAGACTTTGAACGACCCCTACTACTACCCCTTTCTTTTCCCCTACCTCTTCCTTCAGTACTCAGCAGAGAACTAGATGATTCACCAGAATTTCTCCTTCTAATGTCTTCCCCAAAAATCAAATCACGGACCCCTTCAAAAGTAAGCTTAGTAGTACCACATGAACTACTAACTGCAGTAACTGTCCCTGACCAACTTTCAGGCAATGAAGATAACAATAACAAAGCTAAAACTTCATCATCAAACTTGATCTCAACAAATAACAAGCGAGAAATAATGGTATTAAAATCATTGATATGAGAGGCAACTGAACCACCCTCTTTCAATTTGGTGTTAACTAACTGTCTGATTAGAAATACCTTATTAGATCCAGACGGCTTCTCATACATATTCGATAAGTAGTAGTTTCCTTCACAATATTGAACGCAACATTCTTTGCCAGTGAGAGTCTGATTCTAATCTTTATCAGTCATATCTGCCGGTTTATCCTTATCCAAGGCTGCCATCATATCCTTTTGACACAGCAGATCCTCAATTTGCATCTTCCAAAACCCAAAATCATATACATCAAATTTATCAATCTTTGTTCTCCCGTCATCAGCCATTATTTCAAACTAAGTGCTCAATAATCGAGTCAAAACCAGACAACACCAAAATCCCAAACAGCAGCGGCGGCGGCAGAGAGAATTTCGGGCAGCGAAGGCGCCGGAAACCTAATATGACGGCGGCGGCGGTTGACGACGGCGGCGGCTTAACCCTAATCGGGGTTAGGCAGTGGCGGCGGTGGCGACGGTTGTACTGAACGGCGACGGAACCCTAGTTCGTGTGTACGGAATCTTCAAAAATTTTTTTTGAAGATTTTAACAGTAAACAAGAGCCTAAACCGGCTCTGATACCAGTTGTTAGGATCAAAGAGCTCAAACACACGAACACAAATACGAGAACAATAAATCAAAAGCAATAAACGAGACACGAGATTTATAGTGGTTCTGTTACGGTGTGTAACCTACGTCCACTTGGGGCAACTAGGTTCTTTTATTGAGGTGTTGAATGTTTACAAGTACAAGAGATATATTTATACCAACTAGACAATTAGGGTGTAACACTTGCAAATTTTTCATATTATATTTGTCAATAAATAATCATAGTTATTTTGCAAGCGTGACTTTATGACTAAGTTTTTAGATAAATACTTAATGACTAAGCCTTCAAATGTAACTTAATAGTTAAGTTATAGATAAAACTTAACAATTAAGTATTGAATAAAACTTAGTGCCTAAGTTTAGATAAAGAATAGAATAAAACTTAACGGCTAAGTTTTGGATAAAGCTTAGTAGCTAAGTCTTGAATAAAATATAAAACTTAATAGCTAATTCTTGAATAAAATATAAAACTTAATAGCTAAGTCTTGAATAAAATATAAAACTTAATAGCTAAGTCTTGAATAAAATATAAAACTTAATAGTTAAGTTTTGAATATAATATAAAATTTAATGGTTAAGGTTTGAATAAAATATAAAACTTAATAAGTAAGAAATACTTAATGAGTAAGAAATATCCATATATAAATAGATGCTTCTAGCTTCATTTCATTTCACAATCCCTTTCCCTACTTTCACACACACGAAACTCTCACAAAGATAACAAGTATAGGAGTTCTGAATTAATCAAGGTGTTAAAAGCTCGTGACTTAATCCTTAAGTTACTTCGAGGTTCAGAAACAAAAGCTTATCAAGTTTAGAGGCTCTGTTCAACTTACCAGGTGAATACGTTTAATGCTTTCAAAACATTCAAATGATTTTATTTTGCGAAAATGACATTAGTATGTTAACCATGTTAATGCATAGAGGTATTCTGCTAAAACATTTAGACCAGAAGTATATGTATGTTTGATCAAACTATATCCTGGGGATGGGTGAAAATCCCATACTAGGGCTGGTTCAGACTCAGTGCAGATCCGAAGAGTCCCGTAGTAAGACTGCCTGAGCACCAATACCAGTATATATGGAGGGGGACTTTCAGTTGAAATAGACTGCTAAATGTGTGGTTTACCGTTAATTTATGATTAACTGTTTATCGTTATTCATGCCGAAATATTTTTCTGTCAAATTAAATGTATTCACCAGCTTTTCGCTGATGTATTATTTTCAAACATTTTCAGGTAAACATGATTAAATATGTTTAGTCAGGTGTTAGTGCTGGATGGACTATGAATCCTAGGCATAGAAACCCTGTGATGAACATATTAGCAAGAATAGTGCTGGAAGGACTAAAGTTTTCTAGGCATAGACCTTGTGGCAAGTTTTGAATATCTGTCAGTAGACAGAAAATTTTGTAAACATTGCGTTGAACAATGTTATGTAAAATTATGGGTATTTAATTCCCAAGAAATATATGAAAGTTTGTTTTTTTATAAATCATCAGAATATTTTATTTTATGAAATAAATTATGAAATGTTTTTCTGTAAGGCCCACCTTTCTCAAGGGGACCTCACAGTTGGTCATTCACAGCTTAACATTGGTTTAAGACAATCATTTACTCATATATGTATAAATATATATATATATATATATATATATATATATATATATATATATATATATATATATATATTGCAGCGGAAAATACTGTAATTTCAATTCATTACAAATAAAATATAAACATTGTCTTTAATCCTCAAAACTATTTAGGAGTCTTTTGTTTAGCTTTTCTTCTTCAGGAATGCCAGTCTTCTAGTGCCAAGAAGCTTCAGTCCCATGCCTCTATTCCATAGCTCTAACTCTTACCTGTCAACTGATATACATACAAAAGTCAGCTTCGCTGAGTGAATTCTAGATTTACTTTGCTAAATAACTTTCGTAAGAGATATTAGCTTTATAAGTTGAAAATAATCATTGTGTATCAGAATATAAGTACACACAGGCTATCACTTTATCAATACTTTATCATTTATTGTTATTTATTACTCTTCTTTATACGTCAATTCTTTGTCACTATCGGTGCCTAGGCTCGCCTAGGACTTTACCGACATGCCAATTAAGGACTTACTGACGTACCCGATCAGGCCATTATTGTCATGCCAATTCAGGACGTACTGACCTGCCTGTTCGAGCATACTTTATCACTTTATCACTGGTGAGGGCACAACGAATGCAACCCTTCTTTATCAATTTGCTTGCAAGGCTTTACTTTATCACTTTATCAAGGTACACGTTATGGGCCCAATAACAATTCTTTAAGTTACACTTATATCTTTAGTTTTCACATACACTTAACACATAATAAGAAGCAAACTCTTAGTCTAAGCATTCACATTTCATCAATTATGAGAGATAAACTAGATAACTGACCCTCCGTGGGACAGCGGGGTTTCGGGGGCGACAGCCCCTGATAGCGGGGTTCTAGGGGTGGCAGCCCCTAGTGGGGTCCAAGGGGCAACGCCCTGGCTGGGGCCGGGCTGCCAGGTCAGCGCGCCCAAAAATTATTTTGAACTATTTAAATGGCGCATTTTGCTTTAGAAAATTTTATTTTCTTGATAAAAGGTCTTAAAAACCGTTCTCATAAAAGTATGTATTTTAGTATGCATATCACCACAAAACATTGAAAACGGGTAAAGGAGGGGTCTAGAACTCACCTGAACTTGTCCGAGTAGCTTAAATTCTAAGTCACTTAAGCTATAGCCTGAATACTCTAGCTGCACGAAAGTTAATATGCAAAAACGTCATTTTCTTCATAGTTTCGCCTACAGTTTCGCTGGTAGTTTCGCTGCCAGTTTCGCTGGCAGTTTCGCTACCAGTTTCGCTGGGCAGCACTTCTGCTAGATTCGCTAGACAGATTCGCTGCCTTGAGCGCCCAACTTTTGTTGGAATTTCCTAGTTTCGCAAGGTCTATAGGTCAGCCTAGTACTTAGCGAACTTATCAGCGAAACTGTAGTTTCGCAGTGGCGAAACTGTAGTTTCGCTGGAAATCCTTTAGTTTCGCTGCATAAATGAGTAGTTTCGCTGGATGAATGCTTAAATTCGCTGGATCGGGGCCCAGTTTCGCTGGATGAACAGAAACTAAGAACCAGCCCGTTTTTAACCCAAAATCTTAACTTTTTACGTCCAAATCCTTGGTTTACCTTCCATGAAACCAAATCTAAGATTTTTACACGTTTTCATACGTAAAAATTTGACCTTTATGTGTTTCTTTGAACTTTTCAAAACCCCAAAACCCTAGAATCCGGGTTTGATCTACAGAAGGTCTTAGAGGTCGATTCTTACCTTGTTTTGTTGCTATTTCCTTAGTTTTTGATGCTCCAAACACCCAGCTCTTCAATCCTTCAATCTTCCAAGTTCAAATCTTGAGTTTTTCCCACTTTCTCTCTCTACTTTCTCTCTCTACGAAATTGGTGGCTAGTGTTTGAAATGGTGGAATGGATCTGATCATGCATGGTTTAAGGGCTGATTAGGGCCCTTAAACCCACCAAGCCTAGCCCATTAAGGCTAATTTTACCCATAGCCCACTAATTTACCCCTTTATTTCTTAAATTAACCCTTAAAAACCATTATTATTAAATAGCCTGTTTTGGGAAATTCGGGGCGTTACAAGTCTCCCCCCTTATTTAGGTTTCATCCTCGAAACCTGACTCGTCATTAAACAGATCGGGGTATTGACGTCTCATTTCCTCCTCGGATTCCCAGGTGGCATCCGACCCCTTTCGGTGCTTCCATTGCACCTTGACTTGCTTGACTACTTTATTTCTCAATTGTTTCTCCTTCCGGTCCAGTATGGCCACTGGTTGCTCTACATAGTTCAGCTTCTCGTCCACTTCGATGTCATCTAGAGGCACGACTGCCTCATCCGGTGCTAGACATTTCCTTAAGTGTGACACATGAAAGGTAGGGTGAATCCCGCTTAATTCTTCTGGAAGGTCTAGCCTGTAAGCTACATCCCCAACTCGTGCTAGTACCTCGAATGGTCCGATGAACCTGGGACTCAGTTTCCCCCTCTTCCTAAATCGGATGATTCCCTTCTATGGTGACACTTTTAGCATTACCCTGTCGCCCACGCTGAACTCTATCGGTCTCCTTCTTCTGTCGGCGTATGACTTTTGTCTATCCTTGGCAGCCTTCATATACGCCTTGACTTTCTCCAACTTTTCCGTTATGGCTTCCACGACTTCTAGGCTTCCTAGCTCCTTCTGTCCGACCTCACCCCAACAAATAGGAGTTCTGCACCGTCGACCGTATAATAACTCATATGGGGGCATCTTAATACTGGCGTGGTAGCTGTTGTTATAGGAGAACCCTGCTAGTGGCAAATGATCATCCCAGTTACCGCCAAATTCGATAACGCATGCCCGAAGCATATCCTCCAGTGTCTGGATCGTTCTCTCCGATTGCCCATCGGTTTGCGGGTGGTATGCAGTACTAACATGCAACCTCGCACCCATCTCTTCATTGAACTTTTTCCAAAACTTTGAGGTGAACCGCGTATCCCTATCTGAAACAATCGATACGGGCATACCATGTCGCGCCACAATTTCTCGGATAAATAGTTCAGCAAACTTTTCTGAACTAATTGCTTCCTTGATTGGCAGGAAATGCGCACTTTTAGTTAGTCTATCAACAACCACGCATATCGCGTCACGGCCTTTTGTCGTGCGGGGTAGTTTGGTGATAAAGTCCATGGTAACATGTTCCCACTTCCACTCTGGCACTTCTAATGGTTGAACATAACCATAAGATGTTTGGTGCTCAGCCTTCACCTATAGGCACGTGAGACATTTATTTACATACGCAACCACATCTCTCTTCATCCCAGGCCACCAATAATCTTTCTTCAAATCGTGGTACATCTTGTTTGCGCCTGGGTGTATTGAGTAGCGGCTCTTGTGCGCTTCATCCATAATCTTTTCCCGCAAGTCACCATGCTTCAGAACCCATATCCTGCCATGGAAGGTCTTAACACCCAAGGTGTTCTCTACCAATTCATCCACTTTTCCCACCATCCTTTCCTTATTGATTTGCTGCTCTTTTAAAGCATCCATTTGAGCTTTGCTTATCATCCTCATAACATCTGGGGTCATTATTAGTTGGCACGCCTTCACCCGGATCGGTTCATATCCTTCCTTTCGGCTCAGGGCATCGGCTACCACGTTCGCCTTACCCGGGTGATAATGGATTTCACAGTCGTAATCCTTTATCAACTCCAACCACCTCCTCTGTCTCATATTTAGGTCCTTCTGCTCAAAGAAATATTTCACACTTTTGTGGTCGGAAAATATGGCGCACTTAGTTCCATACAAATAGTGTCTCCATATCTTCAATGCGAACACTACTGCGGCAAGTTTCAAATCGTGAACCGGGTAATTAACATCCGTGTCCTTTAGCTGTCTGGATGCGTAAGCTATAACCTTTCCTCTTTGCATCAACACACAGCCTAACCCGCAGTAAGAAGCATCGGAGTATACTGTTAGGTCTTCATCTCCTTCCGGTAGGGTTAGCATAGGAGCTTTGGTTAGTCTATCCTTCAACTCCTGAAACGCATCTTCCTGTTCTTTTCCCCAGTCTAACACCACGTTCTTCCTCGTTAACCTTGTTAATGGGGAAGCTATCTTCGAGAAATCTTTGATAAACCTTCTATAATAGCCAGCCAATCCCAAGAAACTACGGATTTCGGATGGCGTCTTTGGGGAATTCCATTGCGTAACTGCCTCGACTTTTGTTGGATCTACCATAATTCCCTCAGAATTTATAATGTGCCCTAAAAACTGTACCTCCCGTAGCCAGAAGGCACATTTAGAGAACTTCGCATACAGTTTCTCCCTTCGTAAAGTTTCTAACACCTCCTTGATATGACAAGCGTGGTCTCCTTCATTCTTTGATATATCAAAATATCGTCAATGAAGACTATCATGGATCGGTCTAACATCGGGCGACACACGCGATTCATTAAGTCCATGAACGCCGCAGGAGCATTGGTTAGCCCGAAAGACATAACCAGAAACTCATAGTGGCCATAGCGCGTTCGGAAGGCCGTCTTCGGGATGTCTTGCTCCCTCACCTTCAGTTGATGATACCCGGATCGGAGATCTATTCGGGAGAACCAGCTTGCCCCTTGCAATTGATCAAACAGATCATCTATCCGGGGTAGAGGGTATCGATTCTTTACTGTTAGCTTATTCAACTCCCTATAATCTATACACATCCTCATGCTGCCATCCTTCTTCTTTACAAACACACAGGAGCGCCCTAGGGAGAAATGCTGGGCCTAATGAATCCTTTGTCAAGGAGTTCTTGCAGTTGTGACATGAGCTCCTTCATCTCGGACGGGGCTAGGCGGTAGGGTGCTCTGGCAATGGGCTGGGCTCCTGACAGTAAATCAATCTGAAACTCTATCTCCCTGTCTGGTGGTACTCCGGGCAGATCCTCCGGGAATACGTCAGGAAAGTCCCGCACAACTGGTACATCGGACAACTCCTTCGCTTTATCTTTAACATCCTTGACGTACGCTAGATAAGCTCGGCACCCTCGCCTCATACATTTCTCTGCCTTGATCATGGAAATGATCCTTGGAACCTTACAATCGTTATCACAGTAGATCGTAACTGGACTACCATCTGGAGCCGTTAATCAGATCATCTTCTGTTGGCATACTATGTTAGCATCGTAGGCAGCTAACCAATCCATCCCTAATACGACATCAAAACCTCCTAAGGGCATGGCAAACAATTGTGCGGGAAAGTAATGACCTCCTAGTTTAATGTGGCAATCCTCTATCACTCTGACTATTCTAATGGACTTACCATCGGCTGTTTCTACTTCGAAGGCATCATCTATTTCCTTAGTTTGGGCATCTAGTGTAGCACAGAAGGATACAGATACAAAACTCTTACTGGCACCACTATCAAATAATATGGAGGCACAAACATCATTGACAAGGAACGTACCTGACACTACGTCCGGGTCTTTCCTTGCTTCCTTCTTGTTCATGGTGAAAGCCCTTGCCCTGACCTTGGACTTTCCATCATCCCCCTTGTCATTATCCCCGCTTGTTCCCGAGCCTCCCGGCTTGGCTTTCTTGCAGTCACTGCTGCGGTGCCCCGACTCGTGGCAGTTGAAGCACTTGTCCACCTTCGGGCACTCTCTCGCCATGTGACCATTTTTCCCACACCGGTAGCACCCAGGGCTACCCATTTGGCATTCTCTGGGGTGCCTCCTCCCGCACTTCCCACACTCCTTGACTTCTTCGACCCCTTTCACAACCACTTGCTTTGCATCCACCCTTGCCTTCTTGTTTCCCGGTTGGTAGTTACCACTCCCATACATCTTCCCATTGTTATTCCAAACTTTCCTCGTCTCACCCACTGCCACAGGCCTACGGTGATCGTACAACCTTCCACTGAGGTCCACTGCCGATCTGAAGGTACCAGGTCGGGCAGTGACCATGTCCCTACGGATGTCCAGAGGCAACCCTTGTATGTACCTCTTGATCCTCTTGGATTCGGGAGTCACCAAGTCAGGCACCAGACGTGCCATTTCATTAAATTTCGTGGTGTATTCCTGATGCGTCATGTTTCCAGCCTCCAGACTCACAAACTCTTGTTCAATCTTGTCAAGCTCCCTTTCCGGGCAGTACTCCTCGATCACCAACCTCTTCATCTCCGGCCACTTCATCCTCTCAATAGCCTCCTCTCCGTAAGACTCAGCAATGTTATCCCACCAACACAGTGCTGGATCCAAAAGGGAATGGGAATCAAACTTCATCTTTTGGTTTTCACAACACTCACTGATCTTTAGTACGGCCTCTATTTCCCTGATCCAACGCTGGGCAGTGGCAGCGTTACCAGTGCCATCAAATGTTGGGGGCTTACACCTCTGAAAATCCCCGTAGCTGCACCCCTTCACCCTCTCTTCCACCTCAGGACCATCATGGTTACCCAGACGATCTCCCTCGTCGCTCAACTCCTCAGTCTTGACCGCCCCTTTCTTATCAACTTTTTCTGAAGCCGTACTCTTCCTACTGTCGCCCTTAACCTGCTCCACAAATTCCGTAAGCAGAGCGGGCATCACTCCAGACAGGACCTGGTGCACCTCTTGGGCAATAGCTTCCTTTACTGTTTCCTTCAGTTTTGCTTGGTCAGTGGTAGGTCCCTCGGCTCCCATTTCTAACTCAACCTCCTCCTCCTTAACTGGTTCGTCAACCGGCTTTCTGGTTGACCCTTTTGTTGGCTTCACAGTTGCACTTGCAGTTTCTTTTGCCTTAGTCGGGGGCCTTCCCCTAGTGCTTCTCCGGGTGACCATGGTTGAAACTGCTTTCTTTGGTGCCATTCTTTCTACTTCCTATAAGATTCAGAATGTTAATATGGTCCTTCAAGGCAAGTTCAGTTCATGACAAGTTTTGTAAATTTTTAATAAAAGTGGCCAGTTGTGATTAACTACTTACAGAACTTCTCGTTCCATAAACTTTCCAATCCCGAACCACACTACACTAGAACCTACTATACTTATTCTATGCACGTATAAGTCACATAAATTCAGATAGGCATCGCAGATAACATTATCCTACTCTACCTCGGCTCTAACTTAAATAAGAAGGCACTACCCACTAGAATAATACCTATAGCATATTTTGTTACCTCTTGGCATGGAGCTTCTTGGACTGGCATCCTTGACACTTGGTCCCATTATCTGTTTAAGTTTAGGTTTATAAAATAATTTTCCCAAATCTCTTAAACATTGGCTCTGATACCAACTTGTAAGGCCCACCTTTCTCAGGGGGACCTCACAGTTGGTCATTCACATCTTAACATTGGTTTAAGACAATCATTTACTCATATATGTATAAATATATTGTGAATCCAAGGATCTCAATTTATGAATTATCAGTATTAAAATAAATCAATTTAATGATCGCGGAATTATCACTAATTGACATTTAATTGTTTTAATGAATAATGATGAACACAACCACAGAAACACAATAAATGTGAAATCAATAATTATTCAAACGTATTTCATTAACTATAAGATAATGATTACAAAAGAATAATAACGAATGACTATGAACAACTAATTCTGTGAATCGAATAATGTTTGATGTTGATGTGACGGCAGCTAGGGTTGCACAATGATGTAACTCGACAGCCGTAATATTGATTGATTGTGTTCAAGATTGGAGCGTGAACATGAGCTTGGATCTTAGGATTCATATTGATGATAACAAGAATTCAATGATTAGGTGCTAAAATATAATAAATAATGATGATGATGAACATGAAGAACACATACCATGATGATTAATGCTTGATGTTATTGATATATTGTTGAAATCATCATTCATAAGAATGATGATATAATGTTGAATTCATCATCCATGATGGATGATGATTTATTGTTGTTGGTGAGAAACCCTAATTCACCCTAACATGTGGTGAATTAAGCACACCAATAAAGATGACATAGGTTACAATATATACTAATCTAGAGATTACAATAATTACAAAATAAACCCTAGACTAATATTTTTATTGATTTTGTGCTTCAAGTCTTCAACTTTAATAATATTGAAATCTTCAATTTCTTCCAAGGTAGAATACCCAACAATACTCCCCCTAAATTGTAGATTTCCAATGTGAGTTGAAGCTTGATCTTGTTCTTGTTGGATAGTTGTTCAATGCTAAGAATGTTGTTGTTGATGCGGAAGCGGTGTCTATAAAGCTTTAGAACAACTATATTTTGTAACTTGATGTCCTTATTGTTTTTGTTGATGAGTTCCCAAATACGAAGCCCAATTTTGTTTTGTTGATCATAAGCCCAATCTTCAATACTTGAGCCCAATTCCAACTAATGTTTTTGTTTAATGACGGAGCCCAAGAAACAAATCCAATTGAGTTCCCGAGCCCATTTGCAACCCTAGGTTGCAAATCCTAATGTTTCAACCCTAATGAGCCCGCAAACTAACTTTGGTTCGGCAACCCTAATTAGGGCGTTCCTAATGAGCAAGAGTTGCTCACGGCAGCCTCAACCATTCGGCAGCTTCTTTGGGCAGCCACAATTGGTTCGGGAGCAGCCTTAATCCGGAAGAAACCTTAATCCGTAAGAGCATTCATTCGGCCGCAAGAAGCCCTAAGCAGCAGCCTTTATTCGGTTCGCATGGGCTGCCATCAACAGCTCCCTTGGTTCGCAAGGGACATCTTTGGCAGCTGCACATTGCAGCCTACAAACGTCACCCATATTCATGCAGCTCCATTCGGTCACAAGCAGCCCTTATCGGCCGCAAGAAACCCTAATTGGCTGCCTACATTCGGCTGCCCTAATGTGGGCATCTTCAGTCGGCCACAAGAAACCCATTCGGCCGCAATAACCCCTAGTTTGTTTGAAGCTTGAGGCAATCGCAAACATGAATGTTGATTTGATTGTTGATGAAGTTGCTTTCTTCAAAACTCCAATAATTTCAGCAAACTAAACATGAAAACTCATTACAATCAATATGAATCCACAACCCCGCTCTGATAACACCTGTGAATCCAAGGATCTCAATTTATGAATTATCAGTATTAAAATAAATCAATTTAATGATCACGGAATTATCACTAATTAACGTTTAATTGTTTTAATGAATAATGATGAACACAACCACAGAAACACAATAAATGCGAAATCAATAATTATTCAAACGTATTTCATTAACTATAAGATAATGATTACAAAAGAATAATAACGAATGACTATGAACAACTAATTCTGTGAATCGAATAATGTTTGATGTTGATGTGACGGCAGCTAGGGTTGCACAATGATGTAACTCGACAGCTGTAATATTGATTGATTGTGTTCAAGATTGGAGCGTGAACATGAGCTTGGATCTTAGGATTCATATTGATGATAACAAGAATTCAATGATTAGGTGCTAAAATATAATAAATAATGATGATGATGAACATGAAGAACACATACCATGATGATTAATGCTTGATGTTATTGATATATTGTTGAAATCATCATTCATAAGAATGATGATATAATGTTGAATTCATCATCCATGATGGATGATGATTTATTGTTGTTGGCGAGAAACCCTAATTCACCCTAACATGTGGTGAATTAAGCACACCAACAAAGATGACATAGGTTACAATATATACTAATCTAAAGATTACAATAATTACAAAATAAACCCTAGACCAATATTTTTATTGATTTTTTGCTTTAAGTCTTCAACTTTAATAATATTGAAATCTTCAATTTCTTCCAAGGTAGAATACCCAACATATATATATATATATATTGCAGCGGAAAATAATGTAATTTCAATTCATTACAAATAAAATATAAACATGGTCTTTAATCCTCAAAACTATTTAGGAGTCTTTTGTTTAGCTTTTCTTCTTCAGGAATGCCAGTCTTCTAGTGCCAAGAAGCTTCAGTCCCATGCCTCTATTCCATAGCTCTAACTCTTACCTGTCAACTGATATACATACAAAAGTCAGCTTCACTGAGTGAATTCTAGGTTTACTTTGCTAAATAACTTTCGTAAGAGATATTAGCTTTGTCAGTTGAAAATAATCATTGTGTATCAGAATATAAGTACACACAGGCTATCACTTTATCAATACTTTATCATTTATTATTATTTATTACTCTTCTTTATCCATCAATTCTCTGTCACTATAGGTGCCTAGGCTCGCCTAGGACTTTACCGACATGCCAATTAAGGACTTACTGTCGTACCCGATCAGACCATTATTATCATGCCAATTCAGGACTTACTGACCTGCCTGTTCGAGCATACTTTATCACTTTATCACTGGTGAGGGCACAACGAATGCAACCCTCCTTTATCAATTTGCTTGCAAGGCTTTACTTTATCACTTTATCAAGGTACACGTTATGGGCCCAATAACAATTCTTTAAGTTTCACTTATATCTTTAGTTTTCACATACACTTAACACATAATAAGAAGCAAACCCTTAATCTAAGCATTCACATTTCATCAATCATGAGAGATAAACTAGATAACTGACCCTCCGCGGGACAGCGGGGTTTCGGGGGCGGCAGCCCCTGATAGCGGGGTTTTAGGGGCGGCAGCCCCTGGTGGGGTCCAAGGGGCAACGCCCCTGGCTGGGGCCGGGCTGCCAGGTCAGCGCGCCCAAAAATTATTTTGAACTATTTAAATGGCGCATTTTGCTTTAGAAAATTTTATTTTCTTGATAAAAGGTCTTAAAAACCGTTCTCATAAAAGTATGTATTTTAGTATGCATATCACCCCAAAACATTGAAAACGGGTAAAGGAGGGGTCTAGAACTCAGCTGAACTTGTCCGAGTAGCTTAAATTCTAAGTCACTTAAGCTATAGCCTGAATACTCTAGCTGTACAAAAGTTAATATGCAAAAACGTCATTTTCTTCATAGTTTCGCCTACAGTTTCGCTGGTAGTTTCGCTGGCAGTTTCGCTAGCAGTTTCACTACCAGTTTCGCTGGACAGCACTTCTGCTAGTTTCGCTAGACAGATTCGCTGCCTTGAGCGCCCAACTTTCGTTGGAATTTCCTAGTTTCGCAATGTCTATAGGTCAGCCTAGTACTTAGCGAACTTATCAGCGAAACTGTAGTTTCGCAGTGGCGAAACTGTAGTTTCGCTGGAAATCCTTTAGTTTCACTGGATAAATGAGTAGTTTCGCTGGATGAATGCTTAAATTCGCTGGATCGGGGCCCAGTTTCGCTGGATGAACAGAAACTAAGAACCAACCCGTTTTTAACCCAAAATCTTAACTTTTTACGTCCAAATCCTTGGTTTACCTTCCATGAAACCAAATCTAAGCTTTTTATACGTTTTCATACGTAAAAATTTGACCTTTATGCGTTTCTTTGAACTTTTCAAAATCCCAAAACCCTAGAATCCGGGTTTGATCTACAGAAGGTCTTAGAGGTCGATTCTTACCTTGTTTTGTTACTATTTCCTTAGTTTTTGATGCTCCAAACACCCAGCTCTTCAATCCTTCAATCTTCCAAGTTCAAATCTTGAGTTCTTCCCACTTTCTCTCTCTACTTTCTCTCTCAACGAAATTGGTGGCTAGGGTTTGAAATGGTGGAATGGATCTGATCATGCATGGTTTAAGGGCTGATTAGGGCCCTTAAACCTACCAAGCCTAGCCCATTAAGGCTAATTTTACCCATAGCCCACTATTTACCCCTTTATTTCTTATTAACCCTTAAAAACCCATTATTATTAAATAGCCTGTTTCGGGAAATTCGGGGCGTTACATTTTCCGCTGTGTAAACATCTTTCAAAACAAACAAATAAAAAGTGAACAATGACACGTACCAACCGGTCGCACTCCCGGGGTGTCCTGAGACCGGGGTGTGACAGGTAGGTATCATAGCCACAGGTTTTAGCGAATTAGATACTTGCCTTAGTATCTAGGCTTTAACCAATATTAGAGAATTAGATACTTGCCTTAGTATCTAGACTTTAGCCAATATTAGAAATATTGACTACTAAGAAAAAGTAGCTAGATGCCTTGTTATATTGATATCCAGGATATCGGAAAATGCATTAAACTGACATAATTAACGAACCTTATTTCTCGTAAACGATGGAAATACCTATCGAAGTATCCAATAATACTATTTATGAAAATTTCGAATCTCAGTATTAAGATACTCCCTCTTATTCTCGTTATAGAATGTCAAACAACAATGATAGTAGACCCGCAGTGTATACCAGAGGGAACCGTAAGATAGTTAACGAAGATGAAGATCGTGCGACCCAGAAAGCTGAAATACAAAGGATGATCACCGAGGGAATTAAAGACGCGATTCCTACCATAATCGCGGCATTAAAAGAAAAAGAACCTCCCAGTCAAACTAACGAAGTTTCAAGATTTAGAAAGAAAGATGATGATCGTCATAGCTCGAGTGGCGAAAATTTCGAAGATGAAACGCCTAAGAAAAGGAAGAAACAGGATGGATGTTCATATCGAACATTTCAAGCGTGTAAACCTACTGAGTTTTCAGGCAACGAAGGTGCAATTCCAGCCATCCGGTGGCTAGAAAAGATCGAAGCAGTCTTAGCCATTAGCAAGTGTGCTAATGAGGACATGGTTCTGTTCGCCTCACATTCTTTCAAAGATGAGGCATTGGAATGGTGGAACTCTATTATTCAGTCAAAGGGACGAGATAAGACTTATGCAATGAATTGGGATGAATTTCGTGCATTGGTAACTCAAAAGTTTTGCCCAATGAACGAAAAGGAGAAAATCACCAATGAATTTCTGAATCTTCGAATGGTTGATTCAGATAACAAGAGGTATAATACCAAATTCTTTGCATATGCCCGGCTCGTGCCACATCTTGTGACACCCGAATGCAACATGATCAGTCGCTATATTTGAGGACTGCTCAATGAAATTCGTGATATGGTGAAGGCAGTCATTCCATAGACAATAGAGTCTGCGGTAGGGTTAGCTGGACTTTTGACAGATGGAATGGTCAGAACCCTGGAAGAGAATAAGAAGAAAGAGGTGACCTATAAACCAAATATAGAGACAAAGAAACTAGATAAAGGGCAAGGAAAGAAAGAAGATTCGTACTCTCTCCCCATATGCAAAACGTGCGGGAAGAGACACACGGGAAGATGCAGATCCACTCTATTCTGTACCAATGCAGATCCACAAACAAGTTATCACCCTTTTCCTGTAGCAAGCCTTAGAAGTATGTCCTGAAGTCTTGCAATAGTTACAGAATAGAGTGGATCTGCATCTTCCCATGTGTCTCTTCCTGCACGTTTTGCATCTGGGGAGAGAGTATGAATCTTCTTTCTTTCCCTGCCCTTTTCAAGTTTCTTTGCCTCTATATTTGGTTTATGGACCACCTCTTTCTTCTTATTCTCTTCCTGGGTTCTAACCATTCCATCTGTCAAAAGTCCAGCTAACTCTACCGCAGACTCTATTATTTGTGGCATGAAGGCCTTCACCATATCACGAATTTCATTGACAGTCCCCAAATATAACGACTGATCATGTTGCATTTGGGTGTCATAAGATGTGGCACGAGTCGAGCATATGCAAAGAATTTGGTATTATACCCCTTTTTATCTGAACCAACCATTCGGAGATTCAAAAATTCATTGGTGATTTTCTCCTTTTCGTTCATTGGGCAGAACTTTCAAGTTACCAATGCACGAAATTCATCCCAAGTCATTGCATAAGTCTTATCTCGTCCCTTTGACTGAATAATAGAGTTCCACCATTCCAATGCCTCATCTTTGAAAGAATGTGAGGCAAACAGAACCATGTCCTCATTAGCACACTTGCTAATGGCTAAGACTGCTTCAATCTTTTCTAGCCACCGGATGGCTGCAATTGCACCTTCGTTGCCTGAAAACTCAGTAGGTTTACACGCTTGAAATGTTCGATATGAACATCCATCCTGTTTCTTCATTTTCTTAGGCATTTCATCTTCGAAATTTTCACCACTCGAGCTATGACGATCATCATCTTTCTTTCCAGATCTTGAAACTTCGTTAGTTTGACTGGAAGGTTCTTTTTCCTTTAATGCCGCGATTATGGTAGGAATCGGGTCTTTAATTCCCTCGGCGATCATCCTTTGTATTTCAGCTTTCTGGGTCGCACGACCTTCATCTTCGTTAACTATCATACGGTTCCCTCTGGTATACACCGCGGGTCTACTATCATTGTTGTTTGACATTCTACAACGAGAATAAGAGGGAGTATCTTAATACAAGGATTCAAAATTCTCGTAAATAGTATTATTGGATACTTGATAGGTATTCCCATCGTTTACGAGAAATAAGGTTCGTTAATTATGTCAGTATAATACTTTTTCTGATATCCTGCATATCAATATAACAAGGCATCTAGCTACTTTTTCTTAGTAGACAACATTTCTAATATTGGTTAAAGCCTAGATACTAAGGCAAGTATATAATTCGCTAAAACCTGTGGCTCTGATACCAACCTATCACACCCTGCTCTCAGGGCACCCCGGGAGTGCGACCGATTGGTACGTGTCGTTGTTCACTTTTTATTTGTTTGTTTTGAAAGATGTTTATGCAGCGGAAAACCATTTCACAATTCATTTCATAAAATAAAATAACTCTGATGATTTATAAAAAAAACAAACTTTCATATATTCGTTGGGAATTAAATACCCAAAATTTTACATAACATTGTTCAACGCAATGTTTACAAAATTTTTTGTCTACTGACAGATATTCAAAACTTGCCACAAGGTCTATGCCTAGGAAACTTTAGTCCTTCCAGCATTATTCTTGCTAATATGTTCATCACATGGTTTCCATGCCTAGGATTCATAGTCCATCCAGCACTAACGCCTGACTAAACATATTTAATCATGTTTACCTGAAAAGGTTTGAAAATAGTACATCAGCGAAAAGCTAGTGAATACATTTAATTTGACATAAAAATATTTCGGCATGAATAACGATAAACAGTTAATCATAAATTAACGGTAAACCACACATTTAGTAGTCTATTTCAATTGGAAGTCCCCCTCCATATATACTGGTATTGGTGCTCAGGCAGTCTTACTACAGGACTCTCCGGATCTGCACTGAGTCTGAACCAGCCCTAGTATGGGATTTTCACCCATCCCCAGGATATAATTTGATCAAACATACATATACTTCTGGTCTAAATGTTTTAGCAGAATACCTCTATGCATTAACATGGTTAACGTACTAATGCCATTTTCACAAAATAAAATCATTTGAATGTTTTGAAAGTATTAAACGTATTCACCTGATATGTTGAACAGAGCCTCTAAACTTGATAAGCTTTTGTTTCTGAACCTCGAAGTAACTTATGGATTAAGTCACGAGCTTCTAACACCTTGATTAATTCAAAACTCCTATACTTGTTGTCTAGAGCATATACACCGGCTTCCTAATCTCGGGCTATCTTTTTAGTGTTTAAAAGGTAGTAGAGAGTTTCGTGTGTGAAAGTAGGGAAGTTGATCAAAAGGTTATGAAATGAAATGAAGCTAGAAGCATCCATTTATATATGGATATTTCTTACTCATTAAGTATTTCTTACTTATTAAGTTTTATATTTTATTCAAACCTTAGCCATTAAGTTTTATATTATATTCAAAACTTAGCAATTAAGTTTTATATTTTATTCAAGACTTAGCTATTAAGCTTTATCCAAAACTTAGCCGTTAAGTTTTATTCTATTCTTTATCTAAACTTAGGCACTAAGTTTTATTCAATATTTCATTATTAAGTTTTATCCATAACTTAACTATTAAGTTGCACCTGAAGGCTTAGCCATTAAGTATTTATCTAAAACTTAGTCATGAAGTCACGCTTGCAACATAGCTATGATTATTTATTGACAAATATAATATGAAAATTCGCAAGTGTTACACGGAAGTACAATTTCTTGGCCATGTTATTAACGCTAAAGGCATTCAAGTAGATCCTTCCAAGATTGAGGCTATTTCTAAATGGGAAATCCCTGCATCCCCATCTGAAGTTCGTAGTTTCCTTGGATTGGCTGGATACTATCGTCGATTCATTCAAAATTTTTCTCGAATCGTTGCCCCTCTTACATCTTTGATTCGAAAATCCACAAAATACGAATGGGGACCAAAACAGGATGAAGCATTTAAGACCTTAAAGAAAAGTTAACAAATGCACCCATCCTGACTTTGCCAGAGGGTACTGAAGATTTTGTCATTTATTGTGATGCTTCACACATTGGTCTTGGATGTGTGTTAATGCAAAGAAATAAAGTTATAGCTTATGTATCACGTCAACTAAAAACACATGAGAAGAATTATACGACTCACGATTTGGAGTTAGGTGCCATAATCTTTGCGCTAAAGATATGGAGACACTATCTTTATGGAGTCAAATTTACTATTTACACTGACCATAAAAGTCTAAAATATATCTTTGGTCAGAAGGAACTAAACATGAGACAGAGGAGATGGATGGAAATCCTAAGCGATTACGATTGTGAAATCTGTTATCATGAAGGTAAAGCCAATGTTGTGGCTGATGCCTTGAGTAGAAAAGAAAGAGAAAAGCCAAAAAGGATTCGTGCCTTAAGGCTTGATCTTCAAATTGATTTATTTAGTCAATTGAAGAATGCTCAGAAAATAGCCCTACAAGAGATAGAAAAAGAAGGAATGAAGGGAATGCTTGATCAGTTGGTCAAAGGAGAGGATGAACTGATTAGATTAAATAAGAGAATTTGGGTACCAATTGCTTGTAACTTGAGAGAAAGAATACTTGAAGAAGCTCATAAATCTAGATATACAATGCACCCAGGGAGCGATAAAATGTATAAAAATCTGAAAACTAACTACTGGTGGATAGGTATGAAAAAGAGCATTGCACTATATGTTGCAAAATGTCTTACATGCTCTCAAGTTAAGGCAGAACACCAGAAACCTTCGGGTTTACTGCAACAACTTGAACTACCTGTCTGGAAATGGAAAATGATAACCATGGATTTTATTACTAAACTTCCTCGAACAAGTCGTGGGAATGATACTATCTGGGTTATCATTGATCGACTAACTAAGTCCGCTTATTTCATTCCAATGAAAGAAACATTTAACATGGATAAGTTAGCACAATTGTATGTCAATGAAATAGTGACTTTACATGGTGTGCCACTGTCCATTGTGTCAGATAGAGACAGTCATTTTACGTCTCGGTTCTGGCAAAGCTTTCAGAAAGCGTTAGGAACTCGATTAAACCTAAGCACTGCTTATCATCCTCAAACGGATGGGCAAAGTGAAAGAACGATCCAAACGCTAGAAGATATTCTTCGAGCATGTGTGATAGACTTTGGAGGCAGTTGGGATAATCATCTACCTCTAACGGAATTCTCCTATAACAATAGCTATCACTCAAGCATCCAGGCAGCGCCATTTGAAGCCTTATACGGTAGAAAATGTAGAACACATGTGTGTTGGTCTGAAGTTAGAGAGAATCAAGTGTCTGGACCTGAAATAGTCCAAGTGACAATTGATAAAGTACTACAGATCAGAGAAAGATTGAAGACAACTCACGATCGTCAGAAGAGTTATGCCGACAAAAGACGTAAGCCACTAGAATTTTAACGTCGATGACAAGGTGTTACTAAAGGTATCACCATGGAAAGGTATTGTACAATTCGGAAGAAGGGAAAGTTAAGTCCTCGATTTGTTGGACCCTTTAAAATCCTAAAACGAATCGGACCAGTAGCCTATCAACTAGAATTGCAAAATGAGATGAATGGAATACACGATGTATTTCATGTGTCCAACTTACGTAAATGTTTGGCTGATGAATCGCTAGCAATGCCATTACAAGATGTAGAGGTTAACGAAAAGTTGAGATTTATCGAACAACCTCTTCAAATTGAAGACCGTCAAGAAAAACATATAAAGAGAAGAAAGCTAGTATTGATAAAGGTAAAATGGAACTCAAGACGAGGTCCTGAATATACGTGGGAACTAGAGTCAGAAATGAAAAAGAAATATCCACACTTATTCCAATAAATCTCGAGGACGAGATTTAAATAAAGGTGGGGAGGATGTAACACTTGCGAATTTTTCATATTATATTTGTCAATAAATAATCATAGTTTTGTTGCAAGCGTGACTTCATGACTAAGTTTTTAGATAAATATTTAATGGCTAAGCCTTCAAATGCAACTTAATAGTTAAGTTATGGATAAAACTTAACAATTAAGTATTGAATAAAACTTAGTGCCTAAGTTTAGATAAAGAATAGAATAAAACTTAACGGCTAAGTTTTGGATAAAGCTTAGTAGCTAAGTCTTGAATAAAATATAAAACTTAGTAGTTAAGTATTGAATAAAATATAAAACTTAATAGCTAAGTCTTGAATAAAATATAAAACTCAATAGCTAAGTCTTGAATAAAATATAAAACTTAATAGCAAAGTTTTGAATATAATATAAAACTTAATGGCTAAGGTTTGAATAAAATATAAAACTTAATAAGTAAGAAATACTTAATGAGTAAGAAATATCCATATATAAATAGATGCTTCTAGCTTCATTTCATTTCACAATCCCTTTCCCTACTTTCACACACATGAAACTCTCACAAAGATAACAAGTATAGGAGTTCTAAATTAATCAAGGTGTTAAAAGCTCGTGACTTAGTCCTTAAGTTACTTCGAGGTTCAGAAACAAAAGCTTACCAAGTTTAGAGGCTCTGTTCAACTTACCAGGTGAATACGTTTAATGCTTTCAAAACATTCAAATGATTTTATTTTGCGAAAATGGCATTAGTATGTTAACCATGTTAATGCATAGAGGTATTCTGCTAAAACATTTAGACCAGAAGTATTTGTATGTTTGATCAAACTATATCCTGGGGATGGGTGAAAATCCCATACTAGGGCTGGTTCAGACTCAGTGCAGATCCGGAGAGTCCCGTAGTAAGACTGCCTGAGCACCAATACCAGTATATATGGAGGGGGACTTCCAGTTAAAATAGACTGCTAAATGTGTGGTTTACCGTTAATTTATGATTAACTATTTATCGTTATTCATGCCGAAATATTTTTGTGTCAAATTAAATGTATTTACTAGCTTTTTGCTGATGTATTATTTTCAAACCTTTTCAGGTAAACATGATTAAATATGTTTAGTCAGGTGTTAGTGCTGGATGGACTATGAATCCTAGGCATGGAAACCCTGTGATGAACATATTAGCAAGAATAGTGCTGGAAGGACTAAAGTTTCCTAGGCATAGACCTTGTGGCAAGTTTTGAATATCTATCAGTAGACAGAAAATTTTGTAAACATTGCGTTGAACAATGTTATGTAAAATTATGGGTATTTAATTCCCAAGAAATATATGAAAGTTTGTTTTTTTATAAATCATCAGAATATTTTGTTTTATGAAATAAATTGTGAAATGTTTTTCCGCTGCGTAAACATATTTCAAAACAAACAAATAAAAAGTGAACAATGACACGTACCAATCGGTCGCACTCCCGGGGTGCCCTGAGACCGGGGTGTGACATAGGGTTAACACTCTTTGCCTAAAATAGCAAACTGGGTTTTAGGGCGGCCGTCCCTTAATCTCCTAATTCTATCTTTGGTTAATACCCCACCCGAGATGGGTCAAAGCCCACAACTTAACAATGCTAATCTACTCAAATTATGGAAGCGATGGCGCATAACACCTTAGAGAGGTGTTAAGAGACATTGAGAAATGAGCAACTGGACGCGAAGTTCTCCTATTGTGAATTCTAGCTATAGGAAGTTTACTTAATAGGACACGTGTGTTAATGGAGACGCAATCATGGTAGATCATACAAAGATTGAAACAATCATGCAATATGATTCCCAAAAGACACCATTAAAGATTTGAAGTTTTATGGGTTTAGCATGATACTACTAAGGTTTATTCAGAAACTTCTTGAAGATGGCTTCGCCATTGACAAACTTCACTAGAAAGGAGATAAAGTTCAAATGGAATCTAACCCAAGATCATCCATTTCGAGAGTTGAAGGAAATACTAGCACGAGCTTTTATTTTTAACTTTTTGTGGTAATGAATACTTAGTGATGTATTCAGATGCCTCACACCATGGATTGGGATGTGTACTTGTACTACATGATAAGGTAATAGCTTATGTTTCAAACCTCACTAAGATAATTACTAAACACATGATCTGGATACCTATGCCAGGTGAACTCGAAACCAAAGTTCTTAATAAAGCACACAAGTCTTGATATCCCATCTCTAGGAACTACAAGGATGTATCAAAGACCTTACAATACTATTAATGAAAATGAATATGAAAGATGCTAAAATTTAAAAATGAATAAATAAAATAAAGTCCAATTAAGTTTAGAAGAAAAATGACTAGTAGAGACAACTTACAGATTGAGGCATTAGTAAATTTTGCCCTAAAACTATGAAAGGTTCCACACCCATGCAGGTTTCTTGCAATCAAAGGTTTTCAAATAGGATTTGTTAGTAAGAGAAAGGATCCAGCTTGAGAGAGAAAGTCGAAGGAGGCTTAAAAGGTATGGATTTCTTCATGTTCAACCATAGATCTAAGCTAGGACATCGTATGTGAATGTAATGATCGAGTTATAGCATTAAAGTTTGTATTTTAAAATGATTTTAAAGGCATGAATGTATGCTCTTAAATCAAAGAAATGTTTTTAAAACTATGAATGGTTATGTTATGCATAAAGCATATTAAAGGCAAAGAGAGAAATAGTACAGAAAACGGTAAACTTTTAACAAGTCAATATATTGTTGAAATCTACTAGGTCCTTCTATAGAGTATGTACACAATGTTACGGGTCCTTCTATGGACGCAATGTTAAGGGCAGTGCTTTTGTTGCTTACCAACGCTTATAAAACTGGGTTATGTGTTATGGTAGCAACAACTAACGGTTGACGACAATCATTCATGAGGTGATCATGACCTTGATGTTATGTTTGCAAATTTAGATAGTAAGATGTTTGGGTTACTATGTATATTCAAAATATGCATGTCATGTTTTCATGATAATGTTATGTTATAATATGAATGTTATGTTATGTTTTAAGTAAAAAACACTCTTTCAACGATTTATAAAACCAAAACTTAGTAAGCGTTGCGGAGTATGCACGTCAGATTGAGTGTAGGTGTACGCTTTACCTTAAGGGTTAGTGAAGACATGATTGGCGTGAGGGAGGAGGTGAACCCCCATCCCCCCAACAAAAAAAAAATAAAAGAAAAGAAAAGACTAGCAACCCCATGTTTATGTATTTTACAAACTTTTACATTTGTTTAAGGATTATGTAATTGACTCGAATGTTGTGATTGAATGTTTTCGCTGCTTAAAATTTGAAATTTTTTGTTAAAGAACTATGTTGCGAATGTGCGAATCCGACTTTAAAAAAAAGGGTCAAGTAGGTCAAAAGCTGCCCAAATTATACGTTAATGCATACAATCTCTAAAAAACCTAATCTTAAAATATTATATTATGATAAATAATATTTTTGTATACCATGGTCATATATCTTATACTTGTATAAATACTATCATGGTCATATATCTTGTACAAATACTAATATTTCAAAACAAGAAGTAATATGGGTATACCACCCATTACCCAACCAGGACAGATTTTAGTAAGAGAACACACCTTAATCGCTGATTCCCCAATTGCCCAGCATGCATTATTCGCCACAGAGATGGTTTCCTTCAGTTTGGGTGTATTCTACAAAATTTGTAATTTTATACATGTATTATAAGCATGCTAAGAATCAATGAAACAAAAAAATGAGTGTAGGGGTCATAAACACCAGTTGCTTGGCAGCTACATCAAGAAATTCATGTAAGCGAGGGCGCAAATGAATTGGACAAACCTAATAAAGAGAACACAAAAAAAGTTATTTGGTAATGTACCAATGTGCATGTTGAAACTAGAGTTTATATCTGCAAGTGAAAAAGCACGGTTATTTAAGTAATTATTAAAGACATAAATGATAAATATAGTGCGAGATGAGAACCAAAAGGCAAAAGAAACATATAGCAATTACATATCACAGAAATTTGAAAAATATGATTCACAACGAAGCTTGATAAGATCAGCTGATTAAATTACCAACTTACCCTTGCAAGGTCACCAAGCAATGCAAATGCACTTTGACGGATATCAGCACTATCATCCATGCAACATTGCAGAAGGAGATCCCTTAAGTTACTATGTGATACCTGTGAAAAATTTAGATAATTAATATTAAGTCAGATTATTAGTATCCTATAGATTACACACAGGAACTTCAGAACTGTATCGAGTAAAATTTCGAGAAAAGAAAAAAAATGAAGGGTACCAGACTCTCTATTCCACTCCCAAGACCTTCGGTCAGCCCAGATAGAAGATCCAATGAACAAACAACAAATTCGTTGTCAAACTGAACCCCAGCAGAAACAGGGTTAACCTGCAACGAAAGCACATCAAATTCACAATAGTTGTTTATACATGAGGTCAAAACAAATAACTTAAACTTAATATTATAACCATAACACAAAAAGAAGGTTTAGATGTGACTTGCAATAAATGAAAATTAATAATAATAAAGTTTGCTGTCAATGTTATTTGATGTGTTGCAAGAAAAGTAATTATACGCGCAAAGGAGTACAGAAGGAACAATTAACAGTATAAAACATGAATGATTAATGGAACAATTAACGTTTTCTATCCACAACCTTTGCAAGCTGTTGGGTCTGGATAATGTCCAGGCATCTCTGGAAAACAGGCTGAGAAAATTATGAGAATCCACTACCCAATGCCTAAAAGCCAATGAAAATTTTTATTCTATAACAATGATTCTATATAACTAAAATGGAAGATAGCATGTATTCAAATGAACTACATACAGATAAACTGATTAATTACTCCTGGTACCTGTGCTATGGATGTAAAACACTCCAATAGTGGGAAAAGGTCTTTGTCTGAATTTGAAAGTTGTTGCCACTTTCCAATTAAGGGTGGCATCAAAATTTCAAGGTATTTGGGCTGCAATTCACAAAGAAGTTCATAATATAAAATTATCCTCTAAATTACCAGTTCAATGAAGAGAAGAGTGCAAGAAACAGAGAAAAACATGAAAGATAATTAAAATATTAAAAATTATAAACAAATGACCTAGATATGCATTACCTGATTCAATTCCCCACCAACTGCATCTGCTAATGTGCCAATAGCATCATAAACAATTCTGAGATTCCTCCTCTACATACAATTTCACAGAAAACATATAGACATAAAATATATTTTTATAGCATCTAATAAACCAACTTGTTAATTAAGAAATTAGTTTTTTGGACATAAAAATGATCTGAGATAATTTAAAAGAAAAGCCATTTTCACCCATTATGCAACCCGACCATTTTGTCAATTAGCAAACAACAGCGGATTAAGAATCAACCTGGTATTTCCCAAATGCGCACATTAGGTGCTGTAAAATGGTCTCCAAATGTGGTGCCAAAAGGTCAGCGGCTTCCTGAAATTAAAAGAACAACGACAATATGCTTTCATATTCAGACAAAGGATTGACTACTCATCTGCTCTTAAAAACAACCTCTTCAAGAGTTGCAAAAGCAGAGCAAGCAGCCTCCTACACACGCTTATTATCATCCAAAATTCTTCTTAAAAGACCAGTGAGAATTTTTTCAAACTGTTCATGTCCCTCTCGGTGACCAACACCCTGAAATAAAAATAAAACAAATTAACATCTGATTTCTTTATAACCTGCCATGAATAACAACTTAATATTCCACATTCAAGGAAATTTGTTAATAAGATGATGTCATAAGGCAAGCAATATTAGCTAAGTGTGTAAGAATGAATCATTATATCAACCTGAACGATATATTTGCTAGATCGTGAAAGTGTCTAACAAGAAATGCTCCGTATCAATGGAAACTTATCATCCAAAAGGGGAATGAGGAAAGCTACAATCTGCAAGAAAAAGAACAATTTTAGCGTCAAGAGGACGCCAAGAAGCATAAGAAAATATAACAAGAAAACAATTCTTCCATATACGCTTGTAAAATATAATAGTGATATTTGGTAATAAACATCAAATAATTCCTTTTATAAGCAAAAGCTCATTAACATTTAACTATAGAGCTAACCTCTGAAAGATGAGGATAAAGACCATTGATGCAACCCTCGGCTATGGCACCAAGAGCTAAAACTGCAGCCTCCCTCTCTTTCCAACTTGCATCATCTAATAAAGATAACTTAGACTGCACAGACCGTAACTTCACATGATTTCTCATGACAAAAAAAGGTGATTCAACTGCAGATGGAGTTTATTTAGAGAATAAATTTTAAATATTCTATAATTAAAAAAGTTACCTGGACAAAAGACATTAAAGTTGGAAGAATCTCATCACCTAACACATTAGAGATTATATCCAAGGCAGCAGCACTGCACTTTCTAAGGTTCCATATATTCACTATGTCATCATCCTACAATTGTCAGAAAATGATATTCAATAATAATCAAAATGTGAGTAAACCATTTAGGTAGTAATGATGTAAGGCCTCGTTCCCGGGCACCTCACAGTTAGTCAATCATTGCATATAAAACATACGTTTTACAAATATTTTAAATAGACATTCGCAGCGGAAACATTTAAAGAGATATCTCATTTCATCGTAAAAGCTTTTGCAAAATACTACATCGTTAATCAATTACGAAGTAGTCATAAACAATTAGTGGTGGTGGTGTGAGGATTCCTAAAGTAATCCCGTTTATTTGGATCCTCAACAAACACCACTTTGTTTTCTAATTACATTCTACATTATATATTACAAAAATATTAACAAAGGAATGCCATCCCAAAAGAGCTGAGTAGTCGCCCCGTGCCATCCTCAGCAACATTACCTGCCAACTGGAAACACATCAAAAGTCAGCGTTGCTGAGTGAGTTCTAGTTTTATAGTAAAAACATACTTTTCCTTCATTACAACCGTTCTTACATACATGCGATCACACAACATACGTACACATAGGTAATATTATTATTATCTTTATCATTCGTTCATTAGCTTTCCTCTTTTCATTATCTTTCACTTACGTTACATAATACTTTTCATTCATTCATATACAATACACGTAAAGGTACGGAAATATAGACCTATATCGGAGCAAGGAACATCGGCATTTACAAGTCATCAGTCATTACCATCATATAGGGCTACATCATACCTATCATACATACATCATGCATATACATGCGATACTATCTCCCTCCTTGTACACAACAACCCTATTTGGGCGATTGGACATACTTCAGTCGCATGGCCTCCATGCGACTGGGTCATGCGATTGGGCAACTATGTGAATGGACTCAATACGAATGAGCACCTAAACGACTGGACTCTCAGTCATGCGATCGAGCACCTAGGCGACTGAGCTTCTATACGACTGGGCCCTCAGTCGTGCGACTGAACAACTATGCGACTGGACTTATACGACTGAACTCCCAGTCGCATGACCAGTCATGCGACTGAATCCCTAGTCGTGCGACTGAGCTTCAGTCGTTCGATTGAGCGTCAGTCGTTCCTCAGTCATGCGATTGGCCCTTCAGTCGCCTAACCCTAACTGGGCAGCGACTGGAGTTCATCCCGAACTGCAGCCGCGACTTTCGGCCTCCAAACCCTTCCAGACTTCGTTTAAGCCCAAATTAACCCTCCTAAACCTTAGGGAATCATACTATGACCACATTCAAGCACAATCACGCCCAAAATCACACTCTAAACACACCATACACATACACATTCAAACATACACGGGTTAAACACCCAAAACCCGAAAATGATTTCAGATGTGTTCCAGCCCCAAAATCCTTCAAAAACATGTAAAAGAGGGGTCCTAGAACTCACCTTAGTAGCCTCCTCGGTTAGAGCTTCGATTTAACCCACCACACTACGATTTTGGCTCGCGAACCCGCTTGGACCGAACTGTCTCCTTCCTCTCTCTGATGTTGGTGAGTGTGGGAAAGAGTAAGGGCTGCCATCTTCCTTAAATACTACTGTCCAGTCGCCGAGCTCTCCATGCGATTGGACCTTCAGTCGTCCAAGCTCCATGCGATTGAACACTCCAGTCGTACGATTGAGCTCTAGTCGTGTGATTGAGGGCATTACATATAAGTACTATAAATAGACTTTGGTAAACTTTCAACTCCTTCGACTATGTTCTCTTTCTGTTAATTTTTTATTTGAATGATGCAACAAGTTTAAGATTAAAAAATAAAATAAAAAGCAGCCCAAATAGGCCATTTCATTAGAAAAAGGGATGAAAATGCCACCTAATCTTACTTGTCAAAGAAATGGTTAGCAAAAGTATATCTAATACATACATCATCTTCAACATCATCTGATCCATGAAGGCATGATGAATGGAAACGTGGCTTCAGATCCTGCAATGACAAAATATATAATTGCAAAAATTGTACATGGCAATACTTTTATGAATGATCCTAAAAGGTTTTAAATAGAGACAAAAACCAGGACCTGATCCCTGTCTGGAAGAGAACCATCCTCCTGTAAATAAAAGTTAAGTTAAAAGCTGCAGTTATTCATAATAATAAAAAATAGAAAACACAGGAAAAGTTGACCTCAGCATCTAGTAGCAACTCATCATCATCTGCATAAGCGATGTTTGACAACAATACCTACCATATAGGCGCAAAGTAAGGCATAAATAATGTTATTATTAATTAAAGGCGGAAGAATGACATACTGGAACTAAACGTGGTAAGAATGCTCTTAAATTCTCAGGTGGCAATGGTGCTTCACAATATATAGACCTGCAAATGAACTTTTAAGATAAGATACAACAAAGGATAAAAGTAGAAGAGTCATACAAGAACTTAAGTTCACATTCCTTTTACAATAAAAGAAAACAATGGCACTATTTTTAAAGTGGTTGGTTTGATAATAGATAAATGTGTATTTACAGAAGTGATTTCAAATGGAACTGTAAACAGGCACATATTCAACATGGAATCATTTACTTAAAACACACATGCTGGACCTATAGAAGCGAATGTTTATCTATATAATTAACCTTATTATATGGTAAGCGCTTTATGACAGAAACTAATCAGCTTAGTGATCTAGTAATCATATCAAGCTATTCAGGCCAAGCAATAGATTGTATCATAACATGACCGCAAATTATATATATATATATATACATATATATATATAGATACATATATATATACATATATATAGATACATATATATATACATATATATATAGATACATATATATATATACATATATATATATAGATACATATATATATATATATATATACATATATATATATATACATACATATATATATATACATACATATATATATACATATATATATATATACATACATATATATATACATATATATACATATATATATGGATCCATTCAAATGAAAATCAAAATTTTATAAAAAACCAAAAGAACTAATTCACACCATAGATCATTTGGATCTATGGTTGTAAATGAAAGGGCAAAAATGTAACACAATTAAAATTCACACGGATGAAACTATTAAAAGGGTAAAATTGGAAATCATTTCAATACCCACAACTGCAAGTGATATTTTGTGGGGCATAATTACCCTTCATCTTTCTAAACTTTCAATAAATTCTTAGTATCTCAAATTTAAAGATTAGGGGGAAAATTGAAAAGGATCCGGTGACAAAGACGATTGAGGGCGAGTCTGTAATTTGAATGCAATTGTAGGGCTATTGACAAAAAAAGGTCAAATGTTAGGTATGACCTCAACTTAATTTTTTTTCTCAAACCATAAATTTGATTGCATTGAGATTTAATTTCCATATGTACAACATATATTGCAACTATATATACATGTAATTTGACTTTATTAAGTCAACCGAATGCCGAATTTGTGTTTTGGGTAATTGTTATTTATCATATACAATTTGCTAGTCTTTTATTTATGTTGGCACCTCAAAATTATTGTTTTTTGAGATTGAATTTTATTCCAATCCTAATATATTGGCGTATCTATACTAAAAATTTTAGTATAAGCTATTTATATTACGCACAACTACTTTAGTACATGAAAAATATCTTTAAAGAAAGAATGAGATGCAGATTACTATGGAAGAAGGTAAAAACCGAGTAAAGATGATAACAAGTGTACATAGTTAACATGAAATTCGATTAAAAACAATGACGTACATTAGATGTTACCTTTTGAATGTTTGTAAATATATTTAACATTTGTATGATTGTAATTCAACACTTTTTGAAACTTAGAATTAGATTTTGGAGTCAATAACAAGTGTGTACATACATCATTACATACTAGAAATGGTTAAAAAAATGAGAAAATACATTGTCCATATGTGACAAAAGGACTTATATGCATATGTGAAAAAAAACATATATGCATATCTGCATTATTCAAAAATTCATATCTGTATTATTGAAAAGTGCATTATGCATACATGCATCAATGCAATATGCATATTTGGATTACGACTACATAATGTAAAATTCAAGTGCACCTGCATATAATAAGTACAACATAGATTTCCTTAAGTAAGTTTATGTGTTTTCTAATCATGGTCAACTTAAAATTTGCATAAGAATAAAGTATTAAAAAATAAAGCCTTAAGCAAATAAATATCTAATCAATACAGATTATTAGTTGGCACTCTATGGATAAGCAAAGTTTTGAAGTAACATGAGATCCTTATTTTCATTTTTCTGGAACTTAAAATATTAGATATGGTGCATATTAAACATTATATTTTAATTTAGATCATTAAAATTCAATTTGTTAAATTAAAAATATAGCTTCTGGTCGTACTTTGTGTTGTTTAGAATTGCAGTTATAGAAGACTTTTTTTAGAGGAGGTGATTTTTTTGATCCGGTGCTTTCTAGTATTCTCTTTGAAACAACGGATGCTTTTGATTTAATAGGGGATGCTATTGATTTTATAGGGCTCGTATACTTACAAAATAAAATCGACCCCACAAACTAAATCAACTGTTCCTTAAAATTAATTATTATAGATTTAATTACATTTATGAGTATTTAATGACAATGGTCCATAAGATTTCAACAGTGTTACTAGTGGAGATCGGAAGGATGTTTGCTCCATTATTATTGAATTTCTAGAATAAAACTAGACAGAAAATGACAACTGCTAATTTTGAAGGTAGAAAAAGAAATTGGGAGGTGGGATCCAACCGCATGCGGTTATTGGAAGCGCAGGAGGGAAATAATTTAATTTTTAAATTACAATTTTAACCTTATTAATTCTAGGTAATTTAAATAACTAAAAAACAAACAAAAAAATGAATGGTTGTAATTAGTTCTTTTAGTTCTTGACAAAAATATGGTTCTCATTTGAAAGCCCCTCTATATATATACATATATATATATATACATATATATATGATCAGGATCATTACAGAACCATTTTTTATTTTCAGAACCAAAAGAACCATTGATTTACATAAATGTAAATTATAAACCATTGATTTACATGGATGTAAGTTAAACCTGGTGATATTTAGTTGTTTTATATAGTTTATTGTTCATGTCTGATATACACATATGTAAAACAGCTCAAGTATTATTAGACTTAATATACATTTATGTAAATCAATGGTTCTGTAGTTCTGAAAATAAAAAGTGGTTCTGTAATGATCCTAACCCTATTATATACATATATATATATATACACACATATATATACACACACACACACACATATATATACATATATATACACACACACATATATATATACATATATATATATATATATATATATATATACACATATATATATATACATATATATATATATATATATATATATATATATATATATATATATATATATATATATATATATAGGATGAGCCTCATATAAAACCCTTCTTTATTAAAAGAACTCTTTAACCTATCCACTCACTATTAATTTGGTATCAATATGGAATATTCCATTTGAAAGGCTAAGATGGGAGGAGGGTTATTTTAGTCATTTTGACCATTGTACTTTTCTGATCAACTTTTTACTTTATCATATTAAAATCCATTTTTATTCATTTTACATATTTTTATTTTGCACCATGGATGTCAAGCTCTAAATCTATCTTCCCACCACCATTGATGCTTCAAGTCACCTTCTTTCTATTAGTCAATATATTATTTATGTATCTTATTTTACCTTTATTGTAATTCCCGTAAATTAGCATAGTATCCTAATTTAGCTCTAGGGTTTGTTAGTCTTTTGGCTGTATATATTAGGCATCGATGATATGAAGAAAGCAAGCGAAAATACTTCCTTATTTCATGGAATCAGAGCCACAGCTCTGTACCCTAATCATCATCGCCGCTGAATGAAGGTTCGGCCGCCTCACCATCACCGCTGAATCCAAGTTCGGCCGCTACTTTTGTGACCAACGGTGGTTGGATTACGATCCATCTGCCTTTCTTCTTCCTTTTCTCTATTTCCGATCAACATGGCAGACGGAAGAGATGGTGCAACCAACAAGGCACAACAGGCCCTTCACCCGGTCTATACCATGACGAACATACAACACAAAATCCGAGTCTTGGACGGAACAAAGGTGTCGTATTCCTCGTGGGTCAAACTTTTTCTTCTTCATGCTCGAGGCTACGATTTCTCGCATCATATTGATGGAACAAAACCCCCTGCATCAACGGACCCAACGTTTGAATCCTGGAACAAAATCGACGCTATCGTCCTACAGTGGATCTATGGGACACTGTCGGACGAATTACTAGTTCGGGTTTTAGAAACCGAGTCTACTGCGTTTGAAGCCTGGACTCGAATCAAGAATATTTTCTTGAACAATAAGGGCTCCAGGGCTGCAGCCCTTGAACAGGAATTTAACAACATGAAGCTAATAGATTTTTCTTCCCTCAAGGCTTATTTTCAGAAACTCAAAGAAACTGCTGATAAACTTTCAGATGTAGATAGCCCAGTCAGTGATACCCGACTGGTCCTGAAACTTATGCGAGGACTACCTCAGGAATATGATCCTATTGGCACAGTCATTAATCAACAATTACCATCTTGGGAAGAAGCCTGTAGCATGCTTCAGTCAGACCTCCAGCGACGACAAGCCCGTGACACTCATCAACCGATTGCCGCTGCTATTATTTCTGATCAGCCGTCTCGTGACAAGTTCCATGATCAGCAGCGCAGAGATCAGGCTCGAAGTCAGCCCTGTGGCAATGTTCATCAGCGACGCTCCAGGTAGAATACCCATAAGCCAAATCGTGGCCCAACTGGGTCCACTCAGCCACCTGCACATTACTCCCGGTCAGCCCAGTCCAACAGTGGGCCCAATCGCAGTGGTTACTCTTCATGGCCAGCCCAACCCAATGCTTATTAGCCTCTATATTGGGCAGCTCCCCCACCATGCCCATACCCCACCCAACAGGGCTGGGCCACACCTTGGCAGCCCACGACATCACCTTGGCAGCCACAGCCTACTCGTAGTCGTCCATCATCCGGGTCTGCTACTCAACCACAGGTCAACCTTTCTGAATTGAATCCGTTGGACCCAGCTCAACTTGGCCACGTGTTTGAAGTCATGACAATGCAGCCCCCCGATGATCAGTGGTACATGGACACAGGGGCCACAAATCATCTCACTTCTGATTCAGGTATGGTTTCCGTTTCTCCTCATATTACGCCTATTAAATCCATTCTCGTTGGTAATGGCCAATCCATTTCCATTGATGGATCAGGAAACACCACCCTTCCTGGCTACCCGAACAACTTACACCTCAAAAATGTCCTTTATTCACCCAATATAATTAAAAATCTCGTTTCCGTACGACGTTTTGCCATTAATAATTGAGTTTCTGTCAACTTTGATCCTTTTGGTTTTTCTGTGAAGGACTACAAGACTGGGAAGATCCTCAGCCGTCATGATAGTTCCAGTCACTTATACCCAGTTACCAACACTTTCACTGCTTCCGGTTTCTGCATTACTTTCCACGTTTCCTTCTATTCCTTGGCATGCTCGTCTTGGACACACAGGATTGCATGTTTTAGATTTTCTTTGTTGTTCCAATTCTATTTTATGTAATAAGACAAGTTCTATAGATGTTTGCAATTCCTGCCAATTAGCTAAGAATAAACGTTTACCTTTTCACTCTTCATTGTCTAATACACTTATGCCATTTGATATATTACACTGTGATTTGTGGACTTCTCCACTCCATAGTCATAATGGTTACAAGTATTACATGGTCTTAATTGATGATTTCACAAACTATACATGGGTTTTTCTGCTAAAATTCAAATCCGAAACATTTACAAAATTCACCCAGTTTCACAAGTTTGTTAAAACTCAATTTCATTGCGCAATTAAGTCGTTTCAATGTGACATGGGTGGCGAGTTTGATAACACCGCCTTCAAAAACTTTGCCACCACTCATGGTCTTCAGTTTTGGTTTTCATGTCCCCAAACCTCCCAACAAAATGGGAAAGCCGAACGTATGATTAGACGTCTCAATGAAATCATGTTATGTCTACTAACTCATGCCTCGATTCCCCCGTCCTATTGGGTCGAAGCACTTCACACATCCGCCTACTTGCATAACATCCTTCCCATAAAAGTCCTTCAAAATCATACCCCCCCTTTCCGCTCTCTATCTCAAACACCCAACATACGACCATTTGCGAGTTTTTGGGTGTGCTTGTTACCCAAATCAATCTGCTACCCGTCAGCATAAACTTTCCTTCACTCCACTCGATGTGTCTTCTTGGGATACCCACCAGATTATCGAGGATACCGTTGCCTTGACCTTTAGACGGGCAAAACGATACTCTCCCGACACGTCACCTTTGATGAAAACACCTTTCCATTCAAAACAACCTCTGAGCTTTCTGGTCCTGACTACTCATTCTTACAGGAAGATCCATCACCACTTTTGTTCCAACCCTTTACTCATCCTTCATCCACCCCCAACAGCCCCACTCCTTCTCAACCAGTCACCACCACCAATTCCAGTCCTTCTCCTTTACCTAACAGCCCACCTCACCAATCTTCACCTCCTGCCCCATTCTCTTCCACCAACACTCAGACTTCCCCTAACCCACTACCTTGTCAATTCACTTTTGGCCGCCTTCCTAAACCAACCAGCGGTCCAGCTTCCTATACACCAGCATTTCAGGTCTTTCAGAGAGCCTTTTGTTGGATCATGATAAGGCTGGTGCAACCAAAATCACTTCATAGTCAATTTTTGGTACTGCATTCAAAGGCTTCCGAAGCTGAGAAGAGATCTTCCGAAAGTCTGATGAAAAAGCTTCCGAAGACAAAGTCTGATGAAAGAGCTTCCGAAGACAAAGTCTGAAAGAGCTTCCGAAGACAAAGTCTGATGAAAGAGCTTCCGAAGACAAAGTCTGAAAGAGCTTCCGAAGACAAAGTCTGAAAGATCTTCCAAAGACAAAGTCTGATGAAAGAGCTGAAGACAAAGTCTGCTTCCGAAGACAAAGAAGATTCCAAACCTCGGAAGAAGCAGTCTTCCGAAGTATAAGTGCCTTCGGAAGACATTGCTATGTCCAGCAGATAAAAGTATGGTCCCTGACAGTCCGCTGCAGACCTCTGATACAGCATGGCATCTTCCTAAAGAGCCATGTTGTTGACCATACTTTATTCTACTGTTCACCTTTTTATGATAGTACATGTTACCAACTTTAGTTGGTGACAAAAGGTAAGTCAGGGACATGTCCTGACTACCAACTTTCAGACAAAATGTCTGAAAGACCTCACCTAGAGTCTTGTAGTATAGATGTAAGGTTAGAGGTGTCCAGCTGGTATCAAAGTATATCCGGCTGTAGGTAGTATTATATATATCTTCTCCCTGTAACTCTTTACGCAAGCAATTTAAGTCCAAGTGTCTTGTAATCCTTTGAGTTGAGAAGCAATATATAAAAGTACCTTGAAAATTTACTTGCTGTGTTAAATTTTCTTACTGCTTGTTACTTGTTATATTGTGATCAACTCTTCATAGACTGCTTGCTGAGTGTTGATTCACAGTGAGTTGAGAGAAAAACCACCGAAATCCGATCCTGCAATTGGTATCAGAGCGACAGGCTCTTGATTGTGAGATCTAACCATCCTAATCAACCTGTTTTTCACTCCTCACCACAATCCACTCACTCAAATGGCTGCTCTCTCCAAGGCTGATATGGAAACTGGTACCTTGACCAAGTCCCCTATGACCACCCCTGAAGACTTTGACACATGGTGTATCAGAATGGAAGGCTTTATCAAGTGTCAAGACTCAAGGATGTGGGACTCCATTGTCAATGGTCCTTTCATACCAAGCACTACATCTGCCACTGGTAATCGCATCATTCCAAAAGATGTTGATGATTACTCAGAGGAAGACATGAAGAGAATAGAGCTAGATCAAAGGGCTATGACTTGTCTCCAAACTGCTCTCCCCAACTCCGTCTACAGACGCTTCAAGAAGTGCAAGACTGCTAAAGATTTATGGGAAGCATTGAAGCTGATGTATGAGGGATCCAAGGAAACCCAAGAGAACAAGAAAGATCTCTTGAAGCAGCAGTTTGAGAACTTTACTTTCAAGGCTGGTGAGACCTTGACTCAATAATACTTCAGGTATGTTGAGCTAGTAGATACTCTGGCGGATATTGGAGTAGCTCTTGAGAACAGAGACATAGTTAGGAAGTTCATGTCTTCTCTTCCTAAACTATGGACTCACTACTGTGTTGTCATCAAGAGAACTTCGGACCTTAAGACTCTTTCTCTCACAGAGTTGTATGGTATCCTAAGTGCATTTCAGATGGAGATGAACATGCAGAACTTCTCTGACCACTCTAATAACCAACAGAGTTCAGCCCTTCATGTGGTTGAAAGGGAAAGCATGGAACCACAACATCAGTTGCTATGCTACCCTGACAACTCACATACTGGACCCTTCATCACTCTACCTGAGACTCCAAAGTCTCAAAAGGTTCAACATAACTCCTTTCAGGATAGTTGTGCCTTTGTCTCTGGAAGTGGACACTCTGGTGAATTTCATTACTGCTTTGATGATCTTGAGTGCTTCAATCCAGATGATGTGGAGTACATGGACATTGTCCAGCAGATGGCTCTTTTAACTTACAGAGCGAAGAAGTTCTTCAAGAGAAATGGAAGGCAATTCCCTCAAAACCCAGTCAACAGCAAGTTTGGGTTTGATAAGAGCAAAGCAAGGTGCTACAACTGCAACCAACTTGGTCACTTTGCTAGGGAATGCAAGGCTCCCAAGAACAACCCGGGAACCCCACAGGCCTCCACACATCCCACTGCTCCCAAGCATGAAGAAAAGTCAACTGAAACAGCTGCTGTTGCTCAGGAAGTTGACTGCAGCTTCATGGTACAGGATGTGACTCCCGCTCAAGCACTCATGGCCGGAACAGATGATGATCAGGTATATGAACATCTTTGTACTGCTGCCTGTATTGCTAAAGTTAAATTGTATAAGGATTACATTTCGGAAATCAGATCTGAGGTTGAGTCTTTAAATGTGCTAAAATCTGACTTTAAAAGAGCTGAATCTGACTATCAAAGGAAAATTGATGAATTAGAGAAAACTGTGTCTCTTTTGAAACATGAAAAGACTAACTATAAGACTCAAATCAAAGATCTGATCTCCAAACTTTCTGAAGTTCAAGCCCAGTTAGTCACAGCTGAGGCTCAGGCCAGGAAGCAAGCTATTGCTGAGCAAAGCTTCCAAACTATTCTTGCATCAACCTCTCATTCCAAAATGTTTTATCAAACAAAGAAGGGTTGGGAACCAGTGAAATAGCTCCACCACACTCTTATGAGTCTATTAGACTACCTAGATATGGTACTGAAGAGCAAGAGGTTCCAACTGCTGACCCTTCTCCATTGGAACTAGAGGATGAAGCAAAAATAGTGGCCTCCACAGGGGAGAAACAGGAGGATACACCCATCTCCACCTGTGATGATCAAATCCTGACCACCAAGGCAAGAAGAAGCAGAGCTAAAGCTGCTAGAAGGACTGCCAAGAAGGTTGCAGAGTCCAAGCTTAAGTTTGACCCTAAGCAAAAGGGTGTCTTCATTTCTGCCGGATTTCAAGTGGTAGGTACTCCTGATTCAGGAAAGGAGTGTTGTACCAGCACTCCTGTCCTACTGAAGGATCAGAAGTTGAAAGGGAAAGTTGCTGATGAAGAGAAGAAACCCAAGAAACAGCAACCTGCAAGTTCCCAGAAGACTAACATTGCATGCATAATGTGTGGTCTGCACAACCATATGGCTAAAGATTGTTACTACAATCCAGCAAGCACACATTATGCAAATAATGTTAGAAAGGAAGGAGTCAGAGAAGGTTTCTCAGCTGGACCACTTCAAAAGGTCCAAATGATGAAAAAGGGAAAGTTGGTCTCGGAAGCCAAGTTGCTTTCGGAAGAAACTACTTCTTCCGAAGGGAAAATGGCTTCGGAAGCCAAACCTTCTAAGGTTCGGAAGAACAAGAAGGCTCCCTTGAAACCATCTCAGAAGAAGACTACTTCGGAAGAAAAGGTGGTGAAGGCTTCTTCCGAAAAGAGAGAAGCTTCGGAAGAAGACCATGCTGCAAAAGCTTCAACAAGCTCATCCTCAAAGATCAACCAAAGGATGGATTGGAAGATCAAGGAAGATGCTGCAGCCCAAATCTCTTCTTCAACAATGACCTCTATTGAACCCCATTGCATATCTTTTGGTTCAATTATGTCATTATCTTTGGAAGAGCCCGAGACCTGCAAGGCTTGGGCTTCCAAACAAAACTAACCATCTCATCTTGTGTGCAGGGACATCCATTTGACAAGAACAACAATATCTGGATTGTAGATAGTGGATGCTCCAGGTACATGACAGGGAACAGATCTCTCCTTCAACAATTCCAGAACTTTGATGGAGGGCCTGTCCAATTTGGAGGTGAGGCCGGAGGATATATTTCTGGCAGAGGAAGTATATCCAATGGCAGAATAAACATTGACAAAGTTCACTTTGTCAAACAGCTTGAACACAATCTGTTAAGTGTTTCTCAATTCTGTGATCAGAAGCATCAGATGCTTTTCACAGAACATGAGTGCATTATCCTCAAACCAGGGATGACAATTCCTCCGGAATTGGTGCTTCTCAGATCTCCCAGAAAAGGGGATATGTACAAGCTGGATATGAACAATGCTTCTCCTATGGGTGAAGTATCATGCTTTCTTTCCAAAGCTGATAGTGATGAGTCAACACTATGGCATAAACGCATGTGTCATGTGAATTTTAAAACAATGAATAAATTGGCTAAAAATAACTTGGTACATGGTTTGCCTAAAAAGGAATTTTTCTGCAAAGATAACTGTGTTGCATGCCTGAAAGGGAAACAACACAGATCATCTCATAAATCCAAATATGTTAACTCTATCACTACTCCATTACACTTATTGCACATGGATCTCTTTGGTCCCACAAGTATAATGAGCATTGGAAGGAAATCATACTGCCTTGTGATCGTTGATGATTTTACAAGATTTACATGGGTATTCTTTTTAAGAAGTAAAGATGAAACTGCTGAAACTTTAAAATCTTTTATTCTTAAATAGAAAATCAAATTGATCACAAGGTTAAGATTATTAGAAGTGATCAAGGGACTGAGTTTAAGAACTTCGTTCTTGACTCATTCTGTGACTCAAAAGGGATTGCCAGACAATATAGTGCTCCCAGAACTCCTCAACAAAACGGTGTTGCTGAGAGGAGGAACAGGACACTTATTGAGGCTGCTCGGACCATGTTAGCTGATTCAAAGCTGCCTCTAACATTCTGGGCAGAGGCAGTCAGCACTGCATGCTATGTGCAGAACAGGGTTCTTGTAGTTAAGCCCCATGGAAAAACCCCTTATGAGTTATGGAACAAGAGGCCACCGTTCATTGGCTTTCTAAGGTCCTTTGGCTGCAGGTGTACCATACTTAACACAAAGGATAACTTGGCAAAGTTTGCTGAGAAGTCGGATGATGCTATCTTTCTTGGATACTCTTCTAGCTCCAAAGCTTATAGAGTATACAATATTAAGAATCAACAATTTGAGGAGTCATCCAACATAGTTGTTAATGAGCACACTCCTTGTGTTAGGGGGAATGGACCTGAGTATATCTTTGATTTAGAATTGTTTCCAAACTATTCTAAACCATCTTGTGAGAATGTTTCAGCTGGAACAGGAGCTCAAAGTGATGCTGATGCTGATGCAGGTCAACTATATGAGCTTCCCAGACCTATTCCAAATTCTCCAAGAGCTGAAGGGCAACAATCTTCAACTATTCACAGATCTGACAGTGTAACTATCTCCAGAAATAGTGAAGCTTTAACAAGTGAATCACTTGATCAACCTCAAAGTTCCTCAGGTGATCCACTACAACACCAGGTTGAGGGAAGTGGTGTTCTGAAGGAACAGGCAACTGTTAATACTACTTCACAACCAACCATTGATGATGTTTCTCAATCATTCAATCAGTCCTCATTGAATGACTCTGAAACAGTAGTTGGACAGAGTGATCCAGTTCCTGATCAGAATATGTCTAACCTAGACTTATCTCTGCAATTGGAAGTGATTCCTCGTCTTAGGATTCACAACACTCATCCAACTGAGAACATCATAGGGAATGTCTCTGAGGGTGTGAGAATAAGAGGACAAACTCATCATGGGAATGTCTGCTTGTACTCATGCTTCCTGTCTCAGATGGAACCAAAGAAGGTAGAAGATGCCTTAAAGGATAGTAGTTGGGTTGAATCGATGCAGGAGGAGCTGTTTCAATTCAAAAGAGAAAAGGTGTGGAATCTATGCCCACTACCATCTGGTCAAGTACCCATAGGCACAAAATGGGTATTCAGGAACAAGAAAGATGATAGAGGCTTGATTATCAAGAACAAGGCAAGACTAGTAGTTCAAGGGTACACCCAGGAGGAAGGAATTGATTATACTGATGTCTTTGCACCTATTGCAAGACTTGAGGCAGTTAGGATCTTCCTTGCTTATGCTGCATCCAAGAACTTCACAGTCTACCAACTTGATGTCAAGTGTGCTTTTCTATATGGGGATATAGATAGGGAAATCTATGTGTTTCAACCTCCAGGATTTGAAGACCCACAGCACCCCAACTATGTGTGCAAGCTGGATAAAGCTCTATATGGGCTGCACCAAGCACCTAGGCTGTGGTATGAGACCTTGTCTCAGTTTCTCCTGAAGAATGGATACACTAGAGGTACCATTGACAAGACTCTTTCATCAGAAGGAGTGGAAAAGACATTTTGCTTGTACAAGTCTATGTTGATGACATCATATTTGGTTCTTCAAACGACCAAATGTGCAAGGACTTTGAAAGCATTATGAAGCAGAAGTTTGAGATGAGTTCCATGGGAAAAATGGACTTTTTCCTTGGAATCCAGGTAAAACAGATGAAGGAAGGGTTCTTCATAAGTCAATCTAAGTATGTCTCAGACATCTTAGAAAGATTTGAAATGAAGAACTGTAAACCAGCCAAGACACCCATACCCAGAAACCATAATCTCTGCCCTGACCTTGAGGGGGAGGATACTGATCAACATCAGTATAGAGCAATTATTGGTTCTCTGATGTATCTCACTGCAAGTAGACCAGATATCATGTTTGCCACATGCATTTGTGCAAGATATCAGGCTGCTCCAAAGGTGTCTCACCTAGCTGCTGCAAAGAGAATCCTCAGATACCTCAAAGGAGCACCTAAACTAGGTCTCTGGTATCCAAGAAATAGTGATTTCAATCTCTATGGATACTCTGACAGTGACTATGGTGGCTGTAACATTGACAAGAAATCAACATCAGGAGGATGTCAATTTCTTGGTGGAAGGATTATCTCATGGCAATGCAAGAAACAATCCTGTGTCTCTACATCAACTGCTGAAGCTGAATACATTGCTGCTGCTAGCTGCTGTGCTCAACTGCTATGGATTCAAAATCAGATGTTAGACTATGGGTTCAACTTCATGAATACTCTTATCCATATTGACAACAACAGTGCTATCTCCATTACTGAGAATCCGGTAAAGCACTCCAAGACAAAACACATTGATATCAGGTATCATTTCATTAGAGATATTCATGAGAAACAGCTGATAAAGTTAATCAAAGTTGACTCAAATGAACAATATGCTGATTTGTTCACAAAGGCATTTGATGAACAAAGATTTAAGTATCTCATATCAGCAATTGGGATGATAAACATTGAATAACTACCTCTTTTGAAGACCTTTTTAAATGAGTAATGTCTTGTGTCAATACAATTTAAGCCCTGTTACAAAAGATCTTTAAATTATTCCAAGTGTAAATTCCTTCCGAAGAGGAATTAACTCTCGGAAGATATTCTTGAATATCTTCCGAAGCCAAAATTCCTCATTGGAAATTTTCTTCTCGGAAGAGTTTTTGGTCTCGGAAGAAGCGATTGATTTTATATCAGATCTACTTCCGAAACTTCTACAACTCTCCATTCGGAAAGACAACTTTACCTTCGGAAGCAATGCCTTGCTTCGGAAGATAGAGTTCTTTCAAAGGACAATTTTACCTTCGGAAACAATATCAAGCTTCGGAAGATAAATTGCCTTCGAAAGAAAATTACCTTCGGAAATGTTTTACCCTCGGAAGTAAAGGTTTTTATATGTAACGGATATCTTTTGGGCCCCACTCTGTAAAAAGTAAAGATTTTTTTGATAATGTCAGATTATTTAAAATTATCCTTGCCGCCAACATCATTTCTCCGCCGTAAACCACCATACCACCCACAGTAACCCAAAACAGTTACCCTATTACCACCACTACCACTATTCACCCCTTTTTAAATAATCTTGACTCATCAATTTCATCTTCTTTTACCACTTTACAGCCCTAACTGTTCCCTTCACTGTCAAACCCTCAATTTCACCCAAAATTTCAAGCTTACCTTTTCTCCAATGGCACTAAACCCTCAGCACAACCAAGTCGCATTACTTGACTCGTCAAGGGATACCGACTTCACCCAAATCATCACCTTTCTCACCGAATCCACCTACCTCACTGCACTCACAGTTAACCCAACCGTATACTCCAACCATATGTCAGAATTTTGGAGCAACGGTGAAACTACAGTGATGAATGGGGTTCGCGTCCTGAGAACCAGAGTTTGTGGCCAAGAGTTGGTCATCAGTGAACAGCTCATCAGGGAGCATCTCGAGCTTCACGATGATGGGGCTCCTACTGAGTTCCCAAGGAAGACTTGAAAGGCACCTATATCCTCATGGGATATGGAGGCGATGTCAGCAGGTCTACAGTATACAAGTTCAACTTCTCTTACCATTGGAAGTTCCTGTTGCACATTGTTCTACATTGCCTCTCCAACAAATCAGGGGGTTGGGATCAAATCCCATATGAACTAGGATGCCTAGTTCATGGGTTGGTGAGAGGCCTCAGATTCAACTACTCACGATTTGTGTTGAACAACCTAATCGCTAATCTGAGCAGGGATACATTCTTCATGTATCCCCGATTTCTTCAACACATAATCAACTGTGAGATAGAACCAAGCAAGCTTGTCTGTGCAGCTGCTCTTCCTGTTCCACACATGAGGCCTACCATCTTCAAGACACTAAAGAAGATGTCCACCAACTTCACTGGACGGTACACTCCATTACCTCCAGAGATGACTGAGCGCATAGCTCCTGGTGACATCCCTGTTCTCCCCACAGGTGATGAACCCACACCAGCAACATCCACCACAATACCAAAAGCCTCTTTACCCATTAAAGCTATATATCAGAGACGCCCAAAACGAACCCTTGTTCAATCTACTCTGATTGAACAAGCTCCTTCTGTTCACACCCAAAGGACTAGAGTGGAATCATGGGCTCCCACTCAGTCCGAGGTCACACCATCCTTCACAATTGACCTCAACGTGGGTTTTGAGCCTCCTCAGTCTCAAACCCCTGAGCCCGAACCCCAAGCCTTTAGCCCACAGGGTGAGTCTCTACACTCTCCTGTGCAGCCTTCTAGGGACAGCCCCACCATAGGCTCAATGCCTGTAGACATTGATCAAGGTCCCGGGTCAGTAGGACTAACCACCCTCTCTTTCACTGACCTTTTACTCCGAACTGATGAAGAGATTACATCTCTCCATAGCCATTAAGTTGATCTACAACACCCACTAAAAGATCAACAGAGCCAAGAGGGATCCCTTGTCTCTAGCCCCCATCAGAAGCCAGCTACTGAGGTGAGTCCCACTGATGTGGAGGGGACTCATGTAGACTCAGCTGCCACTACTCAGAGTCTCTCATTGAGCTCTCAGGACAGTGGTAACATAATTAGGACTGAGTCTACGACAACTTTGCCCATTGACATCTCTGAAAGAGATGACTCTGAGCAAGGGAAACCAGGGTGCCAAGAAGCCACATCTGGTGGTGAGAATGAGCATACTAGGTATGTTATCTCATCTCCCCATGATTCTTCTTATGAAGATGAGGGAAGTATGCAACTAACACTTCAGTACTTGCTTTCTAAGGTCTCCAACCTGGAATCACAGGTGAGGATCTTAGAATCAAGGACTGCCACTCAGCAACTTGAGATTAACTCTCTCAAGGCTAAACTAGCTGAGAAACAGACAGAGAGGTCTGTTAGGCATGTACCAATCCAGGTCTCAATGACTTCTTCCTCTAGCTCATCTAGCTCTCAAGATGATGCTACCAAAAAGGGGGAGAAAGTTCAGAGACAAACACCACAGGAACCACAGACCCAACTCATTTCTTCCCAAATCATTACACTACCTGAGTCATCTCAATCCTTTCTGGAGATTGACTCAAGGATGATTCAAGATCTCTACAGACTTTTCACAAAGTTTGTATTGAGATCATCCCTAGAACAGCCCAGCCCTGACACCACACTTGCATACTTTGGGGCTGAGGAGCTTCAAAGACTGACTGCACCTTCTACCACTATGGAGGAAGTTGGTCAACCTAAGGTCTTCATGGAACCTGAGATTAGCTTCGAAGGGGAAATGGGGACTGATGGCCCAGCGACTGAAACAGATGGGACAGAATCTGCAGCAGTCTCATCTTCCGAAGCTCTAGCTGAAGCTTCCGAAGCTTACATGGAAGCCTCGGAAGAACAAGACAAGTCTTCCGAGGCCGAAATAGATGCTGCGGAAGGCTTATTTCAGATGTCCGAGGAACTGACCATCACAGATGTCATTGCTGAAATTGCATCTGAGGTGAGCAGGGAGGACACTTCTGAAATACCTCCAACCCAAGCACCAGCTGAACTTCTCTCTCAATCACAACCCTCCATCCAAGAACCACCACAGTCAAGCACAATCAAAGACAAAGGCAAAAGAAAATTGACTGCGGAAGAGCTTCAGGAGGAGGAGAAGATTGAGAAGGTCAAAAAGAAAGGTCGGTTTCCTACTGAGAAGCTGTTAGCTGCTAGTTCTAAGGCAGCTAAAGCCAATCAGGAAGAAATCAACCAGAGGAGAAGAACAGCACTCATTGACCAGCTCATCAATCTAGGAGCTGCCAATGAGGAGATACTCCTGCTACCATTAGAGGAGTTGGTGACCTTGGAGAGGTCAACCAGGCTACAACAAGAAAAAGAAGCCAGATTGGCCTTGGAGAAGGAAGAACAAGAGCAAAGGGAGGCAGCCCTGAAGCTGAGAGAGGCTAGGATCAAGTTCCTCCTGTCAAGAGGCTTCAGTCTTCCTGAACTGTCTCCACATGATAATGACATGATCCTGCTGCTCCACAACAAAGAGCAGGATCAAATGGAGAAGGAAAGGAAGAAGGCTGCTAGGGAGAAGTTGAAGGTGAAGAGAAAGAGGGAGGAAGAGAAGGAGGTCACTGCTGCCAAGAAGTCAACTGACAAAGCCTGGATGAAGGACTACCTCCGGGCTCATGGCTTCTCTGGTAGGCAGGTGGGACCTATGTCCGAAAGGACACTCCAGAGGATAGTCAGTGAAATAAAAGCTGACATCCGTTTGGGGAAAAGGAAGGAGATGTACAGAAGGATGAAAGGAATGGTCTTCACCCCAGCCACTCAACCACAGCCACAACCCACACCAGAACCAACCCCTTTTCCCATTAAACCCGAACCCACTGATGAAACCTTCACCCCTCAACCCACAACTCTACCCAAACCTACCACATCACCTCAACCCCCCAAACTACCCATCCTAAAACCCAAGACTCAACCCAAAACCACTAAACCTAAGCCTACCCAACAACAACCAAGATCATCCCCTCAGCCTCCTAAACATTTCTCCTTTGAGGAAATAAAGGAGTTCAAGACGAGGCTCATCAACTGCACTACCTTGAGCAGCATCTCCTGTGAGGGAGAGGTCATCAACATCACCTATGTTGATAACTCTTCAAGCTCCCTCACCCTAGGCCAATTTCTTGAATTGCCTAGAGATACCTTGGGCCAGGCTGCAAGACTTCTTGGTCTCAACTCCGATACCCTCAATGCTGAGGAGAAGAGGCTAAGAAGAAGACTGGTGACTCTGCTGGATACCAGGAAAGAGGACAGGATTTCTGGTCAATCTCCTGGACATAGAAATGCAATAATCCATTGGAGGTTCGATGAACCTTCTCACAACTTTGTTGTGGAAAGGGAGAATGGTGAAACCAACAGGCTCAATGCCACTTCTCTACTGCATCTCAGCAGATTTGATCTTGCTGAGCTTGCAGAGAAGCCATTCTCCAATCCCTCCAACTCTGAGACTGCTGCACACATCAGAAACCATATCAGTGGTCTCCACTTGGCTGAACGAAATAGAAGAGCCAAGATTGAAGAAGAGTTGAAGCTGAAAAGAGTGGAAGACAAGGAAAGACCAACCACCAAAGGCACAGCCTTTCTACAGATGGTGGAAGGTCCTGAATTGGAACCAATAGTTCGATGGGAATATGACTATACTTCCCATCAACTAACTCTTTTCAGAGGGCCACAACAGAGGGTACATATAATCCAAGGTGACAGAGTAGAGGTTCTGTCCACCAAGGATCTATACAAGATTCTCAGCACCACAGCAGGAAAGAATGAAGACACTGATAAACACCTGCTCTCCTTGGTGCTGAGAGCTTTGAGAAGAAGAGAGAAGTGAAGTTTTGGTAGCATCAGCCTAGGGGGAGTTTGTTGGATCATGATAAGGCTGGTGCAACCAAAATCACTTCATAGTCAATTTTTGGTACTGCATTCAAAGGCTTCCGAAGCTGAGAAGAGATCTTCCGAAAGTCTGATGAAAAAGCTTCCGAAGACAAAGTCTGATGAAAGAGCTTCCGAAGACAAAGTCTGAAAGAGCTTCCGAAGACAAAGTCTGATGAAAGAGCTTCCGAAGACAAAGTCTGAAAGAGCTTCCGAAGACAAAGTCTGAAAGATCTTCCGAAGACAAAGTCTGATGAAAGAGCTGAAGACAAAGTCTGCTTCCGAAGACAAAGAAGATTCCAAACCTCGGAAGAAGCAGTCTTCCGAAGTATAAGTGCCTTCGGAAGAAGTTATTCTTCCGAAGTACTTTATCCTTCGGAAGACATTGCTATGTCCAGCAGATAAAAGTATGGTCCCTGACAGTCCGCTGCAGACCTCTGATACAGCATGGCATCTTCCTAAAGAGCCATGTTGTTGACCATACTTTATTCTACTGTTCACCTTTTTATGATAGTACATGTTACCAACTTTAGTTGGTGACAAAAGGTAAGTCAGGGACATGTCCTGACTACCAACTTTCAGACAAAATGTCTGAAAGACCTCACCTAGAGTCTTGTAGTATAGATGTAAGGTTAGAGGTGTCCAGCTGGTATCAAAGTATATCCGGCTGTAGGTAGTATTATATATATCTTCTCCCTGTAACTCTTTACGCAAGCGATTTAAGTCCAAGTGTCTTGTAATCCTTTGAGTTGAGAAGCAATATATAAAAGTACCTTGAAAATTTACTTGTTGTGTTAAATTTTCTTACTGCTTGTTACTTGTTATATTGTGATCAACTCTTCATAGACTGCTTGCTGAGTGTTGATTCACAGTGAGTTGAGAGAAAAACCACCGAAATCCGATCCTGCACCTTTGCTCCATCCTCCTCTACCACGTCCGCCCGTGCCACACACCACTCCATCCACCCAATGCAAACTCGATCTCGTACACATTCCCAGCAACCTAACCCATCTGCAAATCTACATACAAACAACACTACCAAACCCCTCTCACTCGTTCCGAAGTCCCTCACTCAAGCCCTTTCTGATCCTAATTGGTGTGTCGCCATGGCCAACGAGTTTAAGGCTTTAACAGACAATAATACGTGGGAACTGGTTCCAAAACCTGCAGATACACACATTATCAATTGTATGTGGCTATATAAACATAAATTTCATGCTAATGGGTCACTTGAACGATACAAGGCCCGGCTAGTTATTTAAGGCAAATGTCAGCGAGTTGGTTTAGATTGTGATGAAACATTTAGCCCCATTGTAAAACCTACTACTATACGCACAGTTCTCAGTTTAGCTGTGATATATTTAATTCAATATATGTGTTCTCACTAAATGGAAGTCAAAACTGTTGGAAGGTTGAAAAAGCACCACTGTAGGTTGAAACCGTTTGTATATAAGATTAGCAATAGTTGGCATATTAGGTGGCGCCTTAGGATTCCATCTTAGTGTTGTGTGAGGTTTGAAGATGACAATTAGGTGCGAGAGGATTGTGACTCTGTTGTCAAAAGCCTCTAGGCTAGTGCTTAATGATTGTGGCCTGAAGCTTATGTGCTTGACTGCTGGGATGGCGACTTGGCTGGCAACACCTCTGAGTTAGGGTCGTGATCCTGTTGTTTTTAAATCTTGCACAATTCAAGAAGAAAAACTATATACTATATAAAAAAAGAGTTGCAAAGAAGAATAAGTGCTGAAAAGAAACAAAAAATATATATATAGTGCAGCTTAGCTTTCATCCAAAATAAGTTAGTTTTAAATACACATGGGTATTAGGTTACAGTGGTAGAAAAATCATGGAATTTTGATTTAATCTTTGCTTTGGAGGTTTGAAAACAGGAATAGATACCGACTTGTGAGGCTCATGATTAATAAAATAGAATACTTGAACTTAAATGCTATACTCTTGGGGGCTTGGATGATCGGCGGTTGGGTTTAAGTGGAGAACCATACCTTGTGATCACGGTTAACACGTTAGTAAAATTTAATAAGTAATTAGACTTAAATGTTGGAAACCGGATTTAAACTTGACTATGATTCCATAGCATAATTCTTTTTCAGGGACGAAAAAAGATAAGTGTGGGGATATTTGATATAGTGTTAATTAGTTGAGTTTATAGTGTCAGTTTCGTGTCTGTTTCAAGTCTTTGTGTGTTTTATTTAGTTATTAGTCCATATTATTTGTTCAAGTTGGTATTTGCAGTGGCTCGGGTGAATTTGAAGCTAAAACGGTCAGAAAACGAGAAAGAACGAGATCCCGGGGCGTCGTGATGGAGTTTGAAGATGAAAAGAATAAAAAAAATCAGAAAAACAACCTCTCGCGCTACGCGAGAGGGTTTGGATCACATCGGCGCGCTACGCGAGAGCTGAAAAAGGTGGTGAAATGACCAAATTACCCTTAAAGAACCCGTGGATCTACCCGAGATGCCACCCGACTATTTTGTCGGGTTATGCAGACCCTCGCGCTATGCGCCACTCATTTGAAGAGCCCGTCGCGCTACGCGACGGGTGTTTAAGTCGGCAAAAAACGTATTTTTCATTATATAAACCCTAGTTGTCAAATTTGAGAAAAGAAAGAAGGCATTGGACGGCTAGAGGACGATTTGCAGAAGAGGTTTGAAGGTTTTGGAGCTCTTGGATGCTTGGACTGAAGCTTTGGAGTTGAAGATCGAGTTTTCGGCATTCAATCAATCCGGTTTTACGTTTCTAGACTTTGTGTTTAGTTTTTAATTGTATTCAGTGACTTCAAAAACCTGTTTTGCTTCTGTTTTGATGATGAATATTGGCTAGAACTCTTGTACTACCTAGGTTGTGATGATTATGCTTGATTAACATGAATTTTATCGGTTTTATGGTTTGATCTTGTGATTTTGTAATAAACGAATGATTTAATATGAATGATCAGATGTGTATGAGTAATAAAGTTCTGTTCTTGTGATTGATTTCCAGTTTTCATGTGATTTGGTGAATATCTTTCATAGGATAATTGCATGCTAGATCGTTTACTTTGTGTTCTCGATTTGTGGATGGTTTGCTAGACGTAGTATTCCATTAAATTGGTAATCTTGAATTGAACTAAACTAATTATTCAAATAATCTAAAATCTGTGAAGTTGTTAGGTTATCGGTTAGTCTCGTGTGATTGAATTGCTATTCGAGAGTGTTCGTGAGAAAATCCCGTTTAGTGTGTCTTTCACATCTTGTTAATCGAGTCTATCTATTCATCTTAGATCTATCCTCTTCACTTTAGGGTGTTGTGATAGTCATGCCGTAAGGTAGATTGCTTTTCGGGAGTTTTATTACTAAGTTAGAAAACCTGTGAGGGAGATCTAGCTAAACCGGTAGTAAACGGGCTTTAGGGTTTCTTAGTTGTCATCCTTGAGAAGGGTTGAGGATTCTCAAAGTCATCCTTTAGTTTAGAATCTTAAGATCCTGTTTTCACAAATCATTCCATTAACGATAGAAGAAGTGTTAGTCAAGTATAGGATTCCAGCCTAGGTAGTGTTTTAACATCATCTGAATTCAGTCTCAGCTTTCTCGTGTGTCTTTAGTCTGTTCTCATTTAAGTTCTTATTTTAAGTCTTTTAGAATTAGTACCTAAATTCCCCCCAATTCCAGTTTTATTTAATTAAGTCTAGTTTTTGTTTTTCATTAGGAGTCTCGTGGGTTCGATATCCGGACTTACTTTTAGCTTTACTAGAGTCGATAGGTACGCTTGCCTGTCAGTAGTTTAGTTTTTAAGTGTCTAGAGTATTACTTAGTGTTTAATTTGGAGTCGTTTTAATTGTTTTTTATTTCATCTACTTTGTGCACATCAAGCTGTTTCTTGATCTTGGCCCATTAATCAGTTAGACGTTAAGAACGCATTTCTACACGGGGACTTGAACGAAACTGTGTACATGCACCAACCCCCTGGTTTTCGTAACAGGTCTAACCCGTCTTATGTGTGCAGGCTTTGTAAATCTCTATACGGGTTAAAACAGGCACCGCGAGCCTGGTATCAACGATTTGCTAATTACTTGCTCTCTTGCGGTTTTCGCAGCTCCTCCTGTGACACATCCCTTTTCATTTATAAAAAGGGAACTCGGATGGCTTATCTATTACTTTATGTGGATGACATAATCCATACCGCCTCCGATGACCAACTCCTAGGTGATATCATTTCATCTCTTTCTAAGGAGTTTGCCATGACAGATTTGGGGAAACTACATCATTTTTTGGGCATACAGGTTACACAGAAATCAGGAGGGTTGTTTCTTTCGCAACAAGCATATGCCTCGGACATCATTAATCGGGCCAACATGCAAAATTGTAAACCTAGCTCTACTCCTTGTGACACTGATTCTAAGCTAAGTGCCACGGCTGGAGCACCACTCTCAGATGGCTCTTTATATCGAAGTCTAGGTGGGGCACTTCAATACTTGACATTTACGAGACCCGACATTGTCTACGTGGTGCAACAGGTTTGCCTATTCATGCATGCTCCGCGTGAACCTCATTTTCAGTTCCTTAAACGTATTCTGAGGTATTTAAAAGGCACGCTCTCTCATGGATTATTAATCACTCCCTCTAAGTCTACGTCGCTTACTGCATATTCGGATGCCGACTAGGGGGGTGCCCTGACTCTCGACGCTCCACATCGGGTTATTGTGTTTTTATGAGGGATAATCTTCTCTGTTGGTCTTCAAAGCGTCAACACACAGTATCCCGTTTGAGTGCCGAAGCCGAATACCGTGGTGTGGCTAATGCCACAGCTGAAGTAACCTAGCTACGGAATCTGCTCCTTGATCTTTCAGTTCCTATACGAGAGGCTAGCATCATTTTTTGTGACAATGTTTCAGCTGTGTACCTCTCCGGCAATCCTGTCCAACATCAGCGCACCAAACATGTTGAAATTGACATACATTTTGTGCGGGACAAGGTTCGAATAGGAGACATCCGGGTTCTACATATACCTGCACATTACCAATACGCAGATATCTTCACGAAGGGCCTTCCTAGAGCTCTATTTCAGCGTTTCAAGACCAGTCTGCGCATTCTTCCCCATGCTCAAACTGCGGGGGCGTATTAGTCAATATATTATTTATGTATCTTATTTTACCTTTATTGTAATTCCCATAAATTAGCATAGTATCCTAATTTAGCTCTATGGTTTGTTAGTCTTTTGGTTGTATATATTGGGCATTGATGATATGAAGAAAGCAAGGGAAAATACTTCCTTATTTCACTTTCACCACTTACCATCACAATTTCACCAACCATCACCAACGATTCCGAGTCCCAGCACCAAAACCATGACACCACTACCACTGTCGTTGATTCTGATTCATATAACCCCACGACACCACCTCCACCACCACCATTATTGATTCCATTCCATCATTCTCTCTCTAACATTAACGTTTACGAGATTCACTTCTTGATCTTGATCTTCAAGGATGCAAACCCAGATAGCATTCTCTTTTGTTCTTATGGGTTTTGATTTGGGGATTTCTTGAAATCCTTCCTTAAAAGATTTGTAGACCCACTTAGGTGTGTTTTTTATTATTATTATTTATGTTGATGTCGATGGATACTTCCAGTATATATGATTTTTGATGTGATTTTGGTTACTAATTTTATGGTTTACTTGGGTGTTCAGGTGATTACTAACTAAGTACATATTTATATTTCAAATGGATTAGATCCCATTTTATTAGGTTTTAATTATGTTCATTTTTATATATGTTTTTTTAAGTAATTCATTGTGAGGAATTACAATATGATGTACTTCACTGTAAAGTATATCAATATGATGTAATTCATTGTTAGCATTAGGATTTTATGATGTAATTCACTTAAAGTATTAGGATTTGGCATTTGGAAAAATGATGTTTTGTCTACACGTTACAAAATGACTACAGTGATGTAATTCACTGTAAGTAATTATAAAAATGATGTTTTGTCTACATGTTAAAAAAGATGTTTTGATGCAGTAGTGTAACAACAGTGATGTAACTCACTGTTATTCGATGTAATTCATTGTATTAGGTATGATTTTATGTTTAATTTAATCTTTTTGTTATTAATACACCATGTTTGTTTGATGTAATTTACTTCAAATATTAGATTTTGCATATGAACATGATGTAATTCACTGTAATATGTGACATATAGAAAAAAATTTAAAAAAAAATCCAAGACTATACTAGAATTAAAGAGAATAACAAGACGACTATAATAATATAATTTTTATAAAAAAATTAACAATTTATGAAAAAGTTATAGCGGCTATAAAAACAAAGAGGGTAAAAATTTTAAATAGAAAAAAAGGAATTAGGGGGAAATAGGAGGGACATGTCATATTCTTGTTAAAAGCTTAATTTTAATGAGTGGATAAAATGACTATTTTGCCCTTTTTATTAAAAAAAGAATAGAATGATCTAGTACATTGATTTCTTGATCCATGGTTGGTATTGAGTTAAAGAGTTCTCATAAAAAGGTTGGGTTCTCAGTAGAACCAAACCCTATAGGGTAAGGTTCCTTTGTTAAACATTGTTTATTGCGATAACCCGTTAACCCTAATGTAGCGAACACTTACACCACTGTAACTAACATTTACATCGTGTTACACCACTGATGTAATGATTTTCTCTCCATTTTTAAAAAACTCCACCATTTTTTTATAACGTTTTTAACTTTTTGTATGACGTTATTTTTTAAACAAATTACATCATTAAATATATCGTTTTAATATCTAAAATTTAAGTATAGTCTTGCTATATTTTTTAAAAAAAATTTAACATTCGTTTTGGACCACTAGTTTTACCACTGTAACTCTAAGTTACAATGGTGACGTGGCTTGCTGTGGACCACTAGTTGGGTTAATGGGTTATCGCAATAAACAAGGGTTAACATTTGATCTCTTCCCTATATATATATATATATATATATATATATATATATATATATATATATATATATATATATATATATATATATATATATGCACATATATATATATATATATATATATATATATATATATGCATATATATATATATATATATATATATATATATATATATATATATATATATATATATATATGCACATATATATATATATAGATATATATTTATATACATATATATAGATATCTATATATGTATATATATATGTATATATAGATATATATACATATCTATATATAGGTAGATCTATATATATATATATGTATATACATCTATATATATGTATATATATCTATATATATATATGGAAATATATCTATATCTATATGCATATATATGTATATCTATATATATATATGCATATATATGCATATCTATATCTATATGCATATATATGGATATCTATATATATATATGCATATCTATGTATATATATATGCATATCTATGTATATATGTATGCATATCTATGTATATATGTATGCATATCTATGTATATATGTATGCATATCTATGTATATATGTATGCATATCTATGTATATATGTATGCATATCTATGTATATATGTATGAATATCTATGTATATATGTATGCATATCTATGTATATATGTATGCATATCTATGTATATATGTATGCATATCTATGTATATATGTATGCATATCTGTGTATATATGCATATATATGTATATATATATATATGCATATATATGTCTATATATGCATATATATGTTTATATATATGCATATATATCTATATATGCATATATATGTATATATATATGCATATATATATATATATGCATATATATATGCATATATATACATATATATATGTATATATATTGCATATAATACATGTTTTCCATTGTTGATACAGAAAATGAATGTAACATATATAAACTTTAACACAATGAAGCAACAGAAGTTTAGAGGGCACCAAGTGAGAACAGCTACAAGCAATGGGGTTACCAAAATTCACAGGCTTCAAGTGACACTTTCTCATCAGGGTCTTTGTTCACTTGTAGCATGTATTCAATTACATTATGCAAATGTGGCTGCAAGCACAAAGGCATGTTGAACAGTATAAAATAAAAAAAGAGAGATGATCCCACGTTTATAAATGAGAAAAATCACAATCGGTAGGACTACTGATGTAATAAGAAAGCAGCAAGATGTACAAAGTATGATTATGATTTATGAGAAGTAGAAAAATAAAAATTCAGATAAAACCCACCTCAAGGAAAGAAGGACGAACTTCAATTAGCTGAACAAAAGCCGAACAAACCTATCCACCATGTGTGTAATTATTATTAATGATAAAAGGCAACACTCCAAAAGAAAGCAATTTCAATTAAGCACAATTCAAATAACAATAAAAAATAAAAATAATAATAATAATAAACTAAATTTGCAAAACTCGTTTTGAAAAAAAAGGGTGCTGGACAAAACTGCATTTGTTAACATCAATGACCAAGAAACAAATAAGAACACAAATACATAAGTAAAAATTTTAAGGAAAACCCTACTAAATATTATGCAGGAAGGATTAACATTTAAAATGTCAAGGGTAGAAGCACATACCAATTTCCGTACTTCTGATAATGGATCATTAGCAAGAACATGTTGAGGCCCCTTCGGATCATCTATGTAGGATCAATTAGTGGTTGGATGAACAACATCAAGGGTATGCACAAAAGTGCAGTGACCCGGTGTAAAACAGGGTCAAACGGGAACACACAATTCAAACAAAATACACACTGTTTTCACACACTAAATATCATGCAACATAACCTATTTATAGGTTGAATTTGGCGGTTACTTTCTAACCGACATATCTCCTAAATTCCCGCTAATTCATACGGGTTTGACTTTTTATAATTGACTTCTAATTTTGACTTTCTAAATACTAAATTCTTATGATTATCTTGATTATTAATCTTCCAACATTCACTCCCCTAATCAAGATAATCTTAATCTTGTCTTCTCTGCACTTGCTCATCCAATTCTGCAGTCTTCTTCGTTCCTTCTTCGGTTGACTTTCAAATTCCAATTTTGACTTCGACTCTCCGGATCCTTTGATCAAGATTAAGCGGAGTTAACGCTGTCTCTGTCGAATTGAATCTGATTCGATATGATCTGAAGGATTTCGGTCTCGATAGTTATCGATCGGTATCCGAATTGAACAGTCGGTTCAATGGTTTCGGTCCTATGATCGACAATTAACGATTCCACTTCTGTTTTCCTTTCAATTGCCTTTTCTCTTTGTCTCTGAGATCTTCCTTTGAATCGTTGAAGATCGTTCAATACTTCAATTCTGTTTCAATAACCCAATTTGAAGACTTGATTCACGATCAATCTTTTCTCTCTGTTCCTTTTTGCGATGATCTGTCAATCGATGTTTCCCTGCATCGATTACTTCCTTCTCGTTTCTGTCTCTCCTTGGCCTTCTGCCGGAAACGAGGATCACAAAAATAACACTTGATTTCTTCTCTTCTCTGTTTCTTTCTCTCGATCTTCTTCACTTCTCTGTTTTCTTCCTCTCTTCTTGCAATGGCGATTTCATGACTGCTTTCGATTGATCCCTTGTAACCAACGCTCTGATACCATGTTGAGGCCCCTTCGGATCATCTATGTAGGATCAATTAGTGGTTGGATGAACAACATCAAGGGTATGCACAAAAGTGCAGTGACCCGGTGTAAAACAGGGTCAAACGGGAACACACAATTCAAACAAAATACACACTGTTTTCACACACTAAATATCATACAACATAACCTATTTATAGGTTGAATTTGGCGGTTACTTTCTAACCGACATATCTCCTAAATTCCCGCTAATTCATACGGGTTTGACTTTTTATAATTGACTTCTAATTTTGACTTTCTAAGTACTAAATTCTTATGATTATCTTGATTATTAATCTTCCAACATTCACTCCCCTAATCAAGATAATCTTAATCTTGTCTTCTCTGCACTTGCTCATCCAATTCTGCAGTCTTCTTCGTTCCTTCTTCGGTTGACTTTCAAATTCCAATTTTGACTTCGACTCTCCGGATCCTTTGATCAAGATTAAGCGGTGTTAACGCCGTCTCTGTCGAATTGAATCTGATTCGATATGATCTGAAGGATTTCGGTCTCGATAGTTATCGATCGGTATCCGAATTGAACAGTCGGTTCAATGGTTTCGGTCCTATGATCGACAATTAACGATTCCACTTCTGTTTTCCTTTCAATTGCCTTTTCTCTTTGTCTCTGAGATCTTCCTTTGAATCGTTGAAGATCGTTCCATACTTCAATTCTGTTTCAATAACCCAATTTGAAGACTTGATTCACGATCAATCTTTACTCTCTGTTCCTTTTTACGATGATCTGTCAATCGATGTTTCCCTGCATCGATTACTTCCTTCTCATTTCTGTCTCTCCTTGGCCTTCTGCCGGAAACGAGGATCACAAAAATAACACTTGATTTCTTCTCTTCTCTGTTTCTTTCTCTCGATCTTCTTCACTTCTCTGTTTTCTTCCTCTCTTCTTGGAATGGCGATTTCATGACTGCTTTCGATTGATCCCTTGTAACCAACACTCTGATACCATGTTGAGGCCCCTTCGGATCATCTATGTAGGATCAATTAGTGGTTGGATGAACAACATCAAGGGTATGCACAAAAGTGCAGTGACCCGGTGTAAAACAGGGTCAAACGGGAACACACAATTCAAACAAAATACACACTGTTTTCACACACTAAATATCATACAACATAACCTATTTATAGGTTGAATTTGGCGGTTACTTTCTAACCGACATATCTCCTAAATTCCCGCTAATTCATACGGGTTTGACTTTTTATAATTGACTTCTAATTTTGACTTTCTAAATACTAAATTCTTATGATTATCTTGATTATTAATCTTCCAACAGAACAAACAAACCTTGCAGGTATGTATCCATAGACATATACAAAATCCGTAGGAAGTTAATGCATATAATGACTAGCATACTGCAGTGTAAAATACAGTTATTTCATAGAATGATAATAATACTTACTGGTGGCATCAACATAATATACTGATTTATGGAACCTAACGCAAGCTTTCTAAGGGTGGCATTCGGAGATTGAAATAACTGTATGAAAAAAGCACCATAAAGAGTTAAGCCCATGTGAAATGAACAAGAACATATGTCCATACATGCAACATGGAGCTTAAAAAGTTGTAAAGAACAATAATAAATATATATACAGAGAGAGAAAGAGAGAGAGATACACACACAAATAAATATATATATACACACACACAGACGCATAAAGTGCTGATAAATAGATAATCTTACCTGGAGTAATCTTGGGAGAAATATATCAATAGGCCGTTCAGATGATCCAGGACTTTCTGCATCCAGAACTTGAGGAATATCCTCACAAATCTGTATTTTACAATAACTTCAATGAGTAAGTCAATTACCCTTCATAATTTTATATATAGTAACTTATCATGCATACCATCTGTACGCTCAATGTACAGTTACTTAAGCGTGTTTTAGGAAGTTACTATAAAAAAATCACCCTGCTGTTTGTGAATATGTTTCAGTGGTGTTATATAGAGTGTATTGATCTAAAAAGATTAGTAATGCTCATGTCAGACAAGGATATTATATAAAATTTTTGACCTGAATTCTCTGGTACCATTAAAAGATAACTCTTGCTAAACAAAAGGTTTTTATTTCTTATTCTCATTTTAGTTCTCAAACATAACGAAGTTGTGATTAACTGCTCAAGCAGTAAAAAATATCCCATTCCATTCATCAACATTCAAACATGAGAAAGCACACAAGGCATAGAAGCAAACAAAAGAAACAAGTACCAAATGTACAAAACCTTCTAGGAAGAAACATGTATTAACTAAAATAACAAATAACAAGAAATGAAAAAACTATCGAAATACGACAAAAAATATAAAAAATACCTTAGACAAAGCATCCATAGCCCCTTCCATATGAACCAAGTCATTACTATCCAAACACTTGACAAGTGCATGCAACAACTCAGGCCATCCTAAAACACCCCCTAGCTGAACAACAACACTGATGATTGTTCCCGAAGTAGATCTGATTTGTCTATCTGTTGATCCTAAGCATTGTAACAGCGCAGCTTTTATGTATTCCTGATTTGTTGGAAGCATTGTCTTGAATGTGGTTTTTAGATTATTTTTCAGAAGCAATCCAGCAGCCTGCCGGACCTCCACTGGCCTACCCTGTAAATTATACAGCACAAACATGCATATCAAACTACATCTCTAGTCCCTCTTGCAAACAAAAACAATAAACATCAAACCAACAAATTGATAGGAAAGGATGATAAATAAATAAAAAAAAAACCCTATCTAGTAATTTTTTTTTTTCGTAGAAGCATATACAGCTATTTTATGAATGACAAGCAATTGCTTCTTCAATATCAAAAGAGACCACATGAAAGATATATACAAGATATCTATATAGGTGTTTGCACCACCTAAATGGCAGGGAACATACTGTTGGATATCAAGCTATTAGAAGAACTAAAAACAATAGCAACTGATCGAATTGTTTGTATGTGAGTGTGATGTAAACAATATTGAAATAAATATTGCAGTGAAGTGAATGAAAAGCTTGGTTTATTCAATAGCCATAGAGTCTATAAATAGACTTACAAGAGAACGTGGGATCAATTAAAACACAATAAAACTCCTACTTTCTACCTAAAGAACCGGTAAACCATAACTTACTTTTACCCAACGTGCTTCTACCTTAACGTTCATCTCCCCTTGATCCGGTCAAAGTTAAATACCAATTTAAATAGCTAACAACTAACAAAAACCAAAATATAAAAACTTAAATGCTTAATCTTCAAGTTTCCAAGCATGCACTGCACGTGAAGTCTTGAACTTTAGCTTATTCCATGCAAACTAATTATAACTCATGCCTCTTGACCCGCGACCCGTAAACAAACCCGATTAAACCCAATATTCACCCCCTTAATCGGTGTTTGTTAACACCGCTATGTTCACAGTAGCGCCGGTCCATCATCCTCATATCGGTTCAAGTTGAGTTCATCTTTTTTCTCCCACTTTGGACACTCCGATATGTAATGCCCAAACTCGTTGCACTTATAGCACTTTATGTGGCTCCTGTCCCATTGCACTCGACCGTCTCCTCGACCTCTCCCGGATCTCCGACCTCCACCTCGGCCACGTCCACTGTCTTCCCGACTCGAGTTTCGACAACCGCAATGCTCACACTTATGCTCCTTTTCTTTTGCCTTCTCATCCGAACCTACAAACAAAAGTTGATTTTGATGCTCGGTTTGAGACTTGTCATCCTTGATCCTCTCTTCATATGCTTTTAGCCGACCAACAACTTCATCATAGGTAATGGTCTTCAAATCTACAACTTGTTCAATTGAAGCCACCATATGAATAAAACGTTTAGGCAACCCGTTAAGAAATCTCTTAACTAATTTTGTTTCTTCTATAACTGAACCAAGTGAGGCGGCTCGAGAAGCATACTCCGACAACTTGTTAGCAAAGTCATCAATAACACCTTGGTCCTTCATCTTGAGACTTTCAAACTCAGACATTAGAGTTTGAAGCCTTGCTTCCCGGATCCGTTCCGCACCTAAATGACGGGTTTTGAGAGCATCCCAAATCTCCTTGGCGGTTGTGAGATTTCCTATTTGCAAAGCTTGTTCCTCGGGTATAGATTGGAACAAAAGAGCAGTTGCAATATGATTCTTCCTAGCATCCACGTTGGTTCCTGGTTCGATTGTTTCCCACACCCTATGAACATTGAAAATAACCTTCATGCTCATGGCCCATACCATGTAATTTGTGGAAGACAACATCGGACATTGAAGAGAAATGGTGTTGTTGCTCTCCTTAACATTGGTCGACACTTCTTGGTTTTCCGGTTAAGCCATTCATGTAAATACCAAAGATCAATAATCAACTAAAACACTGCTGAAAGTATTACCTGCAATCACCTCTTGCTACCTTTCTCCTGCTATTTTACAACCTCTGATCATTACCTTCTGGTTGCTTAATCCCTTCTTCGTTCTTCGATCAACACAACCGGGTTACAAGCCTGCTGATTTGGCCTGAATCAAGACTTGTGTCTACTACCCTTTGACCCGCTAGAACCAAACCCTTCTAACTGCTGACTGCGATCACCTAAGCTCTCTGATCACTGCTGATCTAAAACATCTCCGATCACTGCAGATCAGTCACCTCCGATCGCTACTACCCCCTTGAACTCTCTCCGCTCTGATACCAAATGTTGGGTATCAAGCTATTAGAAGAACTAAAAACAATAGCAACTGATCGAATTGTTTGTATGTGAGTGTGATGTAAACAATATTGAAATATATATTGCAGTGAAGTGAATGAAAAGCTTGGTTTATTCAATAGCCATAGAGTCTATAAATAGACTTACAAGAGAACGTGGGATCAATTAAAAAACAATAAAACTCCTACTTTCTACCTAAAGAACCGGTAAACCATAACTTACTTTTACCCAACTTGCTTCTACCTTAACGTTCATCTCCCCTTGATCCGGTCAAAGTTAAATACCAATTTAAATAGCTAACAACTAACAAAAACCAAAATATAAAAACTTAAATGCTTAATCTTCAAGTTTCCAAGCATGCACTGCACGTGAAGTCTTGAACTTTAGCTTATTCCATGCAAACTAATTATAACTCATGACTCGTGACCCGCGACCTGTAAACAAACCCGATTAAACCCAACACATACAAGTCTACTGTCCATAAATGACAGTTATTTTCTTCATCATGATTGGTACCGAGTTGGCCAGTACATGATAAAAAGAAAAGATTATTTTATTTGCCACACCAAAGTGGGATAAATAGGACAAGAACAAAAAGTTTCTAGTTAAAACATGAGTTGATATGGTTTTATCTGTTAGGGATCCGGGTTTAGATCGACACATAAACACAATCAAACTGCAAGAGAAAATAATAACAGAGATGAACACGCGAGATTTAACGTGGTTCGGTCGATGTGACCTACGTCCACGGGCTGCAACCAGGATAATACTTTTATTGCTTTCTGCCTCACTCGTAAGGAATTACAAGTACAATACACAATATAAATAGGTAAAATTAGGGTTTATAATTTAATCCCCTAGAAAACCTTAATGGGCTAAAATTAAAAAAAACGGGCCAGGTATTTAATTTAATTAATTTGCCACTAAGTTGTCTTTTAACCCAAGCCCAAATCAAGACTCCACAAACCCAACAATCTCCAACTTGGAGGCTTGATCATCTTCAAATTGCCTTCCGATATGAACACTTGTACCTCTTGTAATCTTCCTCGTCTTCCGGGTTGCAGCGGCCTTCTCATCAGTTAAACTGAAGGCCCGTTGAAGCTCTCCCGAGCTTCAACATATCAGTCACGGCTGTATCTGCCCCTAACCTGTTCTCCGTCCCTACCGGCTCCCACTGAAACAAACTGCCAGACCCTGGAATACCTTGAGAACAAACACTCTCCATATTTAGCAAGTAATCCTCTGGAGAGATTTTATCAGATGGAATATTAGTTCTTTCAACCCACTGTTGTCTAGGAGCTGTAACTGAAGCACAACCTGTACTCCCACTGCCACGAAATCCTTTAACTGGTTTTCCTGAACTCTTCCATGCATATTCACTTTGAATCTTTCCTGTGACTCTAGGTTTCTTACTTGCAAAGCAAACCTTCTTCTGCTCACGAGATTCTGTAAATTTTTTAATCTTTTGCTGAACTGGAACATCACTTCCTTCAGATGGTAAACTGACCATATACAATGAACCCATTTTCTTTCCACGAGCAATGACAAGATTCCCTTTAACAACTTTCCACTGCTTATTCCCGAACTTAACCTCATGTCCCTGTTCATCCAACTGACCGACAGAAATCAACTGTTTCTTCAAATCAGGAATCACCCTGACATCTTTCAAAGTCCATGAACCAGCTGAAGTAACTAAATCCATGTCACCCATGCCCGTAACATCAAGAACATCATTATTCGCCAGTCTTACCTTACCAAAATCACCTTCTTTTAGATTCTGCAATGCTTCGCTACTGTGGGTAGCATGAAACGAAGCTCCAGAATCCATGACCCATGAATCCACACTACTCTCCATGCTACAGATTAAAGCATCATCATCTGAGTAGTCTGCTGCAGTGTTGACTTCTTTTTGATCATTTAGACACTGATTCCTGAAGTGTCCCACCTGTTTATAGTTCCAACATGTCACATCATTTCGAGCCCTAGACTGACTCCTTTTCCTGTTCTTGCTCCCACTACCTCTGTTATTCTTTCTTCCTCTGCCAACATTCAGTAATTCACTTGATGTTTCACCTGAATTTCTTCGTCTGGTGTCTTCGCCCATAACAATATCCCGGATCCCATTTAAAGTGAACGTGCTGGTGGAACTAGTAATCGCTGTAACAGTACCAGCCCAACTATCAGGCAATAATGATAATAGTAGTAGAGCCTGAACCTCATCCTCGAATTTGATGCCAACTGACCCAAGCCTTGACAAAATCGAGTTCAAGTTGTTAATGTGCATTAAAATTGAACTTCCCTCTTTCATCTTTGTATTAACCAGCTCTCGAATCAATAAAACTTTATTTGCTGCCGAAGGCTTCTCGTATATATTAGATAACGCATCCATGATACCTTTCGCTGTAGTTTCCTTCAGAATGTTGAACGCAACATCCTTTGTCAGCGACAACCTAATAACTGCCTTGGCCTTTTTATCTAAAGTTTTCCACTCAGTTGCTTCCATCTTTTCTGGTTTATCACCCAAAACAACATCCAAGTCTTTCTGAACAAGCAAATCCTCCATTTGCATTTTTCATTAACCAAAGTCGTTTCCATTAAACTTCTCAATCTGAAGTTTTCCGCTCTCAGCCATTATCTCAAACTACAATTTGTTTACTAATCGAGTCAAGACTGAAAATAGTGTCAAACACAACTATGGCCGGCTGCCTGAACTTGAGTGTTGTTCTATTAAACACTACCCTTTTTTCCTCAGCCTCAAAAAATAGTAAACAAACGAGTTCAAAAAATGCGCCTGAGATTTCACGACTTTGGATCTTGATAACTATTTAAAAAATACTTGGATAAAATAACCAACCCCACTGATCTTGGCTACACTACCATAGATCTCGACAATCACACCAAAAACGAACTAATGAGTACGGCGGAAAAGAATAAAAGAAACCTGAGATAAACCAGAACTGAACAACAACCCGTAAAACGTACCTGTTTTGTTTCTTCTGATGGATGCAAGACTACAGCAATATGCGGGTTACAACCACCCTGTGTCCTTTTCTTTCTTCTATGTGCGACAGAGAAAAGAAAAAACAATAATATGGTGCTTCTGCTGTTTTTTTTAATGCCGTAAAGAAAAGAAATCACACAATTGCAGAATATATAATAATTTGAATTATTGTCGTTCTTGCGCACGTGAACACCATGGAAAAAAAACAGAGATCTTTTTCCTTCTTGATTTACGTACAAAGCATCACAAAAGTCAAACAAAATAAATCCTTTTCTTTATTCCTTATCAATGATGGGGTTGATAAATCAAATTGGTGATCGATTGAGTACGTCAGCAGATTTGCCGCCGAATAACCCTAGATCGCAACTGTCTCGCGATGTGTTTTTCCCGTGTGTAACGAGCCGTAGCTCTGATACCACTTGTTAGGGATCCGGGTTTAGATCGACACACAAACACAATCAAACTGCGAGAGAAAATAATAACAGAGATGAACACGCGAGATTTAACGTTGTTCGGTCAATGTGACCTACGTCCACGGGCTGCAATCAGGATAATACTTTTATTGATTTCTGTCTTACCCGTAAGGAATTACAAGTACAATACACAATATAAATAGTTAAAATTAGGGTTTACAACTTAATCCCCTAGAAAACCTTAATGGGCTAAAATTAAAAAAACGGGCCAGGTATTTAATTTAATTAATCTGCCACTAAGTTGTCTTTCAACCCGAGCCCAAATCAAGACTCCACGAACCCAACATTATCCATTATATGTTCTTTTTATGTCTTTAGTAGAAACTGAGAAGTACAATTTCTATCCATACTTAAGAGTGATACCGTAAGTTTTTAAGACTTCTTAGACATATAAAGTGTGCTAATAGTCTTATAAATAACTTTAACCTGACAATTAGGGAAATCGTCCAAACTTTATTTGAAGTCTTTGATTTTTTGAAGCAATAATATTTTAGATTCGTATATTGTGATGTTTGGGGCCCTTCACCTACTTTATCTAGGTTCTTTCTATTATATGTTGATCATCATACCCGTTACATGTGGTTGTATCCTTTAAAGCAAAAATCTGATGTTTTTCAAGCCTGTAAAAACTTTGTAGCCATGGTGGAAAGACAATTTAACACCAAATTAAAAGGTGCTCAATCTAATTGGGGAGGGGAATTCAAAATTATTCACCGGCGGTCATGTCCTCACACAAATGCACAAAACGGTTTTGTTGAGCGCTGAAAGCGTCAGGTTGTGGAAACTGGGCTTCCCTTCTCGCCCAATCTAACCTTCCACAAAAATTCTGGCATTTTGCATTTAAAACCATCGTGTACCTCATAAACCAATTACCATCTCGCATCTCATCCAACAAATCACCCTTCCCATATGTCTTCAACCGTAAACCCGATTATGCGTTTCTTCGAGTGTTTCGTTGTCAATGTTTTTCGTACATGCGCCCTTACAACCGCCACAAATGGGTTTTCACTCCACATCTTGCATTTTTCTAGTTTATAGCCATGTTCACCATGGTTATCGACTTATTGTTGCTTCGACATGGCAACCAAACGTATCTGCATCACACGCCATGTTCGCTTCAACGAACATGTTTTTCCCTTTACTGCACCAGCCACACAACCTGCAATAACCACACCACCCACATCCTTCTCTATCTTCCTTGACCCACCTCTATTTTTTCCTTACCGAAGCCGATCCAACCAATGCTTCTCCCACTACCTCTACCGGCACTGAAAGCTCCTCGACCCATCTCACACAACTGTCATCAACCTCAACTATAGCCCCCCGTCAACACAACTCCACCTACTTCACCAACCCCACCACCTCAGCCTCGACCTTCTAGCCTAAGATAAAATCCGAAACCTAAACCCCTCGACCATCACCGCTGCTGTCTCTTCTGATATTTCCATTGTTCCTACTTCTTTCACCGTCACCAACAATCTCCGTACTGGCGTCATGCCATGAACAAGGAGTTTAAAGACTTCATAAAATGGAACATGGTCATTAGAAACTTATGATAAACATATTAATCTTGATTGCAAGTGGGTGTATAGGTTAAAGTAATTGACTACGCAAAAACACTCGTTGCAAAGCACATCTAGTTGCAAAAGGTTTTCATCAACAACCCGACATTGACTATCATGAGACATTCAACTCTGTCGTCAAACCTACCACCATTCAAGTTGTCTTATCACTGGCGGTCACCAATAAATGGTATGTACGTTAATTAGAAGTGGAAAGTGCCTTTTTACATGGTGATTTAACGAAAACCGTGTACATGAAACAACCTCCTGGTTTTGTAGACCCAACCGAACCGGATCATGTATGTTTTCTTCACAAGTCTCTATATGGACTCAAGCAATGTAACACCCGGCCTCTTGTATCACCAATATTGTCCGTTTTGCCTACGAGGAGCTCACGGATTTGCTTTTGGTTGCCCAGGTGAAAACTTCCCAGGGAGGTCACCCATCCCTGGATTGCTGCCACCTGAGCATGCTTAACTATGGAGTTCTCCTCTCATCCACAACCAATACGCCCAAAACGCGTTGATGATATTAGAAACCAGATATTCCTTATGAACCAGGAATCTCTCCTTTCCACAGCCGATATGGGATAAATGTAGGGTTTCACAATCACCCCCATTTGGACTCATCGTCCTCGATGAGCCCGACAAGTCACCATCCTTGGTGAGGTATGTCCCACATCCCAAATGGCACAAGAGTGGCTATGATACCATTCTGTCACACCCCACTTTTTATAAGGATAACATGACAGATTAATACCAAACTTACAGCGGAAACTAAATATATATTTCACGGGATCAAAAGAGTCTTACAAGTAACTAATACATTACCATAATACTTGTTAAGAAAATAACTTAAGTTAACAAAAGCATGACTAAACCACTAGTATAAAACTCTTTAGCTGATTAGTCTTCTAGCCATTCCTATCTCTCTTGTTCTAGAAATTTATCTCTAATGTTCACCTGTAATACATGCTTAAAAAGGAACGTCAGCTTTTGTCGGTGAGTGCATGTAGCATATAACTTTATCAAAACAGTTTCAAACATATCTTGCAATGTAAAAGTACATGCATATAAATCATTTCAACTCTATCAAGCTATTAATGCGAAATTAGACCATATATACTTATCCAGCTTCTATACACATACAAGTATAAATCTGAAGTTTAGCGCCCTAACACGCATATAAACGGTACTGATTATACGTATATATGTCCCGAGTCATTTATATGATTTTTACACTGCAAACTTTACTTCAATCAAGAATTTAATGCATTTCAAACAATTACACTTTATTAGCAGGCATGTATCACAGATTTAAAAATGTTAACATGACTCACCTTAGCTCGACGTATTCGGTTTTTCGGTAACGTCTCAGTTTCCCAAATGCTATCCATTCATCATGTCAAACCTATAACATAGCAATTATATTTATTCTTGGTTCCTAAAATTCATGTTTGATATGTTTGAAGGTTCCTAAAAATAACATTCTGAACATGTTCATTTATATTAGAGATTAATAGCTTTGCTTAAATTCAAAATACTATTCTTATACAACAGTGTTTTCTTAAAATTTGTTAGAGTTAAATTTAACACTTAACTATAATTCTTTTTATTTCTCTGTCTAAACAAAATATAACCTTAACTACATGTAAAATCCTTGATTCTCAAATATAAATACGTACCAAAATGACAATATTAAATACTAAGCTTTGTAAACTTCGAATAAAGCTTTTGCCTTTCTTGCTCCCTTTGTTGATTAACCTATCAGACCCATACAATTTCCTTAATTAAATCTTAGTTTAACTTATAATACAAATTAAAAGTCAAACTTACTTACCAATATATAGAATAAACTAAATGGTATGGAGAATTCACTGATTCTCTTAATCTTAACCACCTTCTCCCAAAACTTCACCAATTTAGTTCTTGAGATTAGTCAATAACCACATTAGCACCACTGATTATGGCTCAAAGGATAAGAAGAATTTACTATTCTTTACTCTAGTAACATTCTAATGATATTTTGAGAATTAGATAGAGAAAATGAGAAGAGAAAATTAAAGCCATGCATTATGAATATAGATGAATGACATGAATCTGTTGGCTATTCCCTCTGTATAAAGTAAGCTGATGGGTGTTAGTCATACACCCATCGAGTTATAGGCTCCAAAGTTAGATCTTGAACCATCTGGAGAAAGGCTTGACCTTTTGCAGAGGCTTCAGCATCAGCATCAGCTTGAGCTCTTCTTATCAACTCTGCTTCCCTCATCTTGAGTATGTGCTTTCAGATGAGAGAAGCAATAAGAGAGTTGGAGGGGTTGGAGAGTGGTAACTCAGCTAGAGCATTTATATCAAATCTGCTAGAGTGTAGCAGAGATGATATATCTAGCTGGTTTGTTTCCCCTCTCTCTCTCTCACCAGCTAAAAGGCATCTGAAGGCTCATCGAACCTCCACTGAACTATAGGGCTTCTTGGCACTTGAGGAGTAGTTGGAAAGTTTTATATCTTCCTTTTGTCCAGCAGAGTCACCCGTCTTCTTCTCAGCTTCTTTTCCTTGTTATTTAGGTCATGTATGTTGAGGGAAAGAAGAATGAGACACTGGTCCAGGGTTGTTGTAGGGAGATCTAGGAGAGCTTCCCTTGAGAGAAGATTGACTGAGCCATCAAGATATCTCAGTTTGATTAAGTCTTCATCCCAAGAGAAGGAACTCAACCTAGTGCATTGGTTGAGTCCTTCCTGAATTTCCTCAAACTCCTGTACGGTCATGGGTCTGGGTAAATTTGAGGATGGTTGGGTTGTTGGTTTGGTTTTGGGTATGGTTTTAGGTTTCAGAGTTGGTGGTGGTGGTGGGGGTTTAGATATTTGTGGTGTGAGTTGTGAGGTGGTTGAAGGGGTTGGTTCAGGGGTGAAGGGTTCATCTATAGGTTCAGGTTTTATAGGGAAAGAAAAGGGAAAGGGTGTAGGTGGTTCAGTGGTTTATAGGAGTGGTGTTTGTTTGGATTTAAGAGTAGGCTTTGGTTTGGGTGTGGGTTTGGTGGCCATCCTCTTACTTGCAGTTTTCCATTGAACCTCCTGTCGGCTCCCCATTCGAATGTTAGTCTTTATGTAACTGACATGTCATTGTCTTTGTAGCCATAGATCCTAATTGCCTAGCTGAGAAGCAATGAGCTTTCATATAGGACTTCATCTAGTCCCTATCATCAGCTTGTTTGGCATTTAGCTCCTCAGCCTTCTCCTTCTTCTTATCTTTCTCTCTCAGCTTCTCCCTGACAGCCCTCTTCCCTTCCATCATTATTTTCTCATATTCTTGTTTGAAGAAGAACAAGATAGTGTCAAACTCATGAGGAGCCAGGTCTTCTTCCTTATATCCCCTAGAGCAGAGAAATGCTATTTTCTCTGCTCTCACCTTGGCCTGAGCCTAGATCTTAGCATCTTCTTTCTTCTTCCTTCTTTCCTCCTCCTTTGCCAACCTTGCTACTTCTGCTCTAAGGTTTTCTTCTCTAAGTTGACAAGATCTCATAGGGAAGTAGAAGAATTTCTTCACTTTGGATCCCAAGGTTGAGGATCTTGTCAATCAGCTCTGCCCTTCTTTTGTTGGCAAAGTGCTCATGAGCAGCTGCTGCTTCGGTTGCTGCCTTTCTACTGTCAGCCAACAGCTTCCCAGAGTCCACTTTTCCTTTCTTCTTTAACTTTTCCAGACTGTATTCCTCCTCTAGCTCTTCAGCGGTCAGCTTCGTCTTTCCTTTAAGGTCTGAGGAAGCTGATGGCTTAGGAGACTCAGGTTTGGATGGTTCAGGCTGACTGGGCAGATGAGAGATGGTGACAGAGAGGTTTACTATTACTTCCGTGACTTCAAACTTAGCCTCGGAAGTAATTTCCATGGATTTGGAAGTAGATTTGATTGCCTTGGAAGTAGACAGTAAACCTTCTTCGGAAGGGATTTCCTTGGCTTCGGAAGAGATTTCCTTAGCCTTGGAAGGAATTTCCTTGGCTTCGGAAGAGATTTCCTTAGCATCGGCAGTAACTTGACTTTCTGGCCCTCCTAAGTCAGGTGCTAGGCCATCGGTTTGTGCTTCCCCTTCGAAGTTAATCTCAGGTTCCACACTCCCCTTAGGTTGACCAACACCTTTCCTAGAGGTAGAAGGTCCAGTTAACTTTTGGAGCTCTTCAGCTCCAAAGTAAGTAAGAGTATGATCAGGGAGGGAATTCAGATAGGAACTTCATTTGAAACTAGTCTACAAGATTGATGGAAGTCCTGGGTTCCATCTGAACAGAAGAAATTGGCTCAGGAAGGGTATGTGTAAGGGAAGCTGGGATAGAGGAGGTGACTCCAAGAGGAGGGGTTGTGGAATGGTAGGCTCAATGAGGGTTGATGCTTGCTCCAAAGAGTGAGCAACCATCTCCCCCTGAGGTGATACCTGCTCCAAAGAATGAGCAGACACTCCCTCATCAGATGTTTGATCCTGCAAATTCTCCCCCTTTTTGGTAGCATCATTCTGAGAGTCAGATGAGCTAGAGGAAGAACTTGCAGAGAACTGGATTTGTACATGCCTAACAGATCTCTCTATCTGTTTCTCAGCTTGTTGGGCCTTGAGAATGTTAATCTCAAGTTGCTGAATGGCAGATCTACTTTCTAGAATCTTAACCTCAGATTCCAGGTTTGCGATTTTAGAGAGTAGATACTTGATGGTAAGTTGCATACTACCCTTATCCTCATTGGAGGAATCATCGGGAGATGAGATAACATACATAGTATGCTCATCCTCACCACCTGATGTGGTTTCTTAGCTCCCAGGGTTCCTCTGCTGATCCATGTCTCCTTCAGAAACATGGATTTTTAAAATTGTCATGGATAGAGTCTGATTGATGTTACCACTGTCCTGAGGACTAATGAAGCACCCTCAGTAGTGGCAGCTCTATCCACATGAGTCCCCTCCACATCTGTGGGACTCACCTCAGTACTTTCTTCCTGATATGGGCTGAATATCAAGGGCTGCAGAGGGCTCTGTTGATCAAAAGAGTGGTGATAAGGATCAACTTCACTGCCCTGTTGCAGCATGATATTCTCATCAGGACGGGTTAAAAAGTCAAGGAAAGCTTCAGCAAATATATCTGATGACCCGAGACCTTGGTCAGCACCTAAGGATTCCCCTTCATCAGCAGTGAATTTCAAGATGTGGTTGTCCCTTTTAGGCTGCTCAGGAGAGTGTTGTGACTCAACCTGAGGGCTTAAGGCTTGGTTAGTGGGCTCGTCTGGTTGAGACTGAAGAGACTCAACCATGCCATTGAGGTCTATGTGGGAGGAAGTTGAGACCTCAGACTGAGTGGGAGCCCATGTTTCCACTCTAGTCTTTTTGGTTTGAAGAGAGGGGACCTGATCATTCAGAGTAGATTAATCAAGGGTTTGTTTTGGGCATCTATGATAAGTGAGTTGTATGGGATGACGGATAATGGGTGAGACTGGTGGGGGCTTATCACCTGCTGGTTGGTAGGGATGTCACCATGAGCCATTGGCTAAAACATACCTCGGGGCAGATCAGTGAATCTGCCAGTGAAATCGGATGAAACCTTCTTCAAAATCATGAAGACACCAGGCTTCATGTGAGGAACAGGCAGTGGTTGACCAAGATGTAGTCGGTCTTGATCCAACTTGCAGTTTATGAAGTGCTGGATGAACCGGGGATACATGAAGAAAGAATCCCTAGTTAGTTTGCTGATTAGGTTCATCAGCACAAACTTGGAGTAGTTAAACCTTTGGTTTCTTACCATTCCAATGACCAGGCACCCGAGATCATATGGGATTTGATCCCATCCCCCAGACTTGTTTGATAGGCAATGGAGTACGATGTGCAGAAGAAACTTCTAGTTGAATGAGAAGTGGTACTTATATACAGTCGACTTCTGCACATTTCCGTCATAGCCCATTTGAATGTAGGCTTCTTCCAAGTCTGTTTTGGGGAAATCCACGGGGGCACCCGTATCATGGAGGTCCGAGAGCAGAGATGATCAGCTCCTGGCCGCTTATCATCGACCGAATAACCCGCTGATCATTCAGAAGTTCACTCCGTCTATTGGCCCAGAATTTGGCCATATGGTTGGAGTAAACGGTTGGGTTGATGGTGAGGGCGGTGAAGTATGTTGACTGGTTTAGGAATTGGATGATTAGGGCATAGTCGGCATCCTTGGTGGAATCAAGGAGCGCGACCTGATTATGTTGGGGATTAAAGGTCATTGTTTCAGAAATTTGGTTAAGTGGAGGAGTAGATGAAGAAGATAATATATAATGGGGATTTTGGAAGGTTTTCTCTGGAACATGGGTATTTTGTAACGGTAAGAAAAGTGGGATAGTCGGAGGTTGTGTATAAATGGAGTAAAAAAAATCTTATTGGATAGGTTGAAATGTGAAAAGACAGTATAGGTTTGTGATTAAGATTTAGGCGGCAAGATAAATCCATTTAAATAATCCGACATCATTTCTTTTTGCTAACAAAATTTCACCTTTTACAGAGTGGGGCACGAAAATGTTTCCGTTACAGTAAATTCTCTTCCGAGTGTTAAATTGCTTCCGAGTAAAAACACTTATGAATTCCTCAAAGTGTTTCTTTCGAAGCAAATCTTTCCTTCCGAAGGCAAATGATGTCCTAAGACATATTTGCTTCCGAGAGTAAGATTGCTTTCGAGAACATAAGTTAAAGGGCTTCGAAAGAAAATTGTAATACTTGATCAAAAGTCTTCCAAAGTCAAAAACTTATGCGAAAGAGGAAACACTTAGAGGAATTTATCTGCGGAAGACTGAGATAAACTCTTCCGCAGCTAAATTTCTCTTCATAAGAATTTATACTTAGAAAATTTTGTGAAGAATACTTCTGTAATAGAACTTAGATTGTAATTAATAGACAAAAAGGCCATGGCATATTTAAGAAGGTTTCAAAATAGATTCAATCAAGGTTGATCATTCCAATAGCTGTAATTAAATATTTAAATCTCTGTTCATCAAATGTCTTTGTGAACAGGTCAGCATATTGCTCATTTGTATCAACCTTAACAAGTTTTATGAGACTATTCTTATGAATATCTCGAATGAAATAATACCTGATATCAATATGCTTGGTGAGACACCTTTGAGATATCTAAGGATTCTTTTGACAGCAACCAGGTGAGACACCTTTAGAGCAGCCTGATATCTTGCACAAATGCAAGTTGCAAACATGATATCAGGCTTACTTGCAGTCAAGTACATTAGACACCGAATAATTGCCATGTACTGATGTTGATCAGTATCCTCCCCTTTAGAGTCAGGACATAGATTGTGATTTCTGGCTATAGGTGTCCTGGCTGGCTTACAATCTTTTATCTCAGAGTCAGGATTTCCTAATACCTGGAATCCTGCTGAGATGAAAACACCCTTTTGCTCGGGGTCTATCTTCAACTTTGACTCTGCTACTTTCTTAGCAGTTCTCCTTGCTGCCTTTGCTCTTTTTTATTTCTTTGGTGGGCAGGGGTTGAGTTTCAGCAGTGTGGGTCAGATTTTCTACCTCACCCTTCTCAGTAGTGGTTGAATCATCCTTTAACTCAAAAGACTGAGGGTCAGCAGATAGAACCTCTTGCTCTTCAGTACCACACCTTGGTTGTCTTATAGACACAAATGAGTATGATGGAGCAATTTCATTGGTTCCCAACCCTTTCTTGTTTAGGTAACAATCCTTAGAGTGGGAGGATGATGCAAGAATAGTTTTAAAGTTATGCTCCTCAATGGCATACTTCTGTGTTTGAGCCTCAGCTATTACTAGCTTAGCTTGAGCTTCAGTCAGTTTGGAAATTAGATCTTTGATCTGAGTCCTGTAGTTAGTGTGTTCATGTTTCAAAATAGAAATTGTTTTCTCTAACTCGTCAATTTTCATTTTATAGTCAGATTCAGCCTTTTTGAAATCAGATTTTAGAATATTTAAAATACTCAATATCATATCTAATTTTCTTGTTATAGTCCTGATATATCTTAACCTTTGCAACACAGGCTGGGGTGTAAATATGCTCATATACCTTTACATCGTCAGTGCAAGCCATGAGTGCTTGAGCTGGAGTCACATCCTGCACCATGAAGATCCAATCCACTTCTTGAGCAACTACTGCAGATTGCTGCTCAGTAGGCTTTGTTGTAGCTTTGGTTGAAGCATTGTCCTTTTGAAGAACTTCTTGGATCTATAGGTTAAGAGGACTATCTGCTGGACAATATCCATGTACTCCACATCATTCGGGCTAAAGCACTCTAGATCATCAAAGCAGAATTGAAAGTCACTAGATTGATCACTTCCTGAAACAAAAGCACAGCTATCCTGGAAGGAATTTTGCTGATCCTGCTGAGACTTGGGTGTTGTAGGGAAAGTGATGTATGACCCAGAGTATGAAGAAGGTTGTTGAGAGTAGTTTAGGTATAACTGGGACTGACTGGATCTTGGTCTTTCAGCAACATGAAGAGCATTTCTAGTGGAAGGACCAGATATTCTGTTCATCTGATGACCTTTCTAAGTTTCCATCTCTACACGGTATCCATCAAGAATACCGAATAGTTCAGTCATTATGAGACTGTTTAAGTTCTCTGATCTCTTAATAGAGACACAGTAGAAAGTCCACTCTTGAGAAAGTGCACTCATGAACTTCCTTGTTAGGACTCTTTTCTCAAGAGAAACTCCAACTGACTGAAGTGAAGAGATAAGATCCATATGCCTGAAATATTGCTGGCTAAGAGTTTCGCCAGTATATAGGTAAAGTTTTCAAACTGATGCTTCATGGAGTCTTTCTTGGAGTTACTAGAACCAGAGTACATCTAAGTCAAAGCATCAAAGAGTTCCTTGGCTGTCTTGCAGTGCTCAAAGCCTACCGTGATTGAGTTTGGTATGACTGTAAGCAGTACAGTCATGGCTTTGCTGTCGATGTCTAGCTTCTTGTGGTCTTCATCTGAGTAGTCTTCAAAATCCTTTTCTATCATGACACCTTTCCGCTCAGGTGATGCCACCTTTGGTTTGTAAGGACCATTAACGATAGATCTCCACATTTGGCTGCTTGATACTTGATGAAGCCTTCAATCCGCATCCTCCAGGATCTGAAATTTTCAGGAGTGATGATAGGACCTTTAGTCATCGTACCCATTTCAAATTCTGGAGATTTCTTGTTCGTGACTATTTTGAGTGAGGTGGGTGTATGAGTGAAAAGTCAAGATGATTTGGGACGGTAAGATCTCACAATCAAGATCCTAGAAGCTTTGATACCAGTGTTGCAAAAATCGACACTAGGCGCTGATTAATCGGCGACTAATCGTCAATCGGGAGTCCACCTTGGCGATTTCACCAAATCGGAGACACTAATCGGTAATCGGTCAAATTCGGACCTCGACGGTCTTAATCAGCCAAAAATCGGTCTTAATCGGCCAAAAATCGGTGATTCCGGCGAATTTCCGGTAGGGTTCCGGCGAATTCCGGCGGGATTCCGACGACTTTTCCGGCGACTTTCAAAAATTCCGGCCAAAACTTGGAAAATCCGGCAAAAACTTAGAAATTCCGGCCAAATATGTATATTTATATATAAAACTGAACTTTTTTATTAAAATTACATACTAAAATGTGTGTATTTATATATAAAACTAAAAATTATATATGAAAATTCCAATCCGATTAATCCCGATTAATCCCTAGTCCCTACCTCACCGCCCGACTAGCGCCTAGTGATTTTTGCAACACTGTCTGATACCAATTGCAGGATCGTTACAAGTCACTCAACACAATGGTTCTCTCTTAGACCCACTTGATGTCACTCGAATGATGATAACAGAATCCTCTAAGAGTTGATAGTAATATATTAAGTAAGCAAGACACAAGAATAAGTTTTCAAGATACTTGTATATGTTAATTCTCAACTCAAAGATTACAAAACTCTCTCTAAGCACTTGCTCTGATGAGCTTACAATAAGAACTATATATACTACTATCTACAACCAGTTATACTTGGAAAATCAGCTGCAAAATACTAGACAAAATACTACAATTGCTAGAAGTATGTTAACTAAGATAAAGTATTATCCTAGTATTGGGTAGTCATGACAAGTCCATGACTTATCTTTTGTCACCAACTAAGTATGGTGACCGTACTAATCTATGATGGATGAACAGTGAATAAACTAAGGTCAAACATACCCGCATGGAGAAGCTCCATGCAGTCTGTCAGTAAAGTAGTTGACTATACTGACAGGAACCTTACTTTTGTTCACTAGTCATAGTTGGTTCTTCCGAAGGTAAGTGTACTTCGGAAGACATGAAGTCTTCCAAAGTCACTTTGGCTTCGGAAGCACAAACTTCTTCTGGATCAGCTGCTCCTTGTCTTGGTCTTCATGATACTTCCGAAGAGTAACTCTCTTCGGAAGTTATTCTTTCTTGGCTTCGAAAGACTCTTGACTTGGCTTCGGAAATGCAGCATTGTCTTTGGAAGTCCATTGTAGATGTATCAAAATAAAGCTAAGTATTGGGTTTTGGTTGCACCAGCCTCATCAGACCCAACACTAGCTACCCCAGATCTATCTCTAAAACCTCATTTCTTATCCAGTTTAACCTTGAGTGTCCACACATCCACCTCAACATCCTTATCTTTGCTACCTCCATTTTGTGCTTGGATCTTCTTGACTGCCCATCACTTAGTTCCAAATAACATAGTCAGTATTGAAACTTAATAGAATTTCCCTTTTAACTTACTTAGGAAGTTCCTGTTCAAGGTATCCCTAAAGCCGCCCTCCACCTACACAGCCTTCTTGAAATCGATCTGTAACATCATTATCGATCTCCTCATCTCATAGCATACAAGATCCTAAATACTTAAACTTAGTTGACTGTGGAACCACCTAGGCTTCAATGATATTGTGGGTGTCCTCGTCAATTCGTCATGTATACACCACTAAAGTCGCAATAAAGATACTCAGTCTTAGAGCGACTGATCCTCAGACCTTTTTCCCTTTAAAGTTGTTTGCCACTCTTCTAACCCCGCATTCAAACATTGCTTTCTTTCTTCATGTAACACAATATCATTCGCGAAAAGCTGTATTGCAGAACCATCTCTTGCATCAACTTTGACAACTTATCCAATACTACCGCAAACATGAATGGACTCAATGTGAACCATTGGTGGGGCCAACATGGCAGAGAAGGATTCGGTATCTCCCACAAAACCGCGCATTCAAACATTGCTTACTTTCTTTAAGTAACACAATATAAGGAAGTGGAGGAAGATGAAAAATTTTAATAATAATGAACTTTCGTTATTCTAGTTTTACTATTTATTACTTTAGGAACTATTTGTTTTCAAGTATGAACACTTTGTTTCTGGAGTTTTTTTGGTATTTGAGATGATTTTAGGACTTTATGTTGAAGATTATGGTCTTGAATTTTTTTGTATTTGAAAGAAGAGTTAGGTTTCATTACATAATAAATTTTCAATTATTTTTATTTTAGTGAGCTTTTTTTCCTTAGTCCTGTGCTTTTTTTTGCGCTTCTCGCCTTGGCCGTAGTCCCAACAAATCGCCTAGAGTGGGCCTAGCGCCTTTAATAACTATGGGTGGAGGCCAAGATCGACAGAAAAGGATTCGGTATCTCCCACAAGAGCATGAATCCTTGTTTAAGTCCTATCATACTTCCCAAGGACCCCTTTCCTTCTAGGCTATCCTAAATCAGTTTACGAGACACACAATCATACAATTTTCTTGGTCAATGAGCACCATACACGGATCCTTTTTCTTCTCCTTATAATATTCCATCAACCTTCTCATAATAGTCTAACTAAATCTTAGGCAATACCTAATCATAACTTGCCTTTAACAACATCTTATAACTTTATAACTACTGGTAACTAGAAGTTTGTATCAAGAAAAAACAACTTATGAGTCACCTTTTAAAATTGACCAAACCAACCAATCAAAACTGCAAATGAAAGCTTCCAAAACAAAAACTTAAAACCATAATATCAAATATAAAATGCTTGGAGACTATTTTACACAATGTTCAGTTGTTACTGCACAGTTTTCTAGAGTTTTGTACATTGGAACCTTTTCGGTATATAATGGACAATGACTATAGGGTCCTCCTAGTTTCTAGAAACAAGTAGCGTGAAGTGAAAGCAAAACCAGAAATGTTCAATAGACTCTTACCAACCCTACTAACCGGCTCAAAGATTCTTCTTTTCTAACATATCAACAATGAATGATTTCCGTAACATTATTTGATTTGACTCAAAGATGTCGGGCAACAAAAGTAAACTTAGCTAGAGTGTGTAAGCTATAATAACCCAACAAAATCCACCTAGAGGTTCCAACACAAGAATCGAATCCTCCTACAAGTATCTTATTGCAACTTCAGTTTATTCAATTCATACAAGTTTCTTATTTTGATACTAATACAAATCTATGCTCCAAATTAAACAGTTTGAAATTGGGTTGTAAAAGAATAACAACTATAGCATCATAGTTTCTTAAAGAGCACATAAATCAGGTGCTGTAATATAAATCAGAAACTTGAAACAAAACCATTACGCCAACCGAAACTCCACCATATGATTAAATTGAGCCCTGACAAAGTATGAGGTCTCATGATGAATTATAAGAGCATCTACATCAAGGAGGTTTTCTTTCGTCCAGTCTGAGGTGGAAAAAGCAAACGAACATCACACCATTGGAGATGAGGTTTGCTTCTGTAATTTGCTTTTCATGTCCAGAATTCCAAACCCAAGCAAACATGGGAGTGTGGAACCCACCACTATAAAACATATGTAATTTAATGTTTTAGAAATAAAAATAGGTGATGATTTGGAAATGGAGGCGTGTTTGAAACTGGACATATTATTGGAGGAAATACAAGAGTTTTTAGTGTTTGAAAGTGGATGAGTGAAAAGTTGATGTGGCAACTGATGTGTCACGTTTGGTTTTAAAATAGAGGTTTGTTGTTGTAGATGCTCTAAGCAAAACTAAACAAGTAAATGTTAGAACAGCTGATCAAACCCTGACATAGTAGTGACCAATTTCTAAAATGATAAAAGAAGAGCAAAATTACCTCGGCCCGAGCTAGGATGAAGGCGAGATAGTTATTGAAATCGGGGAGGTGAGTATAGTGCTGGAGTTGCTGCCATATCTGAGATTTATCAGAAGAAGGAGAAATTTGCTGCTCAAGTAACCCACAGATTTCCTTGAACCCTCCTTCTTGAGGTTGCCATGTAGCTGCAGTCGCCGCCATAGGCTATAGGCTATTAGCAGATGGTGGTGTTGGATTGATTGTATAGATGACCAGAGAAACTTCGAATGTTCGACAGATGTCGATGACGATTGCGCTCTGGGGGTGTTTGGGATAGCTTTTTAAAACTGACTTATTGACTTATTGACTTTTCTAATAAGTTAATAAGTTAGTATGGAGTGACTTATTAACTTATTCACTCACAACACTCACATTGCCAAACACTATAAAATGACTTTTTAACTTTTCAAAAGTTAAAAAGTTAAAAGTTGATAAAAATAAGCACTCCCAAACACCCACTCTGTTTCAAATCATCAACAGGGTTTCGGTTCATTCCCTTTCCTTTTCTAAAGGTTATTCTCGGTTTTCGTCACTTTAGTTTTACAAAAAGTTAATTGTGTTTATTATTAACCTGAGTTTTATAAATCGTTTTTATTTTCATCATTTTGATTAACGGTGTTAATATTTTCTGTTAAGTGAGTGTTAAATGACCAAAATACCCTTTATTATTATTTTATTTTTACAAAAACAATAAACACTTCATACCCAACCTAACCACCTATACATCATATATACAACATCATCATCATCTGTGATACTTTCCATCACCATCATCAACAATTCAACATCTACCATGACAACCAACCACCACCGGAAACTAGCCACCCTCACATACCACCAGAAACCATCCACGTACCACCCCTATAACCACTAAGTACTAATATCAATATCCATCAGAGGATAGCAAAACTACACTAACCAATGTCATTTACGATCATGACATTGCTTAAATAAAAGTCAAAACAAATCACATTCTAATAGAATCAAAACACACACCATCGACATCACGAGGCGGTCCATCAATGACTGAAAATCTTCCCTTGCACTCAAGACGGAGGAAACGTTTGTAGAGTTGCATCTGCAACAACAATTCACTCATCTTTTATAACAAATTCACCTAAAAACGAAGAAATCCACATGAACACAAAGGAGCAAGTGCGTAACGCCTGAAAGTACCATTGAGTTTCACAGAAACTTGGGCGGAGGAGAATCCAAAACAACCTGAAAATCGATTAAAACGTGAAATTAGGGTTTAAATGTGGCATCAAAAGTGCAAAATCACAATTGAAGAATGATAGAAGAAGATTTACAAGGACAGATCCTGAAACATTCTGGTTGTCAATGGTTGTATAATTTCCGAACATCATCTTTCGTTCGTCTATCTGTACGAAGTAATCTTGTAAGGCCCCGTTTCCGGGCACCTCACAGTTGGTCATTCATCGCACATAAATTGCATATTTATTTAAAACATTACAGCAGAATCATTTAACTAAAATCATTTCATATATTAATAACTGCTTTTGCAAAATAATACAACATCCTTACAAAATATCATTCGTTGCATTACATTATAAAAACGTCATTTTACATAAAACGGATGCCATCCAAAATAATCCAAGTAGCTGCCTCCGTGCCATCCTCAGCAACTCTTACTTGCCAACTGGAAAATACATAAAAGTCAGCATTGCTGGGTGAGTTCTAGTTTTTATAAAATATAAATTTCCTTTTCCTCGTTAAAACATTTTCTTTACCATCGCACATGGTCACACATCATACACTTTGTTCTCATCGCACGTTTCATTCTTATCGAACGTTTCATTCATTTCGTTCATCTCGCACGTTTAATACGTTTCGTGCTTTTCGCACTTTTATTATTATCTTTCACTGAATCTAGATCCTGTCAAGCTTTACCCTCTTCGTGACACGCAGCCGCGATTACTGAGGTCGAATGACAAGGATTCCATATCGCACGTATGGAACAGTCACTAAGACTGACTCCCCTGTGTGTGTGAACTTTCATGAGGTAGCCAAGATCGCACGTCATATAACACACAGTTAATACCACATAATACGTATGGAGCAGCCACAAAGACTGACTCCCACTGTGTGTGAACCCTCATGAGTTAGCCAAAATCACACGCTATTCCACACACAGTTGTTCTAACAACTCACATAGAGTTGTGAACCTCTTCCATTTTGCTTGCAAGGCTTTCATTCATTTATTAAGTTCCACTTCTCATTATCTTATTTCTTTCATTTTGTTAAGATATTACTTTACGTATGTTAACATGATCGCACTACATGAAGCCATGTAAATAATACATATTAAGGAACAAAACTTACATCACACGTCATCACACATCATCATGCATCATAACACATCATCATCTAGTCAACACACATCAGTATCTAGACATCACACATCATCATCTAGCACTCCCCTCTAATCACACATCATCCATCACTAAAAGTCAACTCACATCACCCCTGGGAACATCCCAAGTCAAAGTCTATACTTTACATTTTCCCAAAATTCAGAAAAAATTCTAAGTCTTAGGCGCATGGGCACTATGCAGGCGCATGGGCACTATGCAGGCGCATGAGCACTATGACGGCGCATGAACACTTAGGCGCATGGGAAGGTTCTGGGCGCATGGGCACTATTGGGCTGCATGGCCCAACACTTAGTCATTCTGGACAAATTCTAGGCGTATGGATACTATTTGGGCGCATGGGGTTTTGGGCGCATGGGAACACTTAGGCAATTTTGACCGTTGGGCGCATGGGCCACTATTTAGGCGCATGGGCAACCAACTTGCACTAATCAACATATTCAGTCCCCAACTGACATATATCATAATCTAAGCTTAGCACTAACATTCTAAGCCACGGAAGCACATTCATAACATGATTATAACATCGTAACCACCCAAATCATACCCCCCCTGCGAACACATACAAATACACATACGGGTATTAATATCCATTTTATAAAAACATACATACATGCATTACCAGCCCCAAAATCAGTTAAAACAGGTTAAAAAGGGGGTTCTAGAGCTCACCTTATGCAACTTTGAGTATGACTTTCTTCAAACCCGTTTGCTATGAGCTCACACACCTAGAGGCCCACCAAACACACACCCGAACACACACGCAAACATATAAGCATATAACTGAGGCTAAATCTAGCCAAGAACAACTTAAAACAACGAATTCTTACCTTGAATTCGAATTCTTTTTCTTCTTCTCTCTAGATAACCCAAACTCTCTGTTGGATCATGAGGAAGGCTAGTGCAACCAAAACCATTTCACTTAGTCAATTTTGGTGCTACATTCAAAGGCTTCCGAAGCTAAGTATGGGAACTTCCGAAGTTTGAAGAGTTCTTTCGAAGGCCAGTGAAAGATCAATTTCTGAAGACAAACTCTACTTCCGAAGACAAAGAAGAAGTCCCCAAGCCTCGAAAGAAGCAGTCTTCCGAAATATAAGTGGCTTCGAAAGAAGTTATTCTTCCGAAGCAATTTAACCTTCGGAAGACACTGCTATAAACCAGTGGACATAAGTATGGTCTCTGACATTCCGCTGCAGACTTCTGATACAGCATGGCTTCTTCCTAAAGAGCCATGTAGTTGACCATACTTTATTCCACTGTTTACCTTTTTATGGTAGTACATGTTACCAACCTTAGTTGGTGACAAAAGGTAAGTCAGGGACATGTCCTGACTACCAAATCTCAGATAAAATATCCGAGATACCTTAACCTATAGTCTTGTAGTATAGGCTTTTGGTTGTAGGTTTCCAGCTAGTATCAAAGTATATCCAGCTGGTATTATTGTAACTCATAGGATAGAGAATGTGCTTGAAAGAGTCTTGTAATCCTTTGAGTTGAGAAGCAATATATAAAAGTACCTTGAAAATTTACTTCCTGTGTTTATTACTAATTGTTACTTGTTATATTGTGATCAACTCTTGTTGGACTCTTTCTGAGTGTTGTTCTAGGTGAGTTTGAGAGAAAACCACTTGTTAAGTGACCAATACCGATCCTGCACTCTCTGCTCTTCCTCTCTCTAAAATCCGAATGCAAAAAGGTGAAACGTAACATGGTATGGGAGACCATGTTGCTTTTGTACAAAATTATATTATATTTTGTACTTTTGACAAATTTAACCCCTCAACTTGGGTTAAATTACATTTTCTCCTTTTATTCTTCTTTTTTTACATCTCTTAAAATATCCGAGTGTTACAAGTCCACCCCCCTTATATAGGTTTGTCCCCGAAACCTGTCATTTCTCGAATAGATGTGGGTAATGCTGCCTCATCTCGTCTTCAGTCTCCCACGTAGACTCAGATCCCTTTCTGTGCTTCCACTGCACTTGCACAAGAGGAACCACTTTATTCCTTAGCCTTTCTCCTTCCGACCGATGATCGCCACGGGTTGCTCCACATAATTGAGTCATTCATCCACCTCGATATCCTCCAGTGGTACAACCATATCTTCATCAGCTAAGCACTTTCGCAGATTAGATACATGGAATGTGGGATGAATTCCACTTAACTCATCTGGCAATTCAAGTCGATAAAAAACCTCTCCTACTCAATGATTCGGAAAGACCCTATATACCTTGGGCTTAGCTTACCTCGCTTCCTGAATCGAATGGTTCCCTTCCAGGGTGAGACCTTCAACATGACTCTATCACCCACATTGAACTCAATCGGTCTCCGCCTTTTGTCAGCATACAACTTTTGTCTATCTTTCGCCGCCTTCATAAAGGCTTTGATCTTTTCTAATTTCTCAGTCGTAGCCTCGATCACCTCGACGCCTCCTAACTCCTTCTGCCCAATGTCTCCCCAACATACGGGTGTCCTACATCTCCTACCATATAGCATCTCGTATGGAGGCATACCAATACTGGCATGATAATTGTTGTTGTACGAGAATTCTGCTAAGGGTAAGTGATCATCCCAACTTCCCCCAAAATCGATCACACATGCTCAGAGCATATCCTCGAGCGTCTGTATCATCCTCTCAGATTGACCATCTGTCTGAGGATGATAAGCCGTGCTAATGTGTAGCCTCGTCCCCATCGCATCATGGAAACTCTTCCAAAACTTAGATGTAAACTGACTGTCACGATCCGAAACAATAGACACCGGTACACCATGGCGACTTACAATCTCCTTGATGAATAAATCCGCGAGTCTCTCCGAGGAACACGTTTCTTGGATTGGTAGGAAGTGAGCACTCTTCGTCAAATGATCAACTATCACCCATATGGCATCATACCCTTTCGGGGTACGCAGTAACTTTGTAATAAAGTCCATGGTGATATGCTCCCACTTCCACTCGAGTATATCCAAAGGTTGGATCTTCCCGTATGGCTTCTGATGCTCCGCATTCACTTGCAAACAAGTAAGGCACTTACTCACATACTCTACTGCGTCACACTTCATACCCGACCACTAATAATCCTTTTCATATCGTGGTACATCTTGATAGCACCAGGATGAATGGAGTATCGAGTCTTATGAGCCTCGTCCATGTTCTTTCCACGTAAGTCCCCATAACGAGGAATCCACATTCGTCCAGATCGGGTTCTAACACCGAGAGTGTTCTCACCCAATTCTACGACTAGACCTTTCATCCTTTCAGAGTTAAGACAATCTTCTTTCAAAGCCTCATCTTGAAACTCCTTGACCTGCGTCATCACGTCAGAGGTCATAATCAACTGATATGCCTTCACCCGAATTGGCTCGGGTCTTTCCTTTCGGCTAAGGGCGTCCGCCACCACGTTGGCCTTGCCCGGATGGTAGTGTATCTCGCAATCATAATCCTTTATGAGCTCCAACCATCGCCTTTATCTCATATTTAAATATTTCTACTCGAAGAATTACTTCAACCTCTTATGGTCAGTGAGGATGGGGCACTTTGTTCCGTATAGGTAGTGCCTCTAAATTTTTAGTGCAAAGACCACCGCTGCTAGCTCCAAGTCATGAGTAGGATAATTGACCTCATGAACTTTCAGTTATCAGGATGTGTAAGCTATAACCTTTCCTCGCTGCATCAGTACGCAACCAAAACCATTTCACTTGGTCAATTTTGGTGCTACATTCAAAGGCTTCTGAAGCTAAGTATGGGAACTTCCGAAGTTTGAAGAGTTCTTCCGAAGACCAGTGAAAGATCAATTTCCAAAGACAAACTCTACTTCCGAAGACAAAGAAGAAGTCCCCAAGCCTCGGAAGAAGCAGTCTTCCGAAATATAAGTGGCTTCGAAAGAAGTTATTCTTCCGAAGCAATTAACCTTCGGAAGACACTTCTATAAACCAGTGGACATAAGTATGGTCTCTGACATTCCGCTGCAAACTTCTGATACATCATGGCTTCTTCCTAAAGAGCCATGTAGTTGACCATACTTTATTCCACTGTTTACCTTTTTATGATAGTACATGTTACCAACCTTAGTTGGTGACAAAAGGTAAGTCAGGGACATGTCCTGACTATCAAATCTCAGATAAAATATCTGAGATACCTTAACCTATAGTCTTGTAGTATAGGCTTTTGGTTGTAGGTTTCTAGCTGGTATCAAAGTATATCTGGCTGTAGGTAGTATTATATATGTAGTTCTTATTGTAACTCGTAGGATAGAGAATGTGCTTGAAAGAGTCTTGTAATCCTTTGAGTTGAGAAGCAATATATAAAAGTACCTTGAAAATTTACTTCCTCTGTTTATTACTAATTGTTACTTGTTATATTGTGATCAACTCTTGTTGGACTCTTTCTGAGTGTTGTTCTAGGTGAGTTTGAGAGAAAACCACTTGTTAAGTGACCAACATCAAGTGTCAAGACTCAAGGATGGGGGACTCCATTGTTAATGGTCCTTTCATACCAAGCACTACTTCTGCTACTGGTAATCGTATCATTACAAAAGATGTGGATGATTACTCAGAAGAAGATAGGAAAAGAATAGAGCTTGATCAAAGGGCTATGACTTCTCTTCAAACTGCTCTTCCAAAATCCATCTACAGAGGCTTTAAGAAGTGCAAGACAGCTAAAGATCTATGGGAAGCACTGAAGCTCATGTATGAAGGATCCAAGGAAACTAAAGAGAACAAGAAGGATCTCTTAAAGCAGTAGTTTGAAAACTTCACTTTCAAGGATGGTGAGACATTGACTCAACAATACTTCAGGTATGTTGAGATAGTGGATACTCTGGTGGATATTGAAGTAACTCTTGAGAACAGGGACATAGTAAGGAAGTTCATGTCTTCCCTTCCTAAACTATGGACACGCTATTGTGTTGTGATCAAGAGAACTTCAGACCTTAAGACTCTTACTCTCATAGAGTTGTATGGTATCCTCAGTGCATTCCAGATGGAGATGAACATGCAAAACTCCTCTTGTAACTCCAATAACCAACTGAGTTCAGCCATTCATGTGGTTGAAAGGGAAAGCATAGAACCACAACATCAGTTGCTATGCTACCCTAACAACTCACAAAATGGACCCTACATTACTCTACCTGAGACTCCAATGTCTCAACAGGCTCAACACAACTCTTTTCGGGATAGTTGTGCCTTTGTCTCTGGAAGTGGACACTCTGGTGATTTTCAATATTGCTTTGATGACATTGAGTGCTTCAGTCCAAATGATGTAGAGTATGCGGACATTGTCCAACAGATGGCTCTTTTAACTTACAGAGTGAAGAAGTTCTTCAAGAGAACTGGAAAGCAATTCCCTCAAAACCCTGCCAACAACAAGTTTGGGTTTGACAAGACCAAAGCAAAGTGCTACAACTGCAACCAACTGGGTTACTTTGCTAGGGAATGCAAGGCTCCCAATAACAACCCGGGAACCCCACAGGCCTCCACACATCCCTCAACCTCGAAGCCTGAAGAAAAGACAACTGAAACAGCTATAATAGCTCAAGATGTTGACTGGAGCTTCAAGGTACAGGATGTGACTCCTGCTCAAGCACTCATGGCCGGAACATATGATACTCAGGTATACGAACATCTTTGTACTCCAGCCTGTATTGCTAAAGTTAAACTTTACAAGGATTACAATATGGAAATCAGATCTAATGTTGAGTCTTTAAATATCTTAAAATCTGATTTTAAAAGAGCTGAATCTGACTATCAAAAGAAAATTGAGGAGTTAGAGAAAACTGTGTCTCTTTTAAAACATGAACAAACCAATTACAATACTCAAATCAAAGATCTTATATCCAAGCTGTCTGAAGCTCAAGCCCAGCTTGTCACTACTGAGGCTCAGGCAAGGAAGCAAGCTATTGCTGAGCAAAACTTCCAAGCTATTCTTGCATCATCCTCCCATTCCAAAATGTTTTATCAAAACAAAGGAGGGTTGGGAACCAATGAAATCGCTCCACCACACTCTTATGAGTCTATTAGACAACCTAGATGTGGTACTGAAGAGCAAGAGGTTCCAACTGCTAACCCTTCTTCACTAGAGTTGAAGGATGAGGCAACAATAGTGGCCACCACAGGGAAGAAATAGGTAAATGCACTCATCTCCTCCTGTGAAGATCAAATCCTAACCACCAAGGCAAGAAAAAGCAGAGCTAAAGCTGCTAGAAAGACTGCCAAGAAGGTTGCTAAGTCCAAGCTAAAGATTGACCCAAAGCAAAAAGGTGTCTTTATCTCAGCTGGATTTCAAGTGTTAGGTACTTCTGATTTAGGAAAGGAGTGTAATACCAGCACTCCTGTCCTATCAAAGGATCAGAAGTTGAAAGGGAAAGTTGCTGATGAAGAAAAGAAGCCCAAGAAACAGCAACCCTTAAACTCCCAAAAGACTAACATCGCATGCATAATGTGTGGTCTGCACAACCACATGGCTAAAGATTGTTACTACAATCCAGCAAGCACACATTATGCAAATAATGTTAGAAAAGAAAGAGTCAGGGAAGGTTTCACATTTGGACCATTTCAAACAGTCCAAGTGATGAAAAAGGGAAAGTTGGTTTCGGAAGCCAAGTTGCTTTCGGAAGAAAGTACTTCTTCCGAAGGGAAAATGGCTTCAAAAGCCAAAGCTTCAAAGGTTCGGAAGTGTAAGGCCCCGATCCCGGGCACCTCACAGTTGGTCGTTCATTGCACATAAAACATATATTTTACAACTATTTTAAATAGACATTGCAGCGGAAACATTCAAAAGAGATATCTCATTTCATCATAAAAGCTTTTACAAAGTACTACAACTTTAATCGATTACAAAATAGTCATAAACAATGACTTTTAGTGGTAAGAGGATTCCTTAAGTAATCCCGTTTATTTGAATCCTCAACAAACACCACGTTGTTTTCTAAATGCATTCTACATAATACATTACAAAAATATTAACAAAGGAATGTCATCCCAAAAGAGCTGAGTAGCCGCCTCGTGCCATCCTCAGCAACACTACCTGCCAACTGGAAACACATAAAAAGTCAGCGTTGCTGAGTGAGTTCTAGTTTTATAATAAAACATACTTTTCTTTCATTAAAACCGTTCTTACATACATGCGATCACACAACATACGTACACGTGGATAATATTATTATTATCTTCATCATTCATTCATTAGCTTTCATTCGTGTACCGTTCATCGTTATCATTCACGTTCGTTCATAAACTCTTTCTTTCATTCATACGTTTCTTACCTTCATTCAAACATTCTTTACATTCGTTCGTACGTTCGTTACATTCATTCATACATTCAATACGTTAATTCGTACGTTCATTACATTCGGTGACATGTACAATACCCCGATTGTATGTTTGTACCAGAGACCTCAGATGTCACTGAAGGTGTGAGAACAAGAGGACAGACACATCATGGGAATGTCTGTTTATACTCATGCTTTCTATCCCAGATGGAACCCAAGAAGGTAGAAGATGCCTTGAAAGATAGTAGCTGGCTTGAATCAATGCAAGAGGAGTTGCTTCAATTCAAGAGACAAAAGGTGTGGAACCTATGTAAGCTACCATCCGGTCAAGTACCAATAGGCACTAAATGGGTTTTCAGAAACAAAAGAGATGATAGAGGCTTGATCATCAAGAACAAAGCAAGACTTGTAGTTCAAGGATACACACAAGAAGAAGGAATTGATTATACTGATGTCTTTGCACCAGTTGCTAGACTTGAGGCAGTTAGAATCTTCATTGCTTATGCTGCATTTAAGGATTTCACTGTCTATCAACTTGATGTCAAGTGTGCCTTTCTATATGGGGATATAGATAGGGAGGTCTATGTATGTCAACCTCCAGGATTTGAAGATCTACAGCACCCCAACTATGTGTGCAAGCTGGATAAAGCTCTATATGGGCTGCACCAAGCACCTAGGCTGTGGTATGAGACTTTGTCTCAGTTTCTCCCGAAGAATGGCTACACCAGAGGTACCATTGATAAGACTCTCTTCATCAGGAAGTCTGGAAAAGACATTTTGCTCATTCAAGTCTATGTTGATGACATCATATTTGGTTCTTCAAATGACCAAATATGTAAGGACTTTGAGAGCATTATGAAGAAGAAATTTGAGATGAGTTTCATGGGAAAAATGGACTTTTTCCTTGGAATTCAGGTAAAGCAAATGAAGGAAGGGTTCTTCATTAATCAATCTAAGTATGTCTTAGACATCTTAGAAAGATTTGAAATGAAAGATTGTAAGCCTGCCAAGACACCCATACCCAAAAACCACAATCTTTGTCCTGACCTTGAGGGGGAGGATACTGATCAACATCAGTATAGGGCAATTATAGGTTCTCTGATGTATCTCACAGCAAGTACTCCTGATATCATGTTCGCCATATGCATTTGTGCAAGATATCAAGCTGCTCCAAAGGTGTCTCATCTAGCTGCTGTTAAGAGATTCCTCAGATACCTCAAAGGAGCACCTAAACTAGGTCTCTGGTATCCCAGAAACAAGGATTTTAATCTCTATGGATACTCTGATAGTGACTATGGCGGCTGCAACATTGACAAGAAATCTACATAAGAGGGATGTCAATTTCTTGGTGGAAGGATCATCTCATGGCAATGCAAGAAACAATCATGTGTCTCTACATCAACTGCTGAAGCTGAATACATTGCTGCTGCTAGCTGCTATGCTCAACTACTATGGATTCAAAATCAGATGTTAGACTATGGATTCAACTTCATGAGTACTCCTATCCATATTGACAACAACAGTGCTATCTCCATTACTGAAAATCCGGTGAAGCACTCCAAGACAAAGCATATCGACATCAGGTATCATTTCATTACAGATATTCATAAAAAGAATCTAATAAAGCTAATCAAAGTTGATTCAAATGAATAATATGCTGATTTGTTCACCAAAGCTTTTGATGAACAAAGATTCAAGTATCTCATATCAGCTATTAGGATGATAAACATTGACTAGCCTAACTTTTTTAAAAACCTTTTTGAATATGTAAATGTTATGTCAATACAATCTAAGCCCTGTTACAAAAGATCTTTCAGAAATTTTCTAAGTGTAAATTACTTCCGAAGAGAAATTAACCTTTGGAAGATACTTCTACATCTTCCGAAGCATAATTTCTCAAAGGTTAATTTTCTTCTCGGAAAATTTTTTTGATCTCGGAAAAGCGATTGATTATACATAAGATCTACTTCCAAGGTTTACTTACTCTCCATTCGGAAGTGAATTTTAACCCTCAGAAGCAAAGTTTTTGCTTTGGAAGTAAGAATTGCCTTCGGAAGACAATTACCTTTGGAAATGTTTTACCCTCGGAAGAAAGATTACTTTGTAACCCAAATTTCTTGGGCCCCACGCTGTAAAAATAAGGATTGTGTTAATGATGTTGGATTATTTAACTAATTTTAGCCTTACCGCCCCTGTCACTTCATCCACTAAACCGTCACATCCTAAACCCCCTTACCGCCTTTCATCCACATTCAAATAATCCCGACTATCCTATTTTACCTTCCTCACAGTTTTACAGCCCTAGAAATTCTCTCCTCACTCAAACTTTACCCAGCTTCAAATTCTCTCTGTGATTTACTCTTCTCCAATGGCACTCAACCCTCAGCACAACCAAATCACACTTCTTGATTCGTCAAAAGATGCTGATTTCTCTGAAATCATCTCATTTCTGACCCAATCGTCCTACTACACTGCCCTTACTATAAACCCTACTATGTATTCCAATCATATGGAAGAATTCTTGGCGAATGGTCAAGCCGAAACCCTAAATGGGTTTGTGTACTGAGGACCAGAGTTTGTGATCAAGAATTGATCATTACTGAACAGCTCATCAGGAAGCATCTCGAGCTTCATGATGACGGAGCTCCTACTGAGTTTCCCAAAGAAGACTTGGATGACACCTACATCCTCATGGGATATGGTGGAGATGTGAGCAGGTCAACTGTCTACAAATTCAACTTCTCATATCATTGGAAGTTTCTCCTGCACATTGTTCTTCACTGCTTATCTAACAAGTCTGGGGGATGGGATCAAATCCCATATGAACTAGGATGCTTAGTTCATGGGTTGGTGAGAGGCTTACGATTCAATTACTCCAGGTTTGTGTTTACCAATTTACTTGGAAATCATAGAAGGGAGACATTCTTTATGTATCCTGATACATTCAACACATCATCAACTGTGAGTTGGAACAGAGCAAGCTTGTCTGTGCAGCTGCTCTGACTGTTCCTCAAATGTGGCCTGCCATCTTCAAGACTTTGAAGAAGGTGTCTAGCAACTTCACTGGCAGGTATACTCCTTTACCTCCAGGTATGATTGAGCGCATAGCTCCTGGTGACATCCCTGTCAGCCTAACAGGTGATGAATCCCCACCAGCAATTTTCACCACAAATCTCACTTTACCTTATCCACCTATCACCATCACATATCAAAGACGCCCCAAATGAAACCTTGTTCAATCTACTCTGATTGAACAAGCTCCTCCTGTTCAACCCAAAAGGACTAGAGTCGAAACATGGGCTCCCACTCAGTCCGAGGTCTCTCCATCCTTCACTCTTGACCTTAATATGGGCTTTAAGTCTCCTCAGTCTCAAACCCAAGAGACCGACACCCAAGCCTTTAGTCCATAGGGTGAGTATTTACACTCCCCTGTGCAGCTAATTAGGGACAGCCCTACCAAAGGCTCAATGCCAGTAGACATTGATCAAGGTCCCGGGTCAGTAGCCTTAACCTCCCTATCTTACACTGACCTTCTATTCAAAACTGATGAAGAGATAACATCTCTCCATGGCAATAAAGTTGATCTACAACACCCACCCCAAGATCAACAGAGCCTGGAGACATCCCTTATCTCTAGCCCCCATCAGCAAACCTTAACTGAGGTGAGTCCCACTGATGTGGAGGGGACTCATGTGGGCTCAGCTACCACTACTAAGAGTCTCTCATTGAGCTCTCAGGACAGTGGTAATATTAAGCAGACTCAGTCTACGGCAACTTTCCCGATTGATATCTCTGAAAGAGATGACTTTGAGCAGAGGTATCCAGGGTGCCAAGAAGCCACATCTGGTGGTGAGACTGAACATACTAGGTATGTTATCTCATCTCCCCGTGATTCTTCACATGAAGATGAGGGAAGTATGCAACTCACCATTCAGTACTTGACCTCTAAGGTCTCAAACCTTGAATCTCATGTTAGGATCTTAGAGAACAGGTCAGCCACTCAGCAACTTGAGATTGACAATCTCAGGGCCAAACTAGCTGAGAAACAGACTGAGAGATCTGTTAGGCATGTACCAATTCAGGTCTCATTGACTTCTTCCTCTAGCTCATCTACCTCTCAAGATGATGCTACCAAAAAGGGGGAGAAAGATCAGAGACAAATAATTGAGGAACTAATCCAAGCTTCAGCTTCAACTACAACTTCAATCAACACTTTGGCTGAGTCATCACCAGTTACTCTAGAAATCGACTCAAGGATGCTCAGTGATCTCCACAAACTATTCACTCAGTTTGTATTGAGATCCTCCTTCTACCAGCCAAGCCCTGAGGCTGCACTAATGTACTTTGGAGCTAAAGAGCTTCAGAGGCTGACTGCACCTTCTACCACTGTGGAAGAAGTTGGTCAACCTAAGGTCTACATGGAACCTAAGATTCACTTCGAATTGGGACAGAAGTTGCATCTCCTTCAACTTCTGAAGCCACAAGGAAAGCTTCGGAAGAACCATCTAAAGCCTCGGAAGAACAAACTTAATCTTCCAAAGCTGAGATAGAAGCTGCGGAAGGACTGTTCCAGATGTCCGAGGATCTAATCATCACCGATGCAATCCTTGAAATGGCATCTGAGGTGAATAGTAAGGACTCTCTCAAACCTACTCCATCCGAAACACCATATGTGCCTCTCTCTTAATCTGAACCCTCTATCCAAGAACCACCACAGTCGAACTCTTCAAAAGACAAAGGCAAAAGGAAGATGAGTGCGGAAGAGCTTCAGGAAGAGGAAAAGATTGAAAAGATAAAGAAGAAAGGTAGATTTCCTGCTGAGAAGCTGCTAGCTGCTAGTTCAAAAGCAGCTGCAGCCAATCAGGAGGCAATCAACAACAAGAGGATAGAGGAACTCATTGATCAGCTCATTAACTTAGGAGCTACAAATGAAAAGATACTCCTGCTACCACTAGAGGAGTTGGTGACTTTGGAGAGGACAACCAGGATAAAACAAGAAGAAGAAGCCAGGTTGGCCTTAGAGAGGGAAGAGGAGGAATAGAGGAGAGCTGCCTTGTAGCTGAGGGAAGCTAGGATAAAATTCCTACTTTCTAGAGGCTTCAACCTTCAAGAACTTTCTCCACATGATGATGATACGATCCTCTGGCTCCCCAACAAAGAGCAGGATCAAATGGAGAAAGAAAGGAAGAAGGCTGCAAGGGAGAAGAGCAAAGAGAAGAAGAAGAAGAAGGAAGAAGAAGCAAGGATCTCTGCAACCAAGAAGCTTAGTGACAAAGCCTGGATGAAAGACTATCTCCGAGCTCATGGCTTCTCTGGTAGGCAGGTGGGTCCTATGTTTGAAAAGACACTCCAACGGATTGTCAGTGAAATCAAAGCTGACATCAATATGGGAAAGAAGAAAGAGATGTACAGAAGGGGACAGGGAATGATCTTCACCCCAACCACTCAACCACAACCAACACCAGAAGAACCAATCCTATTCTCCTTCCCCATCAAAACTGAGCCCTTAGATGAACCCTTCACCCCTGAACCTAGAACTCTACCCATACCGACTTCATCACCTCAACCACTTAAACTTTCCATCCTTCAACCTAAAACACAACCCAGAACCACTAAATCCAAACCTACCCAACTGATACCCAGACCATCCTCTCAGCCTTCTCAACATCTCTCTCTTGAAGAGTTTAAGGAGATCAAGACAAAGCTCAACAATTGCACAACTTTGAGCAACATCTCCTGTGAGGAAGACCTCATCAACATCACCTATGTTGACGACTCTTCAAGTTCCCTCACAAGAGATCAATTTCTTGATTTGCCTAGCGGAACTTTGGGCCAGGCTGCAAGACTTCTAGGTCTCAACTCTGATTCTCTGAATGTTGAAGAGAAGGGACTTAGAAGAAAACTGGTGACTCTGCTGGATACAAGGAAGGAGGACAGGATCCCTAGTCATTCTCCTGTGCCTAGGAAAAGTATAATTCAGTGGAGGTTCGATGAAACTTCTCACAACTTCGTTATGGAAAGGGAAAATGGTGAAATCAACCGATTCAATGCAACTTCTCTGTTGCACCTTAGCATATTTGACATTGCTGAGCTTGCAGAGAAGCCATTCTCCAACCCCTCCAACTCTGAGACTGCTGCTCTCATCAGGAATCATCTCAGCAGTCTTCACTTGGCTGAGCTAACTGCAAAGGCCAGGATTGAAGAAGGGTTGAAGTTGAGAAGACAGGAAGAAAAGGAAAGATCTACCACCAAGGGCACAACCTTTCTATAGATGGTGGAGGGTCCGGAATTGGAACCTATAGTTAAATGGGAATATGACTATAGTTCCCATCTACTAACTCTTTTCAGATGGCCTCAGCAAAGGGTACATATAATCCAAGGTAACAGACTGGATGTTCTGCCTACCAAGGATTTGTACAAACTTCTCAGCACCACATCAGGGAAGAATAAGGAAACAAATAGGTATCTACTTTCCTTGGTGCTGAAAGTTTTGAGAAGAAGAGAGAAGTGAAGTTTTGGTAGCATCAGCCTAGGGGGAGTTTGTTGGATCATGAGGAAGGCTGGTGCAACCAAAACCATTTCACTTAGTCAATTTTGGTGCTACATTCAAAGGCTTCCGAAGCTAAGTATGGGAGCTTCCGAAGCTAAGTATGGGAACTTCTGAAGTTTGAAGAGTTCTTCCAAAGACCAGTGAAAGATCAACTTCCGAAGACAAACTCTACTTCCGAAGACAAAGAAGAAGTCCCCAAGCCTTGGAAGAACAGTCTTCTGAAATATAAGTGGCTTCGGAAGAAGTTATTCTTCTGAATCAATTTAACCTTTGAAAGACACTGCTATAAACCAGTGGACATAAGTATGGTCTCTAACATTCCACTGCAGACTTCTGATACAGCATGGCTTCTTCCTAAAGAGCCATGTAGTTGACCATACTTTATTCCACTATTTACCTTTTTATGATAGTACATGTTACCAACCTTAGTTGGTGACAAAAGGTAAGTCAGGGACATGTCCTGACTACCAAATCTCAGATAAAATATCTGAGATACCTTAACCTATAGTCTTGTAGTATAGGCTTTTGGTTGTAGGTTTCCAGCTGGTATCAAAGTATATCCGGCTGTAGGTAGTATTATATGTGTAGTTCTCATTGTAACTCATAGGATAGAGAATGTGCTTGAAAGAGTCTTGTAATCCTTTGAGTTGAGAAACAATATATAAAAGTACCTTGAAAATTTACTTCCTGTGTTTATTACTAATTGTTACTTGATATATTGTGATCAACTCTTATTGGACTCTTTCTGAGTGTTGTTCTAGGTGAGTTTGAGAGAAAACCACTTATTAAGTGACCAATATCGATCCTGCACTCTCTACTCTTCCTCTCTCTAAAATCCGAATGCAAAAAGGTGAAACGTAACATGGGGGCGACCATGTTGCTTTTGTACAAAATTATATTATATTTTGTATTTTTGACAAATTTAACCCCTCAACGTGGGTTAAAATACATTTCCTCCTTTTATTCTTCTTTTTTACATCTTTTAAAATATCCGGGTGTTACAAGTCCACCCCCTTATATAGGTTTCGTCCCCGAAACCTGTCATTTCTCGAACAGATGCGGGTAATGCTGCCTCATCTCGTCTTCAGTCTCCCACGTAGACTCAAATCCCTTACTGTGCTTCCACTGCACTCGCACAAGAGGAACCACTTTATTCCTTAACCTCTTCTCCTTCCGATTGATGATCGCCACGGGTTGCTCCACATAATTGAGTCATTCATCCACCTCGATATCCTCCAGTGGTACAACCATGTCTTCATCAGCTAAGCACTTTCGCAGATGAGATACATGGAATGTGGGATGAATTCCACTTAACTCATCTGGCAATTCAAGTCGATAAAAAACCTCTCCTACTCAAGCAATGATTCGGAAAAACCCTATATACCTCGGGCTTAGCTTACCTCGCTTCCTGAATCAAATGGTTCCCTTCCAGGGTGAGACCTTCAACATGACTCTATCACCCACATTGAAATCAATCGGTCTCTGCCTTTTGTCAGCATACGACTTTTGTCTATCTTTCGCCACCTTCATAAAGTCCATAAAAGTAGCTGGTGCGTTTGTTAAACCAAAGGACATAACGAGAAACTCGTAGTGTCCATAACGCGTATGAAAAGATGTCTTAGGGATATCTTGCTCCTTCACCTTCAGCTGATGGTAACCAGATCGAAGATCTATCCTCGAGAACCAACTGGCACCTTGCAGCTGATCAAACAAATCGTCAATCCTCGGTAATGGATACTGATTCTTCACTGTCAACTTGTTCAACTCACGATACGATACACATCCTCATGCTACCGTCCTTCTTTTTTACGAACAAGACCGGGGCACCCCAAGGAGAGATACTCGGTCTGATGAAACCCTTATCCAACAACTCTTGCGGTTGCTCCATCACTTCCTTCATCTCTGAGGGAGCCAAACGATACAGCACCTTAGCAACAGGCTGAGCACCTGGTACCAAGTCAATCTGAAATTTGATTTCACAATCTGGTGGCACACCTGATAAATCCTCTGGGAACACATCGGGAAAATCACACACCACCGGTACATCGGACAATTATGGTATTGACGTGTTCGTATCCTTCACGTAGGCCAAATAGGCACTGCATCCACGCCTCATGTACTTTCCCGCCATCGCCATCGAAATCACCTTCGGAATCGTCGTAACTCGATCACCGTATTTGTCACCGAACTCCCATCAGGCACTGTCAGTCTAATCATCTTCTTGCGACACACAATGTTCGCCTTGTAGTCAGCTAACCAATCCATTCCTAGGACTACATCAAACCCGCCTAAGGTCATCACAAACAGTCTAGCAGGAAACTTATGACCTTCTAGTTCTACATCACAACCATCAATCAAGTCAGAAATCCTGGTAGACTTACCTATGGTAGTTTCTACATCGACGGGCTCGTCAATACATCTACTACTGACATGCAAATTAGCACAGAAATCAGCAGAAATAAAACTCCTACTAGCACCAGAATCAAATAACACAGAAGCAAGAGTTTGGTTTACTAGAAATGTACCTGACACCACATCTGGGTTCGTCCTAGCCTCCTGCCTAGTCATTGTAAAGGCTCTTCCGCTTGCCCTTTGCCCTTCAGTTCCGGTCTTCTTCCCTGCTCCGGAACCCTCCGCCCTCGGCTTCTTGCACTCCCTGCTCAGATGGCTGTTTTCTCCACAGTTATAACACCTTATAACCCCACACTCTCTTGCCATATGACCAGGCTTCCCACATTTGAAGCAGATGTTTGATCCCCATTTGCATTCTCCGAATGCTCCTACCTGCATTTGCCACATCTCTTTGACTCCGCACCGGGTGTGACCATACGTCTATCATCCACCCTTGCAACCTTATTGTTTGGATCGGCCCCGCCATGTCCAAACCGTTTCCCATTCCAATTCTAGTCACCACCACCTTTCTTGCTCACATCAGCTACCACCGCCTCTCGTTCATCATAAAGCCTTCCGGCCAAATCAACCACTGACCTGAACGTACCCGGTCGGGCGGTGATCATGTGCCTGCGGATATCCGTCGGCAAACCCTGAATATACCTCTTTAATCTTTCGTGACATAGGTGTCACATGATCCGGTACCAGTCGTGCCATCTCGTTGAATTTGGTGGTGTACTGTTGGTGTGTCATGGTTCCCGCTTCCAACTGCAGAAACTCCCTCTCAACCTTGTCAAGTTCCCTGTGAGGACAAAATTCCTCGATCACCAACTTCCTCAACTCACTCCACTTAATTCTTCCAATCGCTCTACTACCCTCAGCGTGGACAATATTGTCCCACCAGCACAAAGAAGAGTCCATAAACGAGTGGGCAGCAAACTTAACCTTCTGATCCTCCCGGCACTCGCTGATATTAAGTACAACCTCCATTTCTCTCACCCATCGGTGGGCAGCAGCAGCAGTGCCATTACAATCAAAGGTAGACGGCTTGTACCTTTGAAATGCCCCGTAGTTACAGCCCCAAGCTGCTTCGGGCACAACCTCCTCTTCCTCCTCATCATCGAAGACTACCGTCTCGGTCTCCGGTTGCTCTCTCCCTCCCGAGGACCTGTTCCTTTCCTTCCTTTCTCCTTCTCTTACTGCCTTTATTACATCAGTCACCATAGACGGTAAGATTGTCTACATGACCTGATGAACCTCCTCCACCATAGCCTCCTTCACTGAGGCTCTCAAATTAGCACTCTCATCACCACCCTCCGGATGAGGGGTCTCAGGCTCCTCATGAGCCACCTCTTCATCCCTGGGCCTTCCTCTTGTGACCCATGGTCCCGCACCACGTCCACCACGACCTCCACCTCGAGAAGCATTTGAAGAGCTACCTCCAGCCCTCTAACACACTATAAGATTCAAACACCAACGTGGTCATTCAAGGTAATAGCTCAATCTATGTCAAGTATAGTAAGTCCCTAATTACAGTGGCCAGTTGTGATTAGCCACTCACTTTACTCTTCATACCCTAAGCATTTCCTATCCTGACTACATTAGTATCTAAATCTACTAAGTGCAAACAGGTCAAATAACATGCTCACATAATACCGGTTAACATTAAAGAAAATACCTGACGATACGTAGCTACTCGGACTGACATCCCTTCCCTTTACCCCGTTCTCAGTTTAAGTTTAGGTTTCTTTTGAACATATTTACCCATTTAACTTAAAATTTGGCTCTAATACCATCTTGTAAGGCCCCGTTTCCGGGCATCTCACAGTTGGTCATTAACGCACATAAATCTCAAATTTATTTAAAACATTACAGCGGAATCATTTAACTAAAATCATCTCATATATTAATAACTGCTTTTGCAAAATAATACAAAATTGTTACAAAACATCATTCGTTGCATTACATCACAAAAACGTCATTTTACATAAAACGGATGCCATCCAAAATAATCCAAGTAGCTGCCTCCGTGCCATCCTCAGCAACTCTTACCTGCCAAATGGAAAATACATAAAAGTCAGCGTTGCTGAGTGAGTTCTAGTTTTTATAAAATATAAATTTCCTTTCGCTATTTAAAACATTTTCTTTACTATCGCACATGGTCACACATCATACATTTCGTTATCATCGCACGTTTCATTCTTATCGCACATTTCATTCATTTCGTTCATAGCGCACGTTTTATACATTTCTCACTTTTCGCACTTTTATTATTATCTTTCACTGAATCTAGATCCTGTCAAGCTTTACCCTCTTCGTGACATGCAGCCATGATTACTGAGGTCGAATGATAAGGATCCCATATCGCACGTATGGAACAGTCACTAAGACTAACTACCCTGTGTGTGAACTTTCATGAGGTAGCCAAGATCGCACGCTATATAACACACAGGTAATACCACATCGTACGTATGGAGCAACCACCAAGACTGACTCCCACTGTGTGTGAACCCTCATGAGTTAGCCAAAATCGCATGCTATTCCACACACATTTGTTCTAACAACTCATATAAAGTTGTGAACCTCTTTCCATTTTCCTTGCAAGGCTTTCATTCGTTCATTAAGTTCCACTTCTCATTATCTTATTTCTTTCGCTTTGTTAAGATAATACTTTACGTATGTTAACATAATCATACTATGTGAAGCTACGTAAATAATACGTATTAAGGAACAAAACTTACATCACACGTCATCATGCATCATCACACATCATCATCTAGTCAAATAAATCATTATCTAGGCATCATACATCATCATCTAGCACTCCCTTCTAATCACACATCATCCATCACTAAAAGTCAACTCACATAACCCAAGGAACATCCTAAGTCAAAGCCTATACTTTACATTTTCCCAAAATTCAGAAAATAAATTCTAAGTCTTAGGAGCATGGCACTATGCAGGCGCATGGGCACTATGCAGGCGCATGAATACTTAGGCGCATGGGAAGGTTCTGGGCCTATGGGCACTATTGGGGCACATGGCCCAACACTTAGTCATTCTGGGCAAATTCTAGGCGCATGAATACTATTTGGGCGCATGGGGTTTTGGGCGTATGGGAACACTTAGGCAATTCTGACCGTTGGGCGCATGGGCCACTATTTAGGCGCATGGGCCACTATTTAGGCGCATGGGCAACCAACTTGCACTAATCAACATAATTCAGTCCCCAACTGACATATATCATGATCTAAGCTTAGCACTAATATTCTAAGCCACAGAAGCACATTCATAACATGATTATAACATCATAACCACCCAAATCATACCCCCCTGTGAACACATACAAATACACATACGGGTATGAATATCCATTTTATAAAAACATACATACATGCATTACCTGCCCCCAAATCAGTTAAAACATGTTAAAAAGGGGGTTCTAGAACTCACCTTATGCAACTTTGAGTATGACTTTCTTTAAACCCATTTGCTATGAGCTCACACACCTAGAGGCCCACTAAACACACACCCGAACACACACGCAAACACATAAGCATATAACCGAGGCTAAATCTAGCCAATAACAACTTAAAACAACGAATTCTTACCTTGAATTCGAATTCTTCATCTTCTTCTCTCTAGAAAACCTGAACTCTCTGCTCTTCCTCTCTCTAAAATCCGAATGCAAAAAGGTGAAAAGTAACATGGTATGGGCGGCCATGTTGCTTTTGTACAAAATTATATTATATTTGTACTTTTGACAAATTTAACCCCTCAACTTGGGTTAAATTACATTTCCTCCTTTTATTCTTATTTTTACATCTCTTAAAATATCCGGATGTTACAAATCTGGAGAGGAAAATCCGTTTTTTATATGTCATCGGCGAATAGTAGATCGGCCAGGTGGAAGTACAGATCTGTGTTCGTCTTTGTGTTATCTTTGTATGAGTCTATCTATTTTGCCACCAACTTATATGTCTTAATCACAAGAATGTCTGATGTGATAGTGTGTGGTGCGGTGGTGTGACGTGTGGTGGTGTGTGCTGGCGGTGGTGTGTGCCGGCGATGGTTTGTGGTGGCGGTGGTGTGTGGTGGCGGTGGTGTGTGGTGACGGTGGTATATGGTGGCGGTGGTGTGTGGTGCTGCGGAGAAAGAAGAAATATGGAGAGTGTGAGAGAAAGTGAAAAGTGAGATGGTAATATTCTTTTATAGCCCTTGTGAGTATTTTGGTCTTTTCAACACTCACTTAAAAGAAAATGTTAATGCCGTTAGTTAAAAGTACAAAAATAGAAACGATTTACAAACTCAGTCCAATAATAGAGACAAAATAAACGTTGGTACTCAGGTGGAAACAATTTGAAAAACTCAGGGATGAAAACCGAGATTAACTCTAATATATAATTATATATTATATATAAGCTATTTCTTATTAAGTTTTTTTAAATAACCGAAGAAAACATTGAACCTAGTTAGTGGATCAGTTAAATCGGTTTTAAAAACCAAAGAAAGTCACACTGAGTTTTATATTCTTAAAATATATTCATAATATGGGAATCTTGTTTTCCCACACTAGTGATTCCTCGTTTAACACCAGCAAAAAACAAACGATCGTCTACGGGCCTGTAACCGGCCGTTTACAGGCTTTGTGTCTATCAATTACTCGTCAAAAGCAAACAACCGTATTGGTCATGGGTCAAAGACTGTTTACTCCTTTTTGTTAATATTTTTTTTCTTTTGCAGACTTTTTGTTATTAAATAATTATATTATATATTATATTATTATATAATTTAACGCTTTATATGTATATATTACACAACTTTGAATATTTATACATATGTATATATATATATTGTATTATATATTATACTATATAATTTAAAATTTTTATTATATATGTATATATTATGTAACTTTAAATATTTATTTATATAGTTTATATTATATTTTATAATATAATTTAAATATTTTGTATATGTATATAACTTAACATATTTGATTTAGATAATTATAAATGAAATAGATAAAAATCCAATAAACGAATAAGTATTTAACTTTATAATTATGAATACTTCAAAATACAAATGATAGATTGAAACGACAAACAATTTTATTTTGACGTATATATTGATGAAATCTTTCAATTCTCTCCTCATACATTCTTTCACAGTCAGCCGCATTATTATTTCTGTTAAATTCCACAACGACAATATTAGAAGCATTGGATATTCACCTTCTAGACAAACATAGACGTAGTTGCAATTATACATATGTGCAGTAATAAAGAATTAGTGTTACATGAGTTCGTATGGATCTTTTCAGAGTGAAAAATAAGTTGTATTTTCATTGAGAGATAAGCATTGAATAATTACATTAAATCTTATGGCAATCAAAATTCCTATGTAAGGCATGAGCATCTAGTGTTGATTAGGAGCCACGCCCAGTTTTTGCCATGATAAAGTACGTTATGTCTCATCATATGAGTCAGAAAGAACAATTTTGTATAAATTATAATTGTTGTGTAACTCATTTAAAAGCTCATACCTCATGTGCAGGACCGTTGAAGGGGTAAATGCAACAGTTTTATAGTGTTAGGAGAGTTAGAATACTTAACTGATCAAATAGAGAACCGGCTTATGATGAAACAAAGAACACAAGTAAAGAATAGAACAAGAACACAACAATATGGTTTTCAAGAATGATTTATATTTCTCTCAAGTTCATACAAAGTATTACGAAGCTTAAAATGAAAATGACAAGTACTTGAGACACTTTATACTACATCCTACAACCGGTCATACTTTGAAAGTCAGCTGGAAACACTAATCTAGACAACAAGATCAATATAAAATCAAAAGGCAAATTGCCTTTTGACTAGTGACTATGACATGCCATAGCTCACATCCTTATCTAATTCAGAAAGGATAAAATTACAAATATAGAAAGTTACAAACTCAATACCTTATTCTATAGTTTGATAAAGTATGGAATTTTCACCAACTCATATAAGTTGGTGGGTCTTCAAAGGTGGCAACAGAAAGTTATTCAACTTTTGTCAAAAGGTGATTTAGAAAAAGCATGTATTCTCTGTATTCGGAAGAAATCAGTCTCTTGGCTTCGAAAGACTTTGTCTTTGAAGCTTCGGAAGACTTTATATTTGGCTTCAGAAGATTTGGTCTATTGGCTTCCGAAGATTTGATACTTAGTGTAATTTATTGAGTTGTACATCTGTTAACAGTCCTCATCAGAATCAAGACCATTCCCTTCATCGTCAGTTGGTCAACATTCCTCAGACTTTTAAAGTACCCACTTATGTTATAGAGATCATAAAGAGGGAGGTATAGTATGTTTTGCTAGAAGTAAATGTCTTGACACCCTTGATCTCTAGTGACATACCACTTGTCTAGGTTAGTAGCAAATATCCAAGACAAAGATGGGTCTCTCAACAGCAAGAGACTTTATAATGAGTGGAATTTGTTAAGAATCCTCTTCTTGATTACCCTTATGATGTTCTAACCCATCCTGAGATGCAGAGGTGGATGCCTTGGACTTCTTCTTCTTCTTCTTCTTGTCCCTTCTAATGACCATCCTCTTCCTCTTTCTATACTTTAACTGATAAGGCTGGCCTTGAGTACCAGATGGTTCTTTTTTTCCCTTCTTAGTTGGGTCCTTTTCCTTCACAGATTCAGAAGAAGAAGGATCAGGGCCCTGCTATGGGTCAGAAGATGAAACTGGCTGAGATGCAACACTAGGTCCTGGTTGTGTTGTCTCTTCGGGTTCAACCTTGACCTCAGCTTTAGGTGCAACCTGACTTGGTAAAGAATACAAGTTTACAAGCTCACCCTTCTTAATATTCTGCTTCATCAGTCTAATGTGTTCATCTATAGTGGATAAAGACATTAGACCAAGTCTTCTCCGGATAACCCATACAGCTTCAAGAAGCTCACCATCTTTGGTCTATTAGCAGACTTCTTCTTATTAGCTCTGATGGTGGCTCTTAACTTTATAGCTTATTCCCTCATCTTCCTCTTATCAGCCTTTTGCTCTTTTAGCATTTCTTGATCAAGCTGCTTGAGGTATTTAAATTCAATATATTCATAGGATAAGGGAAGTAGGTCTGTTGCCTGATAGTGGTATGTGGCACTGAGGTAAATTATCATGTTTTGTCTGTCTTGTTCTATACATACATGACTTTATTGCTCAGTAGCCATAGTATCTACCTCAGGACTTTCCTAAACTGGGGAGAGGGCAGGAGCTTTGTACAATCTTTTTCTTCTTCTTTGATTTTGAGGAGTAGTTCTGCATCCTCAGCTTCATTCTCTCCTTTGACAACTTAATGTCAGCCAGTTTATTTAGTTCTTCCAAGGGAAGAGAGATGATTTCATCTACGTTGTACTTCCTTGACCAATATAGTTCAATCTAGCTGCCCCCAACTCATCTTTCTGAGTGTTTGGCCTAGGGGCAACCCTGATTGCAGCTTTCATAAAGCCAGGGGTCTCACTTAACTCTCTCCCCTTTCCTTCATCTTCCTCTCTCTCACTCTCCCATCAATTTTCTCAGAAGAAATCTTTCTATTCCCTTTGTCAGTCATAGGCCTGTGTGACTTAGGGTGGAGAGAGCTTTGGCCTTTATTACTTGGTGTAGCACTTGAGCTCTGGGCAGAGAGAGGCTGTGAGACACATTCACTAGCTGGTGTGGAGGACCGTTTAGAAGGGGTCAATGCAATAGCTTCACAGTGAGTAGAGACTTAGAACACTTAACCAATCAAATAGGGAACCGGGATTATGATGATACTAAGAACACAAGTAATATAAGACAGAACAAGAACAAGATAATATTGGTTTTCAAGAATGATGTATATTAGTCTTTAGTTCTTTTATAGGTGTTACAAAGCATACATAGAAAGACAAGCACTTGGACACTTTATACTATATCTTACAATTGGCTATACTTTGAAAGCCAGCTGGAAACACTAATCTAGACAACAAGATCAATGTATAGTCAAAAGGTAGATTGCCTTTAGACTTGTGACTATGACATGCCATAACTCACATCCTAATATATTACAAAAAGGATAAAAGTACAAGAGTAGAAAGTTACAAACAAATGATCTTAATCTACAATTGACAAAAGTATGGACCTTTTCACCAACTTATCTAAGTTGGTGAGTCTTCAGAGATAGCATCGAAAATAGTTGAGCTTTTGTTAAAAGGTGATGAGAGAAAGGAAGTCTTCTCTGTCTTCGAAAGAAATCAGTCTTTGGCTTCAGGAGACTTTGTCTTTGAAGCTTCAAAGACTTCATCTTTGGCTTAGGAAGATATGGTCATTTGGCTTCAGAAGATTTTATGCTTAGCATATTTTATTGAGTTGTATAAAATCTTCCGAAGTAACTTCCTTGTACTTCATGCATGCATGCTGAGAGATCTTTGGTTGCATTAGCATATAAGTGTAATCCTTACAAATGCTCCCTAGGCTGATGCTACCAAAATAGAAGATATCCTTGAGTCTTGTTCTTCATCTATTGACAGTACTCATCAGGATCAAGACCATTCCCTTTTTCATCATTTTGTCAGGATCCCTCAGACTCTCATAGTATCTACTCATGTCATAAAGATCATGAAGAGGAATGTCAAGTGTGTTTTGCAAGAAGTACATGTCTTGACCTCCTTGATTTCTAATTACATACCATCTGTCTGGATTAGTAGCAAAGGTCCAGGACAAGATAGGTCTCCCAGCAGCAAGAGGCTCTACATTAGTTGGACTTGGTTGAGAAGCCTCTTCTTGAGCAACCTCAGGATGCTCTGACTCATCCTGAGGTGCAGAGGTGGTTGCCTTGGACTTCTTCTTCTTATTGTCCCTTTTGATGACCATCCTTTTCTTACTCTTTCTAGATTTTAACCGGGAGACATGTCTTTAGCACCTGGTTATTCTTGTTGGTCTTCCTAAGTTGGGTCCTTTTCATTCACAGGTTTAGAAGGAGAGGGATCAAGACCCTACTGTGGATCAGAAGATGAAGTTGGTTGTGGTCTAGCACTATCTCCAGGTTGTGTCGTCTCTTATGGTTCAACCTTGACCTCAACTTCAGGTGCAGCCTGACTTGATGGAGAATGCAAGTCAATGAGCTCACCCGTTTTGATCTTCTGCTTGATCACTCTAATATGCTCATCCATGATGGATAAAGACATTGGACCAAGCCTCCCTTCGGAGAATCCATACAGCTTCAAGGAGCTCACCATCTTCTGCATATAGCAGACTTTTTCAGACTTGCTTTGATGGTGGCTCTTGACTTTGCAGCTTCTTCCCTCATCTTCCTCTTAGTAGCTTTTTGTTCTTTCATCACTTATTGCTCAAGCTGCTTGAGGTATTCAAACTCTATGTACTCATAGGACAAGGGAAGAAGTGTTGCTACATGATAGAGGCATATAGCACTCAAGTAGTTTATCATGTTTTGTCTATCTTGTTCTTTGTCTACCTGAGGTTGTTGCTCAGCTACCACAACCTCTGTCTCGAGGCTTTCTTGAACTGGGAAGAGAGTAGAAGCTTGTTTGTAGAGTCTTTTTCTCCACCTTTCTTCTTTTATTTGGAGGAGCAGTTTTGTATCCTCAGCCTCCTTTCTCTCCTTTGACAACTCAGTGTCAGCCAGTTCATTTAACTTTTTTAAGGGAAGAGAGATGAGTTCATCTATGTTGTAGTTTCTACTCCCTAAGTAGTTTAATTTGGCTGCCCTTAAATCATCATCTTGAGTGTTTGCTTTTGGGGCAGCCCTAATTGCAGCTTGCATGAAGCCTAGGGTCTCTCTTGAACTCTCTCCCTTTAGCTTCCTCTTCCTCTCTCTTTCCTCTTACTTAATCTCCTTAGGAGTCAACTTACTTCTCCCTTTGTCACTCATAGGCCTAGGTGACTCAAGGTGAATAAAGATTTTGCATTCATTTCTTGGTTCAGCACTTGAGCTCTGGCCAGAAAGAGGTTGTGAAGCACTTTCACTAGCCGGTGTCTCACTTAGGGTAAAGGTGTTGAAGCAGTTCCGGTCTCAAGGTTCACAGGCTCTACCACTAGGCCTTTAGCCAAGGTTTCATCTTTGAAGATAATCTTAGGGTCCACCTTAACATCCAGTTGACCAATGACATTGCTTGCTAGCCTCTGTCTTCTTCTCAGTCTGAGCTCCCCAACCACCTTACCTTGAATCCTTTGAGCTAGTCTGTCAGCTTGCCTATGTTAAATTGGGTTGGCAAGTTGCATGTGAACTAGAGTAAGACTCTTATAGTGCTTAAGGTCCTGAAAATTAAAGACTTCTTGTTTCCCCTAAAGTCTAAGGAGTATCAGGGCCCTTCTATCAACATCATATCTCTATCATAGTATTTCATTTTCAACATCATAGGATAGGATAGACATAGCCCTTGGAATACCCTCCTTAAAAAAACTTCGAATGAGTGAGTCCATATCAATGTGGACCTGAGGAGGTTGCTGAGTATGGACAATTGCAAGTGAGGGTGGTGAATCCTTTATGTCCATACTCTAGGAAGAACTCCTAGGTTTTGTGATTGTATGTAGGACTTTCTCCCCCTTTTTGGTAGCATCACCCTCTCGAATAGGGGAGCTAAGTGTTAGGTCCACCACATTCACAGGTTCTTGTGGACCTGGTTGAGTTCTCCTAAGAGGTCTCTTAGCTAGCTTGCCCTTGAGATCGGTGATCTCAAGTTGCTGGTCATTGACCCTCTTTTATAAGGTAGCCACATGAGATTCAAGTTGACTGACCTTTGAAACTAAATAGGTGTTTTGGTCAATTTATGCACCTTTAGTTGCAGACTCCCCTCATATTCATCAGAAGAATCATGGGGGGATGAGAGAATAGGACCAAAGTTTTCTTCCTTATCACCAACATTGAGTTCTTGGTTGTGGATTTCCCTCGCACTATGACAGCTCCAGTTGAAGTGTCAATGGGCTGCGTTGCCATGGTTGAGGTCTTAATAATGTAATCACTTGTAGAAATGAGAGCCTCTTCCATATGGACTTCCTGAACAGGTTCAGGGAGGTCCACCTCAGTTGTGGGTGGATGATGTGGGCTAGCCATGGGTGAGACAAGAGCACTCATCTCTCCTTGAGTAGGGGTGGAGAAGAGAGACTTATAGTACTCACTAAATCCCATGCCTTCATTATCATAAAATTCAAGGTTTGGGATTGGTAGTTTGAGGTCTAGAGGCTAGGGATGGTATCTTTCCCCTGAAGGTTGTTCACTAGAGTTTTGAGATTCTGAGTGAAGGCTTAAGGCTGGTGTTGGTATTGTGAGCTCATCAGGCTGAACATGAGGAACCTCAGTACTGATCAATGAAGTGATGAGAGTGGTTTGCTCCTCAGGAGAAGTGGGAGCTCTAGTGTCCACTTCTTTCTGTGTGGGTGAGTATATGGGGGCCTACATAAATTGAGTAGTTTGTATAGGGGTTTGGTTAGATCTTCTTAAGTAGGTGAGGGTTATTTAAGGATGTGTGGATGGTGCTGATGTAGAAGGTGTGGGTTTAACATTTGCTTATGTTGCCAAGTTGTCACCTTGAGCAATAAGCTCTAACATTTTTAGGACTAAGGTTGTTTCTACCCCTGAAAAGCCCAGAGTAGGCTTTCTTATTGTCTTAAAGATGCCAAGCTTCATCTGTCCCATTTTAAGAATATCACCTGTTCCTTTCAATTATGAGCATAGTTCACAGTTAAAAATGTGTTAAACATATCTATGGAACTTGTAATACTCTAATATGTCTAAGTTTGTCAGCGGATTTGTATACACAAATGAGAATACCTGAAATTGACCCCTTGGACCATTTCATGGACTATGTAGGAAAGGTCCTCTGGAATTTGATCCCAATCTCCATGCTTGTTGGATAGACAGTGAATGACAACGTGGAGGAGGTACTTCCATTGGGAGGAGACCTTTCCTTTTCTGAAGGTTCTTACGGAGTAATCCCCTTTATCCAATCAGCCTGAAAGACTGGTTCATAATAGATTTTAGGAAGTACGATTCTCCTTCTTCATCATCCAACCTTAGATGAGGGTTTATGGTTGCTGGAGTGATGAAAACTATCCTGCCCTGCATCGTGGCAGAAAGTGCTTTCTCCCCATCCTTGATGACCTCTTGGCAGGTCCTATGGAACTCTAAGAGCTAGTTTTCGTACAATGGATGATCTACGGTGAGGGAGGTGAAGTAGTTTGATAAAGCCAAGAACCGGCAAACATTTGATAAACCAGGATCTTTCGATGCTAATAGAGCAACCTGATTGTGTTGCCTTTATAGTTGCATGGAGGAATCAGGTTGGTATTGTGGATCAGGTTGGTCATTTATGAGTAGCTTTATGATGAAGAAATGTAAGAACAAATGCGGTTTGTGGGTGAATTTAGATTAGGAAATTTGCAAATGAAGAATAAAGTGAAAGAGGGGTAACAGTTAAAGGTATATTTATATTAACTAGATTTGAGACAAAGTTAATGCAAAAGGATAAACTTTGAAATTTTGATGTCGGTCCCACCTTTGAAAAAGCGCCCAAAAGTACTTTTTTTAAGTCGAAATCTTTCGAAGCTAATTTGTCTTCAAAAGTTTTGATAAAAGCTTTTGAAGCCAATTTGACTTCGGAAGATATTACTGAGCTTGATGAGAATTTTGCTTTTGAAAGAAATACTTAGAGTATTTTTCTTCAAATATATATTTGGTTTTGGAAGAAACTAAGACTAAGAAGTTTTATTCATAAGAGAATAAAGCGTCTGAGGCTTAGTTGCTTTCGGAAGAAAATTGTCCTTTAAAAACAAATAAGTACTTAGAAATATATTTAACCTTCGAAAGATATATCAGAATTTCTTCTAAAGGTAAATGTCTTATAAGTAGTTATTAGATTTGAAGACATAATGTTCTTCCGAAAACAACTTAATGTATTCCGAGAGAAAATATATCTTAAATTTTCAAAATTCTAAGAAATATCATTTAAAAGTTTTTCTTGCTGGATCTTATATGCCCAAGACACATACAAGATTGATGTGGTTAGTACATTATGATCCAAGTCGGGTCATACCCAATAACAAGCTATACAAACATTAATAAATATTCATTTATTGATGAGATCAAACAAATGAATATTGACACCAATTTAGAAAATTGGTTTTCTAAAACTTTACTTTTGTAAAAGAACAACATTATATGGATAATTTGTTCATGAGAAATCATTTGTTTCATTATTTGAGTTGGTTAAATAATAACAAATAAAAGTGTGTTATTGTTATAAAATTAAAAGAGGTTTTAATTTTATAAAACAAAGGGCTAAGAGTGTAACTTTTTATAAAACTAAAATGGGGGAAACCCACTTTGGTGGACCAATTTTCGGCTGCCCAAAGGGGTGCATTAGGAATTCCTTTTGTGTCTTGGTCTTTGCAAGATTATCACTCCCCTTGCACTCTTCCATCAATTCACACTTTCTCCTACACACACTCAAGCAAAACTCTCCCAAAAGTGCTGAAAATTTCGGATTCAAGAAGGCAAAAAGAGAGCTGAAATTTCGGATTTTGGCTGCTCTTCAAGGAGTTCTTGGCTGAAATTTCAATTGTGCAAAAGGGGTTTGATCTTGGTGCTCCACTACCTAACAAGTAGGTGTTTGGAAGGGCTTGTGGGTATTACAACTTGAGGCTTTCTCTCTTGGGGCTGAACATTCAAGAACATCATCATCATCTTCTTCAACTTGTCCACTACAACATCTTGTGCAAGAAAGGTTGTATCAATGAACTCCCTATGGTTGTTGTTTTGGTTTTGATAGCATACTATTTCACATATGTTGTTAATCTATGTTATTAGGTTTTGTTTATGATTTAAAATGGTAAAAATTTCAGATTATAAACCACATGTTAAAACCCTTTTTCCGCTGCGTTTTATAGTTTAAATGGTTAAACTAGTCTTGTTTTACATGTGACAAAACCCAACAATGGCATCTAGAGCCGGATATATGGAATATATGCTTCAAAAGTTCTTGAAAAATTACTTTTCATGGACTTTTTCAACCCATTAGGGCTGTTTTGTTGTGGTTGTACGAATCCCTTATGTTTCAAGGTTTAATCTTGCATGCTTTAGTATAAACCTTGAAAGATTAAGATCAATTGGTTGATTGTGTTGTTTGGACAAAACCCTAAAGTTTTGGTTCATGTTGGCTAGAACTTTAAGGTTATAATAAGGGGTTCATTGTTGTTCTTGGATGTTGAATATGTTTCATATTTTAGTGCATAACATAGCCTTGGCCTTATGTGTTTTGGATTTTGTCACACCCCGGGCCCAGAGAGGCGGGACGTCACGATTAGTAAACAACAACCAAAATGCAGCAGAAACTAAATGGTTTATTAAACAGTGTCACATGATATTTACATTAAAATATTGGCTTTATTTCCAATTCACAAGGTGCTTCAATCTATGATCTATAGGTGTCACGATCCATCTCTCGGTAAATATTTCTTGGAGCCTCGATAACTAAGGCTTCTAGGCTCGGCTTGTGTCTTTAACCTCTACCCTCATATCTTGCTTCGGATTTGGTAACTTCTATAGCTCAACTATTCTCCCTAGCTGTACCTGAAGACAAGCTCAAAAAGAATTGTGTCAACATAAAGTTGGTGAGTTCAAGTGGTTAAAGTTTCAAAACAATTTAAAAGGAACTACAAGAGTCCACAGTAAAGGTTTTAGAGTCTAGTGTGATAGTTTATAAAACCTCATTCGATTTTAAAAGCATCATCATAGTATCAGTCATCGTGGGGTATCACAATCAACCCTGCACTTCGTCCCCGGTTGGCCTCTTCTAAACTTGTGTTTAACCAGATATCCCCCGTAGGGGAGGAACCAAGCCTCAGAATAGTGAACCATTCCTGCTAGGATGGTTCACCATAGTATCTTATTCAAAACCTGTTACATGCCACAAACGACCCTCAGGATCTCAGTGGGGTACCTCCCTGTGGCGGGAGCCACTGTGCGTGGGGGATTCCCCAAATAGATCTATTCACGTAAGAACAAGCGGTTCACAAAAGAATTAATGATTATGACTAAAGTATCAGCAGGTATCCAAAAAGTCCCACATACAAGCATCAAGTAAGCACAATCATAGTTCATAGAACAAAAGATCATGCAAAACAGTAAACAGTATCACACATAAGAATTTTAGTTTAAAGGAGCATGCTTCATCCCCAAAACAAAAGTAGAAAAAGGGGGACACGAGAACTCACCTGGTATCCTTATATAATTTCAGAGCTTGATTAAGAAAAATGATGATCACCAACAAAGCAATCCTAACTAAAACATATAAGATCCACGTTTAGAATTAGCACGATGTTATTACATGCGTGCAGTTAAGCTCTTTAATTAAATTTAAGTTGGTGATTAATATCCTTAATGTATCTTAGCTTCTTGTGTATTTGTTAAGTGTCATGAGTTGATTCGTGTACATTAGGTTGATTTGTGCATTTAATCAAGAAATGTGTCTTAGTATGAAGAATATTGAAAAATCAATTCATATCATGGATTCCAAATCTTTGTAAATAACTTGAATTAACAATGTAAGTAATATATAACGTTTCAACCGATGTTTATAAAGCTCGTGTTTATATCGTATTTGTTATCTTGATTGAGGATAATTTGTATAAAGAGTGTTACAATTAATATTTATGTCAATAACAATGAGGTGGCCAATTACTAATAATGACAAGATGATAGATCATTATAGTGTTTTAGGTCTTTTATCTTAAATAAAACGTGTAGATGTCGGTTAACCTAAATATTCATTGCATAAATATACAAATGTACAATCGTTATTTGTATGAATTACATCTCTAAGTCTTGTATGATTATATGTTACAAGATATAAGCTTATTTGTATCGTCTATGACATGTTATAACCATTTCTCAAAAATATAATGTTTCATATATCTTATCTAGGTTGGTTTCTATTAGCTAGCGTTGTTGTTTAAATCTCGGATCCAAACCATCCATTTAAATCAAACATTTATAACAAGTGACGTTCATTTTCGTTTATAATTCACGTATTTTATAATTTAATCCTTTAATTAATTAGAGCTCAAATAACACGTATGCAATTTATAATTCAATTTCAATGTGTTGCGCGTGCGATATTACCTTCTACTCGGTTATGTATTCTAACCCACTCGTTTACGACGGGATTTAATTGCGTTCTCGTTCCGTTGACTGCCCGTTGACCATGTTTGACCAGCTTTGACCACGGTTTAACCATCACCATTCACCATATGCAGCCACTGTCCACCATGAACCACTTTGTCATTGCTAGAACCTCCTAGTTGGCTAGAATCCTCACCGACAACCACACCCAAAATCCACTTATCACCATCTATCAACCAATACCAAACCATTATCAAAACAACCACTTTGTCAGCCTACGTAACCACAACCACCATCACAGCCATACCATGACTGTCGACATCGACCACCACTAACCATCGGAGCCATAATCATTATCCACAACCAACAATAACACGACCACAGTTGACATGCACACTAGTACACTACCATCAACATAACCAAATCCTATGGATCTAGTCTAGAACCCAACATGCAACCCCAAAAATAACGTCATACGGCTGTAATTCACCTTGAACAGCAACAACCACCACAAACCACCATCAATCATCATCACCACTGCCTTAGGTGGCCTAAACCCTAACCAATACCGCCACCATCACTACAGCCGCCTTCCTCACCATCGGAACTCGACAACCACTACCACAATCACCTATCGGTCACCAACACACAACCGACAGTTAACACCACCACCATCACAGGCAGCATCACCAACCGCAACCAAACACCAACCATCAACAGCCTAAACTATAATCACCACATGCTATCACCACTATAACCCCTAATCTACATCACTACCACGGCTGCTCAATCACCACTACCACGGCTGCTCAATCACCACTACCACTATCGCAAGCCACAACCGTGAACCACAACAAACCATCGACGGCCAGAATCACAGCCATATTCACAGCCATCGACAACCACATGCAGCCCATAAATCATAACCATCTACGGTTTGTAGTCCCAAAAAACAAAGATGAATGGACTAATCGGTTCTAGGGGACCTTACCGTGAGTAAAGCAGTGGGGCGGCCTAGGCTACCTTCGCCCGCCGTCGCCTGTGGTGTGGGAATCACCACAACAATACCACCACCATCGCGACCGCACACCACCGTTATCACCATCACGACCGCACACCACCATTATCACCATCACGACCGCCACAGCCTCCAACACCACCGTCGGCTTGCCATCACCACCCTCGCAGTCACACCGCTGCTACCCAATCACCACCCACGGTCACCATCGACAGCCACCAACTCCAAAACCCGACTGCAACCGTCACCACCGCCCTCGATTCCCATTATCTTGTTGTGTTTTAGAGAAATCAAAGCCACCATCAAGATTGGGGCGTCGATAGGAGTCGAATTCGGGGTGTCTCTCGCTAGCACTTGCCGGAATCGACCACCTCCGGCCGGTGGTTTGGCCGGATCGAAGAGAAGCAGGGGGGAGAAAGGGGAGCCGGTCGCCTCTTCTCTCTCTCTCTAAATTTTTTTAAACCCTAAATTAGAGAAACACTTGCTTAAATAGTAGGGTTAAGTTAAACGGGTTCGTAAAACGGTTCGTACACGCTCGATTAAACTTTGCGCGTAACGTTAACTTCGGTTCTCGTTAGTTTCCGTTATAGAAAACGATATCAATACTCCAAGATAATAATTTTATCGTATTTAAAACATGCCGAAGGAATCAAACGAGTTGTACATTATCGCGTATTAACACGTTAAACGGTTTTTTTATACGTTTTTATCGAATGAGCGATATTCTGATCATTTTAGCATCGAATTGTATGCAATTAAGCATTAGAATGATATTTTGTTCGTTAACTTCCCATGTCAGTCACGTTAAAGCTTTATCTGACGAGTTCTCGGGTTTTTCCTGATCGTAACCCGGTTCGCGTCACGGTCGCGTTTCGGAACGCAGTTATTCCGGACAACGTACTATTCATCAAGTTTAATATGATATGATAATAAATGATGATTAGATGAATAATTACGGAGTTACGAGGTTCGGTTGACGCATCAGATATCAGTAAATGCCGGTGAAACCGGTATTCGTGTTTCGATGACGAAATTCTATTGTTTATGCATGATTGATGAAAAATCTTTTAGAGATCCTTATTCATGGTATTAGTTGAGGTTAACAATGATTTAGATTGGGTGACAAGCCCTTATAAGAATTCCTGATGGAATTCAGACGTAGTACGCGGTAAATTGCCGGATTTTACCCGGTATGGGTTCTGAATCCGTTTTCAATTTGGATCTTTCCATAGTTGTTTCAAATCACATAAGAATTCTTTGTTTCATGGTTTCTCCCTCAATTAGTTCGTAAACGTGCATTTGGGCCTTAAATGGGTCTTGTCTGTATGTTCGGGCCCTTATTGGGCTTATTGGGCCCAAAAAGGCTAGTTTCATTTTTTGAGTTTTTCTTTGATAAACCCAACTCAATTCAGACTTTTATTGAGTTTTATAACATTTATAGGTTTTCAATTGGGTCATATTTCAGAGGTGTTACATTCTCCCCTCCTTTTAGAAATTTCGCCCTCGAAATTTTAGTATCGTTAATATTTGTTTCCAAGTGTGATACACTCATGGTATGAATCTCGAAGATTTAAAGTTATTTAGCTGAGCATCCCAGGACAAATGTTGATGATTAGGTGTCAAATAATCAGGTTTGATTTGGATTGTAGTAACTATCCGAATGTTAGAATCATGTGAGTCAAATTATGAACAGGTTTTTGGCTTCACCATCAGATCATTTAGTAATCGTACAAAATTAACAAGAAGAGACTCTCCACTGTGGTTCAATACACCGACCTACAAAATAGATCTAGCAAGGAGACGATTCCCAAAATCCCGACGGTGTTACCGTCCTCACTGAGAATCTTAAGAACGATTGAAAAGAAGAGGATATTAGCGTGAATGCCATTAATTAGACAGGATAGTTGTGACACAATAGATTAAAGGTTTCAATCAAGAAGGGTTTGGGTTTTCCAAACGAGTACAGATGAACATCTAGGCATCGCGCGATCATTTCTATGAAGCTAAGACTAAGAAGTTTTCACGATTTCTAAGAATAGAGAGATTAGCTCATGCACAAAGGTCTTCAGCTTTCAAAGTCTACTCTTTAGTTCTCAACTTACTTCTGAAAAATTTCTTCGATTTCTTCCTTCTATGATTTCATCTTAAGGGGTTAAGTCCTTTCTTCCACGACGTGCTTCTTCTAGTATGCATCCTTTTCTGGAACGGTCCTGTATATCAGAACCTCAGTCTTCGAGTAGATCCGTTCATCTTATCTGACGTATGACAAGAGTTTCCCCAAAATGGGATGTGCTATATATATATATATATATATATATATATATTCACGTGAACTGACGCTGGTAGAATCACAAGTTCAAGAAATGGTACGGGTGTAGGTAATAGAAGGAAAGTCTAACTGTAGGCTATCTGCATTCGTCGACGAGGGTAAGCAGATACAAATGCGGTCAATACTTGTTCTCTCGCATTTGGTAATATGGATGCCTTAGGACAATACGGATGATGGCCTCCTATTCGCACTTGCCAACGCAGTTGGCATTACCGATTTGTCGATCACCCTATTTTACTTGGTTTAGTATTCTGGTGTGTAGTTGGTAGCGTCGTATCGATAATGTATCCAGGTGCATCCTTTTATTTTACGAAAGTTTCCAGTTCATGCTTAATGTAGCTCTCCATATATCTTCTCAGCTTCAATCGGGCGACTAGAAAATTGTCTGGTACTGTTGCATCAACCCATATTTGAAACTTTCCTGTACGCGCCCAAACGAATTCCGCTTTTCTCCAAGGATAACAATGCCAGTCGTATAGCTACACGGATCGAGTTTTTGTTAATCCTTTTACAACTTTCCCCTATCCCTAAGCATTGACGCATCTCAATGCGGTTTTTACTTCTTCCCAAAATTTTATAGCTTTAACTATAGTGATTTGTCTCGAATTTCGTGCTTAGTAGTAGTGGCAAAATGACAGACATGTCTAATTATGTCTTATAGATTTTATCCATGAGACTCCTGATTACATGAGATGTGTAGGTCCTCCCACACGGGCTTGGCCACAACCTTCGTACTTGCCATATCTGGTTTCAACTATTATTTGTGTAGTGTCGTCTTCCTTATAAACACGACTGATAACAATTAAGATGTAGGTAGCATCTTGAAATTGGTTAAGTAGGTTATCACCTCTTAAAAGATGGTATCACTTATCCTTGGTGACTTCATTTAACTCTTAATAGTCCATCCATAACTGGAGCATTCTATTTTCCTTCCGCAAAGAGCATTAAGTTTCCTTAAGACGACATACTAGGTCTTATGAACTGTTTATCTAACAGCTATCGAATCTGCTTTCCTTCCACCAGCTCCTTAATATAAGCTTCAAGTCCAGTACCTCCATTTACATATTTTACTTCTATTCTCCGACTCAATTTCCTTAAGAGCAACCTCAACTGTTGTCTTAAGCTACAGAATTGCTGCAAACGTTCCCACTAATTTCTTCATAATGCTTCCTAATTAAGGCCAACCTTCTAGATGACCTCTTCCTCGGTCCATATTCTCCAAGGTAACTGTGCCCTGTAGAGGGTCTATTCGTGAAGCAAGTAGCTCTGTTTCGATTCCAATCCTTTATAATCATATCAATTGTTCCAACGAGATATGGGAGTAAGACTTTTGCTCGAATTCCCGATGGTACGGAGCGTTCTAGGGTAAGGTATTAGAGAATCAATTTAGGAGAGGTTTGAAAATTTAGAGAGGAATAACACCAACGCTTACGATCAGGGGTGATTATGCAGACTTTCTCTGTTTACAATCTGCTGCATGTTTATCACTTTGTTGTAGTTGGATCTCAAGTGTTTTAACACATGAGATTTCTTGTAGCTGATCTTCTATGCTTCTTAATACATCTTTTGAGCAATACCATCCTTTATGTTCGACCATGAGTTCTTCCCCATGAATTCTTCATTATTATCGACCGTATCGATTCGAACAAGTTTAGGACTTTATCAAGGTGCTCGCTAGTACAAGAAGGTTAACTACCACTCTAATAACTGATCGCATAGTTCGAGATCATATTCTACTTCAGATCTTCGCGCTTGAATCACGAACTTATCACTCAGGTAGTAGAGGTCTCCAAGTAGAGATATCTTACAAGGCTTTAAAGTTTTCCGCATCGGCTATCACGCGTTTCCAAAGATGAGGGTTATGCTAGAGGGCTTAAGGTAAGTAACACTACTCATTAAGATAATAAATCGAGAACAGAGGGTGAATGAAAATCGGGGATCCACAGAAGTTGTAAGTTCATATTTTTGTCTTGATTCTCGAAGGTTAGCTCTTCTCGGCAATTATCCTTGGCACTTGAATCTTTATTTCCGAAGAATCTGGATTTTAGAACGAGGATTCATTTCCTACGAAATCTGGTGCTCAGAAATTTACCAACAACAAGGTCGGTTAAAAGCATGGTAAAGATAACTCAACTTAAGTTTCGAGTGAAGATTGTCATTAGGTGACTAATGGTTGAAGATGATGAAAGATTTCACGAGCGTAGTATTAAGAAAGTTGATTATCAATCACAATCGAAGCTGATATTAAGAATATTCTTTGGAGTTAGGTGATTCCATTACAATGAATAGGTGGAGAGAAGTCATATTCCTCAAAGGCTTTGAGAAAATAATCAGAGGAATTCTAGAATCCAGAAGATCCTATGAAGTGTGAACTACTAAGAAAGAAAGAAATGACAAGTCTTCTATGTCATTGACCACAAGAGGCGTTTCTCAGAAATTTATTACTCTGGTATGTTCTCCGTTGCACTAGCCTTGTTAGAGAGTCCTCCATTATGTTGAGGATGTTTTGACGAATTCAATGTTGGGATGGAAGGAAATTTCAAGCATCGCTCAACATAGTATGGCTAAAGTACACGCACAACGAGGTGGAGTGCCATACTCAGCACGAGACCAGTTAAGTTTGAGAACATCATTTTATGATCTTCATAGTCTGATGGTCTTATCATCGTAATTCCAATAGGAGAGTAGAATAAAAGAAAAGAGGAGAAGAAGAAAAGGAATAGTTGCTGCAACATCATCCTTGGTAGCTCTTCAAGTGTCAAATGGTTTTCGCCCAGCATGAAAGTTTTGAAACTGAAATTATTGAATATATTCCAAATATCTGTGTTTATTCTTGTATTCATTGGTTCTTTAAGTGTTTTACATTGATATTAGTTTACATGACAGGGCCTACCAGAATTCAAGTGTACCTGTAAATTCACCATTACGTGTGCACCCGTAATCGTCAATTTACCTTACACTATCATTCTAGTCATTCCCATCATAAGTTCCAAGTTTTGTGTATTTAGGTCCTGGAGTTAATAATTCTCATTTATTCATCATCTGCAATTAAGCACACTTAGATTCCAACTCTGCTAATCATTCAAGTTACCCTAGAAATTGTTTCGAAGTAAGTTTAAGCAAATCAAGCAATAAATGAGCATTTAGGTACGTGCTATCCTAGGGAGCAGAACAAACAAAAGGCATCATGGTTAATATCTTATTACTAAATTCCAACATGTATCATCTTACAAATGAGGCATAATAGCAACTATCATCATTTCAAACAAGTATCAGCATAACAGTTGTCTCAGGTAACGACACAAGTCGTATCAAGTGTATAGCTAACAGCAGTTGTTTCATATAGTGACAAAAGTCAACCGTGCAATCAGATAAGTGTCTCTCCATGATTTAAGTCCTGGTATATGTGCACAGTGTTGGTTTCTAACATTCTTAGTACTTGACATTTAGTAGTCCTAAGAGTCAACTCCAAGAGGTTCCATACCTTCATGGTTTACTCGGGTGCACCTATCATAGGTAATACCCTAATGTATCAAGGTTTCTTATAGAGTAGGGAATTCTTAATGGGATATATGTAATTCTTAAGGTATAAAAGTTAAGACGGGAGTTCTTAAGGGAACCCACTCTTGCTACAAACTTTGGATCACTGTATCGTGGAAACAACCTACTAGGCTGGTCCTATTTATGGTTATGACTTAGGTATTGCAAAGCAAACCCGTATTTCTACACCATTGGTTTAGCAAAGCTCAGAAGAGTCTTCTTACTAAGGTGGTCCTATGAGGTTCATATGGTTGTAGTTTAGGTCTCGCAAAGCAGACCTACTTCGCTACAACCTTTGGCTCTGATACCAATCTGTCACACCCCGGGCCCAGAGAGGCGGGACGTCACGATTAGTAAACAACAACCAAAATGCAGCGGAAACTAAATGGTTTATTAAACAGTGTCACATGATATTTACATTAAAATATTGGCTTTATTTCCAATTCACAAGGTGCTTCAATCTATGATCTATAGGTGTCACGATCCATCTCTCGGTAAATATTTCTTGGAGCCTCGATAACTAAGGCTTCTAGGCTTGACTTATGTCGTTAACCTCTACCCTCATATCTCCCTAGCTGTACCTGAAGACATGCTCAAAAAGAATTGTGTCAACATAAAGTTGGTGAGTTCAAGTGGTTAAAGTTTCAAAACAATTTAAAAGGAACTACAAGAGTCCACAGTAAAGGTTTTAGAGTCTAGTGTGATAGTTTATAAAAACCTCATTCGATTTTAAAAGCATCATCATAGTATCAGTCATCGTGGGGTATCATAATCAACCCTGCACTTGGTCCCCGGTTGGCCTCTTCTAAACTTGTGTTTAACCGGATATCCCCCGTAGGGGAGGAACCAAGCCTCAGAACAGTGAACCATTCTTGCTAGGATGGTTCACCATAGTATCTTATTCAAAACCTGTTACATGCCATAAACGACCCCTCAGGATCTCAGTAGGGTACTGTGCGTGGGGGATTCCCCAAATAGATCTATTCACGTAAGAACAAGCGGTTCATAAAAGAATTAATGATTATGACTAAAGTATCAGCAGGTATCCAAAAAGTCCCACATACAAGCATCAAGTAAGCACAATCATAGTTCATAGAACAAAAGATCATGCAAAACAGTAAACAGTATCACACATAAGAATTTTAGTTTAAAGGAGCATGCTTCATCCCCAAAATAAAAGTAGAAAAAGGGGGACACGAGAACTCACCTGGTATCCTTATATAATTTCAGAGCTTGATTAAGAAAAATGATGATCACCAACAAAGCAATCCTAACTAAAACATATAAGATCCACGTTTAGAATTAGCACGATGTTATTACATGCGTGCAGTTGAGCTCTTTAGTTAAATTTAAGTTGGTGATTAATATCCTTAATATATCTTAGCTTCTTGTGTATTTGTTAAGTGTCATGAGTTGATTCGTGTACATTAGGTTGATTTGGGCATTTAGTCAAGAATTGTGTCTTAGTATGAAGAATATCGAAAAATCAATTCATATCATGGATTCCAAATCTTTGTAAATAACTTGAATTAACAATGTAAGTAATATATAACGTTTCAACCGATGTTTATAAAGCTCGTGTTTATATCGTATTTGTTATCTTGATTGAGGATAATTTGTATAAAGAGTGTTACAATAAGTATTTATGTCAATAACAATGAGGTGGCCAATTACTAATAATGACAAGATGATAGATCATTATAGTGTTTTAGGTCTTTTATCTTAAATAAAACGTGTAGATGTCGGTTAACCTAAATATTCATTGCATAAATATACAAATGTACAATCGTTATTTGTATGAATTACATCTCTAAGTCTTGTATGATTATATGTTACAAGATATAAGCTTATTTGTATCGTCTATGACATGTTATAACCATTTCTCAAAAATATAATGTTTCATATATCTTATCTAGGTTGGTTTCTATTAGCTAGCGTTGTTGTTTAAATCTCGGATCCAAACCATCCATTTAAATCAAACATTTATAACAAGTGACGTTCATTTTCGTTTATAATTCATGTATTTTATAATTTAATCCTTTAATTAATTAGAGCTCAAATAACACGTATGCAATTTATAATTCAATTTCAATGTGTTGCGCGTGTGATATTACCTTCCACTCGGTTATGTATTCTAACCCACTCGTTTACGACGGGATTTAATTGCGTTCTCGTTCCGTTGACTGCCCGTTGACCATGTTTGACCAGCTTTGACCAAGGTTTAACCATCACCATTCACCATATGCAGCCACTGTCCACCATGAACCACTTTGTCATTGCTAGAACCTCCTAGTTGGCTAGAATCCTCACCGACAACCACACCCAAAATCCACTTATCACCATCTATCAACCAATACCACAACCATTATCAAAACAACCACTTTGTCAGCCTACGTAACCACAACCACCGTCACAGCGATACCATGACTGTTGACATCGACCACCACTAACCATCGGAGCCATAATCATTATCCACAACCAACAATAACACGACCACAGTCGACATGCACACTAGTACACTACCATCAACATAACCAAATCCTATGGATCTAGTCTAGAACCCAACAGGCAACCCCAAAAATAACATCATACGGCTGTAATTCACCTTGAACAGCAACAACCACCACAAACCACCATCAATCATCATCACCACTGCCTTAGGTGGCCTAAACCCTAACCAATACCGCCACCATCACTATAGCCGCCTTCCTCACCATCGGAACCCGACAACCACTACCACAATCACCTATCGGTCACCAACACACAACCGACAGTTAACACCACCACCATCACAGGCAGCATCACCAACCGCAACCAAACACCAACCATCAACAGCCTAAACTATAATCACCACATGCTATCACCACTATAACCCCTAATCTACATCACTACCACGGCTGCTCAATCACCACTACCATTATCTTGTTGTGTTTTAGAGAAATAAAAGCCACCATCAAGATTGGGGCGTCAATAGGAGTCGAATTAGGGGTGTCTCTCGCTAGCACTTGCCGGAATCGACCACCTCCGGCCGGTGGTTTGGCCGGATAGAAGAGAAGCAGGGGGGAGAAAGGGGAGTCGGTCGCCTCTTCTCTCTCTCTCTAAATTTTGTTTTAAACCCTAAATTAGAGAAACACTTGCTTAAATAGTAGGGTTAAGTTAAACGGGTTCGTAAAACGGTCCGTACACGCTCGATTAAACTTTGCGCGTAACGTTAACTTCGTTTCTCGTTAGTTTCCGTTATAGAAAACGTTATCAATATTCCAAGATAATAATTTTATCGTATTTAAAACACGCCGTAGGAATCAAACGAGTTGTACATTATCGCGTATTAACACGTTAAACGGTTTTTTTATACGTTTTTATCGAATGAGCGATATTCTGATCATTTTAGCATCGAATTGTATGCAATTAAGCATTAGAACGATATTTTGTTCGTTAACTTCCCATGTCAGTCACGTTAAAGCTTTATCTGACGAGTTCTCGGGTTTTTCCTGATCGTAATCCGGTTCGCGTCACGACCGTGTTTCGGAACGCAGTTATTCCGGACAACGTACTATTCATCAAGTTTAATATGATATGATACTAAACAATGATTAGATGAATAATTACGGAGTTACGAAGTTCGGTTGACGCATCAGATATCAGTAAATGCCGGTGAAAGCCGGTATTCGCGTTTCGGTGACGAAATTCTATTGTTTATGCATGATTGATGAAAAATCTTTTAGAGATCCTTATTCATGGTATTAGTTGAGGTTAACAATGATTTAGATTGGGCGACAATCCCTTATAAGAATTCCTGATGGAATTCAGACGTAGTACGCGGTAAATTGCCGGATTTTACCCGGTATGGGTTCTGAATCCGTTTTCAATTTGGATCTTTCCATAGTTGTTTCAAATCACATAAGAATTCTTTGTTTCATGGTTTCTCCCTCAATTAGTTCATAAACGTGCATTTGGGCCTTAAATGGGCCTTGTCTGTATGTTCGGGCCCTTATTGGGCTTATTGGGCCCAAATAGTTTCATTTTCTGAGTTTTTCTTTGATAAACCCAACTCAATTCAGACTTTTATTGAGTTTTATAACATTTATAGGTTTTCAATTGGGTCATATTTCAGAGGTGTTACAGATTTGGTTGATTGTGGTTTGTCATATTGGTTTTGATTCTTGAAAGGGTTGTAATTTTGTGTTTGTATTTTGGGTTGTAATTTATTTATTCATTTGGTTATGTAATAAATAGATTAGGTGCATTTCTTTTATTTGAAAATTTTTATTAGGATATGATTTTGTAAAAGAAGATGCACAAGATGAAGACCCAAAGAAGGACACAAAAGACATGGACACTTGAGGCCTTTTGGATGTGGATTCAAGTGGGAGTTCATGGACACATTTTGATGTGTCATCTTAACCCTTAGTAAAGACCTTATGACAACACTTGTGATGGCAAACAAGTGTGGTCAACTTAGTGGCTATGGTTATGCACTTATGTTTGTATGATTATGCTTGTTTGGATGTTTGATTGTATGGTTGTTGTTTGATATTTGGATATACATTACAAACTCATTAACAAACTTAACAAGCTAAAAATTGATGTTTCTTTATCATTAAGTGATTAATAAAAGGTTATTAAAAGGATTAATGATTTTAATAAAAGGGGTTTTATTAAAATGAACCATAAGGTGCCTTGTATTTGAAAGCATGCAAATATAAAGTACATAGAGTTTTCTAAACTAGTATTATGAAAACTTCAAATTTCTTTCATAAACAAGTTAAACACCATCCTTTTGCACAACACTTGAGTCACTTGGAAACTCTTAATGGGATAAAGGTTACCTAACCATTTTTTAGGGAACTTGTGATTTGAGGTGGGGATACCATATTTGTGAGATAAAGATCACCTAACCACTTATGTTGGAAAACTCACATGTGTGTAAGTAGGGTAACTTGATTTGCAAACCATGTTTAATGGATCACCTACAATATGGTTTACAAAGGTGTTGATGGGATAAACGTGCCGACCACACATACGATGTTTAAGTCGATCCCATACCTTAGAAGTTGCAAAGGGTTGCAATTGTCAAAACGTTGACTACCTTGTTAATTTAAATAATGGGATAAAGGTCACCTAACCACTATTTAAATATAACGTTGGATTCTAGATCTTAAAATTGTTTAAGACACTTATAAGGGTTTTAGTTATTAAATATGAATGATATCGAAAATACTAAAATTGAACTTTGTTAAAATTTTGTAGATGACCACCAACAATAATTAAAACAATGATATCCCGTCCGCTCACTCACTATCACTAAGGACCATTCTCCAAAAGGAGCGTCTAAACCATAATAACTTTATTGATTGGTTTCGAAACTTGAGAATTGTTCTCAAGCATGAGAAACGATCATATGTTTTAGACGATCCGATTCCTGATCAACCTAATAAGGAGGATGAGGAGGTCTTTATGAATTGGGTGAAATACACTGAGGACTCGGTCCAAGTGTCTTGCCTCACGTTGGCAAGTATGACTCCGGATCTCCAAGGAGTATGAACATAATAGAGCATACGACATGATTACCCAGTTGAAGGAAACGTTCCAACAACAAGCAAGGGTGGAGCGCTTCGAAACGGTTTGAGCACTCCATGCATGTCGTATGGATGATACCCAATCTGTTTCATCTTATGTACTTAAGATGAAAAGCCACATTGACCGCCTCGAAGGCTGAATTGTGCCGTCTCGAAAGATTTGGCTACGGATTTGATCCTCAACTCTTTGTCAAAGAGGTTTGACAACTTTGTCATGAATTATAACATGAACGGGTGGGACAAGAACTTAAGTGAGCTTCACTCTATGCTCAAAACTGCCGAGGCGGCCATGGGTAAAAAGGTTTTACCCGTTCTTACCATCAATGAAGGTGGGAACACGAAGAGGCCTCACCCCGCACCCAAAGCAAATGTTGCCATGGGTAAAGGGTACGTTAGGGGAAAGGGGAAAGGAGTGGTAAGAGCGCCACCACCAAAACAAGCGGAGAAGAAGCAAAAGGTTGCTTCAAATGACCCATGCTTCAAGTGTGGGGAGATTGGACATTGGGCAAGGAATTGTCCAGTCCATCTCAAAGTGTTGCAAGCCAAGAGGGATGCCGGGAAAACCTCAGGTACAATTTACATGATTCATATTGATCTAAATTTAATATCCTCTAACACATGGGTATTGGATACCGGATGTGGAACTCACATTTGCAACTTATTGCAGGGGTTCAAAAGAAGTAAGGACTTCAAGAAAGGGGATGTTAGCCTCTACATGGGGAATGGGGCAAAAGTTCAAGTTGAAGGCCGAGGGGACTACATTTTGAAGCTTCCAAATGGTTTGGAAACAATTTTGAACAATATTTTGTATGCTCCTAGTTTGACTAGGAACATTATTTCTGTTTCCCAATTAAGATAATATGGTTATGTTTTAACATTTATTGAAAATGAAATTCATGTTTCTTTAAATGGCATATTTTATTTTAAAGCTATTCCTATTAATGGTATTTATGAATTGGTTCGTGAAAACACATTATATGATAGCTCATTGTACCAAACCACCACTAAGAAACTCAAATTGGATTTGAGTGATACCTATCTTTGGCATTGTTGTCTTGGTCATATAAACAAGAAACGCATACAAACACTTCAAAAGAACGGTCTTTTAAAAGCAAGTGAATATGATTCATTTGATGTATGTGAATCTTGTTTACAAGGTAAAATGACTAAGGCACCTTTTTGTGGTAAACCCAAAAGGGCAAAAGATTTATTAGGCATCATATATTCGGATGTATGTTGTCCTTTTAAGCCAATGACTTGGTACCATCAGAGATACTTCATTACCTTTACCGACGACTATAGTCGATATGGTTATGTGTACTTACTAAGACACAAAGATGAAGCTTTCGAAATGTTCAAAATCTTCCAAAATGCAGTAGAAAATCAACTCAACAAGAAAATAAAAATTCTTCGCACCGATAGAGGAGGTGAATACCTAAGTGATGGTTTTAGAGATCATCTTAGGAGTTGTGGTATTGTCTCACAACTATCTCCACCTGGAACGCCACAACATAATGGCGTGTCCGAGAGGAGAAATCGAACTCTATTAGATATGGTCCGATCTATGATGGCTAAAAGCTCATTGCCTCTATCATTTTGGGGTTTCGCTTTGCTCTCGGTGACTCGTATTTTGAATATGGCCCCAACCAAGAAAGTGGAAACGACACCTTTTGAAATATGGCATGGAAGGGTTCCATCACTATCATATTTAAAGGTATGGTGTTGTGAGACTTATGTTAAGACTCCTACCTCAAACAAGCTAGAAAGCCGTTCCACTAAGTGTATCTTCATTGGATATCCTAGAGATTCTATGGGATATTATTTCTATGATCCATTGGAACAAAAGAGTTTTTTGCCAAGAAGGTTGAGTTCTTAGAAGCTAAGTTCCTTACAGAAGGAACTAGCAGTAGAACGTTGGATCTTGAGGAGGATCAAGAACCACAAACCGATACACGTTTGGTTGACACTAGCACTCAACATGAGGATGTTGGGAATGATCAAGTGGTTGATCAATATACACAAAACGTTCGCAGATCTGGTAGAATTAGTAATCCACCTGAAAGATATAGATTTTTCGTAGATGGATGCTATGTGGTAGATTCCGATGAACCAACCACCTATCGTGATGCAATGTCCAATTTGGATTGTGACAAATGGCTTGAACCCATGAACGTTGAGATGCAATCCATGTATGACAACCAAGTGTGGGACTTGGTTGAACCACCTCTTAACTCCAAGATAGTTATAAGTAAGTGGGTTTTTAAGAAGAAAACCGATATGCAAGGAAACTTGGATACTTATAAAGCTAGACTTGTAGCAAAAGGTTTCACTCAAACTCAAGGGGTTGATTATGATGAGACCTTCTCACCCGTTGCAATGCTAAAGTCTATTAGGATATTGTTTGCCATAGCTGCTCATTATGATTATGAGATTTGGCAAATGGATGTCAAAACTGCTTTTCTAAATGGATATCTTGAGGAAGATGTCTATATGGTTCAGCCTGAAGGTTTTGTCAATTCAAAACATCCTAACAAAGTATGCAAGTTAAAAAAATCAATCTATGGATTGAAGCAAGCATCAAGAAGTTGGAATCACCACTTTGATGAAGAAATAATCAAATTTTGGTTCATCAAAAACGCTGATGAAGCTTATATATATAAGAAAGCTAGTGGGAGCATCATCACTTTCCTAGTCTTGTATGTCGATGACATTCTACTATTTGGAAATGACATTCCAACCATGGAAGGTGTAAAAGCCTGGCTTGGAAACTGTTTCTCCATTAAGGATCTTGGTGAAGCCACCTATATTTTAGGAATAAAGATCTATAGGGATAGATCAAGGCGGTTGATAGGTTTAAATCAAAGTGCATACATTGACAAGATCTTGAAAAGGTTCAAGATGGAAAACTCTAAGAAAGGTACTGTATCTATTCAAAGAGGAATGGTATTGAGTAAGACTCAATGTCCAAGCTCAAAGGATGAGCAAGAAAAAATGAAGGGAATCCCGTATGCGTCTGCTATAGGATCCATCATGTACGCAATGATATGCACTAGACCGGACTTGTCATGCGCTTTGAGCATGACAAGCCGATACTAACAAAATCCTGGAAGCAGTCATTGGATGGCTGTTAAGAACATACTTAAGTACCTAAGGAGGACTAAAGATATGTTCTTAATCTATGGATCTGGTGAGGAGGAACTCGTTGTAAAGGGTTACACGGATGCGAGCTTCCAAACTGATCGGGATGATTCACGATCACAATGGGGGTACATTTTCATCTTGAATGGAGGAGCGATCTCTTGGAAGAGCTCTAAGCAAGATGTGGTGGCATTATCAACTACAGAGTCAGAATACATCGCCGCTTTGTTAGCAGCTCAGGAAGCTGCATGGTTAAAGAAGTTCATTGCCGATCTAGGGGTGGTTCCTTCCATTCAGGACCCCCTAGAAATCTTTTGTGATAACGAGGGTGTGATTGCTCAAATCAAGGAACCCCGTGCACATCAAAAGACTAGGCACATTGAACGAAGATTCAACTACATAAGGGATGAAGTTGAAAAGGGAAAAATATGTATTCACAAAGTTCACAAGGATCAAAACATTGCGGATCCACTCACGAAGCTTCTTGAAAAGGCAAAGCATGAAAGTCATACTTGTGCCATAGGACTTCAATATTCTAGTGACTGGATATGATCTCTAATTTCTGTATTGAGATATTGTAACCCTTTATTACTTGAATGAATTATTTGGTTATAATGATTCAACTAATATTCCTATTTTGCATGTTTAAAATCCATGAGTAAATTATTTACTCAGAACGTCCGTAGTTGCTCATACTTGTGGGAAAAAGTATGAAGGTAAAACTATTATGAACTTGGATTGGTAGATATTCATATGGATGAATATAGAGCAAAAGGTTGCTGCCAAAGTTCATAGATATTTGTGGGATACAAATATTGGACTGACCTGCATCTCAAACATTACTACATGGAATCTTCTTGATTGATCATACGTAATTTTGAGTAAAGGCGAACATCATTTGGTATCCTCTGACCTGAGATATATATTGGGTCTTGATATTTACCAAATATTATACTTTGACTTAGTTCTTCACTGTTCTGAAACATGGCAGTACATAAGTCTGAGTTCAGGTATGGTATAAGGCAATTGTGAGAGACGTATGTGGTCAAGATGGGATTTGTCCCTCTTATTTGTTGAGAGTAAGATGTCGAAGGCCTGATAAAGTTAAATCAATATAGAATGATCACTCTGTGTCTCTGGGATTTAACATGACATCTATGATAAAAGGATAGATAATTGATTCACCTAAAACATTTCAAGTATGGTACTTGAAGGAGATGATGTTATTGAATGGCACTTAGTCATACGTATTAAGGGTAGTAAACCGTTGTTAGGCGGTATTTACTGCTTGCATCAATCTTCTATAAATCTTATGCAAGTGGGAGATTGCTGGATCTTATATGCCCAAGACACATACAAGATTGATATGGTTAGTACGTTATGATCCAAGTCGGGTCATACCCAATAACAAGCTATACAAGCACTAATAAATATTCATTTGTTGATGAGATCAAACAAATGAATATTGACACCAATTTAGAAAATTGGTTTTCTAAAACTTTGCTTTTGTAAAAGAACAACATTATATGGATAATTTGTTCATGAGAAATTATTTATTTCATTATTTAAGTTGGTTAAATAACAACAAATAAAAGTGTGTTATTGTTATAAAATTAAAAGAGGTTTTAATTTTACAAAACAAAGGGCTAAGAGTGTAACTTTTTATAAAACTAAAATGGGGGGAAACCCACTTTGGTGGACCAATTTTCGGCCGCCCAAAGGGGTGCATTGGGAACTCCTTTTGTGTCTTGGTCTTTGCAAGATTATCACTTCCCTTTCACTCTTCCATCAATTCACACTTTCTCCTACACACACTCAAGCAAAACTCTCCCAAAAGTGCTGAAAATTTCGGATTCAAGAAGGCAAAAAGAGAGCTAAAATTTCGGATTTTGGCTGCTCTTCAAGGAGTTTTTGGCTGAAATTTCGATTGTGCAAAAGGGGTTTGATCTTGGTGCTCCACTACCTAACAAGTAGGTGTTTGGAAGGGCTTGTGGGTATTACAACTTGAGGCTTTCTCTCTTGGGGGCTGAACATTCAAGAACATCATCATCATCTTCTTTAACTTGTCTACTACAACATCTTGTGCAAGAAAGGTTGTATCAATGAACTCCCTATGGTTGTTGTTTTGGTTTTGATAGCATACTATTTCACATATATTGTTGATCCATGTTCTTGGGTTTTGTTTATGATTTAAAATGGTAAAAATTTCAAATTATAAACCACATGTTAAAACCCTTTTTCCGCTGCGTTTTATAGTTTAAATTGTTAAACTAGTCTTGTTTTACATGTGACAAAACCCAACATTTCTTCCAAAGTAAACTGGTGTTGGACTATTTGAAGATGATACTTACCAAAACCTAAGTGCCGAATCTCATAATGATTACCAAAACCGACACGGTGAAGATATGCTAAAGATATTATCAAAACGAAGAAAATTGACCAAAGTCAAACTTGGTCAACCGTGGTCAAAGTCAACAGCCAACATCAGCGGTCGTCCCGAACGACGTCAGCACCCGACAGTCACGCATCAGCAACGAAGAATTTATCAGACTTAGAACTATTTTTGTGTAATCATTTTTTGCTTAAATGTAATTTTTCTTAGTTTCGTAAAGAGTATAAATGACTAAGTGTAGTCACTTATACTTAATAACAACCAACAAGTGAGAAGAGAGATTTAGAGGACAAAAACACACACAAAAGGTTTAATCACTAACAATCAGAAAATTCAAAGTTGAGTGTGTGTGAGAGAAAGTGTTTTCTCATAAACTCCTCTGAATTTCTCTTGAACATCATATATATGAATGAATGAAATATTTCTGAATTTGTGTTCTTGTTTGTTCATCATTCATGCACATCATCATACATGTTCATCTCTTGCATACAGGTCTTCACGAGATCATCAACGGATCTGTGAGATTCCGCATCACAGATCTGATAAACGGCAACAATACGATTGCAATATTCGATCCATCTATATCGATTTTCAACAGTTGATATCAGAGCCTTGGCTCCTTGTCCTTCAAATTATTCACAAAAAATTTGAACCACAAGTTTGATATGCAAATTGTTGTTGTTTCTGATGAAATCAACGCTACTATTAGCTTAGATTTGTTATTTCGTGATGATGTGCAAGTTTTCATATCCATTGAAGTTCATTTGAGCCATTAATTTGAAGATTCAAGTAGACTTGTTTTTCAAGTCTTTAATTGCTCATGAACGTAAAATTTTGATTTTGTTGTTGTTTGATCGAATTTAAGCTTCTAATAGCTTTAGTTTGTGATAACTAACACATCTGCAAAGTTTTATATCAATTGGATTATCATAACACTCGAATTTGAAGATTTTTGAAAATTTTGTGTTCTTGAGTGTTCTTGAGGAAAATTCATCAAAATCACGAATATGATGTTGTTTCGCTGAAATTGATAGTGGTTTTAGCTTAGAAACATCAAATCTAAGGTTCGTTTATCATTCATAACATCCAAATCATACATATTGAACATTGATTTTCAGATCTGGGTTTTTGTTCTTAGTGTTCTTCATGGGTTCATCATTTAAATCCGATTTTAGATGATGATTATATGAAATTGATTGTTGTTATAGCTTAGAATCACTTATCTACAGCTATTATAACCTTTGATTTCACCCAATTCCATTAGAAATCTAAGAATCAAAAGTTGGTTCATTCAAGAACATGAAGTTTGACTTTTTCAAAGTCAAACTGTTTTGAAACCCAAAAATCAGCCTAAATCTTATGTTTTAATTCAGATTTTGATTTATTTGTTCATCATACAGTCATTCAAAATCATTCATCAAACATACATACAGCAAGTTATGAACTCGAAAGTCAAATTTCGTTCATAATCAACATTTACAAAGAATATACAAATTACACTTGATTTTTGACTAAGTGTTCTAATTCCACAGCTGATGAGATAATTCTACAGATGATGAGATAATTCCACAGCTGATGAGATAATTCCACAGCTGATGAGATAATTCCACAGCTGATGCACAACATCCACAGCTGACAAACAAAAATTTTTCTAAGTGTTCACAGCTTATGAAAAAACCAACCCACAACCGATGAACAAAAATTCAAATGAACAATTAACGGCAGCTGATGTGTTAAGTTCTTAAACTTGCACTTTGTCACGGTGGTCAACATTCATTTCTTTCTTCATCTTCACAATCATCAACTTCATTCACCAATATCATCCATAACTAAACTCATTCCAACCCACAACAGGTCAAAATCAAACAGCATACAACCTACTTCTAATCTTCATCTTCCATAAGCACACACACAGTTTGATTCACAGCGGATGAATTGAACATTAAACCCAAACACACTGCTGAAACCTCAATCGCAGCGGATGAGTTAGAGAAATTTAATCCACAACGGATTCTCAATACTACACACAGCAGACAAAGTTCAAGTTCACAGCGGACACCATCCAAAACCGCAGCACACATCAACACTTGCAGCGGACTAACAAAGGTTCACAGCGGATGAAGTAACAAAAGTCCACAGCGGATGAAGTAACAAAAGTCCACAGCGGACGACAAACTTGACGTGACAACGAACGACCAAGTTCCACAGCGGACAAACAAAATTCAGTCCGTGCAGCTAAAGCCACAGCGGACGACAACCCCAAACATACAGCGGATAAGCTTCAAGTCCACAGCGGACACGTTAATCACACACACTCAACCCACAGCGGACGTTACATTCTCACAGCAGACGAGCGATTTAAAGTCCACACCGGACGACAAGCAAATCATACAGCGGACAGCAAGCATATGTCCACAGCGGACAAATTTTTTGACACAGCGGATGGGCTGATCTGAAGAACCCGCAGCGGACAAGTGATTAGATTCACAACGGATTCACAACCACAGAAACACAATTAACCATCTGTCGATCTTCGAACAGAACGGAACAAGTGACTTTCGGTCACCTGTCGACCCACACCAACATCATCGATCGAACACCATCATCGAACCCCTAATCCACCGACAGCAATCACTCACCACTGATAACCATCACAACACAACCTCCAATCCACCGACACCCCACCATCGAAGCAACCCCCCAAAACCATTGACCTTCGATTTCACTGTCATCGAACTAAACTTCTTGATTTTGATCACCGAAGTTGGTTTGCTCGAAAGTGAGGCAGAAAAGGGAAAGCATTGGGAATTTGGGAGAAACCGATAGTAATCGGGATTTTCCTTTAAAGGAGACCGACTTAAGCTTTTGTTGTTTTAGAATTATTATTTTGACTTTTGTGTTTGGAGTTATAAAATTTTCAATTTTGCCTCCTATTTTAACTTTGACCAGCAAAATATATATTTTCTAATAATTATAAACAAACAAAGTTCTTCGAAAGTTAAAATTTCTACTTTAATTAAATGTTTTCGGAAGAATTCATTTGATTTTAGAAGATTTCGTTCACTTTCGGAAGCTTTTAAATTTTGACAAACTTTTAAACTGTTCTCGGAAGAATTTTTAAAATTCTCGAAAGATTTCAACTGTTTTCGGAAGTTTTCAACATTGACAAACTTTTAAGTTGTCCTCGGAAACTTTTGTTTTCTTTTTAACAAACAGTTTAATTAATCAAGTCACAGAATCATTTAGTTTTAATTGATTAGATCCAAATATTGTTACTTTTTAATTAAGCTAGATTAAAATTAATCAAGCTTAAATAAATTGTAATCGAACAAAGTTAACACTTTAATTAGACCGATCTAATTAAATTGAGTTTTGACATTCTTTGGATTCAATTAAAGTTTTAAAATTTGATTTTCATTTAAAACACAATACAAATTTTCAAATCATTTTTGTTATTAAACAAAATGAAAAATTTAACATCATTCACTAACACTCGTGTTTCAAGAAACCAAGTTATCTTTCTTGCTGCAGGTGGAAAGAGATTTTCAGAATTCAAACAAAGCAAAACAAGCTGCAAACAACCAAACAACAGTAGCAAATCAAACAAAAGCTGCAAACAACCAATCATCAGCAGCACATCAAACAATAACTCATTGTTTGATAACACAAACATTCAATTCTACATAAGTCACATTGAGAAAGAACTGTTGCATTTACACTTATGTGATCTTGCAAATTCAAACAACACATTGTCTAATGATTTGACAAAATGCAGGTCAGAGATGGAACAGTCTCAAAGAAACGATCAAGCTCAAATCAATACATCGAATCACCAAAACATCAGTTTAGCTCAAGGGATGAACCAATTGCAAGACAAAATGGTTCAATAACAAACCAAGCTTGAAGAGTTAACTACTGAGCTTGCAAAAGCCACAAACATCAACAACACAAACATTCCTCTATTGCCTGAAATTCCTGAAGACAGAAAGATCAATCCGTGTTCATCAGCATGCATAGATGAAGTTCAGGCATACCGGAAACATTGCAACAATATATCATACATGATAAAGGAGGAAAGAGCTTCACATGCAGAAGAACTACAAACTTCTATAAAACAAATCAGTTCATTAAAGAAGGAAGTTGATAAATTGCTTAAAGAAAATCACAAGCTAAAGGCTCAATCAACTGAACTCTCTGTGAAGTTAACAAACACAAAGGCTGAAGTTGAAGCCAAAATATCAGAAGCAAGTACAACTAAAACAATCAACAACTTGCAACATTACATTAAGCGTCTAAATCAAGCAAGCAATACAGAAAAGGTTATAAATGCATAATTAAAAATACAGCATAAAGCCTTTGAAGATAAAATCAATTCTCTTCTAAAGGATGTAGACAAACTCCTTGGAGAAAGATTTAGTCTTCAAGCTCAAGTTACAAGACTCACAGAGTCTTTAACAAAGACAAAGTCTTTAACAAAGACAAAATTAGATCATGCATCACCAAAAGTTGAATTTGAGAATCTAAAGCTAACTGCTAACAAGTTGGAAGAGCTACTTAATGCACAAAGAGATCAAAAGAAGAGTGCTGGAACTACATATCATGTTGTTCCTCCACCTTACAATGATAACTACATAGAAATGCCAACTTCAATGACAAGTCCAGTCACAAAAGATTCAAAGATGCATGAGCATCATCAAACAGACAAACCATCCAACATCACTCAAATCACTTCTCCTGAAACATCACCAAAGCTGCACTTCAAACCAGAATCACCACAGAATGAAACCTTTCATTCCTGTGATGGTCAAGATGGAGCAACTGCAAGTGATAATAGTGATGAAGAAACCAACCAATCAAACAAACAAACATTGACATGTATTAATCATGTCATTGAAGAAAGCAATCCAAAACAAACACAACCACACAAATCCAAAACAGCAAAGCCTAATAATAAACAAAAGGCTATGGTTCTTAATGAGAAATTCAAACCAGCAGGATTTCTTGAACCAGAATTGCCTAAGGCTGAACTAAAAACAAAGATTAAAATAGAGTTAAAGAATAAACAAAAGTCTGAGGTACAAGAGATCAAAGAACAAGCCAAAAGAAAGAAGATCAGATCTAAAAGAAAGATGAAAAGTCAGACCAAGTCTTCTACACCTGATCTAAACCAACCATCAACCTCAAAGGCTACTTTAGAAACTCCAAAACAACAACCAATTCTCTATAAGACATGTAATTCAGATTCTCACAACACTTCTGAGTGTAAAAACACCGAGAGTGATACATATATATGTCCTCATAAGAGAAAGCAACAAAAACAAACAAAACAAAAGGCTGTGAAGTTCCAATCAAATCCAACTTCATTATTTAAGCCTAAGGAAAGAAGATCCAGACATATTCCCTACTGCTTACATTATGACATGGAGAATCATACCACTTTAGAGTGTTCATACAACAACTCTCCAACATCACAACATAGAAGAGGTCAAAGATCTTATCATACATCAGAGTCATACTCACCAAGATCGGAGCATGAGTACTACAACAGACATCATAGCTACTCTTCTCCTCGATCACATCAACATGGGTATGATTTTAAACATTATGATATTTGCTGAATCAATATTTCAGATTCATTGACCTTGGATCTTAGGATTCATCACTTTCAGATCTGAAAATTCAAAATTAAGATGGGTGGACGAGTGTGAATCAAAGAACAAAGACATGGATAATAATAATGTTATGATTTCATTGATGTTGATAACAAGTTACAACGAGAATCATAAATGGCTGGTGAAATCAAACCCACCCAAAGGAGAGGATTTCTCCTTGGGTGGTGATTTACACCATGAAAAACACACACAAAAAGCCACACCTGCAAAAATGCACTAGTGGGTCTATTTATATTATTAGTACAACATGACCTAATTTTGACTTTTCTAATTGTCTTGATCTTGACTTTGTCATGTTGTATTCTCTTGTATTGTTGTTTTTGTTGTAATCAACTTGGTCTCTGAACTTGTACAATAAGATCTTCAGTCAGGTGTGATTTTGATTTGGAAAGCTTCAGTTTATCCAATTGTTTAACCCAACAATATTCATGATTATTGAGCACCAAGACATTATCCTAGGTCATACTCACAACATAAGTATGATAGATATAGGAATAATAATTGGTATAATGGATATCATAGAAGATCACATCCATCAAATTATTATAATCATAATTTAAATTCTTATGATGAATATGATCATATGCCCAGAAGAAACAAACATAATCAAGGACAAAGATCCTTTGCTACACCTCCACGGAAATTTCAAAAGAAAAACAGATTTTCTAAACCAACCAAAAGATTTTCAAAATCCAAACAAACTCCTTTCGTTAAACAAGCTAAAGTTGAGTCAGTTGTTTTAAAATCAAAACAATGTTGGAGAAAGAAAACAATTTCAAGAGGTGAATCTGATACATCATCAGATAAAGCAAAATCATACACATACGAGCAAGTCACATGTATAAATACTAATGGACAGCTCAGGACAGTAATGGTTAGGGTTGAAATGTCTAACTGATTTGCTAGTATAATAGGGACAGTTATGGAGGCCTGCCAACCCAAGAAAAGTTAGCAGTGGCTGATCCCTTCCCATGACAGGAATGTTCTTCCTATTCATGATGTTTATAATGCAACTGAGCCAAATGGAGCAGAAATTAACCAGAATTCAATACAGGATATATATCACTCACAGAAACAATGATGGCAATGCAAGAAACAACCGATGTTTCATTCCATCTGCTTTGTCTGAGTACATTGCTACATGGACTAACTGTTTATGATCTCTATTGAATTGATAACACATATACCATTTCTTTATTTTCTCAAAAATAAAAATCCTAAAAGTTATAAAATCAAGAAAAATCCAAATATTTCTATTGAATCTTCCTGCATTTACATGAGAAATGATAGTACACTTATCTACTATCTTCTTCATCTATTTTTCAAATCATAAAGACTGATAAGACTTTGTTTGATGTGTCAGTAGGCTCAGCTTGGATTGAAGATAAGCATATTTATGATGAATTAAATCAATATGCATTATGGACCAAAACCATCTTAGGGTATTGGTAAGCAATGACTTTTCCAAGTGTTTGCTTGTGTGGTTACCTAAACACACCATGTGAATGTAGTTTATAAATTTCTCATTGATAAAAGCGTCTATTTCTCCTTTGTTGTATGTAAATACAGACCTGGAGTAAACATGATGACAACTTCTGTTGTACTGAGCACAGACCTAGTTGTCCTTGCACTAAAAGTGTTGATGCTAAAAAGAATCCCAATGTGGATCAATGCTAAAAGAATCCCAATGAGGATCAACTTCCAATGTGAAGTATAAAAGAATCTCAATGCGGATCAAATATAAAAGAATCCTAAAGTGGATCAAATCATGAGAATTTATACTCTAAGTAGCCTGGTTCAAGTTACAATAAAGTGCCAACTTGCATTTCATGAGGAGAGTTATGCTTCCATACTTCTGAGTGTGGTGTACTGAATTAGCATATCTAATCAAACCTAAATATGATAAATATCACAAAGCGTTGAAAATAGATCATTGCATGAGTTTAAGTGGACAAACATACTTACAATCAACTCTGTTCTTTGTCTATGTCTATTCTAAACTTTAAACATTCTTAGATGTATAGGATTTTGGATTAGTATGATCTTATTGCAGTTGAAGGATTCATGCTTATAAATATCTTAGTTTTGAAAAAATCTAAAATACCAAAAAGATTTGTTATTTTTTAGTATTTTTCTTAGTTTTGGCAAACTTACATGTGTTATTGATTTAAGAGTGAAACTTCCATGCAATACCTCTACCGAGAGGATTTAGACTTTTGCAGGTGATGAATTGTATGACATGCCTGAGTTTCTTATTCAGTTCAAGATGTTAAAAGAACACTCCTGCTATCTACAGCTTGTTATACGTAGATAACATGCTGGGACTTGTATACGTAGATAACATGCTGGGACTTGTATATAAGTAAAGAATATAAGAAGTGGTTTTCAAGATACTTGTATATATTATCTCTCAACTAAGTATTACAAGACTCATGCAGAAGCATTAATACTAAGTTACAATGAGCGACTATATATACTACTATCTACAGCTTGTTATACGTAGATAACATGCTGGGACTTACTTCTAAACAAATACTACATTGCTAGAGGTAGGGTATCTTAGATAAAGTATTATCTAAGATAAGCTAGTCATGATAGGTCCATGACTTACCTTGTGGTCAACAACTAAAGGTGACAGCTGTACTAGCTAAAGAATGGTGAACAGTAGACAAAAGTAAGGTCAACCACAGAACGTGGAAGGCATCTTGCAGAGAATCAGAATAGGCAGCAAGTGTCAGTCGGACCATGCTTTGTCCACTAGTTCCTACTGTGATTCTTCCGAAGGTAAAATGGCTTCAGAAGAATAAGTTCTTCTGAACCATTTTATACTTCAGAAAACACAGCTTCTTCCGAGGCTTTGTCTTCGGAAGACTTTGTCTTTATTCTTCTAAGTGTTTACTTCAGAAGGAGATCTTCTAAGTCTCGGAAGACTGAGTTCATCCTTTGAAAGTTCTTTGAAAGATCACCATAGAAGCTTTGGAAGTTGCAGCATTTCCTTCGGAAGTTGCAGCATTGCCTTCGGAAGACTTCTCTTAGTTGTACAGATTTCTTCTAAGTGTAGTTTTTGGTTGCATCAGCCTTAATATATCCAATAATCTCCCCCTAGGTTGATGCTACCAAAACTACACTTCCTTCTTCATCTTTTAACTCATCTTCAGTTCTTGCCTTTTGTTTAATTCGGTAAGATGAAGGCTGTCAATAAATCTTCTGATGTGACCAACTATCATGGAGTTAGAGGGATTGGTGAATGGTCTCTCTGCTAGCTCAGCAATATCAAATCTGCTTAAGTGTAGCAGAGAGGAGGCATTGCACCTGTTTACCTCTCCATTCTCCCTCTCCACATCGAAGTTATGAGAAGGTTCATCATATCTCCACTGGATTATTTTGTTCCTAGGAATGAGGGGCAAGTTTGGCAGTCTATCCCCATTCCTAGTGTCCAACAGGCTCACCAATTTTCTTCTTAGCCTTTTCTCTTCTTCATTTAATGATATAGAGCTTAAGGCTAGAAGATTGAGTGATTGGTGTAGAGTTTCTCGGGGTAGATCTAGGAAGGCATTGCTTGTGAGAGAGCTTGAGGATCTATCAACGTATTGTAATGTGATGAACCCTTCCTCATAAGAGATGCTACTCACTTTTGAGCAGTTGTTGAGTCTCCTTTTAATCTCCCTAATTTCTTCTAAGGTTGGAGTTTTGGATAGTTCAGAGGATGATTTGGGTATTGATTGAGTTTTAGGTTATGTTTTGTGTTGTAGGATATGTAATGATGGTGGTTGTTGAGAGGCAGGGGAAAGTGGTAGTGGTAGCGTGGATGGTGTGGGTTTAGGGGTGTATGGTTCAGTGATGGGTTCGGTTTTGATGGGGAAAGAGAAGGGTATAGGCTCAGTGATGGTTTCAGTTGTTGTGGGTAGTGGTTTGGGTTCTGGTTTGGGTTTCATCCTCTGTATCTCCTGAGATACCTCCTTCCTTTTTCCTAAGCGAATGTCACCTTTGATATCACTGACATGTCGCTGTAGGGTCTTCTCTGACATTGGCCCAACTTGCCTGCCAGTGAAGCCATGTGCCCTGAGATAAGCCTTCATCCAGGCTTTATCTCCTACTTTCTTGGCAGCTGCAAGCTTTGCCTCTTCCTCTTTCTTCTTTCTCTCCTTTATTTTCTCCCTAGTAGCTTTCTTTCTTTCCTTACTGATTTGATCCTGCTCTCTGTTGACAAGAAGCAGAATCATCTCATTCTAATGAGGACTCAGTTCCTCCTGAGAGTAACCTCTTGAGCACAGGAAGGCTATCCTCTCCTTCCTTTTCTTTCACTCAGCTTCTTCTTTCATCTTTATTGCCTTCTCCTCTTTAGCCCTCCTTGCTGCATCCTCCTTTTCTTTTTGCAGCAAGGTTGCCTCTTCCAATTTGATAAGCTCATCAAGTGGTAGTTGTAGCATTTCTTTATTTGCTACTCCCAGGCTGATGAGTCTATCAATTACCTCCAACCTCTTCTTTTCATTGATAGACTCCTGAGATGTTGTTACTGCTTTGCTGCTTGCAGCCAACAACTTTTCAGTAGGGAGTCTACCCTTTCTTCTTAATTTGATTAACCTCTGTTGGATCAAGATAGTATAGGTCTAGATCATTTTGTATAGGCTTAGAACTTTAATCAAGTCTTGTAATTAAAAATTGTTACTGTCATTGTAACTGTCAATATATCTATGTATGTGCATTTGAATCTATAGGGTAACCCATATATGTGTGTGTTGCTTTTTGATTGTTGTCAGGCAAAATCAATGTACTTGGTAGGATTCCTGAAATTGACCAAGTGTAAGAAACATCTACGGATGAACATTATTGTTAATCCGTAGATATGTTTCTTACAAGACCACAAGTAAATTCCTGCGGATGATCAAGGATTGTATGAAGTGAAGACTTCTACGGAAGACAGAATTCCTACGGAAGAACAACACTTCTACGGAAGACCAAGATATCTACGGAAGAGAATAACTCCTGCGGAAGACAAGGGTCCTGCGGAAGTTCAGAACACTTGTATGATTACAATATCAACAAGTCAAACAAGTCAACCAATCAATCAATATCGAATCCCAAGAGATCCGGTGTTTCCTAACTGACTCCAACCATCTATAAATACGATTCCTAGGTTTCACATCTCGGAGAACACAATCAAGCAATATTACGGCTGTCAAGCAATCGTGCAACCTTAGTCGCCGTCCCATCAACATCAACATTATTTTGATTCACAGAAATCGTTGTTCATAGTCATTTATAATTATTCTTGTGTACTCATTACTAAATAATTAATGAAATACTTTTGAATAATTATTGCCTTCGCATTTACTGTGTTTTTGGTGTTCGTGTTCTTCATCAATCATTAAAACAATTAAACGTCAATTAATGATAAGTCCGCGATCATTGATTTAATTTTATTTTAATACTGATAATTCCTGAATTGAGATCCTTGGATTCACAGGTGGTATCAGAGCCAAGTGCTCATTGATTTAGATCAATTGATCTATCAGTATTAAAATTGTTTAATTATCTTTTAAACAATTAATTTTGCGACTTATCATTCAGCAAGCATACTCTCATTGTTTGATTGATTTAGATCTATATTCAAATTAATTGAATACTAGATCTGAGTCTTTGATTGATTTGTCTAATTCAACAGTGAAAACTTGTTTCATTATTCTTAATTAAATATGAGTACTTTTGGTGGATCGCATCAACCACCGAAGTGGGAAACAAAAGCTGATTTCAAGTCCTGGAAAATCAAGTTCAGGAATCATGTGAACTACACAGATTCTGACTTGTGGGAATCCATTACTGAAGGTCCTTATATTCCACCCACTCTTGGACCGGATTATAATGACAAGAATCAGCCTATCAGCACAAGTTTCTTTAAGTTCTTCGGAAGATCACCATAGAAGCTTCGGAAGTTGCAGCATTTCCTTCGGAAGTTGCAGCATTTCCTTCGGAAGTTGCAGCATTGCCTTCGGAAGACTTCTCTTAGTTGTACAGATTTCTTCTAAGTGTAGTTTTTGGTTGCATTAGCCTCAATATATCCAACAATCTCCCCCTAGGTTGATGCTACCAAAACTACACTTCCTTCTTCATCTTTTAACTCATCTTCAGTTCTTGCCTTTTGTTTAATTCGGCAAGATGAAGGCTGTCAATAAATCTTCTGATGTGACCAACTATCATGGAGTTAGAGGGATTGGTGAATGGTCTCTCTCCTAGCTCAGCAATATCAAATCTGCTTAAGTGTAGCAGAGAGGAGGCATTGCACCTGTTTACCTCTCCATTCTCCCTCTCCACATCGAAGTTGTGAGAAGGTTCATCATATCTCCACTGGATTATTTTGTTCCTAGGAATGAGGGGCAAGTTTGGCAGTCTATCCCCGTTCCTAGTGTCCAACAGGCTCACCAATTTTCTTCTTAGCCTTTTCTCTTCTTCATTTAATGATATAGAGCTTAAGGCTAGAAGATTGAGTGATTGGTGTAGAGTTTCTCGGGGTAGATCTAGGAAGGCATTGCTTGTGAGAGAGCTTGAGGATCCATCAATGTATTGTAATGTGATGAACCCTTCCTCATAAGAGATGCTACTCACTTTTGAGCAGTTGTTGAGTCTCCTTTTAATCTCCCTAATTTCTTCTAAGGTTGGAGTTTTGGATAGTTCAGAGGATGATTTGGGTATTGATTGAGTTTTAGGTTGTGTTTTGTGTTATAGGATATGTAGTGATGGTGGTTGTTGAGAGGCAGGGGAAAGTGGTAGTGGTAGCGTGGATGGTGTGGGTTCAGGGGTGTATGGTTCAGTGATGGGTTCGGTTTTGATGGGGAAAGAGAAGGGTATAGGCTCAGTGATGGTTTCAGTTGTTGTGGGTAGTGGTTTGGGTTCTGGTTTGGGTTTCATCCTCTGTATCTCCTGAGATACCTCCTTCCTTTTTCCTAAGCGAATGTCACCTTTGATATCACTGACATGTCGCTATAGGGTCTTCTCTGACATTAGCCCAACTTGCCTGCTAGTGAAGCCATGTGCCCTGAGATAAGCCTTCATCCAGGCTTTATCTTCTACTTTCTTGGCAGCTGCAAGCTTTGCCTCTTCCTCTTTCTTCTTTCTCTCCTTTATTTTCTCCCTGGCAGCTTTCTTTCTTTCCTTACTGATTTGATCCTGCTCTCTGTTGACAAGAAGCAGAATCATCTCATTCTCATGAGGACTCAGTTCCTCTTGAGAGTAACCTCTTGAGCACAGGAAGGCTATCCTCTCCTTCCTTTTCTTTAACTCAGCTTCTTCTTTCATCTTTATTGCCTTCTCCTCTTTAGCCCTCCTTGCTGCATCCTCCTTTTCTTTTTGCAGCAAGGTTGCCTCTTCCAATTTGATAAGCTCATCAAGTGGTAGTCGTAGCATTTCTTTATTTGCTACTCCCAGGCTGATGAGTCTATCAATTACCTCCAACCTCTTCTTTTCATCGATAGACTCCTGAGATGTTGTTGCTGCTTTGCTGCTTGCAGCCAACAACTTTTCAGTAGGGAGTCTACCCTTTCTTCTTAATTTGATTAACCTTTGTTGGATCTAGATAGTATAGGTCTAGATCCTTTTGTATAGGCTTAGAACTTTAATCAAGTCTTGTAATTAAAAATTGTAACTGTCATTGTAACTGTCAATATATCTATGTATGTGCATTTGAATCTATAGGGTAACCCATATATATGTGTGTTGCTTTTTGATGGTTGTCAGGCAAAATCAATGTACTTGGTAGGATTCCTGAAATTGACCAAGTGTAAGAAACATATACGGATGAACATTATTGTTAATCCGTAGATATGTTTCTTACAAGACCACAAGTAAATTCCTGTGGATGATCAAGGATTGTATGAAGTGAAGACTTCTACGGAAGACAGAATTCCTACGGAAGAACAACACTTCTACGGAAGACCAAGATATCTACGGAAGAGAATAACTCCTGCGGAAGACAAGGGTCCTGCGGAAGTTCAGAACACTTGTATGATTACAATATCAACAAGTCAAACAAGTCAACCAATCAATCAATATCGAATCCCAAGAGATCCGGTGTTTCCTAACTGACTCCAACCATCTATAAATACGATTCCTAGGTTCACATCTCGGAGAACACAATCAAGCAATATTACGGCTGTCAAGCAATCGTGCAACCTTAGCCGCCGTCCTATCAACATCAACATTATTTTGATTCACAGAAATCGTTGTTCATAGTCATTTATAATTATTCTTGTGTACTCATTACTAAATAATTAATGAAATACTTTTGAATAATTATTGCCTTCGCATTTACTGTGTTTTTGGTGTTCGTGTTCTTCATCAATCATTAAAACAATTAAACATCAATTAATGATAAGTCCGCGATCATTGATTTGATTTTATTTTAATACTGATAATTCCTGAATTGAGATCCTTGGATTCACAGGTGGTATCAGAGCCAAGTGCTCATTGATTTAGATCAATTGATCTATCAGTATTAAAATTGTTTAATTGTCTTTTAAACAATTAATTTTGCGACTTATCATTCAGCAAGCATACTCTCATTGTTTGATTGATTTAGATCTATATTCAAATTAATTGAATACTAGATCTGAGTCTTTGATTGATTTGTCTAATTCAACAGTGAAAACTTGTTTCATTATTCTCAATTAAATACGAGTACTTTTGGTGGATCGCATCAACCACCGAAGTTGGAAACAAAAGCTGATTTTAAGTCCTGGAAAATCAAGTTCAGGAATCATGTGAACTACACAGATTCTGACTTGTGGGAATCCATTACTGAAGGTCCTTATATTCCACCCACTCTTGGACCGGATTATAATGACAAGAATCAGCCTATCAGCATAAAAAACGTGTCACCTGATGATGTCAAGAAGGTTAAAGTCGATATTAAAGCATACAGTTTGCTTAGTATGGCTTTGTCAGAAGAGATATTAATCAGATGTGAGAACTATAAAACAACAAACTCCTTGTGGAAGATACTCCACACTCTCTGTGAAGGGAGTGATGAGATTAGAAGCATCAGGAAAGACACCCTTAGATCACAATATGAAACCTTTCATCATATTGAGGGTGAATCAATTCCTCAACAACTCCATATATTTATGCAACTCGTTACTGAGATGAACATCTTGGAGTTGAAGTATACTACTGAGGAACTTAACAAGAAAATGCTCCACACTTTGCCTGAAAGTTAGAAGCAGACAGTGTCCATGTTCAAGAACACCATAGATCTTAAGTCAACTGGTCTAGATACTCTGGTTGCTAAAGTAGAAGCTCTTGAAATGGATGAACAATCAAGAAACAAGAGTGTGAGAACCCATGTCTCACCTTATCACTTCAAAGAAACCAAAAATGCTGGAAGTGCATTTATCTCAAATCATGAAGGTGATAACTCTTGTACTTTGAGTGGTGATGAAGAGGAAGTTAGTTTTTATGCCTCTAAACCCTCTAAGAAATCAATTCAAAGTAAGAACCAAAAGGAAACAGGAAGATTTGCTGAGAAAAGAGATACAACTACTGCAACTGCAAACTCTTCTCAACAAAACAATCAATCAGAACCAATTACTGTGATATTGGATTCTGAAGAACAAAAAGCAGCTTTGCAGCTTTTGCAGCTTTTAGTTCTAGCTTTCAAGCAAATCTGGGAAGCTCACTAACATCAGCAAACATTTGCCAACAAGATTTGGAAGAACTACCTCCTGATGTAGTGGAAGAGATGGATCTACAATGGCAGATGGCAATGATTGCTTACAGAGCTAAGCAATATCTGAGGAGAAACAAGAATCTGGCTGCAGCTAGTAAAACATCAAAGATTGGTGTTGACAAGTCCAAAGTCAGATGCTTCAAGTGCAATCTCTATGGACACTTCTCTAGAGAATGCAATCAACAATCATCTCAGCAGCATCAGTATCAGCAGCATCAGCAGTATCATCATCAGCAACCAACCTCTCAAAAATCTCTGTTCAGACAACCTCAGCTGACGAATACATCCCCACCAGCCACAAATGAATCAGCAGGTCCGAGTAATTCAAAGGAGTCTGGTCTGATCATACTTCAAGATGGTACATGTGACTGGAGTATGTATAAGAAGGAAGTCTTGGAAGAGAATCAAGCATTGATGGCTCACATGGAAAACAAAGTTCCTCCAATGGCCAGAGAGGTAATGGAAAGGTTATGTTCATCAACATGTGTTGAGGAAGTAGAACGCTATAGAGTTCATGCTCAACAGTTGGCTGACAAAGTAAAAGAAACATTGATTTTAAATGAATCCCATTTAAGAGATCATAAATTATATCAAATCAAAATTAGTTCTTTGCAAAAGAACTAAGAAAAATATGTTTCTGAAAATTACAGCCTTAAAGCCCAAGTTGAGCATCTGACCACTTCCTTAACCAAATCCATGGCTGATCATGCATCTACTGAAGTGAAACTTCAGAAGTTTCAACTATTATCTTAGCAATATGAGAAGTTATTAAACTCTCATATTGAATCAAAGAATAGGTATGGGTTGGGTTATAATGTTGTTGCACCACCTATTAATGATAATTACACAACTCTACCTGAAACAATGACAAACACTTTGTCGAATCATTTTGTGCCCAGCACAAAAATTGATATAAAAACAAGTCAAATAAACATCAACAATGAAGCTGAGATGAGTGAAACTGAATCTACTGAATCAGAATCACTAAAACATAATGACTCAGATTTTGATTATGATAAATGTGATGACTTGGATGATTCTGATGAACATGATACTGATCAACTGAACATTGGTAAGAATGTTCAAGTTAAAACTGGTCTTCCACGAGTTCTTGAAGAATCAAAGCTGCAATATCCTCCAAAGCAACGAAACATGCTGAAGACTATTTGCAAGAGGATTGCTGAACTGAATGAAGGTCTTCAAGAACTGAACCTTCACAAAGTTGATAACTGCAGATCAAATAAGGAAATACCTTTATCTCCTTCAGATAAAAGTAAGAAGCAACAAACTTCAAACAAGAAAAATTCAAGTGTTGAAGATCAGCGGAAGGTAAAATCTGAAGAATCCGCAGAACATATGCGAAAGGTAAAATCAGCCAAGTCCGTAGAACATCTGCGTAAGGGTAAAACTGCTGAATCCGTAGAAAAAGCACGGAAGAGTAAAACCGAATCTACGGATGAGGTAAAAAGGAATTCCAACAAACAACAAAAAGCAGTCAAAGGTAAACAAGCAACAACTGATGATGCTCCTAGCAAAAGCAAGAAAAAATCAAGTGATCCATCAGGAAAGGAGTTGAAGTCCAACAAGAACAAGAAAAAGAAGTCTGAATCTGAAGACAATTCAGAAGATAAATATTGCAAATGGTGTGATATGATAAATCACAACACAGAGGACTGCTACTTCAGCAGCTACTGTTCCATATGCAATATGAACAATCACATGACTTCTGATTGCTACTTCAACAAACATTGTGCAATATGTGACAAAAATAATCATTCAACTTAGAAATGTTATTTCAACAAGAAGAACAAGAAAAAGTAAAAAGAAGTCATATGATGAAACATCTGAATCAGATTCTCAATCTTTAGAAAGTGACAAAGAACCAAAGGTGAAGAAAGATCAACAAAAAGCAAAGCAAAAATCCTCTGCTGCGGATAACCCTTTGAAGAAGAAAGCACCAATTCAGTCTAAAACACCTCACAAAAAGGTGGATCTGTCAGATAAGAAGACTGAAGTAATTGATGATTTCTTTGATAATTTTGATAAGGGAACTCATGTACCTCAATCAAAATTGAAAGATGAAGTAACTTTCAGAAATTCAGGGGCATCCTCAAAATCAAAATACCAACCAAAACAAGATAAATTAAAGAAGGAATCAGTTAAGCAAGAAGAGATCCAAACATCTAAATCATCTTCAACAGAATCATCCTCACCACCATCAAATCAAAAAGAATCAACTAATACTGAAACTTCAAGATTAATTCATGAAGGAGTAACTATTGTAGACACATCTGGCAAACCCAAGACAATTAAGGCTTGGGTTGTCAATTCTAACTGATTTCTTTTTCTGTGCAGGAACAATCATGGAGAGCTGACAACAAGTGGTATGTTGACAGTGGTTGTTCCAGACATATGATAGGAAACTGTGCTCTTCTCCATGACTTCAAACATAAACATGCCTCTTATGTGGCATTTGGTGGGAATAAGAAGGGAGGTAAAATAGTTGGTGAAGGAATGGTAACAAATGGTGTACTAACATTTGAAAAAGTGAATTACTGTGAAAATTTGCAGTAAAATTTACTTAGTGTATCTCAAATTTGTGACCAAAATTACACAACACTATTTGATAATACTAATTGTTACATTCTTAAGCCAGGTTTTGCAGTTCCAGAAGAATGGATCCTTCTTAAAGCATCAAGAAAAGGAAACACTTATGTTTTGGATATGAACAACACATCACTCACAAGCCATGAGACATGCCTGCTATCTAAGTCTTCAGAAGATGAATCACAATTGTGGCATAGAAGGCTTGTTCACTCCAACATGAAAAACATGAATAAATTGGTGAAAAATGACTTAGTCATTGGCTTGCCAAAGAAAGAATTTCATTGTTCAAACCATTGTTCTTCATGTTACAAAGGAAAATAACATAGAGTGTCTCATAAATCCAAAATAATCAACACTAACACTACACCACTCAAATTGCTTCACATGGACCTCTTTGGTCCAACCAATGTGATGAGCATTGGAAAAAGGCAATATTGCTTGGTGATAGTAGATGATTTCACTAGATTCACATGGGTATTCTTTTTAAAACATAAGAGTGAAACATCTGAAACATTAATGGACTTTGTAATCAAGATTGAGAATCAACTTGATTTAAAAGTTAAAATTTTTAGGAGTGATAATGGGACTGAATTTGTTAATGCTGATCTGGATTCTTTTTGCAGGAACAAAGGCATAGAAGACAATTCAGTGCACCAAGAACTCCACAACAAAATGGAGTGGCTGAAAGAAGAAATCAACTCTCATAGAAGCAGCCAGAACAATGCTAGCTGATTCTCAGTTGCCCATAACATTCTGGGCAGAAGCTGTGAATACAGCATGCAATGTTCAGAATAGGACATTAATTGTGAAAGAACATAATAAAACCCCTTATGAACTCTTATTTAAAAGGAAACCTTTTATAGGATATCTTAGAGCTCTTGGGTGTCATGTGTCTGTATTAAATACTAAAGAACAATTGGGAAAATTTTTCTGAAAAAGCCTATGATGGTTTCTTTGTTGGATATTCATCCACTTCTAAATCTTATAGGGTCTATATTCCAGAACATAACATTGTTGAAGAGACTCCTAATGTTTCTTTTGATGAATCCATGTTTACAGCAACTGTAAAAGGATCATCTTGGTTATTTGATATAGATGCATTAACTGAATCATTTAACACTGGATATCTGATCAATGCAGGTTCTACTGATACATGCTATCCATTTGTTCATCCAAGTTTGAATGAAGTGTCACTGACAGCTGACCCTCCAAGGGCACAACCTTCAACTGCACAACAGCAAGAATCAAGTTAGCAGCATGAAGATACATCCGGAGAAGCAAATCCTTCATCCGCAGCTCATGTAAATACATCCACAGATGCACCATCATCCATAGATGTGAATACTATTTCAACCACTGATCGTAGGGATGGAGAGGATGTGTTGAATCAACAACACTTGCCTACTGATCAACAATGTCCATCCATAGATGGTGCTGTAACTTCTACGGAAGAACAAAATGCTTCCGTAGATGTTGCTGTTACTCCTACGGAACAACAAAATGTTTCCGTAGAACTTCCTGCGGAAGAAGAACATGCAGTAACTGAAGCTCAAGCTAATCCTATTGACCATGAGCCCCTTGATTACTTCATAGATTCAACATCACAGTTGAATCCATCTGCTTCAATGGGTTTCTCAAACTTAGAGTCAACTATCCCAGTTGATGCTGTTTCAACAAGCAGAGTTCACAAGTCTCATCCATCAGATAATATCATTGGAGACCTAAATGCAAAGACTACAAGGAGCAAAGGAGGAGTGGCAAACATTTGCTTATTCACCTGCTTCTTGTCTCAGACAGTTCCTGCAAACATTACAGCTGCTCTAAAGGACAATAGCTGGATTGAGGCTATGCAAGAAGAACTACAACAATTCAGAAAACAAAAGGTGTGGAACCTTGTAGACTTGCCTCAAGGTCAGCATCCAATTGGAACAAGGTGGCTGTTCAAAAACAAGCTGGATGATAGGGGTATAATCGTGAGAAACAAAGCCAGACTCATTGCTCAAGGATATACTCAAGAAGAAGGGATAGACTATGATGAAGTTTTTGCACCAGTTGCAAGAATTGAAGCTATCAGAGTCTTTCTAGCTTATGCTTCATTCAAGAAGTTCACAGTGTATCAAATGGATATGAAGTGTGCGTTCCTTTATGGGAAAATTGATGAAGAAGTATATGTGGCTTAACCCCCTGTATTTGAGGATCCTGACTATCCACATAGAGTATACAAGCTTGACAAAGCTTTGTATGGACTTCATCAGGCACCAAGGAAGTTGTATGACACATTGTCATCTTTCCTGCTGAAAAATGGCTACAAAAGAGGGACTATTGATCAGACACTCTTCCTCAAACAAAAACATCAAGATCTTTTAGTGGTTCAAATATATGTAGATGACATTATATTTGGATCAACCAACAAGAAGCTGTGTCAAAGCTTTGAAGATTTAATGAAGTCTGAATTCCAGATGAGCTCCATGGGAGAACTGACATTCTTCCTTGGCTTACAAGTTCATCAGAAAACAGATGGAATTTTCATCAATCAAGAAAATACATTCATCAAACTCTAAAGAAGTACAATCTTGCTGATACAACTTCATGCAAGACACCTGCCTCAACAATAGACAAGATTGTGCCTGACCCTGCTGGAAAATCAATAGATCAGAGATTGTATAGATCTATGATCGGTTCTTTAATGTACTTAACTACCAGTAGGCCTGACATAATGTTTGCTGTATGTGTTTGTGCCAGGTATCAATCAGACCCAAAGGAGTCCCATCTGAATGCTGTTAAGAGAATATTCAGATATCTAAACGGCAAACCAGCTCTAGGACTGTGGTATCCAAAAGATGGAGATTTCAGTCTTTTCTCTTATTCAGATAGTGACTATGGAGGGTGCAACAACAACAGAAAATCCACAACTGGTGGATGTCAATTTCTGGGACCAAGACTTGTTTCTTGGCAGTGCAAGAAGCAAACAAATGTATCTGTGTCCACAGCTGAAGCTGAGTACATAGCTGCTTCAGCTGGTTGCTCTCAAGTACTTTGGTTGCAAAACCAATTGCTTGATTATGGTTACAATTTCCTTCAAACACCAATTCATATTGATAATTCAGCTGCTATGTTAATAACTGCTAACCTCGTTCAACATAGTAAAACAAAACATATTGAAATCAGATATCATTTTCTGAGAGACTGTTCAGAAAAGGGTTTAATTAATTTAGTCAAAGTGGACACAACAAATCAGCTTGCTGATCTGTTCACTAAAGCCTTTGATTCTGTTAGATTTAATTTTCTGATAGAATCTTTGGGAATGATTAACTTAGACTAAATCATCAAAGCATATGACTGTCCTTGTGTAGAGTAATGGTTGGGGATGATTTAAGTGTCAGATAGAATCTTTGTGCATGCCATATGTATGGGAAATGATAGTACACTATGCTTGGCTTTCTTTAACAAAACAATAAAACTCAATCTGACTTGTGACATCTTGATATGTAAGTAGGTTCATCATGAGTGGAAACTACGCTAAGAGCATGCCAAACTAAAAGAACTAGTTATCTATCTGTGGGAACTCCATTTTGAAAGTCAGGAAAGTAAGTTATCTTCTGATGTGATCAAATCACTTACAAAAGCACACTATGTAAAATACTTTATAATCTTCTATCTTTGCAAAGTCATATTCCCTCTGTTTTGTGTGAACAAAGACCTGGGAATATGATTCAAGAGTGTGATCTTCATTCTCCCTCTGTCTTGTGTAAACAAAGACCTGGGTTAAGTTCACCTCTGTTTTACGAAAGTAAAGACCTGGTGACTATGAAGATCATATCTCAGCTCTCAAAAGAATCACTTGTGATCAATTGTACATCAATTCAAAGAGCTTCAACATCAAAGCATTAATGAGACTGTACTATATGTCTCAAGATAGAACTTATAACTTAATGTACATAGTCAATAAGTGTGAAAAAGTGGTGATTTGTCTCACCTACGGAGGACAAACTTTAATGACAATTGAATGAGGAGCACATGATAGTTACTGATTAACAAACATCAAAACATGATAAACAGCATGCCAAGTTGATACATTTCTCATGTATGAATTTAAGTGTGAATATATACTTACAAATAGGTGTGCAATCATTCAAATAATCAACATCAGCAGAAGCCTAGAGTCATAGTAATCACCCTCTATATATATGCATGCTTGTATCCTTTAAATCATTTGTTTAAATTGTCCCCTTAACTGATTTCCTCTCATTTAGACTGTCATATGCCCTTCATGCCTATTTCCAACTTAAATTTATGATCAATGCAACAGCGTAACATTAATCACAAATTTAGGGGGAGTAGTTCATGCATAAGAAACATCTACGGATGAACATTTTTGTTAATCCATAGACATGTAACAAACGCTGATAATTCATTTTGAAGGAATTGGAACCTGAGCACTAACTTGAATGCAGGATACAGGACACTTGCTTTCTTGTACTTAATTGTCATGCAAACAAAGTCATCAATGTCCAACATCAATAAATGACTATTACTTAATAGACATCATACATTTAAAGTTTCCACGAAACTTTAATTTCCACAGAAGTTTCAGTAAAATTTCTACATCCGCAGAAGTAACAATGAAATTTCTACATCAGCAGAAGGAACAGTAAAAATGTAACTGCATAATCGTAGAATTGATAAACTATGGATGTGCAAGTAACATTAAGAGTATAATTCATAGAATGGTAATCTATGAATAAGATGCAATGTTGCATTTGATTTTCAACTAAGGCATCCGCAGATGTTATGACATCCGCAGATGTTAAGGTTCCGCAGATGTTCTGCGGAAGAAGCAATGCATCTGGAATAAACTTAGTATACGGAAAGGAATAAAGGGGAAGTGGGCCAAACATATTTAATAAAAGAAATTAATGTGTTCGCTTATAAATAAGGTTTTTGACTCAGAATTCATTAATCACTTTTTCAGAGTATTTTTCATCAGTTTTCTAACCTAGAAAACGCACACTTTCCCCTCATTCAAACTTTCAAAAATCCATTCCAAACATCATAAACATCATCGATTATCATTGTCGAGAAGGTAATCATGTTCTAATCTTCAGTACGGAACTGGTTAATCCTTGAATATCATTAAAATGATTCGAATTCATGTCATGTGAGTCACTCTAGTGCTAAACTGATTTTCGTTTCTATTTACAGATGGCAAACAGATTCGCGAAGGAGCACAATGTGTGCGCTTTCTTGAATGCTGATGATCCTGCTGCTGAAGGATGTCGAGATATCATCAGATTTCTTAGACGACCCATGCTCTTTTATGCCTTGACGGCTGATCCTGTGATTCTTCAATCACACATTGTCGATTTCTGGACTTCAGCACGAGTAGAACAAGCTGGAGATGAGGAAGTGATTGTTGTTGAAATCCTGACTCAGAGATTAAGGATAGATGAACAAACAATCAGAAGATCTCTTGAGCTGGGCGAACGCGAGGTGGGCCACCCTGATGTATTCAAGAATGAATACATTGAGAAGGTGTTCAACCTACTTGGGTATGATGGAGATTATGAGAAAGGCGAAATCAAGAAGGGAAGGTTATGCAAGCCCTATCGGTTCCTGTGCCACACTTACCTGAAGTGCATCTCCAACAGGAAGGCAGGGCTAGATAGGTTCTCTCGACACATCTCTTCAGGAATCATTAGGATCTTTGAGGGTGGAAAATATAACTACTCTAAGTACATTTTCAACTGTTTTTGTGATCAAGTTAAACTACAAAGGAATGATAAGATGTTTATGTTTCCAAGATTCCTGCAACTGATCATCAATACTGAACTCCTTAGGATTACAAGGGAAGGGGATGTGTTTGTTCAAGCACACCTGGGAAGATCAGTGCTAAACAAAATCAGTGGCAAGTACCAGGGTGAAGACATGCCCATGTTTGCACATGTTGTGGATGCTCAGGCCAACATACCACAAGAATTGATATGGATAGATGAAGAAGCAGAGACATCTGCTGAATCTGTACAAGCATCACACACAGCAAGGCAAACACCTACTCACCAACATCAATCACCCAGCCAAACACCCCCCACCAACCTCAATCACCAGCCAGCATAACCACCCAACCAATCTCACCCATTCATCACCATGTTTCCCCACAACTAATATCTTCATCTTCCACCAACAACACCCAGCCGATCTCACCAGCACAACAACAATCACCATCACCTTCTCATTCATCCTCACATCACACCCAACCTCTCTCTCCAATCCAAATCCAATCTCCTATTCAACCACTTCCAGACACACCAAAGCAACCATCTCCGGAAAGTGCTAGCACTGAACAAATTGACATGACTGAGTCTTTGAATTCTGTTTACACCGGAGAGACTGAGTTGATGTCACAAGCTAGCACTGTTCCCATTTCACCCACAAATTCTGAGAACCAATTGCCATCAGATCACACTGAACCAATATCACTAATTCTTGATGATCAGCCTGCTGATAAGCAAATGGGAGCAAAACAAGAGACTGAGAAGGATGTGATTGCCTATCATGAAGATGACTTAAGTGATAGTGACATCCCAGTCAGCAAAAGCTTTTTGGTTGCTGAGTACAACAAATTAGTACTCAAATCAAACAAGCGAAAACAAAGAATCCAAGAGCTTAAAGGAATCATTCAAGAAAAGGATGAAGAGTTGAAGAAGTATGAAGCCAGATTGAAAAGGCTGAGAGAGGATGCCAAAAGCAACAATGAAGTAATTGATACATTTATTCAAAATGAACAAGAGTTGCAGGCATCATTGAGAAATGAGAAAAGTGCCAAAGCTCAGCTGATCAAAGAGAAAGATGAAGAGATAAATCAATTGAAAATGAAGATTTTGCTCTGGAATCAAGGGAGGCCCCAATTATTGAACAATCTAAACAATCAACTGAAGCTTCAAAGAAACTACTTCAGTATTCAATAAAAAGGCAATACTTAGGATCTATCAAGAAGAAGACTGAAGAAGAAGCTTCCCCAAAAAGGCAAAAGCTGACATCTCCTGAACCTGCACCTTCAATAGATTTATCTATTGTGAAGGTATCATCTAGTGATGCTGATGAAAGTGATAAAGAATAGGAGGAGCTAACCAAGATGGAGTCTCCCACTGAGCAAAAAGAATCAAAGGCCGATGACCTTCTAACCACTGAAGATATAATGGAAGAGAGGCCTAAATCAAGTATGTTCATGACCCTCATCAACCATGGTTTTCCGTATGACATGGTTGAGAGGATGAACTCAACTGAAATGAAGAATCTGCTGAAAGAATTTGAGCTTGCAAGATTCATACTCCCGAACTGTGATTATGAAGCCTTCACAGTATTTCAATCAGTGGAGAAAATCAAGAAAGATCTGGGCCATTGTGACACAGCAAAACTAACCAAGTACAACATGACATGTTGGTTACAAGGCCACAACTACAAACCGCATGAGCTAAAAGGTAGAACAACTGGTGAACTGCGGAGGATGATGGAACATGTAATGGCAGTGGAACTTGATACTGGTGTTAAATTTAGAACTGCAGCTCCACATCCATCTCATGACCAACAAAGCAAACTGCCTACTGATCCAATAACTGTTGAACCTAAGGATCAGCACAAAGAAAAAGACAAACTCATCAGAGAACCAAGGGAAGTCATCCCAGGCAAAGTATGGCCTCTTGGTACTACTGTGAAAGAAATCACTGATCAGAAGTCCACTCTGATTCAGCTGATTGATCACCTCACAACTCCCAACTCTACTGAAGAAAACAATATCATGGCCTGGAAATATGATCATGTAAGGCCCCGTTCCCGGGCACCTTACGGTTGGTCGTTCATCGCACATAAAAACATTTCAAACGTATATTTACTTTGTAGCGGAATTTAAAACTTTCATTAATAACTAAAACATGTCATTTCGTAACTTTACAACATTCGTTTTCTTCTCAAAATACAATGACATGTGAAAATATGGATGCCAGCCTTAATAACTGAGTAGTCGCCCTGTGCCATCCTCAGCAACATACCTGCCAACTGGAAACACATCAAAGTCAGCGTTGCTGAGTGAGTTCTAGTTTTTATATTAAAACATACTTTACTTACCATCAAAACCATTCTTACATACTCACGATCATACAACATACGTACACGTAGATAATATTATTATTATCTTCATCATTCATTCATTAACTTTCGTTCGTGTACCGTTCATCGTTAACGTTCCTGTTCTTTCTTAACTCTTTCTTTCGTTCATATGTTTCTTACTTTCATTCATACATTCGTTACACTCGTCCGTACGTACATTACGTTCATTCTTACGTTCATTTCATTTATTCGTACGTTCATTACTTTCGTGCATCCTCTATCTTTCACTTCCATCTAGATCCGGTCACACTTTACCCTCTTCATGGCACACAGCCATGATTACTGAGGTCGAGTGACAAAGATCCCGTTTCATACGTCATCATTATGTTCCTTCCGTTCATTACTTTCATTCGTTCGTTCTTTAGCTTTCATTACGTTCATTATCTTTCACTCATTTCATACTTTCTTTCTTTCACAGTTATCTCTCTCTCATTCATCAACTCACGCGATACTCCCGACTCATATCCGAAGACTGATACTGTGCCGGGGCCTGCTCACAAACCCCCGACTCATGTCCGAAGACTGACACAGTACTGGAGCACCCGATACATTCCTCATTCGTCTTATCTCACTCTCACGCACTACTCCCGACTCATGTCCGAAGACTGATACTTTGCCGGGGCTTGCTCACAAACCCCCGAATCATGTCCGAAGACTGACACAGTACCGGAGCATGCGATCCTCTACTCATCCAACTAGATCCTGTCTCATGCAATATCCCCGACTCATGCTCGAAAGCTGATGCTGTACCGGGGCCTGCTCACAAACCCCCGACTCATGTCCGAAGACTGACACAACACCGGGATACGCGACAAGGATCCCATACGAGTCAATCACGGAGATTGAACTCCATCCGAGTCTGTTGCAACACAAAGTTGCTCACCTTACTATCTCGTCTCATGCAATATCCCCAACTCATGTCCGAAGACTGATACTGTGCCGGGGCTTGACAAACAAACCCCCGACTCATGTCCGTAGACTGACACAGTACCGGGATATGCGACAAAGATCCTCTTTCGAGTCTGTTGCGACACTGAGTCGCTCACCTCATACATACACTCATTAGCTTTACGTTCATTCATTCGTTCATTAATGCATGAACTCATTCGTTACGTTCCTCTTTCATTATCTTCCACTTTACGTTACATACTACTTTCAATTCATTCATTAAAGTTCAACGCAAAGCCTAGGGAAGACAAACATACAATAAATAAGAGGAACATACACATAATCATAAACATACATCATCACCCTACAGGCATCATCACACATTCATAACACACATCTGACATACAATGCAATCACACACCGCCAGGCATACACTTCTCTATTCATTCACATCAGCCCTATTCGGGCGACTGAACCTATCTCAGTCGCATGTCCTCCATGCGACTGGACAGTGCGATTGGGCTGTCATGCGAATGGGCATACAATCGTGCGGCTGGACTTCCTTCCATACGACTGGCCACTATGCGACTGGGTTATATGCGACTAACTCTTAACCGTACGACTGAACTACCCATGCGATTGGACCTATGCGACCGAAACACTCAATCGCACCTCCTCTCGTGCGACTGAAGCTCAATCGTGCGTCTGAGACTCAATCGTACGATTGGACACCAACTAATCCTCATTCGGCCGAATGGCCCTTCAGTCGCATAACCCTAACTGGGCAGCGACTGGAGTTCTTCATGAACAGCAGTCGCGAACCAACGTACTCAAACTCATCATAAACCCATTTTGAGCCCAAATCGACCATCCTAAGCCTTAGGGAAACATACCTCGACCTCATACAAGCCTATCCTAGTCCGGAATCACGCCCTAAACGTACCATACACATACACATACGTACATACACGGGATTAAACACCCAAAACTCGAAAAATAGGGTTTCAGATGTGTTCCAGCCCCAAAATCATTCAAAATCGTGTAAAAGAGGGGTCTTAGAACTCACATTATCAGGTAAGAGTTGAAAAGATCCGACTTGGCTAGCTTCTCGACAAGATCCGAGCCTGAATCACCCCGTTCTCTCTTTTTCTCCTCTGCTCTGTCGCTCTCTGCTCTTCCCCGACTGAAAACGTGTGAGTGTTGGGGAAAGAAGAGAGCTGCTCTTCCTTTTATAGGTACAGCCCAGTCGCATCTGGTCCAGGGGCGACTGGACCTTCAGTCGCATCAACACCATGCGACTGGACCCCAGTCGTATGAGTTCCATGCGATTCATCCTTCATTCGGGTGATTGAACTCTAATCGTACGGTTGAGCTTCAATCGGCCGAATAGCGTGCGGTCGAACCTCCAGTCGCATCAATTCCATGCGACCGAGGCTCAGTCGCATAAGTCCTCCCCCCTTAAACGGGTTTCGTCCCCGAAACCTGTTGTTCCTTAAACCTTTACGGGCAATACTGTCCCATCTCTTTTCCAGTCTATCACTTGGAATCCTATCGCTCTACATCGTTTATCGATATCCGACTTCTGGTCTATCTTGGTCTATCGCCATCGGCAACCCATGCATACTGATCAATGTTCATTTGACCAGCATCTATGACTCCAAACATGCCATGAAGAATATAGTTACTACACCACAATATTCGAGCGAAGGCTCGGCGTCATAATCATTGAGCTTCAGAGCATCACTGAGAACCTTCAGCTTTAATGCTTGAGGAACACGGCCATCAACTTGCGTAAAGTTGCTGCATGCACAATCCCAGGTTGAAACTGTTCCTTAGATAACGGGTGACACAGCTTTCTTAATTGCATCGCTCAATCCTCTAGGGTATCAGATAACCTAGTGAATCCACTAATAGTAATCTCTACATCGAAGGGCTCATCAATGTTTCTTCTCCTAACATGCAACTCACAACAGAAGGCAATAGGGACGTACTACTACTAGCATCGCATTCAAGGCGTAAGGGCACAAACTTAAATCACCGGAAACGTACCTGACGTTAAGTCGGAGTCCGCTCTAGCCTCCTTTTCGTCATTGCAAAGCTTTAGCCTTCACCCTTTGTTCTTCTTCTCGCACTGGAGCTTCCCGCCTTTGACTTCTTACAGTCCCTGCTCATATGTCCAGCCTCACCGCAGTTGTAGCACTTAGCCACACGGCAATCCCTTGCCCTGTGACCTTCCTTTCCACACTGAAAGCAAACGTTCAGTCCCCACTTGCACTCCCCTTCGTGACCTCTACCGCACCTCTTACATACCTCAGCCTTCCTTCTTATCCTCTCCCGATCATCGATCCTCATCATCTTACCTTCGGTCACCATTCCACCATCACTATCCCGCCTTCCCTTCCCTTTCTTATCATAGGCTCGCTCCCCCGCTTCATCTGTTATCGCTATCGTCTCTCGCTCGTCATACAACCTCCCCGCCAAATCCACTGTCGACCTGAAAGTACTCGGTCGAGCGGAAATCAAATGCCAACGAATTTCGGCTGGCAGCCCTTGAATATACCGGTTGATCTTTCGAGACACCGGCGTCACCTGCTCTGGCACCAACCGCGCCATGTCGTTAAACTTGGCGGTATATTGTTGGTGGGTCATCGTCCCCGCTTCCAATTGCAGGAACTCCCTTTCAACTTTATCCATTTCACGGCGAGGACAGAACTCTTCAATCACCAGCCTTTTCAACTCTGACCATCGCATCCTTCCGATAGCCCGGCTACCCTCAGCTTGGACTATATTGTCCCACCAGCATAAAGCTGAGTCCATGAAAGAATGAGTGGCAAACTTAACTTTCTGATCTTCCCAGCACTCACTAATTTCCAGTACCGCTTCCATCTCTCTGACCCAACGATGAGCAGCAGTAGCATTGCCGTTACCGTCAAAGGTTGGGGGCTTGCATCGTTGAAATGCCCCATAATTACAGCCTCGTGCCGCCACCGGCGCAGGCTCCTCCTCCTCTTCCTCCTCATCGGAGAAAACCGTTTCAGTCTCCATCCGTCTCCTTTCATCCGAAGGTCTACCCCATTCCTGTCTCTCCTCATTCCTAACAGCCTTTATCACTTCAGTCACTACAGACGGTAAGATCGTCTGCATGACTTGGTGTACTTCTTCCACAACCGCCTCTCTCATCGAGGCTCTCAAATTGGTACTTTCGTCTGCCCCCTCCTGATGAGGAGTCTCGTGTTCTTCATGAACTACCTTTTCAACTCTACGCCTTCCTCTGGTGACCCGTGGTTCAGTGCCACGTCCGCCACCACCTCCACCACGTGAAGCCTTAGAAGTTCTACCACCGGCCATCCTCTATAACACACTGAAAGATTCAAACACTAACACGGTCATTCAAAAGAAATAGCTCAGTTTATGTCAAGTATAGTAAGTCCCTAATTACAGTGATCAGTTGTGATTAGCCACTTACTCTACTCTTCGCACCCTGAGCATTACCTATCCTGACTACATCAGTGTCTAAATCTATCAGTACACATAAACACATAACATGCGCACATAATGCCGGTTAACTTTAAGAAAATACCTGATGGCACGCAGCTACTCAGTTTGGCATCCCTTCCCTTTTTGTCCCATTTTCAGTTTAAGTTAAGGTTTATTTTGAAAATTTACCCGCTTCACTTAAACTTTTGCTCTGATACCAACTTGTAAGGCCCCGTTCCCGGGCACCTTACGGTTGGTCGTTCATCGCACATAAAAACATTTCAAACGTATATTTACTTTGCAGCGGAATTTAAAACTTTCATTAATAACTAAAACATGTCATTTCGTAACTTTACAACATTCGTTTTCTTCTCAAAATACAATGACATGTGAAAATATGGATGCCAGCCTTAATAACTGAGTAGTCGCCCTATGCCATCCTCAGCAACATACCTGCCAACTGGAAACACATCAAAGTCAGCGTTGCTGAGTGAGTTCTAGTTTTTATATTAAAACATACTTTACTTACCATCAAAACCATTCTTACATACTCACGATCATACAACATACGTACACGTAGATAATATTATTATTATCTTCATCATTCATTCATTAACTTTCGTTCGTGTACCGTTCATCGTTAACGTTCCCGTTCTTTCTTAACTCTTTCTTTCGTTCATATGTTTCTTACTTTCATTCATACATTCGTTACACTCGTCCGTACGTACATTACGTTCATTCTTACGTTCATTTCATTTATTCGTACGTTCATTACTTTCGTGCATCCTCTATCTTTCACTTCCATCTAGATCCGGTCACACTTTACCCTCTTCATGGCACACAGCCATGATTACTGAGGTCGAGTGACAAAGATCCCGTTTCATACGTCATCATTATGTTCCTTCCGTTCATTACTTTCATTCGTTCGTTCTTTAGCTTTCATTACGTTCATTATCTTTCATTCATTTCATACTTTCTTTCTTTCACAGTTATCTCTCTCTCATTCATCAACTCACGCGATACTCCCGACTCATATCCGAAGACTGATACTGTGCCGGGGCCTGCTCACAAACCCCCGACTCATGTCCGAAGACTGACACAGTACCGGAGCACGCGATACATTCCTCATTCGTCTTATCTCACTCTCACGCACTACTCCCGACTCATGTCCGAAGACTGATACTGTGCCGGGGCTTGCTCACAAACCCCCGACTCATGTCCGAAGACTGACACAGTACCGGAGCATGCGATCCTCTACTCATCCAACTAGATCCTGTCTCATGCAATATCCCCGACTCATGCTCGAAAGCTGATGTTGTGCCGGGGCCTGCTCACAAACCCCCGACTCATGTCCGAAGACTGACACAACACCGGGATACGCGACAAAGATCCCATACGAGTCAATCATGGAGATTGAACTCCATCCGAGTCTGTTGCAACACAAAGTTGCTCACCTCACTATCTCGTCTCATGCAATATCCCCGACTCATGTCCGAAGACTGATACTGTGCCGGGGCTTGACAAACAAACCCCCGACTCATGTCCGTAGACTGACATAGTACCGGGATATGCGACAAAGATCCTCTTTCGAGTCTGTTGCGACACTGAGTCGCTCACCTCATACATACACTCATTAGCTTTACGTTCATTCATTCGTTCATTAATGCATGCACTCATTCGTTACGTTCCTCTTTCATTATCTTCCACTTTACGTTACATACTACTTTCAATTCATTCATTAACGTTCAACGCAAAGCCTAGGGAAGACAAACATACAATAAATAAGAGGAACATACACATAATCATAAACATACATCATCACCCTACAGGCATCATCACACATTCATAACACACATCTGACATACAATGCAATCACACACCGCCAGGCATACACTTCTCTATTCATTCACATCAGCCCTATTCGGGCGACTGAACCTATCTCAGTCGCATGTCCTCCATGCGACTGGACAGTGCGATTGGGCTGTCATGCGAATGGGCATACAATCGTGCGGCTGGACTTCCTTCCATACGACTGGCCACTATGCGACTGGGTTATATGCGACTAACTCTTAACCGTACGACTGAACTACCCTGCGATTGGACCTATGCGACCGAAACACTCAATCGCACCTCCTCTCGTGCGACTGAAGCTCAATCGTGCGTCTGAGACTCAATCGTACGATTGGACACCAACTAATCCTCATTCGGCCGAATGGCCCTTCAGTCGCATAACCCTAACTGGGCAGCGACTGGAGTTCTTCATGAACAGCAGTCGCGAACCAACGTACTCAAACTCATCATAAACCCATTTTCAGCCCAAATCGACCATCCTAAGCCTTAGGAAACATACCTCGACCTCACACAAGCCTATCCTAGTCCGGAATCACGCCCTAAACGTACCATACACATACACATACGTACATACACGGGATTAAACACCCAAAACTCGAAAAATAGGGTTTCAGATGTGTTCCAGCCCCAAAATCATTCAAAATCGTGTAAAAGAGGGGTCTTAGAACTCACATTATCAGGTAAGAGTTGAAGAGATCCGACTTGGCTAGCTTCTCGACAAGATCCGAGCCTGAATAACCCTGTTCTCTCATTTTCTCCTCTGCTCTGTCGCTCTCTGCTCTTCCCCGACTGAAAACGTGTGAGTGTTGGGGAAAGAAGAGAGCTGCTCTTTCTTTTATAGGTACAACCCAGTCGCATCTGGTCCAGGGGCGACTGGACCTTCAGTCGCATCAACACCATGCGACTGGACCCCAGTCGTATGAGTTCCATGCGATTCATCCTTCATTCGGGTGATTGAACTCTAATCGTACGGTTGAGCTTCAATCGGCCGAATAGCGTGCGGTCGAACCTCCAGTCGCATCAATTCCATGAGACCGAGGCTCAGTCGCATAACCTACCAAAAAGTCAAACTGCCGGCGTTACAGATCAAGAGTGGGATTGTGCTGTGATCAAAAGAACATCAGGAAGAGTTGAATACTTCCATGATGTGTTTTCAGTTCTATGCCTACCTGAGAGTGATCTCAAAGACCTGCAAAGCCTTACAATTACAAATTACCCAATACATCCAAGGGGCAGGGACTTCTCAAGCATAGTAGGTAATCTAAAAACAAAATTCAAAGATGATGTGTTGGCTGAAGCCAAGAGAGAAGATAATGAGCACAGTAGAAAATTAAAAGGAGTGAAAAGATATAAGTCCAATGCCTCTAAATCCGTAGATGATGAATTTTTAAAGAGGGTTGGCTACAACAACAGGAACTCAGCAGCAATCAAGCACATTGAAGGAACTCAATACACACTCCCTATTACTGAATGGGGGTATGTCAAGAGAACAAAAGAACTTGTGCTGTTGAGGAATGCAGAGAACAAAAAGGCTGAACGGATCAGGATTTTTGATCCTGTGGAAATCAAGCTACTTCATCCCAGCTACATCTCATATTTGCATGACAAATTCTTTCCTAAGCTGATTGATGAGGCATCACAAAATGACTTGTTCTTGCATGTGCATGTGATCCAAGTAATAGACAAACTTCATGCAAAAGCCTACAAAAGACGAAGACGTAATGCTGGGTTGCTGAAGGGAATAACATACGATGAAGTCACAGAACTCCGACTCTCTGAACAGGATGAACTTGAAGTGGTGAAGAATGACAAAGTCTTAGAGACACTCACTACGGAGGAGGATGTTCTGGGTCTAAGCTACGAGACTCTGAAGAAGATCAGCAAAATAGAGATCAAGTACAAATATGATGATCAAAAGGCAGCTGTATCTTACTTCTACAACAAAATCATATCAAGAGTCAAAGAGCTTGCAGTTTTGAAGGACTGATTACAAGATCTAAGCCTAAGGGGGAGTATTGTTCGATCTAGATAGTATAGGTCAAGATCATTTTGTATAGGCTTAGAACTTTAATCAAATCTTGTAATTAATAATTGTAACTGTCATTGTAACTGTCAATATATCTATGTATGTGCATTTGAATCTATAGGGTAACCCATATATATGTGTGTTGCTTTTTGATTGTTGTCAGGCAAAATCAATGTACTTGGTAGGATTCCTGAAATTGACCAAGTGTAAGAAACATCTACGGATGAACATTATTGTTAATCCGTAGATATGTTTCTTACAAGACCACAAGTAAATTCCTGCGGATGATTAAGGATTGTATGAAGTGAAGACTTCTACAGAAGACAGAATTCCTACGGAAGAACAACACTTCTACGGAAGACCAAGATATCTACGGAAGAGAATAACTCCTGCGGAAGACAAGGGTCCTGCGGAAGTTCAGAACACTTGTATGATTACAATATCAACAAGTCAAACAAGTCAACCAATCAATCAATATCGAATCCCAAGAGATCCGGTGTTTCCTAACTGACTCCAACCATCTATAAATACGAGTCCTAGGTTTCACATCTCGGAGAACACAATCAAGCAATATTACGGCTGTCAAGCAATCGTGCAACCTTAGCCGCCGTCCCATCAACATCAACATTATTTTGATTCATAGAAATCGTTGTTCATAGTCATTTATAATTATTCTTGTGTACTCATTACTCAATAAATAATGAAATATTTTGAATAATTATTGCCTTTGCATTTACTGTGTTTTTGGTGTTTGTGTTCTTCATCAATCATTAAAACAACTAAACGCCAATTAATGATAATTCTGCGATCATTGATTTGATTTTATTTTAATACTGATAATTCCTAAATTGAGATCCTTGGATTCACAGGTGGTATCAGAGCCAAGTGCTCATTGATTTAGATCAATTGATCTATCAGTATTAAAATTGTTTAATTGTCTTTTAAACAATTAATTTTGCAACTTATCATTCAGCAAGCATACTCTCATTGTTTGATTGATTTAGATCTATATTCAAATTAATTGAATACTAGATCTGAGTCTTTGATTGATTTGTCTAATTCAACAGTGAAAACTTGTTTCATTATTCTCAATTAAATATGAGTACTTTTGGTGGATCGCATCAACCACCGAAGTTGGAAACAAAAGCTGATTTCAAGTCCTGGAAAATCAAGTTCAGGAATCATATGAACTACACAGATTCTGACTTGTGGGAATCCATTACTGAAGGTCCTTATATTCCACCCACTCTTGGACCGGATTATAATGACAAGAATCAGCCTATCAGCACAGGTTTCTTTAAGTTCTTCGGAAGATCACCATAGAAGCTTCGGAAGTTGCAGCATTTCCTTCGGAAGTTGCAGCATTGCCTTCGGAAGACTTCTCTTAGTTGTACAGATTTCTTCTAAGTGTAGGTTTTGGTTGCATCAGCCTCAATATATCCGACAATCTCCCCCTAGGTTTATGCTACCAAAACTACACTTCCTTCTTCATCTTTTAACTCATCTTCAGTTCTTGCCTTTTGTTTAATTCAGCAAGATGAAGGCTGTCAATAAATCTTCTGATGTGACCAACTATCATGGAGTTAGAGGGATTGGTGAATGGTCTCTCTGCTAGCTCAGCAATATCAAATCTGCTTAAGTGTAGCAGAGAGGAGGCATTGAACCTGTTTACCTCTCCATTCTCCCTCTCCACATCGAAGTTGTGAGAAGGTTCATCATCTCTCCACTGGATTATTTTATTCCTAGGAATGAGGGGCAAGTTTGGCAGTCTATCCCCATTCCTAGTGTCCAACAGGCTCACCAATTTTCTTCTTAGCCTTTTCTCTTCTTCATTTAATGAATTAGAGCTTACGGCTAGAAGATTGAGTGATTGGTGTAGAGTTTCTCGGGGTAGATCTAGGAAGGCATTGCTGTGAGAGAGCTTGAGGATCCATCAACGTATTGTAATGTGATGAACCCTTCCTTATAAGAGATGCTACTCACTTTTGAGCAGTTGTTGAGTCTCTTTTTAATCTCCCTAATTTCTTCTAAGGTTGGAGTTTTGGATAGTTCAGAGGATGATTTGGGTATTGATTGAGTTTTAGGTTGTGTTTTGTGTTGTAGGATATGTAGTGATGGTGGTTGTTGAGAGGCAGGGGAAAGTGGTAGTGGTAGCGTGGATGGTGTGGGTTCAGGGGTGTATGGTTCAGTGATGGGTTCGGTTTTGATGGGGAAAGAGAAGGGTATAGGCTCAGTGATGGTTTCAGTTGTTGTGGGTAGTGGTTTGGGTTCTGGTTTGGGTTTCATCCTCTGTATCTCCTGAGATACCTCCTTCCTTTTTCCTAAGCGAATGTCACCTTTGATATCACTGACATGTCGCTGTAGGGTCTTCTCTGACATTGGCCCAACTTGCCTGCCAGTGAAGCCATGTGCCCTGAGATAAGCCTTCATCCAGGCTTTATCTCCTACTTTCTTGGCAGCTGCAAGCTTTCCCTCTTCCTCTTTCTTCTTTCTCTCCTTTATTTTCTCCCTGGCAGCTTTCTTTCTTTCCTTACTGATTTGATCCTGCTCTCTGTTGACAAGAAGCAGAATCATCTCATTCTCATGAGGACTCAGTTCCTCCTGAGAGTAACCTCTTGAGCACAAGAAGGCTATCCTCTCCTTCCTTTTCTTTAACTCAGCTTCTTCTATCATCTTTATTGCCTTCTCCTCTTTAGCCCTCTTTGCTGCATCCTCCTTTTCCTTTTGCAGCAAGGTTGCCTCTTCCAATTTGATAAGCTCATCAAGTGGTAGTCGTAGCATTTCTTTATTTGCTACTCCCAGGCTGATGAGTCTATCAATTACCTCTAACCTCTTCTTTTCATTGATAGACTCCTGAGATGTTGTTGCTGCTTTGCTGCTTGCAACCAATAACTTTTCAGTAGGGAGTCTACCCTTTCTTCTTAATTTGATTAACCTCTGTTGGATCTAGATAGTATAGGTCTAGATCATTTTGTATAGGCTTAGAACTTTAATCAAGTCTTGTAACTAATAATTATAACTGTCATTGTAACTGTCAATATATCTATGTATATGCATTTGAATCTATAGGGTAACCCATATATATGTGTGTTGCTTTTTGATTGTTGTCAAGCAAAATCAATGTACTTGGTAGGATTCCTGAAATTGACCAAGTGTAAGAAACATCTACGGATGAACATTATTGATAATCCGTAGATATGTTTCTTACAAGACCACAAGTAAATTCCTGTGGATGATCAAGGATTGTATGAAGTGAAGACTTCTACGGAAGACAGAATTCCTACGGAAGAACAACACTTCTACGAAAGACCAAGATATCTACGGAAGAGAATAACGCCTGCGGAAGACAAGGGTCCTGCGGAAGTTCAGAACACTTGTATGATTACAATATCAACAAGTCAAACAAGTCAACCAATCAATCAATATCGAATCCCAAGAGATCCGGTGTTTCCTAACTGACTCCAACCATCTATAAATACGAGTCCTAGGTTTCACATCTCAGAGAACACAATCAAGCAATATAACAGCTGTCAAGCAATCGTGCAACCTTAGCCACCGTCCCATCAACATCAACATTATTTCGATTCACAGAAATCGTTGTTCATAGTCATTTATAATTATTCTTGTGTACTCATTACTCAATAATTAATGAAATACTTTTGAATAATTATTGCCTTCGCATTTACTGTGTTTTTGGTGTTTGTGTTCTTCATCAATCATTAAAACAATTAAACGTCAATTAATGATAATTCCGTGATCATTGATTTGATTTTATTTTAATACTGATAATTCCTGAATTAAGATCCTTGGATTCACAACCTCTCATCCTCATGAAGTTCCTCATCAGTCATCTTCCTCTTACCTTTATAATCATGAGGAGATACTTCCTTTGGTGATTCTGGCTTTGAGGGTTGAGGTTGAGAGGACTGAGGATGAGGTTGAGAAGTTTGTGGTTGATCTTGAGGTATTTGTGGAAGGATAGGAGTTGTAAGGAAGTCCTCACTGTTCACCTCAGAGACTAGATCAAAACTGGTCTCTGTGAGAATTAGTTCATCAGACAGAGATGATAGTTCACCAATTACTTCCGCAGCAGAAACTTCTACTTCGGAAGAAACTAATGTTGCACCATCTGTCCCAACTGAGGCAGTTGCTGGGCCATCAGTCCCTATTTACTCTTTGAAGTGAATCTCAGGTTCCATAGTGACCTTAGGTTGACCAACTTCCACCTGAGTGGTAGGTGGTGCACTGAGCCTTTGAAGCTCTTCTGCTCCAAAGTAGGTTATGACAACATCAGGGGATGGTTGTTCAAGTGAGGAGCTCATTAGAAATTGTGTGAAAAATTTGTGAAGGCTGATGAGCATCCTTGGATCCACTTGAAAACTCAAAGGAGGTGGTTGTGGGAAAACAGTGGATGATTGCTTTTGTGTAGGCAAAAAGGGAGGATAAAGTGGTAAGAGTCAAAGATTGAGGTTCCTTAGAAATTTGAGGTTCCTCATGAGCTTGTTTCTATACATTCTCCCCCTTTTTGGTAGCATCATCTTGAGAAGTAGATGAGCTAGAGGAAGAACTTAAAGAAACCTGAGTTGGTACATGCCTGACAGACTTCTCAATCTGTGTCTCAGCTAGTTTTGCCTTGAGATCTTTAATCTCAAGTTGCTGAGTGGCAGACCTGGTTTCTAAGATCCTAACCTTGAATTCAAGGTCTGAGATCTTAGAGAGCAGGTACTCAGTGGCGAGCTTCAGTCTTCCCTCATCTTCATGTGAAGAATCATGGGGAGATGAGACAACATACCTAGTATGTACATCCTCATCACCAGTAGTGGTTTCTTGGCACCCTGGATTCCTTTGCTTAAGGATATCTCTTTCAGAGACGTCAATGGACAGAGTTGCCGTAGACTTAGTCTCATTGATGTTACCACTGTACTGAGAGCTCAATGAGAGACTCTTAGTAGTGGAGTTGAGCCTACATGAGTCCCCTGCACACCGGTGGGACTCACCTCAGTTATTGGTTGCTGATGTGGGTCAGAGATCTGAGGTTTCCTTTGGCTCTATTGATCTAGAGATAAGTGTGATAGTTCAACTTCATAGCTTTGAGGAAACATGAAATCCTCATCAATTTGGGTTAAAAGGTTAGTGAAGGAGATGGTAAGTATTCCTAATGACCCAGGACCTTGGTCAACATCTAATGACTCATAGTCAATGATGTGGCTGTCCCTTTTTGGTTGCTCAGGAGAGTATTGTGACTCATCCTGAGGGCTTGAGGTTTGGGTGATGGGCTTATCAGGTTGAGACTGAGGAGACTCTACACTAATACTGAGGTCAATTGGAGGGGAAGGTTGGACCTCAGGCTGAGTGGGAGCCTTGTGTTCCACTCTAGCCTTTTTGGGCTGAACAGAGGGGGCTTGTTCAATCAGAGTAGATTAAACAAGGGTTCGCTTGGGACGTCTTTGGTAAAAGTGCAGGACCGGGTGAAGGGGTTTGCACTTTTACAACATAACAACACAATGAGGAGAGTGTATTAGAACACTTAACAGATCAAATGGGGAACCGGTTATGATGATGCTAAGAACACAAAAGTAAACTCAGAAAGAAAGAACAAGATAACAACACTAGTGGTTGGTTTTCAAGGATGTTGTATATTGCTTCTCAAATTCAAGTTACAAGTATTCAGCATACATACATTACAAAACTTTGAGATACTATATAATACAACCTACAGACGGCCATACTTTGAAGGCCAGATAGATACATGAATTAGACAACACAATCCATGTAGAGTCAAAAGGCAGATTGCCTTTTGGCTAGTGACTATGACATGCCATAGCTCACATCCTAATATGTTACAAAAAGGATAAAGGTACATAAAGTAGAAAGGTTTGACCCAAGACCTCAATGTACAGTTCTTCCTAAAGCATGGACCTTTTCACCAACTCATATAAGTTGGTGACCAACCAGAGTGGGCAGCGGCAAAGTGGTTCAGCTTTATCAGAAAAGGTACATCAGATAAAAGCATGTATGATAAAAGTCTTCGGAAGAATCTGTCTTGGTTTCTTGGCTTCGGAAGACTTTGTCTTCAAGCTAAGGAAGACTTCATTTCTGGCTTCAGAAGATATTGGTCTTGGCTACAAAAGATTTTACACTTGGAATGTTTCTGAAGTGGTGTAAAACTTTAGTAGCAATACTACTTCATGTTCTGTACAGCATGCAGGAAGACTTGATCATTACATAGAACTACTGAGAGAAGACTAGCACAACTACTGAAGAATACTTCTTCAGCTGTCGTGATAACTACTGAAAGAGGATCATCACAACTGCTGAAGAGTACTTCACAGTTGTTGTGATAACTACTGAAAGACTAGCACAACTACTGAAGAGTACTTCTTCAGTTGTTGTGACAAATACTGAAAACTATCTTCAGACTTTGTCTTCAGCTGATATCTTCAGTTGATGTCTTCAGCTGTTACCTTCAGCTGTTGTCTTCAGCTGATGTCTTCAGCTGTTGTCTTCAGCTGTTACCTTCAGTTGTTGCCTTCAGCTGTTGCCTTCAGCTGTTGCATTTAGTTGTTGTCTTCAGCTGTTACCTTCAGCTGTTGTCTTCAGCTGATGTCTTCAGCTATTGTCTTCAGCTGTTATCTTCAGTAGATAGTTACAAGTGTGTTTTTTTGGCTGCATCAGACTTCTAGGAATCCTTACAAACTCCCCCTAGGCTGATGCTACCAAAACACTTGAAGATATTCAACAGTTCACAGTCCTTAACATGATCATGACCATTCCTTTCTTCATTAGCGGGTCAGGATCACTCAGACTTGTGAAGTATCTTCTCATGTCAAAATGATCATGCAGAGGTAAATTAAAAGGGTCTTCCCAAGAGTAGACATTTACTTCACCTTGATCTCTGACTACATGCCATCTCTCTGGATTAGTTGAGTAAGTCCAGGATAAGATGGGTCTTCCTGATGCAAGAGGAGCCATTTGAATTGGAGATGTTTGGGCTTTCTCTTCTTACACTTCCTTAGGATGCTCTGATTCATCCTGAGGATCAGAGGAGGTTGATTTTGACTTCTTCTTCTTCTTTTTGTCAGATTTAGAAGCCATCCTCTTTTTCCTCTTTGCAGTTTTAACTGAGAAGACTGGCCTGCAGCACCTTGTAGATCAGTTGTGTCTTCCTCAGTTGGGTGTTCCTCCCTCACAGGTTCAGAAGGAGAGGGAGTTTGACCCTGTTATGGGTCAGATGTTGAGCCTGGCCTTTGACCTTGCTGTTGGTAAATAGTTGAAGAGGCTAGCCTTTAACCCTGCTGTGGATCAGAAGATGAAGCTGGAGGTTCAGTTTGAGTTGTCTCTTGTTATTCAAACTTAACCTCTACTTGAGGTAGAGCTTGACTTGGAGGAGTGTGCAAGTCAGCAAGCTCTCCACTCTTGATCTTCTGCTTGATTGCCCTGATATGCTCATCCATAGTGGATAGAGACATAGGGCAAAGTCTCCTTCTGGAGAATCCATACAGCTTCAAGAAGCTCATCATTCTTTGTCTATCAGCAGATTTCTTTAAGTTCTTCTGAATGAGAGCTCTTGACTTAGCAGCTTCTTCCCTCATTTTTGAGTACTTGAAGTTCAAGTTGTTTGAGATACTCAAACTCAATGTACTCAAAGGGCAAGGGAAGAAGTGCTTCTGCCTGGTAGAGACCTGTGGCACTCAGGTAGTCTATCATCCTTTGTCTATCTGTTTCTTTATCTACCTGAGGTTCTTGTGTAGCAGCCACAGCCTTTTGCTCAGGACTTTCTTGAACTGGCAAGAGAGTAGGAACATGCTTGTATAGCCTTTGTTGTCTTTTCTTCTCTTTGTTCTCAAGAAGAATTCTTGCATCTTCAGCTTCCTTCCTCTCTCTTGACATTTCCATGTCAGTCAGATCATTCAATTCTTCTAAGGGGAGAGAGATAATCTCATCTATGTCATAGTTCTTGGTCTGTAAGTAAGTAATCCTGACTGCCCTCAACTCATCATTTTGAGTGTTTGGTCTGGGGGCAGCCCTGATTATAGCTCGCATGAAGCTTGAAGACCCCATGGAACTTATTTCCCTTAGCTTCCTCTTTCTCTCTCTTTCCTCCTCCTCAATCTCCTCAGGGGTTAGAACCCTTTTCCCTTTGTCACCCATAGACCTTTGTGACACAGGGTGGAGAGAGCTTTGGCCTTCATTGCTTGGTGTAGCATCTAAGCTCTGGCCAGAGAGAGACTGTGATACACCTTCACCAGCAGGTGTTTCACTGAGGGGTTGAGTTGCTGAAGTAGTTGTTGTTGTGACAGGTGTTTCAATCTCTGTCACTTCTTTAATTGATTTTAAGACAGGACTTTCAGGCTCTATCACTGGGCCTTCAGTCAAGGTTTTCCCTTTGAAGCTAATCTCAGGGTCTGCCTCAACATCCAGTTGACCAATGACATTACCTGATTGCCTTGGTCTATCTTCTTCAGCTTCTTGCCTTGATACACCCTCCCCAAAGATACTTTGAAACAAGTAGTCTAGGATGTTCACTTCAATGTGAACTTGAGGAGGTTGCTGAGTAGGTACAGTTACAAGAGAGGATGGTGAGTCCTCAATGTCCATACTCCTTGAAGAACTCCCAGGTTCTGTGATTGTAGTGACTTTCTCCCCCTTTTTGGTAGTATCACCTTCTTGTATAGGTGAGCTAGGAGTTAAGTCAACCACATCCGCAGGTTCTTGTGTTCCTGGTTGAGCTCTTCTTAAAGGTCTCTCAGCTAGTTTTTCCTTAAGATAATATATCTCAAGTTGCTAATCATTGACCCTATTGTTTAAGGTAGTCACTTGAAATTCAAGATGACTAACCTTAGAGACTAAGTAGGTGCATAATTTTGACAGTTTTTGCACCTTTAGTCTTAGATTCCCCTCATCTTCGTCAGAAGAATCATGGGGGGATGAGAGCATTGGACCTAAGTCTTCACTCTCATCACCAGCGTGGGGTTCTTGGCTGCTGGATTTCCTCTATTCATTAACAGCCTCAGATGAAGTGTCAATCGGCTGAGTTGCCATGGTTGAGGTCTTAATGATGTAATAACTTGCAGAAGTGAGAGCCTCTTCCATATGGATCCCCTGAACAGGTTCAGAAGGACCCACCACAGTAATGGGCAACTGATGTGGGATAGACATAGGGAATTCAGAAACACTCCTCTTTCTTTGAGTAGGTGAAGAGTAGAGAGGTTCATGGTGTTCACTAAAACCTAAGTCCTCATCAGTGTAGAATTCAAGGTTGGGAATTTGGGTATTTAAGTCCAAAGGCTGGGGATGGTAACTGTCCCCTGAAGGTTATTCACTTGAGTGTTGAGACTCAGAATGACGGCTTAAGGCAGTTGGGCTTATGAGCTCATCAGGCTGATCATGAGGAACATCAGCACTGATTCTTGAAGAGATGGGAGTGGTTTGCTCCTTAGGAGAAGTGGGAGCTCTAGGATCCACTTCTTCCTGTATGGGTGAGTATATGGGGACCTGCACAGACTCAATAGCTTGAGCAGGGGTTCATTTGGATTTTCTTTGGTAGGTGAGGGTGATTTGAGGCTATTTTGGTGGTTGAGATGTAGAAGGTGTGGGTTCAACACTAGCTTGTGTTGCTAGGTTGTCACTTAAGCAATAAGCTCTAACATTTTGGGGACCAGGGCTGTTTCTACCCCTGAGAAGCCTACAGTTGCCTTCTTCATAATCTTAAAGATGCCTGGCTTCATCTGTCCCAATTTAAGAATATTATTTGTTTCCCGCAACTGTGATCCAAGTTCACAGTTGAGAATGTGTTGAACATATCTAGGAAACATATAGTATTCTAAGGTTTCCAAGTTAGCAAGCAAGTTTGTGTAAACAAATTGTGAGTACTTGAACTTGACCCCTTGTGCCATTCCATGAACTATAAAGGAGGGATCCTTAGGAATCTGGTCCCACCCACCATGCTTGTTGGACAAGCTGTGAATCACTACATGGAGTAGGTATTTCCATTGGGATGAGACCTTCCCTTTCCTGAAGGTCTTTATAGAGAAATCTCCCTCATAGCCCATCTGCTCAAAGGAATAGTTGACAGCTTCCTTTAGGAAAGACAGTTCACCTTCTTCATCATCCAGCTGAAGATGAGTGTTGATGATGGCTGGACTGATAAAGACTGTCCTCCCCTGCACTATGGCAGATAGTGCCTTCTCCCTATCCATAATAACCTCTTGACATGTCCTCCAAAAGTCAAGTAGGTGATCCTCATAAAGAATAGGATCAATGGTGAGTGAGGTGTAGTAGTTTGATAGAGCAAGAAAATGGCAAACCTCTGAGAAACTATCATCTTTCTCAGAGTGCAACAAGGCAACTTTATTGTGCTGCCTATGGAGTTGCATGGAGAAATTTTGGTTGTTTCTGTTTGGAATGTTGGACATGTATGAAAAGCTTAAGGATGAAGAAATGGTGAAGAACTAAAGTGGTTTCAGAGAGATTAGGCTTGAGGTATGGGTGAATTTTGGAGCAGGTAGAGGAAAGAGGTGTAACCATTGGATATTTGTATGAATTTGGATTTGAGACAAAGTTAATGGAAAATGATAAACTTTGAAATCCATTGTGTTGGTCCCACCTCTGAAAAATAGTTTGCTTTTTGCCCAAAAGGTAGTTTTCTTGGAATTAAAAAAAATCTTTCAAAGATAATTTAACTTTGGAAGTTTTGACCAAAAATCTTCCGAAGGTTATTTTTCTTCGGAAGCTTTGACTACAAAGCTTCCGAAGGCAATTTTTCCTCCGAAAATATTTCAAAGATTTTGAAGAATTTTCTTCTAAAGAGAAACTGGGGCTTGTTGAAGTGATAGAATAAACAACATAGAACACACATAATTTTAGAAATAATATGATTAAGTTTTTTAAGAAAAGCTACTCAAAGTTGATCATTCTAATAGCTGATATAAGATATTTAAATCTCTGTTCATCAAAAGCTTTTGTGAACAGATCAGCATATTGTTCATCTGTATGAACTTTGATTAGTTTGATAAATCCCTTTTCAAAATTATCTCTAATCAGATGATACCTGATGTTGATGTGCTTAGTTCTTGAGTACTGCAGTGGATTTTCTGTGATTGAGATAGCACTGTTGTTGTCTATGTGAATGGGAGTCTCTTTGAATTTGAATCCATAGTCTAGCATCTGATTTTGAATCCAAAGCACTTGAGCACAGCAGCTTGCAGCAGTAATGTATTCAGCCTCAGCAGTTGATGCAGATACACAGGATTGTTTCTTGCATTGCCAAGAGATTATCCTTCTACCAAGAAATTAGCATCCCCCTGATGTAGACTTTGCAGTCATATTGCATCCACCATAATCATTATCTGTATACGCATACAGATTGAAGTCAGAATTTTTAGGATACCAAAGGCCAAGAGATGGGGCTCCTTTAAGGTATCTTAAAATCCTTTTGACAGTGATTAGGTGTGACATCTTGGGGTTGGCCTGATATCTTGCACAGATGCAAGTGGCAAACATAATATCTGGCCTGCTAGCTGTAAGATACATAAGAGACCCAATCATAGCCCTGTAGAGATGTTCATCAACACACTCCCCCTCAAGATCAGGTCCAAAGGAGTGGTTTCTAGCTATGGGTGTCTTAGCAACCTTACATTCAGTCATGTTGAACCTTTTAAGTATGTCTTGTACATACTTTGACTGATTTATGAAGATACCATTTTCAACTTGCTTCACTTGAATCCCTAGAAAGAAATTGAGTTCCCCCATGGCACTCATTTCAAATCTATCCTTCATCAGCTTCTCAAAGTCTTTGCAGAGCTTTGGATTAGTTGACCCAAAGATGATATCATCTACATATACTTGAACTAGCATTATGTCATTTCTTGTTCCTTTGATGAAGAGAGTTCCATCAATAGTACCTCTTTTGAACCCATGTTGACAGAGATACTGGGATAGAGTCTCATACCACTTTCTTGGTGCCTGATGTAGCCCATAGAGAGCTTTGTCAAGCTTGCAGACATAATCAAGATGATCAGGATCTGCAAAACCAGGTGGTTGTTTGACATACACCTCTTCATCAATCACTCCATAAAGAAAAGCACACTTGACATCAAGTTGATAGACCTTGAAGTTCTTGGATGCAGCAAAAGCTAGGAATATCCTAACAGCTTCAAGTCTTGCTACGGGAGCAAAGACATCAGTGTAGTCAATCCCTTCTTCTTGAGTATACCCTTGAACAACTATTCTAGCCTTGTTCTTGATGACAAGTCCTCTATCATCCTTCTTATTCCTGAAAACCCATTTTGTACCTATGGTAGTCTTCCCATGAGGAAGAGGACATAGGTTCCAAACCTTTTGCCTCTTGAATTGAAGCAACTCCTCTTGCATAGCTTCAACCCAACTTCCATCCTTTAGAGGTTCATCAATCTTCTTTGGCTATATTTGGGATAAGAAACAAGAGTGAAGATAGATATTGGCATTATGAGACTGTCCTCTTGTTCTTACACCAGTTCAACATCACCAATGATGTTTGTAGAGGGGTGAGACTTGTGGATCCTTAGTTGAGGAATCACAGCAAGTTGTTTAGACAGATCCAAATTGGAGAAATTCTGATCTGGCAAGGAGGATTCACCCTCTACAGTAGCACACCTATCAAGATTAACTTGATCCAATGAGTGTGTGACATCATTGAGATTTTCTTCAATGGGATGGTTCTCATCATCAAGGAATTCCTAATCACTGTCACCACCACCATGTTCTCCAACATTTGAAGTTCCTACATTTGAGTTTTGTGCCTCAAAACTGGAAGATAAAGGCAACTCAGATGTATCAGCAGGATTTGTCATTGATGTGCTGGTAGAAGCTTCATTTGCAGGATTAGTTACCACTGGAGCTGGAGATATGTTGCTTGAAGATCTTCTCAGCTCAATTCTTGGATCAGGATCACCTGTAGGTAATATATCTGTAGATCCTTAAACATTCTCATAAGATTTGTTAAAACAGTTGGTAACTAAGTCAAGATCAAACAGCCAATCCGGACCAGAACCTTTCACACTGGGAGTGTGTTCATTGAAAGTCACATTGGCTGACTCCTCAACTACTCTAGTTCTGAGATTGTATAATCTATAAGCTTTAGCTTGAGAATAGTATCCAATGAAGTGTCCATCATCTGATTTCTCAGCAAACTTGGCTATATGATCTTTGGTATTCAAGATGGTGTAAGGACATCCAAAAGACCTGAGAAAACCAATGAAAGGTTTCCTCTTGTGCTAAAGTTCATAAGGAGTCTTACTATGTGTCTTAACTACTAAAACTCTGTTCTGCACATAGCAGGCAGTGTTAACTGCCTCTGCCCAGAAGGTGATGGGCAGTTTAGAGTCAGACAACATAGTTCTTGCAACTTCAATTAGTGTCCTGTTTCTCCTTTCAGTAACTCCATTTTGCTGAGGAGTCCTGTGAGCACTATATTGTCTTGTAATACCCTTTTCATCACAAAACGTATTAAGTATTTGATTCTTGAATTCAGTTCCTTGATCACATCTTATGGTTTTGACCTTGTGATCACGTTGATTCTTAATCTTTAAGATGAAATTCTTTAGAATCTCAGAAGTCTCATCCTTAGTTCTAAGGAAGAAGACCCATGTGAATCTTGTAAAGTCGTCTGTGATCACCAGACAGTAAGAGGTCCTTCCTAAACTCATTACACTGGTGGGGCCAAAGGGATCCATATGTAACAAGTGTAGGGGTGTAGTGATGGAATTTCGTCCGTGGTAGCTCTTCATGTGTCAAATGGTTTCGCCCAGTATGAAAGTTTTGAACATGAAATCATAGAATATATTCCAAATATTTGTGTTTATTCTTGTATTTATTGGTTCTTTAAGTGTTTTACATTGATATTAGTTTACATGACAGGGCCCACTAGAATTCAAGTGTACCTGTAAATTCACCATTACGTGTGCACCCGTAATCGTCAATTTACCTTACACTATCATTCTAGTCATTCCCATCATAAGTTCCAAGTTTTGTGTATTTAGGTCCTGGAGTTAAAAATTTTCATTTAGTCATCATCTGCAATTAAGCACACTTAGATTCCAATTATGCTAATCATTCAAGTTAACCCAGAAATTGTTTCAAAGTAAGTTTCAGCAAATCAAGCAATAAATGAGCATTCAGGTACATGCTATCCTAGGGAGCAGAGCAAACAATAAGGCATCATGGTTAATATCTTATCACTAAATTTCAATATGTATCATCTTACAAATGAGGCATATAAGCAAGTATCATCATTCCAACAAGTATCATTATAACAGCTGTCTCATGTAACGACACAAGTCGTATCGAGTGTATAGCTAACAGCAGTTGTTTCATATAGTGACAAAAGTCAACTGTGCAATTATATAAGTGTCTCTCCAGGATTTAAGTCCTAATTTATATGCACACCTTTGGTTTCTAACATTCTTAATACTTGATGTTCAGTGGTCCTATTAGTCCACTCTAGAAGGTTCCATACCTTCCTGTTTACTCGGGTGCACCTATCATAGGTAATACCCTAATGTATCAAGGTTTCTTATAGGGTAGAGAATTCTTAATAGGATATATGTAATCCTTAAGGTATGGAAGTTAAAGAGGGGAGTTCTTAAGGGAACCTATTCTTTGTACAAACTTTGGATCACTGGATCATGGAAACAACCTACCAGGCTGGTCCTATTTATGGTTACAGCTTAGGTATTGCAAAGCAAACCCACATTTCTACACCTTGGTTCAACGAAGCTCGGAAGAGTTATCTTACTAAGGTGGTCCTATGGGGTTCATATGGTTGTAGTTTAGGTCTCGCGAAGCAGACCTACTTCTCTACAACCTTTGGCTCTGATACCAATCTGTCACACCCCGGGCCCAGAGAGGCGGGACGTAACGATTAGTAAACAATAACCAAAATGCAGCAGAAACTAAATGGTTTATTGAATACAACTTGCAGCATTACATTAGAATGTTGGCTTAGTTTCAATTCACAAGGTGCCTAAATCTACAGTCCATAGGTGTCATGATCAATCTGTTGGTAAATGTTTCTTGATGCTTCAGTAAATAAGGCTTCTAGGCTTGACTTTTGTCTTCAATGCCTACCCTCAATTCTTGCCTCGGATTTAGGTATCTTCTATAGCTCAACTATTCTCCCTAGCTATACCTAAAGACATGCTCAAAAAGATTTTGTGTCAACATAAAGTTGGTGAGTTTAAGTGCTAAAAGTTTAAAAAAAAAGTCTCTTTAGAATCCATTAGTTGGCTTTCAAAACATATGTGCTTAAAGTCTTAAAAACAAAAGGGACTCTGGAAGTCCACAATTCAAAGGTTTAGAATCAGGTGTGAAAGCTTATGAAAAATCTCATTCGACTTTTGAAAGCACCATTTTTAGTATCAATCATCGTGGGGTATCACAATCAACCCTGCACTCGGTCCCTGGTTGGCCTCTTCTAAACTTGTGATTAACCGGATATTCCCGAAGGAAGGAACCAAGCCTCAAAATAGTGAACCATTCCTGCCAGGATGGTTCACCATAGTTTCTTATTCAAAACCTGTTACATGCCACATACGATCCCTCAGGATCTCAGTGGGGTACCTCCCTGTAGCGGGAGCCACTGTGTGTGGGGGATTCCCCAAATAGATCTATCCACATAAAACAAGCGGTTCACAAAAGAATTAATGATCATGATATAAGTATCAGCAGGTATCCATAAGTCCCACATACAAGCATCAAGTAAAGCACAATCATAGTTCATAAAACAACAGAGCATGTTTTATCCCAAAATAGTAAATAAAAAGGGGTTCACTAGAACTCACCTGGTATCCTTATATAATTTCAGAGCTCGGTAAAGAAAAGTGATGATCACCAACAAAGCAATCCTAACTAGAACATATAAGATTCACGTTTAGAATTAGCATGATGCTATTACATGCGTGCGGTTGAGCTCTTTAGTTAAATTTAAGTTGGTGATTAGTATCCTTAATGTAGCTTAGCTTCTTGAGTATTTGTTAACTGTTCTGAATTAACCCCTGCTTATTAGGTTAAGTAATGCTTTTAATCAAAAATTGAGTCTTAGCATAAATAAGGTAGAAAATCAATTTATGTCATGGATTCCAAATCTTTAAAAATAACTCGCATTGACGATGTAAGTAATATATAATGTCTCAAACGATGTTTATAATGTTCCAGTTTATATCATATTTGTTAACTCGGTTGACGCTAACTAATCCAATTATTGATGATGGTTATTTGATAAAAAGGGGGATACCAAATAATATTTGTTTCAATAACAATGAGATGACTGACTATTAATAACAACAAGATAATGGATCATTATCGCATTTTAGGTCTTTTACCTTAAATAAGACGTGTAGATGCCGGTTAACCTAAATATCTATTGCATAAATATATACATTTGTAATCATCTTGACGCCTTTTAAGGGTTATATACGACACGAGATTAATTAACTTTTTATATGTTTTTAACATCTTTAATCATATAATAACGTTACCAAAGTTGTTTTACTTTATGCAATTGGTTACATTCTTTCCAAGTTACGTATTCATTCATAACCATTTATAGACTAGTTGAGGTTTATGTGCTCTAAGCTCAACACACACGTCTTTTAGTTATAAACATGTTTATATGCACATTATACCTATCGATTCGCTTCGCACTCTTGAACATTCGTATCGACTCGCATTGCGTTGAACATCCGTTGAACAAGTTTGACCAGCTTTGACCGACAGATGATCGAAGTTTAACCTAAACAAATGTACCAAAAATCGTGTGTAAGCACTATAATAGCATAGTCCTCCACCTAAACCCAACCAAAATCACACCACATGTTACCGAACAGTTCTGTCACAACCCTTACCACCATTTGTCACCACATGCAGCCACCATTTTACCATCCGATAACCACCACAGTCATGACTCTTTTGACAGCACCCATCCTACCACCATCGACAGCCCCCCGTAACCACTATTACCATCACAACAGCCTAACACTATCGCTTTTTCTATTTAGATCCATATCTATAACTCAACAGCCACAACTATCAACAACAACCAACAACCCCAACATCGCAGCCATCCCTAGGGTTGTAACATCCTTACCACCACCATTAACATCATGACCATAACACCAACAAATCACCACATACCACCGCTGCTGCTGCTCAGTGCCTGGTGGGCGACCTCACCACCGACAGCCACCACAACCACCCTGCGGCCCCGTTCTGGTACATATCTACACATGCAACCCAAGATCCAACCTATTTGCGATTTGTAGTTCAATAAAAGGAAGGATGAATGAACTAGATCGGCTCTAGAGGGACCTTACCGAGAGAGAAGACAGTGGGGCGGGACTAGGCCACCTTCGGACACCCCTTCCCGTCACGACCTCGACCGTCATCTTCAGACAATCCCAAACTGAACCACCGCCGCCACAGTCGCCATCTCCACCGCTATCGGCGACCATCGCCCTCTCAACCAACAACAGTCACCACCACCGCCATTCGACTACCACTTACATCCACCACCGACTACCACCAACACCACAGCCGGCGCATCCTAGTCCCTCGGCCGGCAGAACCCCCAAATCACCACATATCACCGACACCCCTAGCCAGGCCGCGCGACTGCTAATTTCGCACCACCACCACAACCATCGCCACCTACCTATCTTGAACTGGCACCACCACGACCATCGTCACCTACCTGTGACAGTTATCATCTTCTTCGATTCGTGTCTCCTAGTTGTGTTTTAGGAGAACCCGTGACCACCGTCGTGTTTAGGGCGCCTAGGAGTGCCCGGATCCGTGTGCCACTTGCCGGCACTCGCCGGAGAAATCGCCGGCGGCCGGAGATCGGAGCTCGACCGAGAGAGGAGGGGGAGAGACCGCGAACGCCTCTCTTTCTCTCTGCCCTAATTTTCTTTCAAACCTTAAAATGATAGATCATTTGCTTATATAGTGGTTTAAATGATAGGTTCATTAACAGTTTGGTTCGAGCACGTTCGATCAAGTTTTTTTTCACGTAATGCTTATAATTTCGCTACCCGTTAGGTTTAATTACACGAAACATTAAAAAGATTCCAAGATTAAAATTTTATTGTACTAAAAAAAACATACCGAACGATTAAACGATACCGCGAAATCAGCACGTTTCACGTTTTATGATTTTACGCGTTTTCCTCGAATGAGCATTATAATGATCATTTTAGTATCAAATTATATGCAATTAAGTATTAAAATGATATTTTGAGCGTTAACTACCCATGTTAGCCACGTTAAAACCTTGTCTGACGAATTCTCGGGTTTTTACCTAAACGTAACCCGGTTCACGTCGCGGTCGCGATTCGGAACGTATTTATTCTGGACAACGTATCACTCACCAAATTTAATATGTTAGGATAAAAAAACAATGATTAGATGAATAATTTCGATGTTACGAGGCTTAGTTGACATATCAGATGACATTTAAATGCCGGTGAAAACCGGTATTCGCGTTTCACTTACGAAATTTTGTTGCTTATGCATGATTAATGAAAAATCTTTCGAGCAAGCATTATTTATGATATTAGTTAATATTAAAAACGATTTAGATCGGATGATAATCCATTAAGAATTTTTGAATGAATTCAGACGTTAGAACGCGTTAGATTGCCGGATTTTACCCGGTATGGGTTCCGAATCTGTTTTTAATTTGGATCTTTCCATAATTATTTCGAATCATATAATAATTCATTGTTTCATGGTTTCTCATTTAATTAGTTCATAAACATGCATATGGGCCTTAAATCGGCCTTGTTATAAGTTCGGGCCCTTATTGGGCTTATTGGGCCCAAAAGGCTAGTTTCGTTTTGCAAGGTTTCTTTGGTAAGCCCAAATCAATCCGGACCTTTATTGGGTCCTATAATATTTTGAGGTTTCCAATTGGGCATATTTCAGAGGTGTTATATGTTAGGCATGATGATGATAGTGTTGCATGTTTATGCATGATGTTTGTATGTTAAGTATGATGAGGCCCTATATGATGGTAATGACTGATGACTTGTAAATATCGGTGCTCCTTGTACCGATGTATGTTCATCTTTTCCGTATGTATGTTAAGTATGATGTAGCTCTGCATGATGGTAATGACTGATGACTTGTAAATGTCGATGTTCCTTGTTTCGATACGTGTTTATGATTCCATGACTTTACGTGTTATGATTAATGAATGAAACGAAAGTAATAAGAAACGTAAAGTGAAAGATAAAGAAAGAGGAACATGATGAATGAATTCATGCATTAATGAATGAGCAAATGAATGTAAGAAAAGGCTTGCAAGCAAATGTATGGAGGTGCACACCCAATGAAGGTGTTAGCTCAACGGTGTGTGGGTTAGCTACCCCGAAGGATGCACACTGGGGTTCAGTCTTTGTGATTGACCATATGTATGGGATCCTTGCCGCTTATCCTAGGTGACTGAATCAGCTTCATGCACAATGTTCATGGTTTAATTACCACAGGTCCAACATCAGCTTCATACGCAATGTTCGGGGTATAGCGCATAGCATTGATCCAGAATGAAAGAGGAAGATAAGTGGTGCATGTACTTGCCCTAGGTGACTGGATCAGCTTCGTGCATAATGTTCGTGGTTAATTACCACAGGCCCAGCACCAGCAGTTGTGCACAATGTTCAGGGTATTGTACATGTCACCGAAAGTAATGAACGTACGAATAAATGTAACAAACGTATGAATGAATGTAATTAACGTACTGACGAATGTAATGAATGTATGAATGTATGTAAGAGACGTACGGGCAAAAGAAAGAATGTGAATGTTAACGGTGAACGGTATACGAACGAAAGCTAATGAATGAATGATGAAGATAATAATATATTATCTATATGTACGTATGTTGTGTGATCGCATGTATGTAAGAATGGTTTTAACGAAAGAAAAGTATGTTTTATTATAAAAACTAGAACTCACTCAGCAACGCTGACTTTTTATGTGTTTCCAGTTGGCAGGTAGTGTTGCTGAGGATGGCACGAGGCGGCTACTCAGCTCTTTTGGGATGGCATTCTTTTATTCAATGTTTTGCAATGTAATATGATAGGAGATATTTTGAAATGGGCAAATGTATTACGTTGCATGCATTTATAAAACAAAATGGTGTTTGTAGAGGATTTGGATAAACGGGATTACTTAAGGAATCCTCTTAAAAAAAAGATGATGTTTTTAATGTTTCCGCTGCAACGATCTCTACGTAATGTAATGTAAGAATGGGGAACCTGAACTACTAGAGGTCCCTGTTTATAACTATTTTGTAAGAGCATTTTATTCAAATGAAAAGGATGTCTTTGATGTTTCCGTTACACGATTCTCGTAATAATGTGTTTTAAGTGCGATGAACGACCAGCTGTAAGCGTCCCAGGAACGGGGCCTTACAAGTTGGTATCAGAGCCAAAATTTTAGTGAAACGGGTAAAATTTCAAAATAAACCTAAACTTAAACCGAAAATGGGACGGAAAGGGAAGGGATGCCAATCTGAGTAGCTGCGTGCCATCAGGTATTTTCTTAAAGTTAACCGGTATTATGTGCGCATGTTATGTATTTATGTGTTACTGTTAGATTTAGATACTAATGTAGTCAGGACAGGTAATGCTCGGGGTACGAAGAGTAAAGTAAGTGGCTAATCACAACTGACCACTGTAATTAGGGACTTACTATACTTGACATAAACTGAGTTATTCCCTTGAATGACTGTGTTGGTGTTTGAATCTTTCAGTGAGTGTTAGAGGATGGCCGGTGGTAGATCATCCAAAGCTTCACGTGGTGGAGGTGGTGGCCTATGTGGTGCTGAACCACGGGCCACAAGAGGAAGACCTAGGGTGGAGAAAGTGGTTCCCGAAGAACTCGAGACCCCTCATCCGGAGGGTGGTGACGAGAATGCAAATCTGAGGGCCTCGGTGAAAGAAGCGGTGGTCGAAGAGGTGCATCAGGTCATGTAGACGATCTTACCGTCTGTGGTGACTGAAGTGATAAAGGTTGTACGGGAAGGAGAAAGAAAAGAGAGAAATAGGTCCTCATGAAGACAGGAGCAACCAGAGCCGGAATTGGTTCTTTCTGATGATGAAGAGGAAGAGGAGTAGGAGCCTGTGCATGAGTCGGCATGAGGCTGTAACTACGAGGCGTTTATGAGGTGCAAGCCCCCTACCTTTAACGGTAATGGCACTGCTGCTGCTGCTCACCGATGGGTGAGAGAAATGGAGGCTGTCCTTGATATCAGCGAGTGCCGGGAGGACCAAAAGGTGAAGTTTGATACCCACTCTTTCACGGATTCGGCTCTATGCTGGTGGGACAACATAGTCCAAGCCGAGGGTAGCAGGGCCATTGGGAGAATGAAGTGGTCTGAGCTGAAAAGGTTGGTGATCGAGGAGTTCTGTCCTCATCGAGAGATGGATAAAGTTAAGAGAGAGTTCCTGCAGCTGGAGGCGGGAACGATGACCCACCAACAGTACACCACAAAGTTCAACGAAATGGCACGTCTGGTGCCGGAACAGGTGACACCTCTGTCGCGAAAGATCAAGAGGTATATTCAAGGTTTGCCGGCGGATATTCGCAGGCATATGATCGCCGCCCGACCGAGCACCTTTAGGTCGGCGGTGTACTTGGCAGGGAGACTGTACGATGAAAGGGCAATGGTGGTGGTGGTGGCTGAAGGTAGTAGGAAGGGTGGTGGTGATAGGAATTGGAATGGAAAGAGGTTTGGTCGAGGTAATGCCTCGACGAGCAACAAGAAGGCACGGGTGGACGACCGTCGTGTAGCCACACCGGGTACGGGACTGAAAAGGTGTGGTAAATGTGGGAAGGAGCATAGCGGGGAATGTAGATTGGGGTTGAGTCTGCTTCAAGTGTGGGAAGCCTGGTCATATGGCTAGAGACTGTGGGGGTGTGAAGTGTTTCAACTGTGGGGAAAGTGGTCATATGAGTAGAGACTGAAAGAAGCCAAGGGCTGAGGGTTCTGGCGTGAAGAAGACGGGGAATAAAGGACCGAGAGCAAGCGCCAGGGCATTCATGATGACGCAGGAGGAGGCTAGAACGGACCCTGATGTTGTGTCTGGTACGTTTCTGGTGAACCAAACTTTAGCCTCTGTATTATTTGATTCGGGTGCCAGTAGGAGTTTTATTTCTGTTGCTTTCTGTGCCAAACTGTCTGTTAGTAGTAGACGTGTTGATGTACCGTTTGATGTAGAAACTGCGATAGTTAAGTCTACCAGAATTTCAGAAGTGATAGAAGGTTGTGATGTGGAATTAGAGGGCCATAAATTTCCTGTTAGACCATTTATGATGACCTTAGGTGGTTTTGATTTGGTGCTTGGGATGGATTGGTTAGCGGACTTCGAGGCGAATATAGTGTGTCGAAAGAAGATGATTCGTTTGATAGCGCCTGACGGGAGTTCGGTAACTGTTTATGGGGATCGGGTCACGACGATCCCGAAGGTGATCTCAATGGCAGTGGTGGGAAAATGTATGAGGCGTGGATGTAGCGTTTACTTATGTTATGTAAAGGATGTGGAAACGCCAACACCACAACTATCTGATGTTCCGGTTGTATGTGACTTTCCAGACGTGTTTCCCGAAGACTTGTCGGGAGTGCCACCTGACTGAGAGATAGAGTTTCAGATTGATCTGATACTAGGTGCCCAACCTGTTGCCAAAGCACCGTATCGATTGACTCCGACAGAGATGAAAGAATTGATGGAGCAGTTGCAAGAGCTGCTGGATAAGGGTTCATTAGACCGAGTATCTCACCTTGGGGTGCTCTGGTCTTGTTTGTGAAGAAGAAAGATGGTAGTATGAGGATGTGTATTGACTACCGTGAGCTGAACAAGTTGACGGTGAAGAACCGATACCCCTTGCCGAGAATTGATGATTTGTTTGATCAACTTCATGGTGCCAGTTGGTTTTCAAGGATAGATCTTCGATCGGGCTACCATCAACTAAACGTGAAAGAGCAGGATATCCCTAAGACATCTTTTCGCACGCGCTACGGTCACTACGAGTTTCTTGTCATGTCTTTTGGTTTGACCAATGCGCCAGCTGCTTTTATGTATCTGATGAACCGAGTGTGTCGGCCGATGTTAGATAAATCAGTGATTGTGTTTATCGATGATATCCTGATTTATTCGAGGATCGAGATAGAGCATGCCGGTCACATTCGAGAAGTGTTAGAGACGTTGAGAAGGGAGAAACTGTACACCAAGTTCTCCAAGTGCGCGTTCTGGTTACGCGAAGTCCAATTATTGGGTCATGTGGTGAATCCGGAGGGGATTATGGTGGATGCGGCAAAGGTGGAAGCGGTGATGCAATCGAAGTCTCCAAAGACGCCATCTGAGATCCGTAGTTTCTTGGGTTTGGCGGGCTACTACAGAAGATTCATTCAAGACGTCTCCAAAATCGCTTCTCCACTAACCAAGTTGACCCGGAAAGATGTAAAGTTTGTATGGGGTCAAGCTCAAGAGAAGGCGTTCGAAGAATTGAAGGCGAGGTTGACCCAAGCTCCTGTGTTGTCATTACCCGATGGAAGTGAAGATCTGGTGGTTTATTCTGATGCTTCCTATTCGGGGTTGGGGTGTGTGTTGATGCAAAGGGGAAAAGTGATAGCCTATGCATCCTGACAGTTGAAAGTCCATGAGGTTAACTATCCTACTCATGACTTGGAGCTAGCAGCTGTGGGCTTTGCATTAAAGATTTGGAGGCACTATCTCTACAGGACGAAATGCACCATCTTCACTGACCACAAGAGCTTGAAGTACTTCTTCGAGCAGAAGGATTTGAATATGAGGCAAAGGCGATGGTTGGAGCTTATAAAGGATTATGATTGTGAGATCCATTACCATCCGGGCAAAGCCAATGTGGTGGCGGATGCCCTTAGCCGAAAGGAGAGGCCCGAGCCGATTCGGGTGAAGGCGTACCAGCTGATTATGACCTCAAATGTGATGAAGCAAGTCAAAGAGCTTCAAGATAAGGCACTGAAGGAAGATCATCTTAACTCCGAAAGAATAAGAGGTCTGGTCGCAGAGTTGGGTGAAAACACAGTTGGTGTTAGAACCCGGTTTAGACGTATGTGGATTCCTCGTCTTTGGGATCTACGAGTGAAGATTATGGATGAAGCTCACAAGACTCGATACTCTATTCATCCTGGTACTACAAAGATGTATCAAGACATGAATAAAGATTATTGGTGGCCGGGTATGAAGCGTGATGTGGTGGAGTATGTGAGTAAGTGCTTTACTTGTTTGCAAGTGAAGGCCGAGCACCAAAAGCCGTATGGAAAGATTCAACCTTTGGATATACCAGAGTGGAAGTGGGAGCACATCACCATGGATTTCATTACGAAGCTGCCACATACTCCGAAAGGGTATGATGCTATATGGGTGATCGTTGACCGCTTGACGAAGAGTGCTCACTTCCTACCGATGCACGAGACGTATTCATCCGAGAGGTTGGCCAATCTTTTCATTAAGGCGATTGTGACCCGTCATGGTGTGCCGGTGTCGATGGTGTCTGATCGCGACACCCGGTTTACCTCCAAATTCTGGAAGAAATTCCACGACGCCATGGGGATGAGGTTACACATTAGCACGGCTTATCATCCCCAAACTGATGGTCAGTCAGAAAGGACCATTCAGACATAGTAAGAAATGCTTCGGGCATGTGTGATTGATTTTGGTGGAAGTTGGGAAGACCACCTACCGTTAGTTGAATTCTCCTACAACAACAGCTATCATGCCAGCATTGGTATGCCACCATATGAGATGCTATACGGTAGGAGATGCAGAACACCCGTTTGTTGGGGTGATATTGGTCAGAAGGAATTAGGGAGCGTCGAGGTAATTGAGGCTACGACTGAGAAGCTTGGGAAGATTAAAGCCTTCATGAAGGCAGCCAAAGATAGACAGAAGTCGTATGCCGATAAACGACATAGACCGATAGAGTTCCAGGTGGGTGACCGGGTTATGTTGAAGGTCTCACCTTGGAAGGGTATTATTCGTTTCCGAAAGCGGGGCAAGTTGAGCCCAAGGTATATAGGCCCTTTCCGAATCATTACTCGGGTAGGAGATGTGGCCTATAGATTGGAGTTACCCGATGAGTTAAGTGGAATTCACCCGACATTCCATGTATCTCATCTAAGAAAGTGCTTAGCTGATGAAGGCATGATTGTTCCATTGGAGGATATCAAAGTAGACGAACGGCTCAATTATATGGAGTAACCAGTGGCAATCATTGATCGAAAGGAAAAGAGACTGAGGAATAAAGTGGTTCCCTTTGTGCGTGTACAGTGGAAGCACAGAAAGGGATCTGAGTCTATGTGGGAGAATGAAGAAGAGATGAAACAGCATTACCCACAATTCTTTGAGGAATACCGGGTTTCGAGGACGAAACCTATTTAAAGGGGTGGACTTGTAACACCCGGTTATTTTAAAGTCAAAGAAAAGAACGAATAAAGTGAAAGAAAAGAAGGAAAATAAATAAAACTCAAGTCTAGGGGTAAAAAGTGTCCAAAAGGACAAAATGTTTGAAAAGTGGGTGTAAAAGGTGGTATGGCCACCCATATGTCACATACACTTCTGATGTTCGGGTTTTAGAGAGAGAAAGAGCAGCAAGTTCTCGGTTTTGAAGGAAGAACAAGAAAGAATTCGAATTCAAGGTAAGAATTCATGCTTTTATGGTGTTCTTGACCGGTCTGATCCTCGGGTCTATGCTTATATGTGTTGTATGTGTTCGGATGTGTGTTTTTAGTGGGTTTCTAGATGGTTGAACTCAATTGCAAACGTGTTTGGAGGAAGCCATACTCAAGAGCTGCAAAGGTGAGTTCTAAGACCCCTATTTTACACGTTTTTGAATGATTTTGGGGCTGGAACACATCTGAAAACTGTTTTCGGGTATTTGGGTGTTTAACCCATGTATGTATGTATGTGTAAGTGTATGATTCATTTGGGGCTGTTATAGACATAAGGTTTCTAAGGCAACTATGAATTTTAGTATGATGTTTATGATGTTTAGTTTGTTCTAAGTGTGTAGTATGGTAGATCTGTGCTAAGGATGTGTTAAGATGATGATTGAGATCTGAAAAAGGCACAAGTTAAATTGCAGGTCCATTTACTCAGCCGTATTAACTAATGCGGACAGCTAAGGAAAATGCGGCTAAGGCATTTACTCAGCCGCATTAACTAATGCAGACACTAAGGAAAATGTGGCTAAGGCATTTACTCAGCCGCATTAACTAATGCGGACAGCTAAGGAAATGCGGCTAAGGCATTTACTCAGCCGCATTAACTAATGCGGACAGCTAAGGAAATGCGGCTAAGGCATTTACTCAGCCGCATTAACTAATGCGGACAGCCAATGAAATGCGGACAAGGCATTTGTTCTTCCGTATTTGCTACAGTTCATCCGCATTTGCTACAGTTCATCCGCATTTGCTACAGTTCATCAGTGTTTCTTGGCCTTAGAGTTATGTTAGGCATGATGATGATAGTGTTGCATGTTTATGAATGATGTTTGTATGTTAAGTATGATGAGGCCCTATATGATGGTAATGACTGATGACTTGTAAATATCGGTGCTCCTTGTACCGATGTATGTTCATCTTTTCCGTATGTATGTTAAGTATGATGTAGCCCTGCATGATGGTAATGACTGATGACTTGTAAATGTCGATGTTCCTTGTTTCGATACGTGTTTATCTTTCCATAACTTCACGTGTTATGATTAATGAATGAAACAAAAGTAATAAGAAACGTAAAGTGAAAGATAATGAAAGAGGAACATGATGAATGAATGCATGCATTAATGAATGAACGAATGAATGTAAGAAAAGGCTTGCAAGCAAATGTATGGAGGTGCACACCCAATGAAGGTGTTAGCTCAACGGTGTGCGGGTTAGCTACCTCGAAGGATGCACACTGGGGTTCAGTCTTTGTGATTGGACCATATGTATGGGATCCTTGCCGCTTACCCTAGGTGACTGGATCAGCTTCGTGCACAATGTTCGTGGTTTAATTACCACAGGTCCAGCATCAGATTCGTGCAGAATGTTCGGGGTATAGCGCATGGCATTGATCCAGAATGAAAGAGGAAGATAAGTGGTGCATGTACTTGCCCTAGGTGACTGGATCAGCTTCGTGCACAATGTTCGTGGTTAATTACCACAGGTCCAGCAACAGCAGTCGTGCATAATGTTCAGGGTATTGTACATGTCACCGAAAGTAAAGAACGTACGAATGAATGTAACGAACGTATGAATGAACGAAATTAACTTACGGACGAATGTAATGAATGTATGAATGTATGTAAGAGACGTACGAGCAAAAGAAAGAATACGAATGTTAACGGTGAACGGTATACGAACGAAAGCTAATGAATGAATGATGAAGATAATAATAATATTATCTATATGTACGTATGTTGTGTGATCGCATGTATGTAAGAACGGTTTTAACGAAAGAAAAGTATGTTTTATTATAAAAACTAGAACTCACTCAGCAACGCTGACTTTTTATGTGTTTCCAGTTGGCAGGTAGTGTTGCTGAGGATGGCACGAGGCGGCTACTCAGCTCTTTTGGGTTGGCATTCTTTTGTTCAATGTTTTGCAATGTAATATGATAGGAGATATTTTGAAATGGACAAATGTATTACGTTGCATGTATTTATAAAACAAATGGTGTTTGTAGAGGATTTGGATAAACGGGATTACTTAAGGAATCCTCTTAAAAGAAAGATGATGTTTTTAATGTTTCCGCTGCAACGATCTCTATGTAATGTAATGTAAGAACAGGAAACCTGAACTACTAGAGGTCCCTGTTTATAACTATTTTGTAAGAGCATTTTATTCAAATGAAAAGGATGTCTTTGATGTTTCCGTTACACGATTCTCGTAATAATGTGTTTTAAGTGCGATGAATGACCAGCTGTAAGCGTCCCGGTAACGGGGCCTTACACAAGGTCAGATCTCACTTCTAGGTTATCGGACCTATACATATTTACTTTAGCAATGCATTCAGGAGTATACAGATGTTCTAATACCTTGGCTTTGACATGGTCAGTCATTAGTGCTTGGTTAGGAGAAACATTTTCTACCTGAAAGCTCCAGTCAAAGCTTCCTTCTTTAACAACAATAACAACTTTTTGTTTTGGTTGGCTTGGCTTCTCGTGTCTGGGAGCAGCATTAGTGTAGTTTGGCCTGGGTTGTGATTAGACACCATTAGTCCTTGGTGCCTTGTACTCTCTAGCAAAGTGTCCCATCTTGTTATAGTTGTAACACTTCACTTTGCTTTTATCAAGTCCAAACTTTCCACTGATACATTGCTAGGAAACTTTCTTCATGTTCTCTTATAGAACTTCTTGCCTCTGTGAGTAAGAAGGCCCATTTATTGGACTATCTCCATATACTCCAAGTCATCGGGATGGATACAATCCAAGTCTTCGAGAGTGAAGAGAAAGTTGCCACAACTTTCATCAGCAGACACAAAGGCTTGAGAAGAGCTTGTCTCCTAGAATGGACTTCCTTGGATGTAGCTCTCCCTTGGTGTCTAAGGGAAGGTGATGAAAGGACTCTTTTATGAGTTGTCAAGGTAGAAGAAAAGATGATGCTATGAACCTCTACTATCCCTTTCAACCACATTAAGGGCTGAGCTCTGTTAATTGTTGGAAGAGTTGCTTGATGGACTTTGCATGTTCATCTATATCTGGTAGCCACTAAGGATACCATACAACTATGTGAAAGTAACAATAGAGAGGTTTCCAGTTCTCTTAATGGCCACACCGTAGTGTGTCCATCGTTTGGGAAGAGAGAACAAGAACTTCATCATAATGTTCCTATTCTCAAGCATTACTCCAACATCTATGAGAGTATCTACAATCTCAACATACCTAAAGTATTGTTGAGTCATAGTTTAACCTGACTTGTAGGCAAAGTTCTCAAACTGTTGCTTCTATGAGGTATTTCTTGTTTTCTTTGTCTTCCGCAGACCCCTCATGCATGAGATTCAGTGCATCCCATAGCTGATCAGCAGTTTTGCACTTCTTAAAGCCTCTATACATAGAGTTTGGAAGAGCAGTTTGGAAAGCGGTCATGGCTTTCTGATCGATAACAATTTCTTCCAATCTTCCTCGGGATAGTCAGTCATTTCTTTTGGAGTCATCCCACCTTCAGCAGTGGCTGAAGAGGTGCTTGGGATGTGAGGTCCTTCAACAACAGATCTCCACTTCTTGCTATCTTAATACTTGATGAACCCTTCCATACGTTGGCACAAAGTATCAAAGTCATAAGGAGTGATCAGTGGAGACTTTGTCATGGTACCGGTTTCCATATCAGCATTTGTGAGAGCTACCATTTGAGCTAATAAGTGTTTTATGACACTGAAGAGGTCTAAGATATTGAGATCTTACAATCAAGAGCCTGAAATGCTTTGATACCAATTGCAGGACCAGTGAAGGGGGTCAATGCAACAGTTTCACAGTGTTAGAAAAGTTAGAACACTTAAGAGATCAAATAGGGAATCGGCTTATGATTAAACAAAGAACACAAGTAAAGAACGGAACAAGAACAAGAACACACAATATGGTTTTCAAGAATGATGTATATTGTTCTCAAGTTCTTACAAAGTGTTATAAAGCTTAAAATGAAAATGACAAGTACTTGAGACACTTTATACTACATCCTACAGCTGATCATACTTTAAAGGCCAGCTAGAAACACTAATCTAGACAACAAGATCAATGTAAAGTCAAAAGGTAGATTGCCTTTTGACTAGTAACTATGACATGTCATAGCTCACATCCTTATCTAATACAAAAAGGATAGAAGTACAAAAGTAGAAAGTTATAGACTCAAGACCTTAATCTACAGTTTGACAAAAAGTATGTGCTATCATAAACTCATATAAATTGGTGAGTCTTCAGAGGTGGCAGCGGAAAGTTGTTCAGCTTTTGTCAAAAGATGATTCAGAAAAAGCATGTCTTCTCTGTCTCCGGAAGAAATCATTCTCTTGGCTTTGGAAGACTTTGTCTTTGAAGCTTTGGAAGACTTCATTTTTGGCTTAGGAAGATTTGGTCTTTATGCTTCAAAATATTTGATACTTGGTGTTATTCCTTGAGTTGTATCAAATCTTCCGAAGTAACTTCCTTGTACTTCATATATGCATGCTGAGAGCTCTTTGGTTGCATAAGCCTCTAAGTGTAATCCTTACATCATGTTTAACCAATAAATGAATCCCAAGGAAAAGGAAACTGCATGAAACTCACATATACCATCACTGTTTATGTTCTATATGTGTAATGTACTGATGGAAAATTTAGGGATCTATGTAGTAAAAGGTGGTGATATAAAGATGATTGAGTTGTGTTATCTATGTGTGAACTATGTCTTGGGGGGCTCAACCTCATAAAATCATAGCTGACAAATTCATCAGTAGTTTAGCTATGACATAGATAGGTTGAATAGACGAAGGGTCTGGTTTGTTTTATTTTTAAGATTGACTATTGGCTTTCCACAAGTATTTTTTTCACTTTAGGCTCATTTAGATTTATGATGCTAGGATCCCTTATGCTTTTAGCCTTTCTAACCAATTATTTTTCATCATGGGGTTTTCTTATTTCTGGTAAGCTTCTTTGAACATATCAAGTTTGTCATCATATTGAATATCCTTTTCAACTTGGTTCAACAATAAAGGTTTAAAGTCAAGCCTCCTTCACAATATATCTATTGAATGTAGTGTAATTGGTTCGCCTGTATTGAAATAGTATGAGAATTCATAAGCACATGGTAAACCACAGCTAGTACGAACATGACAACCACAACCTTGTGATTGGCTTTGAATCTCATTGACTCGCCTTAGCTCTCCAACTAATTTGTATTTTCCAACCTCCATCTTCTAAGTGATATTTTGCTATAAGATGAAATTAGCATCATGTGTTCTTTGCGCCTATGTGTGTGGTTGAATTTGATGTTCATTTATATACACCACCGTGTTGCACATAAGGAATACCGTGTTGACGAAGTCGTATATGGTCTTATTCATTCTTTGTGTGACAATAATGTATCCACGAGTACGCGAAGTGTTTGCACCAAATCCATCAACTCATCTCTTGATTGGTACACGTAATCATTATTAAATTGAGACATTATAGAGTTGAATAAGCTATTATAAATTATAAATATGCTAATATGAATTGCCAATAAATTATAAATCATGAAAATCATGAATCATGAATTTATGGACATCTTGGCATTCACTTTATATCAAATCCAACAATTGTGCCAACCTGCAATGCATTGTTCAGATCGAACGTTGTGGTTTCAGATCGAATAATGTTTTTTTTGGATATGATGTTGGTCATTCTTTTTAAGTCATTATTATTATGCCATTATGTTTAATATTTTATTATATTGTATTTGAATATTTTATTACATTATACTAATATGTTTTAATTTTTTTTTATTTTAGTTTTATATATCTAATTTATTCTTACAAATGAGATTAATACAAATAAAAAGAAAAGTACATATTTATACATAAATTTAAATAAAATACATTACTATTGATATGGGTCTTAAGGAGAGATTTGATGTAAAAGTACTAACATTTGATTATTATGTTTAAACCTACATCTAACTTGTTTCACGATCAATAAAACCGGACATAAGAACCGCTCTGTTATGAAATTAAGACAATATAGAATTGAATATGATAATATAAATTGTTAAATTATGCTAATATGAATTGCGAATAAATTGTAAATATGATTAGTAAGTTTACAAATATCTTCGCATTCTTTATATCAAATCAAACAATTATGCAAACTTGTAATGAATTATTCAATTAAAACAGTGTGGTCTCAAATCAAACAATAATTTTTTTGGATAAGATGTTGGCTATTATTTTGTATCATTACTATTGTGTCATTTTCTTTAATATTTTATTATATTGTAATTTAAAGATTTTATTACATTGTGGTATTATGTTTTAATATTTTTTATATTTTGTTTTATTATATTTTTGTTTTATAAATCTAATTAGTATTAAGCTCCACACGTTGCGACAGGATGTAAAATCATACCAAGTAGCACCAATGTCACACTACCATCGGTGACCACCAACACCGAAAAAACTCGTATAAGAAAAAAAATAGAAACAAAAAATTAAAGCCGAATGAAAAAGTAGACGTAAAAACGTTAAACCACACGCGTGAAACATAAAACTTTAGAACAATAACTACGTCGATCTAGGACCCACACGTTGTGTGGAGTTGTTAAACATGAAAAATAGGTGTAAAAACATTAAACCAAACGTGTACATTGTGACATTTTAGCTCTATAGGTGTAAAAACATTAAACCAAACGTGTACATTGTGGCATTTTAGCTCTAAAATTTAAGCCGAAATGTAAAATAAAAAATGGTAAAAGATGAAAAGTCATAGACTAAAGTTGAAATTGATTCATTTTACCTTCTTCCGTGAGGTATATGATGATAGCTACTTTATCATTACCTACGATATCATGTTCTAGTCAAAGTCCTTACGTTGAATTTGTGCACATATACATTGTCGAGTCCTCATTCACTGCTTAACCATCAAGTAGGTTGTATCAGTTCTATGACCATATTATAACTCTTGAGTTTAGAATTCATCTCATGAGATGCAAAAGTTCCCAGTCATATTTGTGACTGGTCTGAATTAAAACCCTAAAGCATTCGTCACACTAGTCGTCCTTGTGGCTAAATTAAAGGATCTCAACTCCTTATGATGTCGTTAATGAGTTGGGTACTTTTATAGCCGTTGAGCAGAATGGAACAAAACACTTCTATGAAACAGTATTAGTAGTATAATAATTTTGAGGATGAAGTTTCTATAAGTAGTGGATAATGTGACAACCTAAAAATCTAATCTGTTTTGAAGATCTAAACGTTATAATGAGACTATTGGAGACACACAAAGCAAATCACGTGAAAATTTTGGATTTGAAACATCTGGGCTTAAAATAGATATGTTCCAAAACGTAAACGAACAGACCAATAAGGCTCATTAAGAGGTTTAAGTTCATTTGAAGACCGATCTGGTAATCCTAAGCTCAAAGGATATCTAGACAAGCTTAGTAAATTTTAATTGAATCATTGTGAGCTTACAAAATAAAGTCCAAACTAATAAATAATTAACGCGAGAAATATTCGGTTTATACCAAAATTGCGACATGTGGAGTGTTATGCCAATGGAAGTGTAATAATTTCATCAATGTACAATGCAATTCAAAAACGATAAAATCATGTTAAACTCACGTGAAACGCGCGAAGGTCGGTGTTATCAGCTCAAATGCTTTTGACTCATGGATTATCATGTAAAGTATCACCAAATACTAAATTACTTATATTATTAGTGTTAAAAAATAAAATTTACATTTGTCGCATGTAAACTGTAAAAAAAATAATTAATTGGGTTATACACGTGACATTTATGTGTTTCAACTTGATTAATCACTCGACACGTAAATTTGACAAAATAAATATTGAAATGATGTTTATTTCATTTATTAATATCTGTCATGAAATAAAAAAAACGTGACGGAGGTAGGAGACCCACCCACCAACCCGCCCTATACAATTCATCTTATACTCTATTTCTCTCATTTGGAAACCCTAAGGGGACTTGGTATACAGAAATTCAATGGAATTTAATGAAATTGGAATCTGAATTCTATTGGTCATTGTGTTTGATTGGTAGAAATTCGTTGGAATTGGAATTTGAATTCCATTATAACGTGTTGGTTGAGAAAGGAAATGGAATTTGAATTGGAATTAATTCCCTCAAATTCTTTCAAATGAAGGATTTCAAAATCCTTCTAAATATTGAAAGATTTCAAATTCCACCGACTCTCGCCTCCACCACCAACTGCCACCTACCACCCCGCTCACCGCCGACCGACACTATCGACGACCCCGACCACCGACCGCTGACCGCCGACCCTAACCGCCGCCACCCCGACCGCCGCTTACCACCCCGCCCACCGCCAACCGACTGCGACGCCCTCGACCCCGCCCGCAGGCTCCCCCGATCACTGACCACCGTTGTCGTTCGTTGGTCGCCGCCCCTGACCGCCGATTCCGACCGCCGACGACCGCCGCCGCCCCGACCGCCGACTCTCGCCCATCACCGACAGACCGCGGCCCTCGATCGCCACCGCCGCTGCCCACTGACCGCTACCGACGCCACACAACCCCGATGCTGACCACCGCCACCCCTAACCGTCGACTGTCAATCGTCGTTGCCGAACCGTGTCTCGACGACAATAAAAGAGCGTATGGTATTGAAAACTCCTTGATTCTCCATTGATCATATCACCCTTTAAATAGGGAAGATTACATAACAACCCTACCACTAATTTAGGAATTATAATAGGAATTAAAATCATAATATAATTACAATATATCAATACCACAAATAGATAATTCTAAATAATTATCTAATAATAATGATCGGCTAAGACTCCCCCGCAGTTTGAGCGGGAGTAGGACAAACACTCAAACTGGAACGAAAGAACTGGCACAGCTGACGAGGTAACCCTTTGGTGAAAATGTCTGCAAACTGTTGAGCAGAAGGTACGTGAAGTACACGAATATGACCAATGCGAACCTTTTCTCGTACAAAGTGAATATCTATCTCGATATGTTTGGTCCGCTGATGCTGGACCGGATTATCTGATAAGTATACAGCAGAAACATTGTCGCAATAAACCACCGAGGCCTGACGAAGAGGAAGCCGGAGTTCTAGGAGTAAATTACGAACCCAAGTGGCTTCAGCTACAGCATTAGCAACACCACAATACTCGGCCTCTGCACTGGAACGAGAAACAGTCGCCTGACGTTTAGAAGACCACGAGATTAAATTATCACCAAGAAAGACACAGTAACCACTGGTGGATCGACGAGAATCGGGACAGCCACCCCAATCAGCATCCGAATATGCAACCAAGGAATGAGTATTGGACTGGATAATACGAAGACCATAATCAATTGTTCCTTGCAAATACCGTAGTATACGCTTCAAAAAAGCGAAATGAGGATCATGAGGTTCATGCATAAACAAGCACACTTGTTGAACGGCATATGAAATATCAGGACGCGTAAATGTAAGATATTGCAACGCGCCAGCCAAACTGCGGTACAAAGTAGGATCATGAAACAGAGGCCCATCGGTGGTACTAAGTTTGGCAGCTAAGTCAACTGGTGTGGTGCATGGTTTACAGGATGACATAGAAGCTCGTGAGATGATATCCTTGGCATATTGAGACTGATCCAAAAACAGTCCAGTGGAATCCGAAGTGACTCTTATCCCCAAAAAATGATGCAACTGGCCTAGATCGGTCATAGCAAACTCTCGTGAAAGGGTACTAATGATATCATGTAACAAAGCAGTAGAAGAAGTAGTAAGAACAATATCATCCACATAAAGTAACAAATAAGCTATGTGAGAGCCCTGTGTGTAAATGAACAAAGAATTATCACACGCACTGCTGCGAAACCCATGTGATAAAATATATGTGGCAAACCGTGTGTACCATGCACGGGGAGCTTATTTAAGACCATAGAGAGACTTCTTTAGCTTGCATACAAAATTAGGATAACGTCGATCCACAAACCCGGGTGGTTGATGCATAAACACCGTTTCATTCAAGTGGCCATGTAAAAAAGCATTCTTGACATCCAATTGATGGATAGGCCAAGAACGAGAAACGGCAATGGATAATACGGTCCGTATAGTAGCCGGTTTGACGACCGGGCTAAAAGTATCCTCACAATCAATTCCTACCGTTTGTGACTTACCATTAACAACCAATCGAGCTTTATATCTCTCTAAAGACCCATCGGATTTGAATTTGTGGCGAAACAACCACATACAACGTATAACCGGTCTATCAAGTGGACGAGGTACCAGTTCCCAAGTTTCATTATCCTGTAAAGCAATAAACTCAGCCTGCATAGCATGTAACCAATGAGGGTCGGCAAAGGCTTGTTTGTAGGAATTCGGGACCGATGAAAGTGTGGTGGAGAGAAGAGTGTGTTTAGCTTTTGACCGAGTGGTCATAGGGTGTGTATTTGTGGGGGTGGGAGGGACAGCGGTGGATGTGGGTGGTGGCTGTAAAGGGGCTGTCATGGCAGCAGCAGGTGGGGAGGTAGCGGGGGGTGTGGGGGCCGCAGGTGGACGTGTTCTTCGGGTATAGACAATAGGAAAAGGGGTGGGTATAGGTGGAGTAGGCTTGGGCAGTGTTGGCTGGAGGTTGTGAGGTGGGGAAAATGCAAAACCGGGAGGAGTGGTGTCATCCAGAAATCTGTAGGAAGTAGATGGGGTGGGGATGGTATACGGGAAGGTGGTTTCGTCAAATGTGACATGTCAAGAAATAGACACCTTCCCGGTGGTAGGATCAAAGCATCGGTAACCCTGAAAATCTGGAGGGTAACCGAGAAAGATACATCAAACGGATCGAGGATGAAGTTTGTGTGGTTGAGTAGCCGATGTATTGGGATAACAAGCACACCCAAACACACGCAAATGATCATAAGTTGGATGACGAAGGTATAATGCAAAAGTGGGGGTGAAGAAATTTAAGCGTTTGGTGGGTAAAATATTATGTAAATAGGTTGCGGTATGAAGTGCTTCAACCCACAATATAGGGGGAAGATTGGCATGAATGAGCAGTGAGCGGACGATGTCATTGAGGCGACGGATCATGCGTTCCGCACGGCCGTTCTGAGATGATGTTTGCGGGCAAGAGAATCGAAATAAAAGACCATGTTGTTGGGCAAAATTTTTGAACGCATTGTTGTCAAATTCCCCCCCTAGATCACATTAAAATGTTTTTATGGGACGATTAAATTGTGTGGCGATCAATGTGTGAAATTTCACAAACGTGGGAAAAGTCTCAGATTTATATTTAAGCGGATACACCCAAACAAAGTGAGAAAAATTATCAATCAATACCATGTAATACTTGTATCCTGTGTTACTGTGAATAGGAGACGTCCATAAATCACAATGTATAATATCAAATGGAGTAAAAGTAAAAGAATTTGATTCATAAAAAGGCAAACGTTTACTGTTTGATAAATGACAAGAATTGCAAAAAGTGAAAGTTTTAATGGGATTACAAGGAAAATCAAAATGACGACTAAGAACATCTAAAACTTGAGCTCCGGGGTGACCAAGACGATCATGCCAAGGCAAGGATGTAGATGCAATTAAACAAGCTTGAGGCGGAAGTGTTGATGGCGTGATCGGATAGAGATTTCCCGTGCTATTGTGGCGGGAAAGTAGGCGTCCCGTTTTGAGGTCCTTCAAAGAAAAGCCAAAAGGGTCAAATTCAATTGAAACATTATTATCACGAGTAAAACGACGGACAGATATAAGGTTTTTGATGATGGGTGGGCTATACAGAATATTTGGCAAAATGTAAGTGCGGTGTTGGATAGGAAGGAAGTCGGTGCCGGACCCCTCAATTGGTAAAGCGTGACCATTGCCAACTAAAAGTTTAGTATTTACAGTATATGAATCAGGATGGTGGATCATACCTCGATTGTCCGTGACATGTTGCTCAGCACCCGTGTCCATGATGAGATTGGGGTCTGGCTGTTGCAGCTGCATTGTGTTAAAAGCCGCACTCAAATCAGAGGGATTCAAAGCATCATAACCAGCATAATAAGGTGGGCCTGGATAAGTGGGTAGTGGACCATGTTGTGGTGGGCCAGGGTATCCGGTAAAGTGGGCGGAGGGTGCGTGGTTATTCGGTGGGTATGGGATGTTTTGGTTAGGCCGCCAAGTGGTTTGTGTTGGGTAAGGGCATGGTGGAGTGTTCCACCAAGCCAATTGTGAGTAAGTCTGCTGGCCAAACTGATTTTTAAAAGCCCAATTGTTACCTGACGTACCTCGGTTACCTCTACCACGGCCGCCACAGCCCCGATACTGTTGACCGCGTCTCCGACTGTGGCCTCGATAAAATTGTTGCGGGTTGGGGTCCGCTGTGGTGGGATTTGAGTGTTGGGTTGTGGATACGGTGCTGTGGGTGTGACCAGCACTGAAGAAGAATGTTGCTGTGTGGCCTCTTGACGCAGCACTTCATCGTGTAACATGGTTCGAGCAACATCCCAGTCGGCTTTCTGTGCATGTATCAGTTGACCCGTTGTAGCAAATTCAGTTGAGAGTCCACGTACCAATTGTATCACTAGTCGTGATTCAGTGACTGGCTGATCCAAATCAGCAAGTTGATCTGCAATGTCTTTAAGTTGTTGGCAGTAAGCATCTACAGAAGCACAGGCAGCAAGTTTCAAATTGACAAACTGGGTGTCTAAGGCAGCAGCCTTGGCCTGTTTGTTACCGTGATGAATTTTCTCAAGTTTAAGCCATGTTTCCCTAGCCGTGGCTTTAGTGTCGAGTATCCGGGTAAGCAGAGTATCAGAAACTATGCTGTATATCCACTGGGAAACCAATGCATCTAGTTCCTTCCATGTCTCATAATTCGGGTCCGTAGATACCGGGTGTGGTGTATCGTCGATGTGATCGAGAACTTTATATGCGATGGCATGAAATTCGAATAATTTTACCCAGGAAGAATAGGTTACCTGTTTGCCATCGAGAGTTCGAATTTTGGATTGTATGTTGGAAACCGAATATGCTGGATGCAGGGCAATCGGTTTAGAGGAGGATGCTTCATCGGCCTTTGTCATGATGTTGATTTTGTGGCTGGAAAAAAAATTTTTTACGAGAATGAAGTGGTAGGGTAATCAGAACCGAAGCTCTGATACCATAAAAGAGCGCATGGTATTGAAAACTCCTTGATTCTCCATTGATCATATCACCCTTTAAATAGGGAAGATTACATAACAACCCTACCACTAATTTAGGAATTATAATAGGAATTACAATCATAATATAATTACAATATATCAATACCACAAATAGATAATTCTAAATAATTATCTAATAATAATGATCGGCTAAGAGACAAGCGTTATTGGTTGGTGGTGGTCCATTGGCGGCGGTGACGGCGGCGGTTGCAACGCGCACGGTTGGTGGTCGCGGTCGATTGTTGACGATGATGGCGGCGGCGGTCGGTGGTATGTAGCGGCGATGATCGATGGTCATTAAGGTGGTGGCGGTTTGCAACGGGTGATATATTCCAATTTCTTTATAAGTGTTTTGTCACTAGAAATGCATTTAGAATTTAAATTCTCTTTATAGATTCTAATTCCTTTGAATTCCAAATCCTTTGGAAAATATTGAATTCCAAATACAATTCCTTTGAATTCCAATTCAAATTCCAATTCCAATTCCAATTCAAATTCAAATTCAAACAAATTCAGCGAACCAAACGCCCCTAAAACTGCAAACTCCCTTTCTTCTCTTCTAGCCGATTTCACCGGAGCTGAAGCTCCACGGTGGTGCACGGTGATGCAAGTGACTTTCCCGGCAAGTGACAATGAGTGCCATACATGGTCGGCTAGATCTCGAACTCCAAAACACTATGGTGGTCATGGTTTCCTCCGAATCACGGTGGTGGCATTATAAAACAGTTCAGATGGTGTCGGTTGTGGTTGTTCTTGGTCTTAGGATGATGGAGGTCAATGGTGGCTGCGATGTTGGTGAGTTCTAGGTGGGATCTCGGGTGTGTTAGTGGTGGTTATTGGCTGTTGTGGTGGTTGTGTTACAGGTCGATGATGGAAAGCGACATTTAGGTAGGTCTCGATCTTAAAATGGTGGTGTTTGTCGGCTGTGATTATAGTTATGGTTGTCGGCTGCTAGGTCATAACGGTTGTGGTTGTTTAATCCGGAAAAATTAGGTGGTTGTGGTGGTATAAGGCAAGGGTGGTGACTGCTGTGATGGTGGGTGATGGCCTGATAGCCTGCTATGGTGGTTCTCGACCATAAAGGGCCTTGTTGGAGTACGGTTAAAGATCTAGGTGGCTGTAATGGTTTGTGATAAAGACGGTGGGGTGATGTGGTTGTAGTCCTGGTTGTAGTTGTGGTTGTGATGGTTGTTGGTTGTGGTGTTAATGGGATGTTAGTTGTGGATGTGATGGTTCTAGGATTTATCTACATGATGGTGGTCTTGAAGGTGATTATGGTGATGGGTCTCGGTTTAGCTTCAATGGTGGTGGTTCTTTCTAGTCAGATCTATGACGGAGGAGGCATTGCATGGTTGTTCTGATTCGTTCAACTATGGTGAAAGGTTGGTCAAACCTGTCAACAACGGGCAAGGGTAAAGAATATTACAAGTGTACTGATGTCTAAGACGCAAAAAAAGTCCACGGTGTCGACAGAGGTCATTTATGAATGATTTCGCTTACGTGAATCGTGAGGGAAATGTATAAATGCGTGCTTATCGTGTTTAACATTTACTAATAATTTACGCTTGTGTCATATACTTTGAGCCCTAATGATGAAATACACAAAATATTAAATGAGAACTAGTGACTCTTACAGTAATTAATTGATATAAACAGGTTAGTTTCAAACACGGGATTTAAATAACAGTTAATAATTATAAATAATCAAATAATCGACAAAGATAATATGGATGTGCGGACACAAAATAAAACTAATTATAATGTTGGTTATTAGTAAAAGAACGAAAATCATGACACGTATTTACTACGGGTCAATCTATTTACTCGTCTAGATAATATTTTTCCCTGTTCACTAATAAATCGACTAATTAAACTAATATGAATCAAAGAATATATCAAGATCAATTGATTGTTTTTGTAAAAGTAACAAACAAATATTATTTGACAATAATTGATTATTAATGTAGATATAGTTACAAATCTTATTATTATTCTCATTACGATTGCTAATTAATATTATTCTTATCAAGCTTGCTTTATAAATAATAACATAAATACACTTATGTGTCACCACCTTTAACATCAATGTAATTATCTATAAGTATTCTTCAATATAAGTCGCAACCTGATAACTTGACCTAGGTAGTAAATATGTGATTATAGTCACTTAAACTTTGATTTACCTTGTATGAATATACACACATAAAAGAGGTGTATTTAATTCAACACTGTAGTTATACGTAAATATATTGTGATTATTTATGAAAACGTAGTGTGAAATTGATGTGTTGATAGACATAAGTATAACTACTTGTTTATAATAAATATATATTAGATCTACATGAACCTATAAATGTTATTAAGATATTTATTTATTAGTCATGCTCATATAACTATCCATGAGTACAAGTATATCCATAGATACACATACATACACTGATATGTTCACATACACACCCTTATACAAGTGAATGTAAATAAAACACATATATATAAGAGCTAATGAAGCTTTAAAAGCTTAACCAGGGAGACAAATATAGATATCAAGAATCCTAATGTTGATTGAAATAACGTAAATAACAATAATCAACTTACAATATAACGTCCATCATAAGTTAGCATACTTTAACAAATTAATGGAGCTCAACCGCACGCGTGATAATATTAACCTAACATCAATGACTGATAACATGTGTATATTTAGGATTACCATGGTGAATTCCTACATATAATTATGAGCTCTCAACATTTACATACGAAAACTTGTAAGATAAACCAGGTGAATTTTCACAACCTTTTTTGTTTATATTACTTTGGAGGAAAACTCGCTTATGATATTTTACAAATTTGAAAACTAATTGAGTATTTGACAAGGGAAATACTGACGAAAATCAAGTGAACACATTTTAAATCAAGGCAATAAGTGGTAACATTATTGTTTGTTTTTCTAAAGACGATTATATTAATATAAATATTTTGTTGGACGTCATGAAGTCAACAAAAAGACAGACGTGTTAGAGTAAACACGCATGCTTACTTGAGATGGCTATAGGGACATATTGATCATTTAGGATTGAGAGCCAGAGTCTCAGATCTTGATTTCTTAGAAAATCTTCCATTCGAATTTTTCAAGTATCGTAATCATGTGATGTAAACATGAAAGGTTTGGCTTGAGTGCCATTCTCCAAGTCATGCTTACTTGAGATGACTACAACATACATTTATGTAGGTAATCAAAAGAAAACAAGTGATTTGTTGAAAGGTGACTTCAAGCAAATCAAGAGACAAAACTCGGATACCACTTGTTGGATCAGGATTAATGACTTAATAAAACCTTTTTATTTGATAACTGATAACGATTGCGGAATCTAATTAACTGTTTTACTTATCAAACACACATATACTTTAGTAAATATAAACACAAAATGTTCTTTCAAACTATACACTTGATTAATCTTTTCCGAGTACAAATGATACAATCAGCAGATAAAGACGTAGGCTTACAAGCTTACCCCTAAACTATACATGTGAGAGTTGTTTTATACTATGAAAAGGTAAACACTAGAATAACCAACTTTACATCTACTTCTGGTTTACAAAAGGTATGTACAACTCAGATAGACAATCGACACATTAAAAGTTTGAAGTTGTCTCCAAAAGATATAACACAGCAGCCGCCGTCCGTCATTTACATCTTTTTTCATATATAGTGAAATCAAGTAATCAACAACACAATGACATTAGTCTATCTAATTTCTTGAGAATCCAAATCCAATCCAAATGAATCAATAAGCAAGAACATAGAGGGTTAATTATCTACCTGGAAAATCTTGAAGATTATCATCTTCAAAATAATAATTTTCTATAAACCCAAAATCCAAAACATCCGCTCCCTCTCTGCAACAGTTGTGTATTTCTACTCTTGTTTTGTGAAATGGACCAACAACGTTAGGAGTTTGGTTTGAATCTATTCGAGGTAGACTTTTGTTATGGAGCACATTTAAATGGAAAGCAGTCTAAAATGCAAGGCCAATGTAAATTCCAATTCCAATTCCAGTGCCGGCGGCAGCTTTGTGGTACTCTTTTGGGATCAAATTTGTGTCAAGTTACTTATCACAGAAGCATTGCAACATCATCATCTTCTTCTTCTTGTTCTGATTCAGCGTGGTTTCCCTTCATTCGCACTGCCATTGCTCGAAACGACTTGCGATTCGGAAAATCGGTTCATGCTGTGATCATAACCACCGGACACACCACATCATCCCACCCCTTTCTCACCAACAATCTCATCAACATGTACTCCAAATGCGGCGATCTTCATTCTGCACGCCACCTGTTCGACGTAATGCCTCACCGAGACCTCGTCACTTGGAACTCCATTTTAGCAGCCTATGCTTCCTCCTCCTGCTGCCCCCATTCTAATGTGCAAGAGGGTTTTCATCTTTTCAGGCTTCTTCTCAGATCATCTTCTTCTGATGTTTCTCTCACAAAGATGACTTTTGCCCCCCTTCTCAAGTTATGTTTGATGTCGTCTCATGTTTTGCCTTCCGAATGCGTTCATTCGTATTCGTTAAAGATCGGAATGGAATCAGAGGTGTTTATTTCCGGTGCCCTTGTCAACATTTATATTAACTTTGGTAAAGTGAGGGAAGCCAGGTTGATGTTTGATGCAATGGCTGAATATGACCGGGATGCTGTCTTATGGAATGTGATGCTGAGAGCCTATGTGAAAATGGGATTTCAAGCGGAAGCATTCAGTTTCTTGTCGGATTTTCATCGGAGTGAGGTTGGGTGTCCAGACACTGCCAGTTTGCACTGTCTTCTAAGTGGGTTTTGTGAGAATAACAGCAGGTGTAAGGAGCAATTGCAAGCATATGCTATTAAGTTGTCTTGGACTGATGATGAGTTTTCAAAGGTGGTGTCTTGGAATAAACTTATGTCCCAGTATTTTCAATCTGGTGACTATTGTTCTGCTATTAAGTGTTTTATGGACAAGAATAGGTCTAACATAAAGCATGATGACGTGACATTCATCGTGTCTCTTTCTACCGTGGTGCCACTTAATGATCTAAAACTAGGGCAACAGGTTCATGGTATGGCTTTGAAATCGGGGTTTTCTCTCAATGTTAACGTTTCCAATAGTCTTATCAACATGTATTCAAAAATGGGTTGCTTAACATCATCAAGCAGGATATTCTTTGAAATGGATGAAGCAGATGTTGTTTCATGGAACTCAATGATAAGCACTTATGTACAAAGCGGTTTAATGGAAGAATCTTTTGACTTGTATAAGGAGATGTTACGTGATGGACTAAAACCTGATCATTTTACTTTATCAAGTGTATTAAGATCCTGTTCTTCACTTTCTCGAGGGTTATATCTTACTAAACAAATCCATGCTCATGCAATGAAGAATGGGCTTGATAGTGATGCCTTTGTTTCCACAACACTTGTTGATTCTTATTCTAGGAATGGAAGAATGGAGCAAGCAGAGTTCCTTTTTCGTAATAAAGATGGATTTAATTTGGGATCATGGAATGCAATGATTTTTGGATATATAAACAGTGACAATATTCTTAAAGCATGGGAGCTCTTTACTCTGATGCACAGAAATGGAGAGAAACCAGATGAGATAACAATAGCAACAATGGCTAAAGCATGTGCATTCCTGGTAAGTTTAAGATTTGGGAGACAAGTTCATGGTTATGCTCTTAAACTCGGGCTTAATACAGATTTGTATCTTTGTAGCAGCCTTCTTGATATGTATATCAAATGTGGAGACATGCAGGATGCCCACCAAGTATTTGAAGAAATTGCGTCTCCGGATGAGGTTTCATGGACTTCTATGATCTCAGGATGTGTAGAAAATGGAGAGGAAAATCGTGCTCTTGTAATATACCATAAAATGAGGCAGTCTGGTGTACTTCCTGACGAGTATACCTTTGCTACCCTAATCAAAGCATGTTCTTGCTCAACTGCTTTAGAACAAGGAAGACAGATTCATGCTAATGCAATCAAGTCAAATTGTGGATTTGATGCTTATGTTAGTACCTCACTTATAGACTTTTATGGCAAATGTGGCAGCATCGAAGAATCATATCGCTTATTTAAACGAACCCATGTTCAAAATATCGTTATATGGAATGCCATGTTAGTAGGTTTAGCTCAATATGGACATGGAAAAGAAGCTCTTGATCTTTTCAATGATCTGAAATCAAATGCTAGTCTGTCACCTGATCGGGTCACGTTTATTGGAGTGCTCTCAGCTTGTAGTCACTCTGGTTTAATTTCAGAAGCTTATACATATTTTGACTCGATGATTAAAGATTATGGTATCAAACCTGAAATCGAGCATTACTCTTGTCTTGTGGATGCTTTAGGTCGAGGTGGACTTGTACAAGAGGCTGAGAAACTAATTACAACTATGCCATTTGAAGCTTCTGGTTCAATGTATAGAGCCTTGCTTGGTGCCTGCAGGATTCAAGGCGATATGGAAACAGGAAAACGTGTTGCAACAAAGCTTCTTGAACTAGAGCCTTTTGATTCATCAGCCTATGTCCTTTTATCCAACATTTATGCTGCTTCAAATCAATGGAGTAAAGTAGCTGATGCCAGGAAAGCAATGATCAGCAAGAATGTTAAGAAGGACCCGGGGTTTAGTTGGATTAACATAAAAAGTAAAGATCATGTCTTTGTTGTGGATGATCAATCACATGAACAATGTGAAAGAATATACAACAAGGTTGAAAATCTGATGAAATTGATCAGAGAAGATGGATATGTTCCTGATACAGAATATGTGCTATTAGACGTTGAAGAAGAAGAAAAAGTAAGGTCTTTGTATTATCACAGTGAGAAGCTAGCTATAGCTTTTGGATTGTTAAGTACACCTTCATCTACAACACTCCGGGTCATAAAGAACCTTCGTGTTTGTGGTGATTGTCATAACGCAATCAAACATATATCTAAAGTTTGTGAAAGAGAAATTGTGCTGCGGGATGCTAATCGGTTTCATCGTTTTAGTAATGGAATTTGCTCTTGTGGTGATTACTGGTGACCCTGAATGGGATAGAATCTTTTGGCTGGATGTTATTCTAGTTACTAGAGATGCATAATTTTGGATGTTACTCCAGTTACTAGAGATGCATTATTATAGTTGACCGATGTAAATGTTCTTCATATGTTTAATTTTGTTCTATATTTTTTTCAAACTCCTACAAGAACTGATCCTGAAAATTAATAGTTTTGAATGTTTGTGTTAGAAAAATCGTAAAGGATTGATAGAAGAGATAATAAGCTTAACGACTTTCTTGTGGTTGGGGGTGGTCCCCTTTTCAAAATAAAAAAAAATGTTAGTTTCTTAATATATTCTTGATGTTTAAAAACAACTAACAAAATGTCAAGTTAATTACAATCATTCTATTTATCAATGATGGTCATATGTGTGTATACATATGTACATGTAGCAGATTGTCCAACTACAAAATTTCTTTTCTATGCATCCAGAACCAGAGCATACCAAGGAACCATATAGTTCTGCCCACGTGTATTTGGACACCATTTCTGTAAAACGTTATTAATAATATAATATGTGTACATCAAATACAATCTTGTCATGAAGAATGACTTGGGAATAACATGATGATAGATTATATAAAAAAAGAATTACACATCAAACGAGACGTCAAAATGACAATTTGATGAAGGCTTGTTATCATCATTTTCAATCACGAGGCAGCCATTCCTAATGAAGCGTTATTTTGCTCGATAAGATTTGAGAGCGCGCTATCAATCTTGGCAAATACATCCTCCTTGGAAAGACTTCCATCCACCTGAAACAAATATAAGACTTCTGTTGGGGTGGCAAATTCTAACACGACTAGAAACACAACACATGTTTTAGATTGTCATTTTTAACATGTTTAATACATAGGTTGTGACATGTTTAACCCTTTAAGTGAAAAGGTAGTGTTCTCTGTTTAATGTTTAACTAAACAGACCGACCTGGTCGATCATCAACCAGTGTAATTAGTTTAGATAAATAGGTTAAAATGAGTTTTGTTCAGATAATACGATTTTAAGTATGCCCAAGTTATGGTTGATGTCTTTTAACACGTGCTCAGGTTCATTGACCCCCAACCCAACCCACTGTTAGTTTAAACTATGTCTAATGTCTAGAATTCACACTATTCCATTTTGATTGTTTTGGGGTGAAAAATGATATTATGGTTTTCATCAAATTTCAAAAAAAAGGGCAAGAAGTTGCCAAATGATAACATATCACTGTAAGCTACTTATCTGCATCTAACTTAAAAACAGGCATCGACTCATTTAACTTACAAATAATAGCATAAATGTTTTTATACAGCAAATTAAGTAGTTTATATGTATTAAAAGTACACTTTGGGCAAAGTTCAACCATTTCAACCGTCCAATCCATTTGACCGTTTATCATTTCTAGCTAATTTTTATTATTCGACCTATTTGCAATGATAAATAGAAAATTGTCTCATTCATAAGTAAATGGCTTGAAATTGCCACCACTACACGTAAACCAAAAGCAAAACACGGTTAGAGGATGTTACAGGGATTTGATATTTTATCCTACCATCTCTAGTTACCTCAAGTAACAGCTTCACTTTTAGGACCAATTTAGTGCCCTTTTAAGGCCAATATTTGACACAACTTGGATGGTTTAAATGGGCTGGGTTAGTTTAAGGTTGCCCTTACAAACACAAATAGCTTAAAGGATCGTGATTTTATGGACCTGTTAGGTTTGTGTTAACCCACTTAATTTTATACACTTAATATTTAATCGTGTTTTATATCACGAGTTAAATTAATTAAGTATTGTAAAAGAAAACTGAATGAGGAAAGGAAAATGAATATTAGCTTTATAGCTTAACTGCAGTTATTTATATACATTTTTATTTTTTTGTTATAAACTTGGTACTAATATGTAGTACCAAGTCATCATACCGATTGAAGTTATGAGAGCTATGAAGAAAATGGGAAGGGCTAAAGCGGTGGGGCCAGACAACATACCGATTGAAGTGTGGAAATGCATGGGAGATAAGGGGCTCAAATGGCTAACAGATTTATATAACACTATCTTTACGACAGGAAAGATGCCGGACCAGTGGAGAACCAGTGTTATAGTCCCCATATATAAGAAAAAAGGAAATGCACAAAGTTGCGAAAATTACAGGGGAATAAAGCTATTGAGTCACACGATGAAATTATGGGAAAGAGTTATTGACACGAGAATTAGACGAGAAACGCAGATAGCGTCAAACCAATTTGGATTTATGCAAGGACGCTCTACGACAGAAGCAATACACGCCATAAGGAGGATGATGGAGAAATACAGAGAAAAGAAAAGGGACCTCCATATGGTATTCATCGACCTAGAAAAGGCCTATGACAGCATTCCGCGTCAACTAATTTGGGAAAGTCTACGACTTAGAAGGGTACCAGAGAGGTATATCAAAATAATCAAGGATATGTATGATGGGGCAAAAACGTGTGTGCGAGCCCCGATCGGAGACACAGACTCATTCACAGTGGAAGTGGGACTCCACCAAGGATCGGCACTGAGCCCATTTCTCTTCACAGTAGTGTTGGATGAGATGACCAAGTCTATACAGCAGCCAGCTCCGTGGTGCATGCTCTTTGCGGATGATATTGTCTTAATATCGGAGTCTAAAACGGTACTTAACGACAAGCTAGAACAGTGGAGAGCAGCACTAGAGCGCAAAGGTTTAAGGATAAGTCGCTCAAAGACAGAATACATGCATTGTAACTTTAGTGGCGAGGCGGAAGAGGACATCCAAATCAGTATTCAGGGTATGGCGGTCCCACAAACGTCTAGGTTCAAATACCTGGGCTCGTACTTGCAGGAGGACGGAGAGATACACAGCGATGTAGCGCACCGTGTTCAAGCTGGATGGTGCAAGTGGAGAGCAGCAGCAGGGATCCTATGTGATAAGAGGTTTCCAGCAAAACTAAAAGGAAAGCTATATCGAGTGGCAGTACGTCCAGCTATGTTATATGGAACAGACTGTTGGGCCATAAAGAAATCGCACGAGAAACAAATAGAGGTAGCGGAAATGCGAATGCTGAGGTGGATGTGCGGTCACACAAGACTTGACCGGATAAGAAACGAAGTGTATCGACAGAAGCTAGAAGTGGCCTGTATCGCAGATAAAATACGAGAGGGAAGATTAAGATGGTTTGGGCATGTCAAGAGGAGACCAATGGCGGCACCAGTTAGGGCAGTAGAGAACATCATCTTAGAGGGTAGGAGGAGTAGAGGAAGACCTAGATTGACTTGGGATGAGGTAATTAGGCGAGATATGATACACCTGCACCTCTCTGAGCACATGATCGAGGATAGGACTGAGTGGAGACGTAGAATTAAAATTAAGGACTTCTAGTGTGACCTATAGGCAGGAAGGGTATTTGAAGTCTGGTTTCGGGGCCTGATGTCTAGGTAGCCCATATCTGCCCTCTAACGGTGATTCTACATGCACCTAGGATTTATGTATGCTATGTGATGTATGATTTATTGTGTACTGTAGGATATGTGTTGTATGATTTATTGTATGATGTCCTGCTGTCGATATGGCTTTTTGTATACTGTATGCTATGTGCTGTATGTTTTATTGTATGTTATCTTGCTAAACAGTATGACTTTTGCTATCGAGTCGGGGGTCTCATTGGAAGCGGTCTCTCTACCTAACAAGATAGAGGAAAGACTCGCCTACACCTACCCTCCCCAGACCCTGCTCTTGAGTGGGATATACTGGGTTTGTTTGTTTGTTTGTTTGTTTGTTTGTTTGTAAACTTGGTACTAATATGAAATAGATAAAGTAAAATAAAATAAAATGTCAGGTTAAAGGGGTTGTGTTCGCGTTAACCCTTAACTTGTTCTAAAATTTTCATTTGTTTATTTTATTTTAGAAATATATTGCTTATTATTACATGTTATCAAAGTAATAATATAGTACAAAGTTTGTAAATGCAAACTAAGGGTGCTTATAATTTAAGAAAGTAGTTATTTAGTTCAAAGGCAAAAAGGTAAATATAAACTAAATTGCTCTCACCCTTACCTTGGTCACATGGACCAATCAAGCAAGAGTACTGTAGATGACCATTTGCTAATTGTTATAGTTAGGATAAGCAGTTAAATAGCAAGATATTAACTGCAAAACAACCAATCTTGAATTCCAAGTTAACTCAAGAGTGCAGAATTTCATACCTTGATTGTAATATCTTCAAACAACGAAAGGACTGATTCTACGTTTTGGTTATGTGTCTGCAACCGAAGCTTTACCTAAATTAAGACCATGAGAGATTCAAATAATTAATGCATGTCGAAATGAAAAGCATATAATGGGCATAATAAACAAGAGCTAAAATCAACCCAACCAGATTTACTATTAATCATATATATAGACGTCTATGTTACATGGTGTGACGTAAAACACGTAATTGCAATTTCCAATCTTTTATATGACTATAGAGTTGTCAATAAATACATTGATCACGAAGAACGCATGTTAAATAAACAATTGCTATAAAATGATATCAGACACTTTTTCTCATTTTGATATTTTTGTCTCCCACATTAATCATTGGAACCCACCTTATGATAGAATATGCTAATCTTTATCACACTAAATTGATGGTAAAAGAAAATGCAATGTTTAGCAGATGTTTGAGCGGTCAACCAGACCCGACCCATTTTACCAACCTTTAGCATGTGCCATTTGCAAAATATGAGGAAGAACATGTACAGCTAAATGTTATTGGTTGCATAAAAAAAGAAGGGGCATGCAAATAAAAAATGGATAGATGTTTTTGCTGTTAAGGGCCAAGGATAATTTGATTCAGAATTCAGAAACCACGGGACCCTGTGTTTATTTTGTAATTTTATTCTGCTTAGCTTGTATAGGCAAAAGATGGCTCATGCATAATCCCATTATGCATACATGAATGAAGTATATTATACTAATAGTTATATGCTCATTTGCATTATCAGCTCATTTGCATTATCACTAAGCAATATTTCATTATGTTATATTAAGTAATTACATGCAGAGAAAAGGAACAAAAAATTGTAACACTTCATTTGTAGATTTCAATTAAGGAAAACCACATGCTTCTAGCAAATTCATCCATAAAACTAACAAAATACTTAAAAAATAAAAGTAATAAGATGGCAAGCGTCATCTGATTCATGACTGAAACAACAAACTAGTTACCGAAAACATACTTTTTCTTGAGTATCATCGAAACGTTGGGTTAACCTTGCAGCAATTTCTTCAGTTTCAGGGGGCGAATAGGTCAAGTGATATATTCTACCAGTAACTGGATCCAACCTACGACCAACCACTCTATCAACAAGAATTTCCTCAGGAACCTATTACCAAAAAAAAAAGTCTCAAGTAGATGATGAATAAAGAAGTATCTAGATCCGAAAAAGATAACATCCAAACAAAAAAACAAACATAACCTGAATGATGTATCATTAAAGTTGCATCATGCAGTATGCACTTGTTACTTCGTTCAAACAATGTTAATCCTAATTGTCTATATACAAAGGTGGCAATTCCGCCCTGTTAACTAAAGAATATATTGATCTGGGTAGAATATTATCTGTAACAGGTGAAAAGGGCAAAATCTAAACCTTAGCTTAAAGGCAATGCGTGTAAAATAGGTCAACATAAGTTTCGCAAAGTGAAATTTCAATGTATAAAACCTCCTACATCACATTATGCAAGCTGTTTAGACTCTAATTAGAATAAAATTACTTTAGTAATCCTCTTTGAAACACCACAAACAAACAAACAAACCCAGTATATCCCACTCAAGAGCAGGATCTGGGGAGGGTAGGTGTAGGCGAGTCTTTCCTCTATCTTGTTAGGTAGAGAGACCGCTTCCAAAGAGACCCCCGACTCGGTAGCAAAAGGCATACTGATAGCAAGACGACATACACTAAATCATACAACACATAGCATACAGTATACAAAAAAGCCATATCGCTAGCAAGACATCATACAATAAATCCTACAACACATAGCCTACAGTACACAATAAACCAAACAACACATAGCATACAAATATCCTAGGTGCGTGCAGAATCACTGTTAAAGGGCAGATATGGGCTACTTAGACATCAGGCCCCGCAACCAGACTTCAAATACCCTTCCTGTCTATAGTTCGAACTAAAAGTCCTTAATTTTAATTCTACGCCTCCACTCAGTCCTATCCTCGATCATGTGCTCAGAGAGGTGCAAGTGTATCATATCTCGTCTAATTACCTCATCCCAAGTCAATTTAGGTCTTCCTCTACTCCTCCTACCCTCTAAGATGATGTTCTCTACTGCTCTAACTGGTGCCGCCATTGGTCTCCTCTTGACATGCCCAAACCATCTTAATCTTCCCTCTCGTATTTTATCTGCGATACAGGCCACTTCTAGCTTCTGTCGAAACACTTCGTTTCTTATCCGATCAAGTCTTGTGTGACCGCACATCCACCTCAGCATTCGCATTTCCGCTACCTCTATTTGTTTCTCGTGCGATTTCTTTATGGCCCAGCAGTCTGTTCCATATAACATAGCTGGACGTACTGCCACTCGATATAGCTTTCCCTTTAGTTTTGCTGGAAACCTCTTATCACATAGGATCCCTGATGCTGCTCTCCACTTGCACCATCCTGCTTGAACACGGTGCGCTACATCGCTGTGAATCTCTCCGTCCTCCTGCAAGTACGAGCCCAGGTATTTGAACCTAGACGTTTGTGGGACCGCCATACCCTGGATACTGATTTGGGTGTCCTCTTCCGCCTCGCCACTAAAGTTACAATGCATGTATTCTGTCTTTGAGCGACTTATCCTTAGACCTTTGCGCTCTAGTGCTGCTCTCCACTGTTCTAGCCTGCCGTTAAGCACCCTTTTAGATTCCGATATTAAGACAATATCATCCGCAAAGAGCATGCACCACGGAACTGGCTACTGTATAGACTTGGTCATCTCATCCAACACTACTGTGAAGAGAAATGGGCTCAGTGCCGATCCTTGGTGGAGTCCCACTTCCACTGTGAATGAGTCTGTGTCTCCGATCGGGGCTCGCACACACGTTTTTGCCCCCTCATACATATCCTTGATTATTTGTATATACCTCTCTGGTACCCTTCTAAGTCGTAGACTTTCCCAAATTAGTTGACGCGGAATGCTGTCATAGGCCTTTTCTAGGTCGATGAATACCATATGGAGGTCCTTTTTCTTTTCTCTGTATTTCTCCATTATCCTCCTTATGGCGTGTATTGCTTCTGTCGTAGAGCGTCCTAGCATAAATCCAAATTGGTTTGACGCTATCTGAGTTTCTCGTCTAATTCTCGTGTCAATAACTCTTTCCCATAATTTCATCGTGTGACTCAATAGCTTTATTCCCCTGTAATTTTCGCAACTTTGTACATCTCCTTTTTTCTTATATATGGGGACTATAACACTGGTTCTCCACTGGTCCGGCATCTTCCCTGTCGTAAAGATAGTGTTGAATAAATCTGTTAGCCATTTGAGCCCCTCATCTCCCAGGCATTTCCACACTTCAATCGGTATGTTGTCTGGCCCCACCGCTTTAGCCCTTCCCATTTTCTTCATAGCTCTCGTAACTTCGTCTACTGTGATGCTTCTACAATAGCAATTGTTTTGTTGTGTTGTTTGGGTTGTATTATCTATCCCAGCTTGTTGATTTGGGTTGTTTATGTTGTAAAGGTTATCGAAGTAAGTTTTCCATCTCCCCTTGATGTCCTTGTCGTTCACCAAAACTTTTCCATCCGCAGCCTTTATAAACTTCACAATTCTCAGGTCTTGTCTTCTGCTGTCTCTTGCCTTGGCTAACTTAAACATGTGATGCTCTCCTTCTTTCGTCTCTAGTCGTTTATACATCATCTCATACGCCGCGTTCTTTGCCTCTGACACCGATTTCTTCGCCTCTCTCTTAGCCTCCTTGTATTTATCTTTTAGCTCTGGGCGTTCTTCCTCATTATTACAGCGTATAAGCTCTCTGAAACTTTGTTGTTTAATTCGTATCTTCTCCTGTACATTTTCGTTCCACCACCAAGATTCCTTATGGTCGCCTGTCCTCTTTGTTGTAACTCCAAGCGTTTCTTTAGCTGCTTGGATGATCATATTTGCCATGGCCTCCCACTTTTGGTTTGCGTCTTCCTGTGGTCCAGGATGGTTCATTGGTATGACCTTATCTCTAAAAATGGTAATGTTTTCGTCCTTGAGCTGGCTCCATTTGATCGTATGTCTAATTCTCTTGTTTTGTTGGACAATTGGTCTCTTCACGCGTATATCCGCCACTAACATATGATGTTGTGTCACAACTGTCTCTCCTGGGATTGTCTTACAGTCCTTCCACGAGCTACGATCTTCTCTCCTCGTCAACAAATAGTCTATCTGCGTGTGTCTCCCGCCGCTGCTAAACGTGATTAGATGCGATTCTCTTTTCTTAAAAAACGAATTTATGATTCCTAAGTCATGCGCTACTGCAAAGTCAAGAAGCTCCTTACCGCCTTCATTCCTAAGGCCATACCCGAAGCCTCCATGCACCAACTGGAAGTGGTCATTATCCTTACCAATATGCCCATTAAAATCTCCTCCTATGCATATTTTTTCGTCTCTAGGTATGTCACCCATAACGTGATCTAAACTCTCCCAGAACTTTTTTCTTTCTGTTTCTCCTAGTCCAACATGTGGAGCATACGCACTAACTACTGCCACTACTTCATCCCCTATTACTATTCTTAACAGCATAATTCTATCATCGTATCTTCTTACCTCCACTACATTATCTTGGAGTTCCTTAGCAACTAGAAACCCTACTCCATTTTTCGTTCCGTCAGACCCTGAATACCATAGTTTATAACTATTGCACTCTGTTGCTCTCTCACCCCGCCATCTAGTCTCCTGGAGACACGCTATCTGGACCCTACGTTTCTTTAGCACATCAATTAACTCTAGTAACTTACTAGTTAGGGTTCCTACATTCCACGATGCCACTCTTAATCTAAAATCCTTTTTCCTTGTATTCGCACCTCTCGTCACCGAACATGATCTCGGGACAGCATAATGACACCTGCTGTCTATATTACCTGACAGAGTCCACTAGAACAACCCCTAAAAAAGGAATTATAGCAGAAGTAAAGCACAATCAAAAGCAATCCGTCACACGCGTTCAACAGTACACGAAAGACCAGAACTTAATCAAAAAAAATAGCAACAATGATCACCACTTCACACAATGACACACTATCCTGAGTATAGATTCAAATAAGCCAATGAAACCTATGTAGAGAAGAGTTCTAAGATTGACCAGAAATGAGGACAACAGCCCACGAATGCTCAACACACCAACTCGACCAACAATATACAACTTACTCAGCAATTAATATCAAAACACTAACAATTATACAACTAATCAGCAAGTTATAACCACTAATCAATTAGACAAGAATTATATCACACAAGTGATGCACCAGAAAACAGATCACACAAGTGATGCACCAGTAAACCAGTAAACCTATAAGGCGCAACAGAAATCACACGAACCAGTAAAGGGCAACAAAAAACAGATCACACAAACCAGTAAACCAGTAAATCAGTAAACCTATAAAGAGCAAACCAGTAAACCTATAAAGAGCAGCAGTAATCACACAAACCAGTAAACCTATCAAAAAGAGTCAAGGGTTAAAATCACACAAACCAGTAAAGAGCAACAGAAAACAAGTCACACAAGTGATGCACCAGTAAACCAGTAAACCAGTAAAGAGCACCCGAAAGCAACACAGTTATCTCAACAGCTGCTGGTACTCCTAACTCAGCCAATATCAGCCTAAACTAGAAACTAAAAGAGAGAGAGAAGGAACAATCTCACCAGATGTGCGGTTCTTCAGAATGTGCCCTAGATTTAGCAACCTTCACTTAGGGTTGCGAATCCAAGGCCGAAGAGGACTACCAGCAGTAAGATCTAGGGTTTTTGCCCTAGATTCGCGAAGGAGATGTCGAGAGCAGCAGAGTTGTTGTCGATCGAGAGTTGTTGCGAATCCAAGGCCGAGAGTTGCGAATCCAAGTCGTCTGTTTACTACCAGCAGAGTTTGTTTACTAATCGTGACAGCTGCAATCGTAGGAGATGTCACAACAACAACAAATCTGAAATCCTAATTTCCGAACAACACTCTAGATCCGATCTGCAGTCGTAATCTTCTCCGTGAAGTCGACGATCTCCTACTTCAACTATGGTGGCTGAGGTGGTTGGGCGGGTGGCTGTCGGTTTGTGGTGGTTGCGGGGGGTGGGTGGCTAGCGGGCGGTGGGAGGCGGTGAAGGGGATGGTGCGTAGCAGGTGGGGGGGGGGGGGGTGGGGGGTGGTGTTCGGTGACGGGTGATGGTGGTGACGGGTGATGGTGGTGACGGTGACGGTGGTGACAGGTAGGGCTCCGTAGGGGGTTGCAACACCGCGGTGGTGACAGCTAGGGCTCCGGAGGGTTGCTGCACCGCGAGTTGCAGGTGGCCGGTGATGGTGGTGACGGTTAGGGCTCCGGCGAGTTACCGGTGGTCCGCCTGCTAGGGCTCCGGCGAGTTTCCGATGGCCGGCGGTGGCGGTGACTGGTGATGGTGATGGTTAACGGTACAATAGAGAGAGAAAGCTTAGAGAGAGAGAGAGAAAGATTCTTATACTTGAACCTTTTTCTCTTTGAAACACCAACATCCAGAAAAAAAAGTAGAAACTTCGAAAAAAGAAAGTGTTTCAGGTCTACCCAAACCAAAAATACCCGTCTTTATCCATTACCCAGTCCCACTATTTTGCCACCACTAGCAATATACAAATATTTATTCAGATACTGGAAACAACAAAACCCAACTCACTTCAAGAAGAATAAAAAGGTCGGGCTTGAAACCAAAGGCTTGAAGGGCTGTAGCTTGCGATGAGCTTCTTGGGTATCCATCCAAAAGCCAACCCTTTTCAGCAGAATCTGGTTGTGATAAACGATCTTTAACCATCTACATCCAGGGGAAAAACAATCAATTATAAAGCTCTAAGAAAAGTCCAACAAAAAAGTCAAAGATCCCTACCATGACAACAATCTCATCTGGGACAAGTTGTCCCTTCTCCATGTATTCCTTTGCTTGCTTCCCACTTTCAGATCCTGATGCAATTTCTGCTCTCAATAAATCTCCAGCTGCAACATGCACTAAATCATACTGCACATACCAACATTACTTCATTTAATACTGCTGCTTCACAAAGAAACCACTCACTAAAAGGGAAAAAAAAAAGAATGCAGTACGGATTTTAACAGTTATCTTCAACCTATATTAAGTAAAAGCTAGTAGCATTAACATAGAATAGAGTGGAGCCTCGAGAATATGATAAAACACAAGTCTAGTCGAAAATAAAACTTTTTATCAATGCATGTTTTATGAATTGGTTTAATTTGGGTTGTGTTTTAATCTCCAATGTGTCAAATAAGAACTTTTCTAAAAGAGGAACAGGTTAAACGAGTACAATGGGTTGAATGTCACCAAAAGTGTATTTTTGATTCATATAACTTCTTGACCACCATCACCGGTACCTTCTCTCTATCGGTACCTTCTCTCTCTCTCTCACTAGACTTTCTCTCTCTCTATCGGCACCTTCTTAGCACCGTTACACACAACCACCACCGGTCACCACCATCACAGATCACCACCACCGGTCACCATCACCGATCACCGGCCGACGCTCTCCGGCCACCGGAAAGTCGTCGTCGGAGCCGGAGCACCACCGGCCGGAGCACCACCATCACGACCAACTTCCCCACCTTCGCCGGAGCACCTCACTTTCTCCACCGTCACAACCACCACCACGACCACCCAACCACCTTACCGGACCTTCACCACCTCCCCATCCCTTCACCGCTAGCCACCACCGCCTCCCCACCCCCCACCCCATCCCGTCACAGCCAGCCACCACCACCACCAAGACCACCAATGACCGGCGACCCCCCCCCCCCCGGTCGCACCACCTACCTACCGCAGCCTCCAAGACCTACCGCAGCCACCTTACCGGCGACGCCACCTCACCGCCTCCCCACACCCCCGTCGCACCACCCACCCACCCTCCACGAGATCAACCCACACCACGTTGCACCACCCATCACAGCCGCCGCCCACCTGCCACCAGCAGACCCCAGCCGCCGCCCACCTGCCACCAGCAGACCCCAGCCGCCTCCCACCTGCCATCGCGAACCCATACCCATGCCAGCAGCCTAATCGAAGAACCCTAACTTGGGTGTACATTTGGTGAGATCGTTCCACCTCGGGCTTTCATATCTGCTTTTAGTCGTCTTTACTTATATCTTTTCGTTTAGATTGTTTGGCTGGGTTAGGAGTACCAGCATTCTGGTTTTAAATAGGGAGAGTCATCCCCTATTCTTGTGCTACTACTACTTTCTTGTGATTTGATATATTTCTGCTTCTTGATTTGATTGTGCGTCGCCTGTGTATTATTGACCTCGTGTGACTGACTGTTTTTGATTGTGCATTACTAGTACTGCACTTCTATTTTAAGGTGTTTTCTGTGAATTGTGGTTGTATTCGTGGACTTTGTCTGGTATTTTTTTTGGTTACGGTGGGTTAGTGCGGTAAAATAGATAGCAGGAGCCATTATGCTGCCCCGAGATCATGTTCGGTAATGAGAGGTGCAACTACAGAGAAAAAGGGTTATAGATTACGAGTGGCATCGTGGAATGTAGGAACCCTAACTAGTAAGTTATTAGAGTTAATTGATGTGCTGAAGAGACATAGGGTTCAGATAGCGTGTCTTCAAGAGACTAGATAACGGGGTGGGAGAGCAAAAGAGTGCAATGGTTATAAACTATGGTATTCAGGGTCAGATGGAACAAAAAATGGAGTAGGTTTTCTACTTGCTAAAGAACTTCAAGATAATGTAGTGGAGGTGAGAAGATACGATGATAGACTTATGCTGTTAAGAATAGTAATAGGGGATGAAGTAGTGGCAGTAGTTAGTATGTATGCACCACATGTTGGATTAGGGGAAACGGAAAGAAAGAAGTTCTGGGAGAGTTTAGATCACGTTATGAGAGACATACCTAGAAAAGAAAAAATATGCATAGGAGGAGATTTTAATGGGCATATCGGTAAGGATAATGATCACTTCCCGTTGGTGCATGGAGGCTTGGGTATGGTCTTTGGAACGACGGCGGTAAGGAGCTTCTTGACTTTGCATTAGCGCATGACCTAGGCATCATAAATTCGTTTTTTAAGAAAAGAGACTCGCATTTAATCACGTTTAGCAGCGGCGGGAGACACACGCAGATAGACTATTTGCTGATGAGGGGAGAAGACCGTAGCTCGTGGAAGGACTGTAAGGCAATCCCGGGAGAGACAGTAGTGACTCAACATTATATGTTGGTGGCGGATATACGCGTGAAGAGAGCAATTGTCCAACCAACTAAGAGAATTAGACCTACGATCAGATGGGGCCAGCTCAAAGACGAAAAGATTACCATCTTTAGAGATAAGGTCATACCAATTAGCCAGATGGGGCCACAGGAAGACGCAAACCAAAAGTGGGAGGCTATGGCAACTAGAGTCATTCAAGCAGCTAAAGAAACTCTTGGAGTTACAACAAATAGGACAGCCTGGCATAAGGAATCCCGGTGGTGGAACGAAAATGTACAGTAGAAGATAAGAATTAAACAACAAAGTTTTAGAGAGCTTTTACGCTGTAATAATGAGAAAGAACGCGCAGAGCTAAAAGATAAATACAAGGAGGCTAAACGAGAGGCGAAAAAATCTGTGTCAGAGGCAAAGAACACGGTGTATGAGAGGATGTATAAGCAATTGAGACGAAAGAAGGAGAGCATGACATGTTTAAGATTGCCAAGGCAAGAGAAAGTAGAAGACAGGACTTGAGAATGATGAAGTTTATAAAGGCTGCTGATGGAAATGTCTTGGTGAAGGAGAAGGATGTAAAGGTGAGATGGAAAACTTACTTCGATAACCTTTTCAACATAAGGAACCCTAATCAACAAACGGAGATCGATAAAACAACTCAAACAACGCAACAAAACAAATGTTATTATAGAAGCATCACAGTCAATGAAGTTACGAGAGCTCTGAAGAAAATGGGAAGGGCTAAGGCGGTGGGGCCAGACAACATACCGATTGAAGTGTGGAAGTGCCTGGGAGATGAGGGCCTGCAGTGGCTAACAGACTTATTCAACACTATCTTCAAGACCAGGAAGATGCCAGAGCAGTGGAGAAGCAGTGTCATAGTCCCCATATATAAGAAAAAAGGAGATGTCCAATGTTGCGCAAACTACAAGGGAATAAAGCTATTGAGTCACACGATGAAACTATGGGAAAGAGTTATTGACACGAGAATTAGACGCGAAACTCAGATAGCGATAAACCAATTTGGATTTATGCCAGGACGCTCTACAACAGAATCCATACACATCATAAGGAGGATAATGGAGAAATATAGAAAAAAGAAAAGGGACCTCCATACGGTATTCATTGACCTAGAAAAAGCCTATGATAGTGTTTCGCGTCAACTCATTTGGGAAAGTCTATGACTTAGAAGGGTACCAGAGAGGTATATCAAAATAATCAAGGCTATGTATGACGGGGCAAAAACGTGTGTGCGAGCACCAGTAGGAGACACGGACTTCTTCCCGGTGGAAGTGGGACTCCATCAAGGATCGGCATTGAGCCTATTTCTCTTCACAGTAGTGTTGGATGAGATGACCAAGTCTATACAAGAGCCATTCCCGTGGTGCATGCTCTTTGCGGATGATATTGTCTTAATATCAGAATCTAAAATGGTGCTTAACGAGAGGCTTGAACATTGGAAAGCAACACTAGAGCGCAAAGGCTTAAGGATAAGTCGCTCTAAGACGGAATACATGCATTGTAACTTTAGTGGTGAGGCTGAAGATGACACCCAAATCAATATCCAGGGTATGGCGGTCCCACAGACGTCTAGGTTCAAATACCTGGGCTCGTATGTACAGGAGAACAGAGAGATACACAGCGATGTAGCCCACCGTGTTCAAGCAGGATGGTGCAAGTGGAGAGTAGCATCAGGGATTTTATGTGATAAGAGGTTTCCAGCAAAACTAAAGGGAAAACTATACAGAGTGGCAGTACGTCCAGCTATGTTATACGGAACAGACTACTGGGCCATAAAGAAATCGCACGAGAGACAAATAAAGGTCGCGGAAATACGAATGCCGAGGTGGATGTGTGGTCGCACAAGACTGGATCGAATAAGAAACGAAGTGTTTCGACAGAGGCTAGAGGTGGCTTGTATCACAGATAAAATACGAGAGGGAAGATTAAGATGGTTTGGGCACGTGAAGAGGAGACCGATGGCAGCACCCGTTAGAGCAGTAGAGAACATCAACTTAGAGGGTAGGAGGAGTAGAGGAAGTCCTAGGTTGACTTGGAACGAGATAATTAGGCGAGATATGGTACAATTGCACCTCTCTGAGCACATGATCGGGGATAGGAGTGCGTGGAGGCGCAGAATTAAAGTTAAGGACTTTTAGTGGGATCTGTGGGTAGGAAGGGTAAATGAAGACATGATGCGAGACCACTCGCGTGATGTGTACGTATTCCACATCTGCCCTTTATAGATGAAACTTGCCGCTTATTTGATGTATGCACTATCTAAATCTTTATGTGATATATACCTATGTGTTGTATGCTATATAATATGCTTGCTTGCTATTGTTATTGCTTTTGTTATCAAGTCGGGGGTCTTTTTGGAAGCGGTCTCTCTATCTCCCAAGATAGAGGAAAGACTCGCCACCACCTACCCCTCCCAGACCCTGCTTTTGAGTGGGATATACTGGGTTTGTTTGTTTGTAACTAATATCAACAACAACAACAACAACATACCCGGTATATCCCACTAGAAGCAGGGTCTGGGAAGGGTTGGATGGTGGCAAATTTTACCTCTATCTTTTAGGATAAAGAGACCGCTTCCAATATAACTAGGGCGTACCCGGTGCATGAAGCTCCCGCTTTGCGCAGGGTCCGGGGAGGGGCCGGATCGGGAAGCGATCTGATGTACGCAACCTTTCCTTGCACAATTTTGTGCAAGAGGCTGTTTCCACGGCTAGAACCCATGACCTCAAGGTCACAAAGCAGCAACCTTACCAGTTGCTCCAATATAACTAACATAAGATTTTTAAAAGAAAGGACACAAGCATATTTGTTGGTCAACCAATCCTGTTCCATTTCAATGGTACCAAAAAAAAACTAATTCAACCCAAACCCCTTTTTGACTTGTTAGCTGATTCAACAACTCTATATATTTGTATCATAGAGTTAAATGTACGAGTACTTATCTACCAGATCAATGCATTAATGTTTATGCAACTCATATTGATGTAGCCTGCTTAGTTATTAAAATTTTGGGAATTCCATGAAAAAGATATCATGTCAATGATACATAATTAAGTCAATCATAGCAAGATCCTTATGTGAGCCAAGGCAAACAACAAAAATACCTACTAGAATAGAGAGAACAAGTAATAAAGTGATGTATTTGTACCATACCTCATTCAAGACATCATGAAATTTCCTTGACACTAGACTAGTAGATATCAAATCGATTTTCAAATGGTAAATCCAAAGTTCTCTAGATTTTATACAAAAAGGGAATAAGGGTCCATACTAGAATGGATGTTAAGATTTCCGATGGTAATATATAGCAATTAATTTTATATGTCATGATTGGAAAGAAAAGAGCTTAATAATGTACAAGATTTAACTCTTAGGCATGGAAAAGACATAAGCATACTCTCTCTCTCTCTCTTTCTCTCTCTCTCTCTCTCTTTGAGTGGTGATGAAGCCCTCCTCAAATGAGATCACCAGCAATAGTAGTGTGAGACAAAACGAGACGTGTTAAGCATATCATGAGATGACTTCACTTGAATAGTAACAATAAGGGGAGAAGATGAGGTTGCCCCTAGGCCCACCTAGGGGCGATTTTGAGATGGCACTTTAGAGTGATATTTGTTCAAAATATGTTGGAGGATGTCCTGTGTGCTTGCAGCAATCTTGCCCGGTGAAACGACATTCCAAACTTAGTCCTAGATCTGATGGCCTTTTCGAAATCCTCGAGAAAGTTAATGATAATGCCTACAAGGTGGAGCTCCTGGACGAATATGGTGTATGGGCAACGTTCAATGTCACTGGCCTTCGCTCATATGTGGGTGTCCAAGCTGATCCAGCTACAAAATCCATGCAGAAGGAACAAACACATGTGACATGTGAACAAGAAGAAGTCCAGCTCAAGTTCTGTTTTGTTTTATATTTTATTTCCAATTTACTAATTTTAATTCTACATGTGTTGCTTCACTTCCACGATGTTTACCCCCGTTGTTATCATGGGTGGTTCTTGTGAGTTAATTTCAATTTCAAATTCTCCATATTAGATGGCAAATGAGATGCATGAAAAGCAAAGAACTATTATTTGCAAACTTGATCTTAGCCACTGCAAAGTGAGTTTAAATGTGTCCTACCTACTCGTGTGGCAATCAAGTGGTGATCAACGGATCGCGGTTTAGTATTCCAGTGGTGAGCTTATAGCCGGAGTTCATTATCGTTGCCCAACCATTATTACGATGGCGTATTAGTAACCTTGCTAGTTGTTGCCTATTTCAAAACCCTATCCAAACCCATCTGGTCCGGTGTTGCTAGTAACAGAGACCAACTCATCAGCAACTTTTAGAGAACTTAGAAACATTCGACTAATGACGATATAAAAAACGATGAAAGATATACACATAAAAGCACTTTTTGTCACTATATAGGAAAAGGAATATGGCCCATGCTTATAAGACACCAAGAAAGAGCTTTCTCTTTAAGTAGCCATGGATACCTTGAAAGACTTTGAAAAGAAATAAGCGAGATGGACAGGAAATGAGGCAATGCAGAACTGTAAATAAGAAAATCCAAGCATAACTAAAATAACGAAAGGCACAATCCAACACTTGTGCGAAATTCTAATACCAAAATTAAGAAAAGAAGTAAGCATAAATGCCCCCAAAAGGGATGAATTAGTAAATTCAAGTTAAACAAATGTGTGTGCGATATTGACTCACTTTACTAGTAATTAGCTCGCATTGTGTTCCTTTACCAGAAGCAGGAGCACCAGAAATCATAATCTTCAAAGGCTTCGCGGGTTTACCCATCGATGCCATAACCTGCTAATAGGAAACCCCAATTTCACATACAAATTTGCATCAAGCGCTACATGAATTCAGCGAAACCAAATAGATTAAACAAGTTACCAAGGAAAACCGGCGATTTGTTTGCCTACTCCGGCATCTAATCGGGGATGCTGTGAGCGACAATGACGATGACAAATGTTGTGAATTGAGAAAATCAAGGGGGGAGAAGTGAAGAGCCGGCTGTTTCGGCTTCGATAACACCATGGGGGAATTCAAATAAGGACAAGAAGCAGCCATGGTTATGATTCCGATTCACGCTTCTGATATCTATCTAACACAGTTTTGAGTGGGTGAACAAGAAAGAATAATAGGGTACATACATGGATGCTTTCTCCCTCCCTTCATTGACAAACATTTGGTTTGGTTGTTACCCCAAATGTCAATTGCAACCTGCTACTTTTATTCAATGTTGGTTTTTGCACTTCTTTTAATAAAAAATTCAAAATTGCTTTCTATTTTAATCTAGACATGTTGCCTAAAACCTATGAAATCATGAACAAAGGACCAGATCAAGGTATTCATTTCAGGTACCAATTGTTGTATTCGGGTAGGCTATACAAGACCGAGACTGACACCTAAAGTAATCAAATTCGCATGCTTTAAAGTTGATTCAGTCATACATCATGAGATGAAATTTAGTTTCAGTTACAACATATGTCTGTGGTGGAGTGCTTAATGCGACACCCCATACGAGATAGTCAAGTAGTACATGCTATATTGGCTACATAATACATGCATAACCATGTAAACATAGTCAAAATGGGTTTTTAATCAATCTAGTACAACTAACGGATTGGAGGATCACATAAGACTAATATCAATTCTAACTATTGATCCTCCTATTGAAATTCAAAATGCTTCGGAGGATCATGAGTCAACTTGGGTACCACACACAACAAATGAAACTCATGAAACTACTATTGATGATGTTGGTGATCAATATTTTACACGATTTGAAAATGAAGTCACTCATGAAGAAGTTTAGCGTGAAAATGTATAACAAGAATTGTACACTCAGAAAATCCATTAAGCCACACCAACCTAATCAAAATGAACAAACCTTGGTTAGACAATTCAAGCAAATGATATTCCTATTCCAAGAATACCTAAGGATCATCTTGTTTCTAATATCATTAGTAACATTAACACTAGAGTCACAAGAAGCCAATCTAGGGTTGCAAACCTTGTATGTTATCCAAGATTAAGCCATAGAACATAACAATAGCTTTACAATGTAGTTGATTAAAGCAATACAAGTGGAATTATAACAATATAAGTAGTTGGAAGTGTGAGAACTTATGGACTTGCGGGAAGGAAAGCACCTTATTGGAACAAAATGGGTATTCTGGAACAAAAAAGATGATAAAGGGATTATCATTAGAAACAAAGAACCGTTGGTTGCCCACGTCTACACATAAGAGAAAGGCATTTATTATGAGAAGGATTTTTGCACCAATTGCCCGTTTAGAAGCAATGTTTATGCTTTATGCCACAAGTTGTCAACCAAATGGATGTTAAATCAACATTTATATAAGGGAAGACATAAGAAGTGCATGTCAATCAATCATCAGATATTCAAGATCCTCGATTTCCACACAAGATCTTCAAACTAGATAAAGTCATTTATGGACTTCATCAAGCCTAATGGGCTTGGTATGATACAAAGTACCTTTTTAATAAAAACTAAGACATAGAGAGATTGACAAGACTCCATCCATAGATGATGATTTACTGTTGATTTAGATATCAATTTTCGTTCAATCAGTGACATACTATGCAAGGATTTTGAAAAACACACACACTTTAAGTTTCAGATGATTTCTATGTGTTAGCTCACATTCAGTGAAAAACTTACACTCTCATGAAGCTCAACCAACATTAGTAAAAAAGAACATTGTTGTTCTAATCAAAAGAGCAAAATTATCTAGAGCTGTAAGGATGAGAACCAAAATCACTTCTAATGGGGAGTCTAGCAAGGCAAAATCTACAGCTCCATCCAAAGAACAACCAAAAGCTTTCAAGAAAATACTCTCTAAGTCCACTGATCCATTTGCTGAAAGTACTACTTAAAGAAGAGTTACCAAGCAAGCTCATCCAACAACCACCGCTGATCTTTCACAAATGATCCAAGCACAGAGTCTCGAGAAGAAGGACAAGGACTTGAAAAAGTACAAAATGGTAGTTTAGCTTAAACAAAAGTGCTTCAACATCAAGGAGGTTTTTAGATAGAGTTTGGGTGAATTAAAGTCAAAACTGATAGATGCAACTCATGTTGAAATATAGAGATCAGCTGAATTAAAAAAAAGAGTTGAATCTGAAAGAGATAAGATACATGATTTAGAAAGGAGTTGGAGACAAGCAGTAGATGAAAATACATCTCAATATTATGGTTTATCTATAGAACAAGTAGGACCAATGAGTATTTCTACTCTTGATGTGTGACAACCTACAATTTCAGGTAAACCTTCATTCATACTCTATTCACTCTTTTGTGAAGCTCTTTTTATGTTAGACTTGATTTTGATTAATTAGATCATCATGTGCATAACAAAGTTCATTATCCCTCTCATGTCATGCATTAGTAGTTGTAGAAATTACCCGGTCACTCCGTCCAAGTTGATACGAATGTTGGTGAAAAATATTAAAAATGAAAGAATAAAAGTTTTTTTTACAAGTGTTGCAATGCAGTAAATATTATCAAAGCATATATCATTGTGCATTGAAAACTGTTCAAAACTTTAATGAACGTATTTCAAAACTATCATGCTACACCTTATTATCAAGTTAACTAGTATATAATAAATTAATATATATTACAAGAAAAGAAACTAGTATTCAATATATATATATACATACACATACACACAAGAGTTATATAATAAATTAATATATTACAAGAATCTATTATTATCAATATTAATATTTTGGACTTGAGAATTTATTTTTTTATATATAACTCTCTTGTATGTGTGACAACCTATAATTTCAGGTAAACTTTCATTCATACTCTATTCACTCTTTTGTGAAGCTCTTTTTATGTTAGACTTGATTTTGATTAATTAGGTCATCATGTGCACAACAAAGTTCATTATCCCTCACATGTCATGCATTAGTAGTTGTAGAAATTACCCGGTCACTCCGTCCAACTTGATACGAATGTTGGTGAAAAATATTAAAAATGAAAGAATAAATTTTTTTTTACAAGTGTTGCAATGCAGTACATATTATCAAAGCATATATCATTGTGCATTGAAAACTGTTCAAAACTTTAACGAACATGTTTTAAAACTATCATGATACACCTTATTATCAAGTTAACTAGTATATAATAAATTAATATATATTACAAGAAAAATAACTAGTATTCAATATATATATATACACACACATACACACGAGAGTCATATAATAAATTAATATATTACAAGAATCTATTATTATCAATATTAATATTTTGGACTTGAGAATTTATTGTTTTTTTATATATAACTCTCTTGTATGTGTGACAACCTATAATTTCAGGTAAACTTTCATTCATACTCTATTCACTCTTTTGTGAAGCTCTTTTTATGTTAGACTTGATTTTGATTAATTAGGTCATCATGTGCACAACAAAGTTCATTATCCCTCACATGTCATGCATTAGTAGTTGTAGAAATTACCCGATCACTCCGTCCAACTTGATACGAATGTTGGTGAAAAATATTAAAAATGAAAGAATAAAAGTTTTTTTACAAGTGTTGCAATGCAGTACATATTATCAAAGCATATATCATTGTGCATTGAAAACTGTTCAAAACTTTAACGAATATGTTTTAAAACTATCATGATACACCTTATTATCAAGTTAACTAGTATATAATAAATTAATATATATTACAAGAAAAATAACTAATATTCAATATATATATACACACACATACACACGAGAGTTATATAATAAATTAATATATTACAAGAAAAATAACTAGTATTCAAATATATATATATATATAACACACACACACACAAGAGAGTTATATATAAAAAAACAATAAATTCTCAAGTCCAAAATATTAATATTGATAATAATAGATGACCATTCTTTAAGAAGACCACCACCATCTAATCACCCCCTCATATCAACTCAACTGCCATCATTCTCCTAACCCCCATACATACATCCCCTACTCCATCTTAAAGTCAAAATCCATGTTCCCCATGCTTGGTTGAATCTATTATATAATACCCAATTATTCACTTTAAATTTGAGAGAAAACACTCACTTCAATTCAATATATATATATATATATATATATATATATATATATATATATATATACTTTCTCCACCTTTCCAAAACCCTCACAAACAATCTTTTATTTTTAAGCTTTGTTGCAAGGTTCAAAAAGTTATTTCAAGTGTTTCTACTGAAGTTGAAGAGCTTTAGTGAAGTTTCTTTTTAAACAATCAACAACCATCAACCTTGTTTGCTTTGAGTGTGTAATAATCTCTTTAGAACCTATACATTTTTATACAAGTTGACTTTGTAACAATAGTTCACCCAAGTAATGTTAGTTTGTTTAAAAAAAATATGAAATAATAAATGTTCATACATAAACAACTTAGTTATCCTAAAACACTAGGTTTATTAAAGATATTCATATAACTTCATGAATTTATGAGTACTTACAAGTATATATATGCACATACTAGTCCAAAAATCATATTTTCTATTTTATACCAACATTGTATTTTATGGAAATTATTGGGTACACATAAGTACAATAGGTATGTGACACCTCACAAAATCAAACAAAGAACATGGTGGGCTACTGTCATATTAGTGTGACAATTCAGATGATACAGATGGATTTAATGAACAAAGTGTAAGAAACATTCAAGATATTCCCAAATCAGAAAGGAAACCTAAGATTCTTCTTGTTGAAGATCATGTGGTGAAAGTGATGGTGTGTAACATCTGTCACCAATAGACCGTCGAATCGGCATTAAGTCTGATAACTCATCGTGTGTATTAACTAAGCCTCACGTATGTCTTATAGTTTAATCATTGTGTTAGCCGAATTTTCATCATGTACGTGTTCATGTTTCACGTGTGTTAATTAACCATATGTATTTATTATTTATATGTATGTATATATATCGTTTTAGTTAAAACTCTCGTATACACGATCGTGTTAGTAATAATAATAAAAGTAATAATAATAATAATCACAATAATAATAATGATAATAATCATAATAATAATAATAATAATAATAATAATAATAATAATAATAATAATAATAATAATAGTCCAGGGGGCTGTTGGTCATTTTTAAAACTTCAAAAACAAGTTCATAACATAAAATAATAATAATAGAACTCGAGGGACCATTTGTGTAAATTTTAAGTTTCAAAACCAACCCCCGCCCAAAACCCCGTGATTCCGGCAACACTGTTCCGGCTGAAGTCCGGCGACAGCTCCGGCGACCACCAAAACCGAATAAAAACTCGATTTTAATAGCTCAAATTACTCCGAACCGCTTCGTGAACAAGATTCGAACCCTAAACACCACCAAAACGCGTCTCAACGGTCGAATAACGGCTAATTCCTTTCCACTTAATGCCCGACCAAGTTCAACGGCTAATTCATCCACTCAACACCACTTTAATCAAAATTATACCGTTGAATCGAACTTTAACTCATTACACATCGAATGCTACTGCCATTTCAACAAAACACACAAAATCAAACCGAATTAATTCATCTCTGCTCTCGAACCTGCAACTAATCGAACACTAATATCCAACGCATATACGCTGCAATTAACAGAGGGCTTTCAATCATTAGCCCCATTCGAAGCTATCTGTGCAATTAATTTGGTTTTCATCATCGTTGGATCATCATTCGATTTCGAGCTATACCGCGACTTGTTCTATACTGTTCTTATCATCAAATCGACACAAAACAGGTAATTAAACGTATCATTTTACTCGTTTGATCATGGGGAACAAAAGCCCCATGAATTTGATCATTAATAATATCGAATTTGGGTTCAATTTGGGGGAAACCGAATTAGGGTTCTTCGGGAAATTGGGGAAAACTGGGGAACCAAGTTTAAAAACAATTAAAACCCATTATTATCGCGGCTGCGGCCTTGGTTCACCGGTTCCTGCGCTCTTTGTCATCCGAGAGGTCCCGGGTTCGACCCCGGGCCACTGCATTTAATTTTTTGAAGCCATTTTAGCTTCTAAAAATTATACAAAAAATTCTAAAAATCATAAAAATAAATTTTATAAACTTGTCTTATTTAAAATGTTACAAAATGATTTTCTGTAAATTTATTTTGTTTTAAAAACCTTAAAACCTTTATAAAATATTATTTATAAATATTGTAAATAATTATTTTTATAAAAATAGACATTATATCGTATTTAATTATGAATTAATTATAGAAAACCATAGAAATTATACAATATATAATTTCATAAATCATTCGTAAATATAATTATAGGGTATATTTTTATAGTTTAACTAATAAATTATTATTGAATTATACAAAGAATACATACATATACTTCTTGCAAATAAATCAAAAATACAAACAACTTCACTACTTGTCCAAAATTTCACAACTCAATTTAAATCCTAAAATCATTAGGTATAAAATCAAACTCAATATATATAATCGTGTACGCCAACCCAAATCCAATCAAATATATCTATTCGCATCGAATACGTATTAAAGATTTAAATACAATTATTACATAGGTATTGATCGTGTTTGATCGTGCATTGCTATTCTGTGAAGTCTTTGTGCATTACATCAATTCAAGGTGAGTTTCGTGGCCCCTTTTTATGTTTATACAAGTTTTCAATGTTTTCAATCAATGGGAGAAAAGTATGCTCACCCGTTTTCAATGCTGTACACTGTATATTCTATTTTCATACTTGGAATCAATGTGATACTGTTTTGCATGCATACATGGTGTTATTCTATGATTCTTACAACCATTAATTCCGGGTTTGGAACCAACGGATAGGTATTGGTAGTACTACTGGGTTGACACCCCCACCCTTCGACGATTGGTTAACTTGCGAGTTACCAACACAGCTGCCAGCAATCCGGCCAAGGGTGAATATATTTCGTCGAATTTATATGCATAACGTCATTAGGGTTTGGTTGTCTTAAACACATGTTATGTGGTTTGCGCTTGCAGTATGATTCCATATCAAATTCTATACAGCATCAATTACATGTTTTCAATTTAAACCTGCGGAACTCACCAACATTATGTGTTGACATTTTTGAGCATATCTTTTCAGGTGAACATAATCAAAGAGGATAGCTAGAGTTGATGCCTTAGTCGAGACCCTCATGATTTCAATAAGCTTTGCATTAGTCATGTATATCATTTGTTTCATTTGTGAACTCTGTGTAATTTGGATTTGGAATTAATAAGACTATGATAGTCGTGGAACTGACTAACCACGACACAAGTCACCATTGTGTCAGGCGACGTCATGACACGAGGATTTTACATATAATATGTCTTTGTAATTATACCAAGTGTTATGACGATTCCGTCCGTCGCATCCTCGTGTTTCCGCTATAAGCGAGGGTGTGACAAGGTACTTCATAGTATATTCCTCTAAATGAAATTATAAATTTATATACGTAACTATTTACCGTCAAGACGAGCTTGGACTCGGGTTACTATGAATGCTTATTTTATAAACCAAACATAAATTACATGTAAGAATAACAAAAAGAGACATGACGTTTACATGACATCTGTATTTATATATTATATAGATATATTTTAGAGAAATTAAGAACATGTTACCAACGGTTAGTTGAGTCCCAACGTTCAAGAACATAAAGTATTTTATTTTAAGACTAACAAGTTGGGTGAACTAAATACATGATATATAGATCCATTGTTTAGACCTTAAGACGTCTTAAATGATTTAGGACGCGAGTAGGTCAATTCCATTGACGGATTTACTTGATTTACTGCTACACATATCAAGTGAGTTCACAGTCCCTTTTTATTACTTATATTTTTGGGAAAAACATGTTGATATTTCTAGACGTTATTTCTAATTGGACGATAACAAGAAAACGAGACTCAACCAAAAATTGATCTTTGTGTGAACCTTGAGTTATTTTTCTTTATTGCATGCATGAAAGTCCCCGGTAGCTCGAACTGTAACCTTTAGCTATGGACTTAGCCGTGAAACATATGAATAGTACTAATGGGTTTGACACCCTCTTTCGTCATTAGTTGCGCTAGCCTCCGACCAACAGGTTGAACGATTTCATATTATTCGAAATGATATCTCATTATTTGAATGTACATGGGATGGGGCAAACAATATTTTGTCTCGGTTTGGTTATAGGCTCTTGGTGTCAAACTATTTTTTGTAGATCCTGACATGACTTCGATGATCAATTGGAACTTGTTTTGTTATTGTGTGGTTTTCAAAGAAAAAATGATTTTATATGTTAATAAAACCTGTGATCTCACCAACATTATTGTTGACATTTTCGGACATGTTTTCAGGTAATAAATTCAAGTCAAGAAAAAAGAGTTTTAGCAAGCATTGCATATTTTGGGATACCAATTTTTGAGAGATTTTTATTTATTACTCAATTACTTGAGTTATAGTTGTAATTCTTTTGTTTTAAAACAATACTTTGGTTTGTAAAAACTAATACATTTGGTATCCAATTTCATCGTGTTAAGTGTTTGCTTTAACCATTTGCTATGAAATCCATGAATGTTGTGCTTCAAGAAAAGAGTTATAGCCGGTGAGCTTCCAAGTTTTGAAGAAGCCAAGAAGGAATGGGAGAGGGAACAAGGAAAAGTGAATAGAACTACACATTAAAAAACCAACAACTCCTCCTTCTGAAAAAAACAATTTCAAATAATGATCAACCTTTATCTCAATCATACCCATAAAGAATGGTGAACCAAAAAGGATAGTAAAAGCCAGACTAACTGATCCAATGTGTGAAGATAGGTTAATCAAGGAGAACCAAAGTGCTTGGGGCTGGATATATAGAGGAGATGGACAAATATGGAGTGAAGAGTGCAAACGGAGTCAAACTACTATGACACTGAGAACGACATTTTTGATTTGCCTCTAGACATTCTAGAGCAAAATGTAAAAGTTTTCATGATTTTTGGAAGTAGCCATGAGAAGACAAAACTTTTGTAACACCCCGAAGTTTCAAAAAAAACTAAAGTTCTTACATGGAAGGAGGTTCTCGCGACACTAAAGGTTCTCGCGCGAGAACACCTGCAACAAGAAGGAGACCAAATAAATAGGTTAGAGCACCCATTTGTCTCCACTTTACATGAAAAGTTCAGCTACTGTGCTTGGAGAGAGAAAAGTGAAAGGTTAGAGAGAGAAAGCAGTGCAAAATGGTGAAAGCAGTGCAAAATGGTGTTTAAGGTATGTATTCGATGATGTTCGATGTATTTATGCCTTTATGAATGTTGGCTAATGATACTAGTGCATGATTATGTAGTTCTCGATCGAAAAGCTCTCGGTTTGGTGTTGTTCTTATGCAAATATCATAAGGTGAGTTCTAGACCCCTCTTCTTACTATGATTTGGGGCTAATATTCATACCTTATTAAATGTTTTGATAAAGTATAATAGTTTTGACCGGTATAGAATGTGTTAGTAAGATAGTCCAAAATTGATAACTTGGGACTGAAGTTTCGAGCAGCTGCATAGTCCGATGAGCTTCCAAGTTTTGAAGAAGCCAAGAAGGAATGGGAGAGGGAAAAAGGAAAAGTGAAGATATTGAAAAAACAACAACTCCTCCTTCTGAAAAACCATTTCAGATAATGATCAACCTTTATCTCAATCATACCCATAAAGAATGGTGAACCAAAAAGGATAGTAAAAGCCAGACTAACTGATCCAATGGGTGAAGATAGGTTAATTAAGGGGAACAAAAGTACTTGGTGCTGGATATCTAGAGGAGATGGACAAATATGGAGTGAAGAGGGCAAACGGAGTCAAACTACTATGACGCTAAGAATGAAATTTTTGATTTGCCTCTAGACATACTAGAGCGAAATGTAAAAGTTTTCAAGATTTTTGGAAGTAGTCATGAGACGACAAAACTATTGTAACACCCCAAGTTTCCAAAAAAACCTAAAGTTCTTGCGTGGAAGGAGGTTCTCACAACACTAAAGGTTCTCGCGCGAGAACACCTGCACAAGAAGGAGACCCTATAAATAGGTTAGAGCACCTATTTTGTCTCCACTTCACGTGAAAAGTTCTGTTGTTGTGCTTGGAGAGAGAGAAAAGCAAAAGGTTAAAGAGAGAAAGCAGTGCAAAATGGTGTTTAAGTTATGTATTCGATGATGTTTGATGTATTTATGCCTTTATGAATGTTGGCTAATGATACTAGTGCATGATTATGTAGTTCCCGATCAAAAAGCTCTCGGTTTGGTGTTGTTCTTGTGCAAATATCATAAGGTGAGTTCTAGACCCCTCTCCTTACGATGATTTAGGGCTAATATTCATTCCTTATTAAATGTTTTGATAAAGTATATGTAAGGCCCTGTTTCTGGAGACCTCACAGTTGGTCATTCACAACATAAAACAAACATAATATAATAAGTTTCACAAAACATTACAGCAGAAGTCATTAATAAAAACCATTCATTATCATCATAACTATTGTTTTTAAGCAATACAACGTTGTTAATCGGTTACAAAAGAATTGTTTAATTGCATTATGAAACAACAATAGTATCAAAATACAAATGGATGTCAGTCTTGACCCGCCGAGTAGCTTCTCCCTCGAGTGCCATCCTCAGCAATTTACCTGCCAATCGAAAATGCATAAAAGTCAGAGTTGCTAAGTGAGTCCTAGTTTTATACATATCAAAATACCTCGTGTGTTTTATGTACAAATATATACCTTTCTATTACATACGTTTACCTTTGTATACGAGCACACACCATACGTACATTCAAACAATATTCATTGTTTATTTCTTTCTTTCATACTTTCATTATTATATTTCATCATCGTATCATACTTTCATTCTATTCTTTTCATTAGCATTCGCTTTCATATACATACTTTCATTTCCTGCTTTTCACTATCTCTTACTTTCATTCTCATACTTTCGTATCGTACTTTACATCATTCTTTTACTTTCTTACTTTCTTTTCGTACGTTACATCATTCTTTTACTTTCATACGGATCGATGAACAATACCCTGAACATTGTGCACGAAGTTGATGCTAGGCCTGTGGTCTACAATCAGACCATGAACATTGTGCACGAAGCTGACCCAGTCACCTAGGGCAAGTCATCTCCCCCTTTCATCCGAACCAATTGGCAATACCCCGAACATTATGTATGAAGCTGACCCAGTCACCTAGGGCATGCCACAAGGGTCCCGTTAATCTCAATGATTGACCCTGCATGCATCCTTCGGGTTACTAAAACCACACACAATTGAGCTAACGACAACATGGTCGTGCACCTCCTTTCTATTTGCTTGCAAGCCATTCTTTCTTTCATTATGTTTCTCTTTTCATCTTTGTTATCTTTCATTCCGTTACGTTATACTTTACGTTCTTTCATACATTCGTCATACTACGTAAAGTAATAACATAATACTTAACGTATATTATAATATAATATAAATACGTTTTAAAAACCAATAAAAGATAACACATCATACTCATAGGCATATCATACATTCATCATACCATCATACATAGATCATCACTTACTCATGCTTACAATAGGCCAAAACAGTCCATAGGTCAAACTAGGGTCAAACCTTAAAATCCTGGTTTTCCCAAAAATCCAGAAGATTTTCTAAGTGTTTGGGCGCATGGGCACTATTTAGGCGCATAAGGACTGTTTGGGCGTTTCACCACTATGCATGCCCATGAGCCTATACTTAACTGTTTCAACACTTAGGCGCATGAGCCCCTTGGGCGCATGGGCACTATTTAGGTGCATCACCCCTATACTTAGGCGTTTCTTCAAAAACTTAGGCGCATGAACAATTATTTAGGCACATCAACATTTACTTAGAAATTTCTAAGGCATTTCAGGCGCATGGGTTACTGTTTGGGCGCATCATCTCACACTTAGACTTTTAAGCCTATTTTTCAGGCGCATGGGCCCTATTTGGGCGCATGGCCTTACTTAAAAATTTTCTAAGGCAAAACACTAGGCGCACGGGCCCTGTTTGGGCGCATGAACACCATCTTATATGTTTCTAACATATTTTTCAGTCCCAAACATTATCTTAACATGTTCTAAGTCTAACACTACCATTTTAAACCTCAAACAAGCATTTACAACCATAAAACATCAAGATACAAAGATACATACATACAGTTATATACATAACAGTTGTAAAATCTTTTGTACATGCATTTTCAACCCCGAAAACATTTGAAACTTATAAAACCAGGGTCTAGAAACTCACCTTAGCTACTTCAACCTCAAACTCTCAAATTTGAACTTTGTAAAGAGCTCTAACACCTAAAACATGTCCAAAAACACATATCCGAACACATACATACACTTAAGAACATGTGAAATTCGGTTACATGGCCAAAAATCCATAAAACCGAACCAATTATACAAGAATTCACTTACCAAGACCAAAATCGGTTACTTCTCTCTCTAAAACCGAAGAACTCTGCTTCCTTCCTCTTCTTCTCTTCTTTTCTGCCGAAAGCAGTTGGTGAAAAGGTGATAGTGGGCGGCCATGCCCCTTTTAAACATAAAATAATAATGTTTTGCCCTCTTTACACTTCTGCCCCCTCTACTTTGGCTGCTTTTCAGTTGTTTCAAAATACTTTTCTTTTCTTTTATTTGACAAAATTTTTTGGGTGTTAAAGTATAATAGTTTTGACCGGTATAAAATGTGTCTGAGGCAGTAAAATAGTCCAAAATCGATAACTTAGGACTGAAGTTTCGAGCAACTACATTATTCTCGCAATAGAAGGTTATTCTTCATAGTTCCCGCATGAAGAATAAAACTTGTATGGCTAGTTATCGCACTTTGGGTAGTTCTCTCATGAGATATAGTGTTCATGTGATGATGTTCTCGTGCGAACCCAAGTTTCCACTTAGTAACTTATCGCGCGAATTACAGTTCTCGTATAGATGAATTCCCGAAGGTTTATAGTTAGATATGTGTATAGATACCCTCGTATATTGTGCGATAAAGATAGTGTAAATAAAGAACTTATAGATAAAGAAAGAAAGAAAGAAGGTATACGTATTACCATAGTTAAAGATTAAAGAAAAATAGCAAAGTTCACATGTGAAACGTAAAAAGAACTTGAATAATGATTCAAGAATAGTCACCTGTTATAAAGCCCAGCTTTGAAAAGTTAAAGTATGCTAAAGAAGTCTTGCAAGCATATAGACCTTGACGTATTTTAAGCCTCGACATAGGAGTCTTGCGTAATGTCAAGCGACAGGAGTCTTGCATGTGTTGCAAGCCAGACAGGTGTCTTGCGTAATGCTAAGCGACAATGAAGTCTTGTGTTTACCCGAGCAATGGTTAAAAGAAGTTCTGTACAAAGTACGAACTCGCGATAAAGTATCGATAAAGTAGTGCTAAAGTAACGATAAAGAAATCTGATAAAGTAATGATAAAGTGAATGACAAAGTAAGATTAAAGAATAAACATAGTAAAAGTGAAAGGAGTCTTACCTATACGTAATCATAAAGATAAAGTTTAATGTATCGCTAAAGCATGAGAGGTAGTCTATTTAAAAGACATAGTTTGTTTAATGTAATTTGTTAAAGTAAAAACCCTGAGCTCACTTATCGTTGCTGACTTTTGTATGCATATTAGATTGACAGGTATGCTATAGGAATAAGTTGTGATCTTGGCATGGATTGGAAGCTACTTGGCATATGGTCGAGGCTGGCATCCTTACATAGTTTGATAATAGATAGTTAAAGTTATAATTCTTCGATGTAATTTTTGAATTATGACAATGTTTTATATTCCACTGCTTATACTAATTAAATTTTGAGTATGAGAACTTGTGTTTCTGATGTCCAAATCCAAGTATGAGGTTGCCTGGAAACATGGCCTTACAAGTTTGTATTAGAGCCATAGTTTGAGAGGTTTAGACACTTCAATGTCTAAATTTGAACTTAGAATGGGATTGATTAAAGGATGCAAGTGCCAGTAGCTTCATGCCAGGAAGGTAAAGTTAAAGTTTAAAGTTTAAAGTTAAATGTCAAAGATGATAAAGGTTCATAGGGATCATAGTAGTCATAGTAGGATTGAGGACTGACGTGGCCCAGGATAGGGAATACTTGGGACATGTAAAGTTAAGTTAGTAGTTAATTACAACTGGCCACTATCATAAAAAACTTGCAATACTTCACATGATTTGAACTATTACCTAGAATGACAGTATTGGTTTCATATCTTATAAAAAGCTATCGCTGGAAGGAAGGCTGCTCTGGAGGTGCCCGTGGTGGTGTTGGGGGTAGGCCACCGGTCTCCAGGAGTCAAAAGCAAACAGCTGATGATGTGCATGTGGACTTATTCACACTGCTAGTGAGGAAAACTCTCATAATTTGGAAGAGAAGATTACCCTGGAGCCTATTGTTAGTGAGGCCATTGATTAAGATTTCAAAAAGATTCTTCATGACATCATACCGTTGGTCATGACTGTAACATCTCGTATTTCTGTTAACTAAAAGTTAACTTCGTTTACTCTTACAAGGGTTATTATTGTCAATTTTGAAACTCATGTGTTGTTTGTGCTTATTCATTATTGTCATTAAGTTAAAAATATAAATATTAAATAAAAAATAATGCTAATATTAATAAAAGTAACAATAATAATAATAATAATAAATAATAATAATAATAATAATAATAATAATAATAATAATTGTAATAATAATAGAATAATAATATCAATAATAATGTTAATAATAATAAAAATAAATTGCATAGTTATTAAACTTAACAATGTTTAAAACTTTAAGTAGTTAAAGATTAGGGGGTCTTAGTGTCAATTTATAAACTTTATATTGAAGTTTCAGCATAAAATAAAAGAAACTTAAATTTGAGGGACCAAATGTGTAATTAATTAAAACCCAAACTCACCCCCATTTCTTCTCCCCCGTATTTTCGGCGGCCGCTCCGGTCACCTTCGGCCGGAGTCCGGCGAGCCTCGAAACCGCATAAATCCTTCGAATTTCGATCCTCAAACGATTCCAATCGTCTCCAGAACATGATTCGAACCTAAACGTAAGACTTAATTGGGTTTTAACTCGGTTATGAAGTGGATCAAACTTGAAACCGAAACTTTAATCAATGAGTTAACCGTTTGATAATTAAAACCTAATAATAATCTAATTAATCGAACATAAACGATCATTTAACTATTCCTAAATCATTAACATTTCCAATTTCACCTAAATTACACTTAATCCTTTCGAACAACCTCCCTCTAAACGTCGCGACCTGCAATTCACTCGTGGACCTTTATCCGAGTCCTCTAACCCACAATTGACAAAGGGTTTCTCATCATTGGATCTATTAGAAGTATCCTGTTGAACGAATTTGAGCACCCTTGCTATTTGCGACCTGATCAAGCTACGACACTAGCCGCGACTAGTTCTCATCCGTTCTCTTCCACGATTCGTCCTCAAAACGGGTAATTGAATACATGAATATGCTCAAAATTCAGTGGGGAATCAAAGCCCTATTTTTGTTGCAACTCACGATTGTGATTTAGCTTTCGATTTGGTTCGGTTAGAAATTAGGGTTCTAAGGGATTTGAGGGTTTTGTTTATATGGTTTTTTTTAAGAAGTAAAAACCAAGTGATACCAAGGCCACGGCCTTGGTTCACTGGTTAGACACTTACCCTTACAATCTTGAGGTCCCGGGTTCGAACCCGGGCTCCGTCATTTATTTTTTAAAAAGGCTTTTCAGCCTTAAATTAATTTTGAAATTTTAAGTAAGCATAAAAATAGATTTTGTAAACTCTAAATATTTGTAAAAGCAACAAAGCAATATATATATATATATGTATTTTTAAATAATTTCTTTGAAATATTTTAACAAAGATTACTTTTGGTTATTTTTTTATGAATTGTAAATAGTAAAAGATAAATTACTATTGGTTCAAACGTTGCTTTTAAATTATTGATAAAAAATGTGTTAATTTCGTTTAGTTATAAAACTTTATTTCAAATTTATATCTAAATACTTTAAATTATTATAAATATTTTCTCCTTCATATCTGTGTATAAAATATAAATATATTCCTTTTCATTTATTACAAAAGAACATATAATTGTTTTCCTTTTGTTAAGTATTGATGTTTGACAAAAACCCCAAATATCAAATTAAAACCCTAGTTCATTTAAACCGTTAATCTTATTATTAAATTTAAATCTTGTAATATATATATATATATATATATATATATATATATAGGTGCCTTGTGACGTTTTATCTTGGAACGACGTTTACTATTCTTAAACAATCTCCATTATATACTTATTGTCATGTGAGTTTTCCTTGCCCCCTTTTTACCTTTTTCACATTAATTTGGGTTGAAACATGATTACTTATACTTAACACACTTGTAAACGTTTAGACTTGTAAAGCACTTGCAATTCATACTTTTGTCATGGTTATTTGTGTATTGTAAGTGTTTATATGAGATACATATTTTTGTTTACAATCATTAACTATTGCTAGCCTGGCGACGTCTTAGATCTTTGGGCCTGACAAGCCTATTTGGTGCTAAAGTCGATGTATTGCCGACTCCTAGGAGTCGTATGCTTGTGCACTAGGGATCCAAATACACTTAGCCAATCCTTTATACTTGTAATCAAGTCGAGGTTTGGTTGTAATGATATGTGTTCTATAACCTTACTAGCTTATAACCTATGACATGAATTGCTACTTGTAACTTTATCATATTATGTATGAAAACCTTGGAAACTCACCAACTATTTTTAGTTAACCTTTTATTTTTATCATGTTTCAGGTAACCCCCAAGTTTAAAGTGGTCTTTTGAAGCTTGCAATAAAACTAGGACGTGGACCTAGTTAAATAAATAAAATGTTATGTTATGTTTTGATTTATGTTGAACTTATTTCATGTTTAAGACTTATGGTTGTATTTCCTGTTGAAACTTATAATATTAATATTTACATTTAAATATAGCGTTATGTGGTTGTGAACAATCTTAACCCTCACACCTCGACGTTTCCGCCATCAAGGTTGGGGTGTGACAGATTGGTATCAGAGCCCATAACTATAGGGATTTAGGTTATTAGAAATGGTGACCTAGACTATAGCGTATGCATGAACCTATAGAATAATATTTATAATTCTTGTGTTTATATATATTGTTTGCATACTACATAATGCTATGCCCTCTTATGTGCAACTTGATGCCTTAGCATAGGTTTGCCTTATAATTGTTTAAACGTAGTTACTTGTCTCCCTAGACTTAACTTTAACTCTTTGATTCTCCCCGATAAATGAAATTTTCTTAACCTTATTCTCGACGACACGTGGAATCTTATGCTTATGCTTATGACTTGGATCATTAGACGATACGTCTAATCTATATAAATCTTATCAAGGTTTTGATTTCATGAACCTAAGAAATATTGTGTGACACATAGACACCTGTATTCTGGTTTTCCTGGCAAAAAGCCTTCGGGCTAAGGTAAGCGTTTCACATAAATCCTACGGGACTAGTTATGCTTACCTGGGGATTTCTGGGATGAGTGATAAACTTTGGTCAACATACACAAGTTTCTAAGGCGAATGGGTCAATTTACCTTGACGTTTCAACGTTTCCAAATGGTAATGCGTTACCAAATGGAATCATTCCATATACCTCATAACTCTTGATTTATCCTTGTTTAAATTATAACCCTTGTTATTCTCTTTTCTTGTGTTTAACTCATTTTGCATATTCTAGCATGTCTCGTCATCATGGAAAGCGTGGAAGTTCCGATCGTAAGCTAGCCGCCATGATTGCTCGACAAATGGCTGCTGTCATCCTGACCATGGTTGCTGAACTCAATAGCACTTTGATGACCAACTCTAGCAACAATGGAAATGGTTAAGGAGAGAATAGTGCTAACCAAGGGCGTAACAACCAAACTTGCACTTTCAAGCACTTTAGCTCTTGCAAGCCCACTAGTTTTAGTGGCAAGGAAGGAGCCACTGGTCTCCTTGAGTGGTTCGAGAGCATGGAGAACACTTTTGTCAACGGTGAGTGTCCTGAGGCACGTTCGTTATGCCACTAGTATGCTCCAACAAAGGGCACTTACCTGGTGGAATAGCGAGAAGAGAAATCGAGGAGCTGATGCTATTTTGGCACTTACTTGGGAAGAGTTCAAGAACATCGCCATCGCAAAGTTCTACCCGAGAAGCGAGTTACAAAAGTTAGAAGAGGAATTCTAGAATTTGAAACAAAAAGATGGTGATCATTTGGCCTACTCAACTAGGCATCATGAGTTGAGTTTATTGCTGCCTCACATGGTCGATACCGTTCCCCGTAACATCGAGAAGTTCATTAAGGGTGTACCACCCTAAATTCAAGATGCTGTAGTGGGTAGCCGACCCACAACTTTAGAAGAAGCCATTACTATCACCGCTCAACTCACCGAGAACCATATACGAGTGCGCACCATGTCTGTGAAAGGTGCAAAGAAGGTGGAAAAGATGGCTACTGAGGCCGTTAAGAAGACCAAAGCTGAACCGTCCAACAACAACAATAACAACAAGAAGCGCAAGTTTACACCAGCACGCAACTATGCTGTGGCTGCACCCAAACAACCCCAAAGACAACTTGTACCTGTGGCTACACCTGTGGCACAAGTGCCTGGGGCTAGGGCCTATGCTGGTCCTCAGCCGATGTGCAACACTTGTAGGTATCATCATCCGGGGAATCAACCATGCCGTATCTACACCTTATGCGGTAAATATGGTCATTTTGTGGCGGCTTGCCACCGTGCACCTAACAATGCCGCCTTGGTCACAAACCGTGTCTGCTACAACTGTGGGGAACCTGGTCATTTTTGCACGCAATGCCCTCGTCTCGTGGGTAATGTTCCACAAGCCCGGGGACGTGCTTTCAACATCAATGCTAACCAAGCACAAGCAAACAACGATGTGGTGAATGGTATGTTAACTTACCTTTAACTTTTGTGATCCGATTCTTTTCATACATTACCTATATCATTAAATACCTTAAAAAATTGAACAGGTATGTTTCTTATTAATAAGACTTATGCCTATATCCTATTTGATTCTGGAGCCGATAAGAGTTTTGTTTCGTTAGAGTTTGAACCCATACTTGCTAAGTCACCTACGAAACTAGAAAGACCTCTCACCGTTGAAGTTGCCGATGGAAAGCCGATCACCGTGGATGTCGTTATCCGTGATTGCGTCCTAAGTCTTGACGCGCATGATTTTCTTATCGATCTTATACCTATGAAACTTGGTAGCTTTGACGTCATTAAATAAAAGTAACAATAATAAATAATAATAATAATAATAATAATAATAATAATAATAATAATAATAATATTTGTAATAATAATAGAATAATAATAACAATAATAATGTTAATAATAATAAAAATAAATTATAGTTATTAAACTTAACAATGTTTAAAACTTTAAGTAGTTAAAGATTAGGGGGTCTTAATGTCAATTTATAAACTTTATATTGAAGTTTCAGCATAAAATAAAAGAAACTTAAATTTGAGGGACCAAATGTGTAATTAATTAAAACCCAAACTCACCCCCATTTCTTCTCCCCCGTATTTCCGGCGGCCGCTCCGGTCACCTTCGGCCGGAGTCCGGCGAGCCTCGAAACCGCATAAATCCTTCGAATTTCGATCCTCAAATGATTCCAATCGTCTCCAGAACATGATTCGAACCTAAACGTAAAACTTAATTGGGTTTTAATTCGGTTATGAAGAGGATCAAACTTGAAACCGAAACTTTAATCAATGAGTTAACCGTTTGATAATTAAAACCTAATAATAATCTAATTAATCGAACATAAACGATCATTTAACTATTCCTAAATCATTAACATTTCCAATTTCACCTAAATTACACTTAATCCTTTCGAACAACCTCCCCCTAAACGTCACGACCTGCAACCTCAAACATTTGAAACTTATAAAACCGGGGTCTAGAAACTCACCTTAGCTACTTCAACCTCAAACTCTCAAATTTGAACTTTGTAAAGAGCTTTAACACCTAAAACATGTCCAAAAACACATATCCGAACACATACATACACTTAAGAACATGTGAAATTCGGTTACATGGCCAAAAATCCATAAAACCGAACCAATTATACAAGAATTCACTTACCAAGACCAAAATCGATTACTTCTCTCTCTAAAACCGAAGAACTCTTCTTCCTTCCTCTTCTTCTCTTCTTTTCTGCCGAAAGCAGTTGGTGAAAAGGTGATAGTGGGCGGCCATGCCCCTTTTAAACATAAAATAATAATGTTTTGTCCTCTTTACACTTATGCCCCCTCTACTTTGGCTGCTTTTCACTTCTTTCAAAATACTTTTCTTTTCTTTTATTTGACAAAATTTTCTGGGTGTTAAAGTATAATAGTTTTGACCGGTATAAAATGTGTCTGAGGCAGTAAAATAGTCTAAAATCGATAACTTAGGACTGAAGTTTCGAGCAACTGCATAATTCTCGTAATAGAAGGTTATTCTTCATAGTTCCCGCATGAAGAATAAAACTTGTATGGCTAGTTATCGCACTTTGGGTAGTTCTCTCTTGAGATATAGTGTTCATGTGATGATGTTCTCGTGCGAACCCAAGTTTCCACTTAGTAACTTATCGTGCGAATTACAGTTCTCATATAGATGAATTCCCAAAGGTTTATAGTTAGATATGTGTATAGATACCCTCGTATATTATGCGATAAAGATAGTGTAAATAAAGAACTTATAGATAAAGAAAGAAAGAAAGAAGGTATACGTATTACCATAGTTAAAGATTAAAGAAAAATAGCAAAGTTCACATGTGAAACGTAAAAAGAACTTGAATAATGATTCAAGAATAGTCACCTGTTATAAAGCACAACTTTGAAAAGTTAAAGTATGCTAAAGAAGTCTTGCAAGCATATAGACCTTGACGTATTTTAAGCCTCAACATAGGAGTCTTGCGTAATGTCAAGCGACAGGAGTCTTGCATGTGTTGCAAGCCAGACAGGTGTCTTGCGTAATGGCAAGCGACAATGAAGTCTTGTGTTTACCCAAGCAATGGTTAAAAGAAGTTCTGTACAAAGTACGAACTCGCGATAAAGTATCGATAAAGTAGTGCTAAAGTAACGATAAAGAAATCTAATAAAGTAATGATAAAGTGAATGACAAAGTAAGATTAAAGAATAAACATAGTAAAAGTGAAAGGAGTGTTACCTATACGTAATCATAAAGATAAAGTTTAATGTATCGCTAAGTATGAGAGGTAGTCAATTTAAAAGACTTTGTTTAATGTAATTTGTTAAAGTAAAAACCCTGAGCTCACTTATCGTTGCTGACTTTTGTATGCATATTAGATTGACAGGTATGCTATAGGAATAAGTTGTGATCTTGGCATGGATTGGAAGCTACTTGGCATATGGTCGAGGCTGGCATCCTTACATAGTTTGATAATAGATAGTTAAAGTTATAATTCTTCGATGTAATTTTTGAATTATGACAATGTTTTATATTCCACTGCTTATACTAATTAAATTTTGAGTATGAGAACTTGTGTTTCTGATGTCCAAATCCAAGTATGAGGTTGCCTGGAAACATGGCCTTACAAGTTTGTATTAGAGCCATAGTTTGAGAGGTTTAGACACTTCAATGTCTAAATTTGAACTTAGAATGGGATTGATTAAAGGATGCAAGTGCCAGTAGCTTCATGACAGGAAGGTAAAGTTAAAGTTTAAATTTTAAAGTTAAATGTCAAAGATGATAAAGGTTCATAGGGATTATAGTAGTCATAGTAGGATTGAGGACTGACGTGGCCCAGGATAGGGAATACATGGGACATGTAAAGTAAAGTGAGTAGTTAATTATAACTGGCCACTATCATAAAAAACTTTCAATACTTCACATGATTTGAACTATTATCTAGAATGACAGTATTGGTTTCATATCTTATAAAAAGCTATCGCTGGAAGGAAGGCTGCTCTGGAGGTGCTCGTGGTGGTGTTGGGGGTAGGCCACCGCTCTCTAGGAGTCAAAAGCAAACAGCTGATGATATGCATGTGGACTCTATTCACACTGCTAGTGAGGAAAACTCTCATAATTTGGAAGAGAAGATTACCCTGGAGCCTATTGTTAGTGAGGCCATTGATTAAGATTTCAAAAAGATTCTTCGTGACATCATACCGTTGGTCATGACTGTAACATCTCGTATTTCTGTTAACTAAAAGTTAACTTCGTTTACTCTTACAAGGGTTATTATTGTTAATTTTGAAACTCGTGTGTTGTTTGTGCTTATTCATTATTGTCATTAAGTTAAAAATATAAATATTAAATAAAAAATAATGCTAATATTAATAAAAGTAACAATAATAATAATAATAAATAATAATAATAATAATAATAATAATAATTGTAATAATAATAGAATAATAATATCAATAATAATGTTAATAATAATAAAAATAAATTGTATAGTTATTAAACTTAACAATGTTTAAAACTTTAAGTAGTTAAAGATTAGGGGGTCTTAATGTCAATTTATAAACTTTATATTGAAGTTTCAGCATAAAATAAAAGAAACTTATATTTGAGGGACCAAATGTGTAATTAATTAAAACCCAAACTCACCCCCATTTCTTCTCCCCCGTATTTCCGGCAGCCGCTCCGGTCACCTTCGGCCGGAGTCCGGCGAGCCTCGAAACCGCATAAATCCTTCGAATTTCGATCCTGAAACGATTCCAATCGTCTCCAGAACAAGATTCGAACCTAAACGTAAGACTTAATTGGGTTTTAACTCGGTTATGAAGTGGATCAAACTTGAAACCGAAACTTTAATCAATGAGTTAACCGTTTGATAATTAAAACCTAATAATAATCTAATTAATCGAACATAAACGATCATTTAACTATTTCTAAATCATTAACATTTCCAATTTCACCTAAATTACACTTAATCCTTTCGAACAACCTCCCTCTAAACGTCACGACCTGCAATTCACTCGTGGCCGAGTCCTCTAACCCACAATTGACAAAGGGTTTCTCATCATTGGATCTATTAGAAGTATCCTGTTGAACGAATTTGAGCACCCTTGCTATTTGCGACCTGATCAAGCTACGACACTAGCCGCGACTAGTTCTCATCCGTTCTTCCACGATTCGTCCTCAAAACGGGTAATTGAATACATGAATATGCTCAAAATTCAGTGGGGATTCAAAGCCCTTTGTTTGTTGCAACTCACGATTGTGATTTAGCTTACGATTTGGTTCGGTTAGAAATTAGGGTTCTAAGGGATTTGGGGGTTTTGTTTATATGGTTTTTTTTTAAGAAGTAAAAACCAAGTGATACCAAGGCCACGGCCCTGGTTCACTGGTTAGACACTTACCCTTACAATCTTGAGGTCCCGGGTTTGAACCCGGGCTCCCTCATTTATTTTTTAAAAAGGCTTTTCAGCCTTAAATTAATTTTAGAAATTTTAAGTAAACATAAAAATAGATTTTGTAAACTCTAAATATTTGTAAAAGCAACAAAGCAATTTTTTATATATATATATGTATTTTTAAATAATTTCTTTGAAATATTTTAACAAAGATTACTTTTGGTTATTTTTTTTATGAATTGTAAATAGTAAAAGATAAATTACTATTGGTTCAAACGTTGCTTTTAAATTATTGATAAAAAATGTGTTAATTTCGTTTAGTTATAAAACTTTATTTCAAATTTATATCTAAATACTTTAAATTATTATAAATATTTTCTCCTTCATATCTGTGTATAAAATATAAATATATTCCCTTTTATTTATTACAAAAGAACATATAATTGTTTTCCTTTTGTTAAGTATTGATGTTTGACAAAAACCCCAAATACCAAATTAAAACCCTAGTTCATTTAAACCGTTAATCTTATTATTAAATTTAAATCTTGTAATATATATATATATATATATATATATATATATATATATATATATATATATAGGTGCCTTTTGATGTTTTATCTTGGAAAGACGTTTACTATTCTTAAATAATCTCCATTATATACTTATTGTCATGTGAGTTTTCCTTGCCCCCTTTTTACCTTTTTCACATTAATTTGGGGTGAAGCATGATTACTTATACTTAACACACTTGTAAACGTTTAGACTTGTAAAGCACTTGCAATTCATATTTTTGTCATGGTTATTTGTGTATTGTAAGTGTTTATATAAGATTCATATTTTTGTTTACAATCATTAACTATTGCTAACCTAGCGACGTCTTAGATCTTTGGGCCTGACAAGCCTATTTGGTGCTAAAGTCGATGTATTGCCGACTCCTAGGAGCCGTATGCTTGTGCACTAGTGAACCAAATACACTTAGCCAATCTTTTATACTTGTAATCAAGTCGAGGTTTTGTTGTAACGATATGTGTTCTATAACCTTACTAGCTTATAACCTATGACATGAATTGCTACTTGTAACTTTATCATATTATGTATGAAAAAACCTTGGAAACCCACCAACTATTTTTAGTTGACCTTTTATTTTTATCATGTTTCAGGTAACCCCCAAGTTTAAATGGTCTTTTGAAGCTTGCAATAAAACTAGGACGTGGACCTAGTTAAATAAATAAAATGTTATGTTAAGTTTTGATTTATGTTGAACTTATTTCATGTTTGAGACTTATGGTTGTATTTCCTGTTGAAACTTATAATATTAATATTTACATTTAAATATAGCGTTATGTGGTTGTGAACAATCTTAACCCTCACACCTCGACGTTTCCGCCGTCAAGGTTGGGGTGTGATAATGACAGAAGCTCTAAAGGAAGTGATTAAGAAATGGATGCTGGAGGTAAGGAACAAAGTTAAAGAAAGTTAGTGAATTTATAGGTGAAGGCTCAGGAAATAATGGAAAGGATGAGGAGGATGTGACTGATGGCGAGTTAGCTAAAGGATGTTCATACTACATCTTCAAGGGGTGTAATACATCATCCTTGGATGGAAAGGGTGGTGTTGTTGCCACTCTCCAGTTGGTGTTTGAAATGGAGGCATGATTGAAATTAGTAAGTATAAAGCTGATCAAGCTATGAAGTTCGCAACTCACTCATTTGTTGATGAAAGCTATTCATTGGTAAAACACCATCAAGTAGACCAAAGACCCTCATGAGCTTAGGAATTTGTAATGGAACAACCCGAAGGAGCTGGTGATGAGAAACTTCTGTCCTCAAAATGAGTGAGATCAGGTGGAAAGTAAATTCCTGGGATCCAAAGCTGGGAGTTTGACCTATAGTTAGTACACGTCTCGGTTTAGTGAGATGGCCAGGTTGGTGCTTCACTTGGTGAGTACTAAATAGAGAAGGATGAAGTGCTATGTGTAAGGTTTACCTTCACGAAGGTTAGAACATATGTTAAGGTGAGTGGCCTAAAGACTTTTGAGTCTATGGTGGAATTAAGTGGGATACTCTATGATGATGTGGTTGCTGATGAGCCTGTTGAGGAGGTGGGGAAGAAGAGTTGGTCTTGAGATGTGAAGAGAGAGAGGAATGAGAGATTTGTTGGTAAGACTAAGGAGGTGAAAGTGGAATCATCCGGTGATGCCATAAATATGGGAGTGAGAATATAATGAAAGAAAATATACTTACTTCATCACCAGATCAGTAGCCAAAAGAGTAGCTTATTCAAGAGATCAGCTACTTTGGTTCAATGGATTTGATATACCTAACTTAACTCGGCTAAGGCATAGAATCCCAAGCAACAACTCTAAGGGGGAAAGAGGTGGAAAATGTACTTCTGATATTATACAGATTATATCTTAAGAAGACAAGTCAAGCTTCTAAACAAAGAAGAAAGAAGCTAAAACTACTAAAAATCATGTATCTACCAAATCACCATCCCCTACTCAATATACTAAATCACAACCATATCCTCCTCATTGCCAATCAATACAATTAGAAAATCAAACTGCTAGCACTATACTCCCTCAGCCTAACAACCACCTTAAGCAGATGAACCACTACCAGAAATCCAGTCTACTACTTTAGCAGAAGAAATAGAGCATCCTTTAATAGCTAAAAGGATTAGAAGATATTAGGAAAATCTGGAGAAAGCTTCTGAAAATGTGTCCTTAATGACTGAAAATGAATAATCACTTGAAAGTGGCCAAGTTTACATCACTAACTGGGGATATGATTTGAAATCTAAAAGATACTTCATTGAGAGAAATGATGGCTCCAAATCCTTTCATCTGAATGAATTAGATGTTCTAAAGCTCAACCAAGATGACTTAGCAAGATTGGTCTCTCTCATCAAAGAATGTAAAGATATGCCAGACAAATACAAATCAATGACATCTATTCTCAAGATGAAGATTGGTCAAAGGGTTGACGCTGAACGAAGTGAAATTGGTTAAGAAGATGTCCTGCATGTTACTCCTTTAAATGTACATGATCTAAATCACTACATGGAGTTTTGAGCCATCCACTATCCAATCACTAAATGGAGTTTTACCAGTATTAGAAGAATCAGATTAAGTGAATTCAACCTACTCAAATTGTCTTGGCACAACATGAGAGGCTTGGTGGAGATCCCTGTTGATAATCCAACAAAGGATCCAAAGTGCTACATATATGAGGTCCACTTTATGAGAATGCTTGAAGGTTAAAACATAGTTTTGGTAGCATCATCCTAGGGGGAATTCGATGAGACAAGAAGAGAATGAAGCTACGCAAACACTATGTATCATGTCAAAGGAAAAGTCCATTTGCTGATGGATCATATCTACTATGAAGTACTAAAGAAACTATGAATCAACATATTCACATCTACCGAAGTGTTGACGATTTATTGATTCACTAATTTTGTAGACAAGAGTGATAATGCTAAAGAGTAGTGTCGACATCATTTTATAACTACTAATCTTCTGTGTTGCAGATTCTTGTTTATATTGTATATTGTTTTATAACATTTAAAACATTCATGGAATGGTATAATATGTAGATCAATGGTTGGCATATGCCATTGATCCTAAACCTATAATAGATGGTCAAAATTTGTTCTAGTGTTTAGCTTTTATAGTATAAATACCTGACACTTGTATATTTTTAAGGTTAGCTAGTTTTCCCCCTTGTTTTCCTGTTATCACATCTTGTAATCAGCGAATATAATCAAGTGAATACTTTTAAAGAACTTCTCCTTGTTGTTTTTGTTGGATTTAATATGTACGAGTTCAATTCAATCCACGTTACCTACTGAGCTATGACCTGTAAGAGTTACATATTAGGCGACGAATGTTAACGTGCACTTAATTTAATTAACTAGCATTTACAAACTGTATAAGGTTTTAATAATTTATAAAAAAAACATTTAGGTGTTAACCGTTATGTTTCGGTTTAACTCGTAGGTTAATATTAATTTGAAAGGGCCCAAGACTCGCTAGAAAATTTATATTAATTATTAATTTAGAGAATTATTGGGCTTTATCCCTTTATCTTTTATATTTGTTATGTTTGTTTGGCTGCAGATGAATGAGAAGGGATTATTCCTTCTTAATTGACAACCCCAACATAACAATTCAAATTACCAAACCATTTGGATGCGACGTACAACCGCAAATCAAAAGAAAGAATAATCCCATTTATTTTCTTTTGATCCCCCGTACATGAGTAACAACCACACCGCCGCCCCTTTTGTTTTTCTGCGGCTAACCACTACAAGTCACCGCATCATTGCCGGAATTTTCTTGGCTTGTTGTTCGATCGCCGTGGAGACCCAACGCAATCGTGGACCGTGCCTTTTAAAGCCGTGATTACCGTGTTATTGTTCGATCTTGTGTTAGTTCGTGTTCTAGCACTCATTTGTTGATCCCATGGGTCTCAAACAGTTAGTTATTAACCACCAAGGTATAGTATATCTTCTCAGTAGGTTAAGAATATTCTGTATTTGTATCGTTTATAACCTTCTTCATGTCGGGTTCACTTTTGTTATTTAATTTTTACTCCACTGCGTTAACTATTATTAATATGATTAATAAACTATCAAAAGCATTTTGATAAAATAACCAGAACAAGATACCACTGGACCCAACAATGATATCAGAGCCACGCTTACAACATGCAAATCAGATTTAGCCTTTTAACAAGTTATAAATCACAAACTTTAAAATTGTTTAAAGTTTCGATTCATATTATTTAGGCAATTTATTTATTTGGTTAAATATTTATTAATCAAAATATTCCCTAATTTGTTTTGATTGTGTTTGATATGTAAATCTAGCTAGATCCTGTGGTTGATTGCTTATGTATGGTTTGTTTTGTTTCTTTTTGGTTTTTATGGTTTTAGCCAATTTGATGGCTCAAAGTTGTAATAAATTAAAGTTTTCATTTATTATGTATTTTTTATAAATAATGTAATATTCGAAGTCCCGAAGCCAAAACTGGAGACGAGACGAATCAGGGAGTTGGTGGGAGCTAATCAAGACATCTAGATGCACTTAAGTCCACATTGTGGTTGTTTTATGTTATGACACATTACCTAGTTTGATCTTACTTCTTGGCTCTCGCGAGACCAAACAATCATAGCCAATAGGTTTATGTATTTACTTTGCTATTGTGGTTGTTTTAATCTTATAATTGTTATAACATGCCAATCTAATACCAAACTAATTATAAATATATTTTTACAATCAATATAAATACAAGTTTTAAACTTATTAAAATATTAAAACAAATAGTTTGTTCTAAAAAGAGATAACTAGTTAAGTTTTCAAATTTAAAATTAGTTTAAATTTTAAAACTTGAAAATTGATAATTTTTAATTAAAACTAGTGATCTATTAAAAGGAAAACTAGATAAGTGTTCAAATTAGTTTAAATTTCAAAACTTGAAACTTGATAATTTAAAGTTATCAACTTATTTAAAAAAAATAACCCGATAAGTTTTTAATTTAAAATTAATTTAAATTTCAAGACTTGAATCTTGATAATTTAAAATTATTAACTTAAAATTTGATTGTCTATCTCGCAATAAACGTAGTTTTAATAGCTTATTAAAATCTAGTATCCCGAGTTATGAAAGAGTTTGTCACTTGTTGTCACGAACCAAATATTGTAAAACTGGATTTTACAACACACGTATGACTTAATCATTCGTTGTGTTTGACCCTATTCAGTTCACACTAAAATTGGATCCCATATATAAGATCAATAGTCCTAGGTGCAATATGCTCCAAGTGGACCAAGGGTTTTACCATAGTGGACCTTTGGGTGGTGAGTTTCCCTTGGAATGGTGGGCGAGCCGGGTCACCTGCGTTGTCTGTGTTCGCGGGCGTGGATGCTCTTTCACCAATGGGTTTACCCGGGTGACCGGGATTACAAATTATTCATTGGCCATTCAAAAAAAAATATAAAATCAACAGTCTATGCCACCCTATTATAAGAAACACTTAGGAACATTAATCGAAACATCAGTGTTTGGAGCCATAGCACCACATTTGTTGTGTAGTTTATTTTTTGTTGGTACACATGTCCCTAGTTCCAGTTCTAATGTACTTAAATGTTTAATGACTTTCATTTTGTTACACCAATGTAATCATTTGATATATGTAATGAAAAACTCTTGAATGAATGAATGTGTGTTATTGAATGTCTTGTATCTTTATATTAATGTTTATTACACGCATATTGAACTAATTATATAGGTTTGTGAATTGTATGTAGTTCTCATGCGAATGGACCATGCTAATGGACCATACGCATGAGCACTTCATGCTAATGGACTAGTCGCACGACTGAACCAGGAGACTGGATCAGTCGCACGATTGTAACATGAGATTGACTCAGTCGCACGACTGGACCTTCAGTCATGCGGATAGATCAACCGCATGCTTCAGTCGCATGACTGAACCATGCTGATGGTTCAGTCGCACGAATGAAGACTCCAAACCTATAAATACCACTTAATTCGTGGAAAAACGCAACACTTCGAGAATTCACAACCCTAGGCATCCCAGAACGTCCAAGTCGTCCCTTCCAACTTCATAGAGCGTTTCTGATCATTCCTAATCAATTCTTAACGTTTTCTAATCATTAGTTTTGATCAGATTAACGTTCTCCCTGATTGGATCGCCAATCAAATAGGAATCCGCACTATTTGATCTGGTTTCGCGTAGATTCGGTTAGTACCAGTTCGTACTCGGTCCAAACAAGTGGCATCAGAGATTTGGCTCTCGATTCTACGTGGATTCAATCACGTTTTTTTGCAAAAATCAACGTTTTTCAATCAAAGATCCGTTCCTTTTGCATTAAAAATTCGATTTTTACGAGTACATGTGTTAAAAAGTTCATATTTTTCGAGTTCTAGCCGTCTAGGGTTTTCAAAATCGTGATTTAGTCGAATCGAGTGAAAATTTTTGAAAGATTTCGAAGTCAGACGTCTCAGTCGCACGATTGATTCAATCGCACGACTGAACTTCATACGCACAACTCATTCGCACGATTGGTCCAATCGTTTGTTCATTTGCACGTTTAAGCTCGTTCATTCAGTTCAGCTCAGTCGTATAGTTCATTCGTAAGACTGAACTCATACGCATAGATTCATACGCACGATTGACCTCAATCGCACGTGTGAATTCAGTCGCACCTTTCAATCACACGGTTAAGTCTCATTCGCATTCCCCAGTCGCATCAGTCAGTTAGTTTGTCAAGTTTTCAGACGAAGTCATCATGGACAAACAACACTTTGCTTTCTCAGCTGGGAAGGATTCCAAAATTCAGAATCTTCTGCTTTTAGTGAATGAGATCGGAAATCACAACAAACCACCGAAGCTTCTGACACTTGACGAATATCCTCAATGGAAGCAACGGTTTGAAATTCATTTGAATGGAGTGGACACCAACTTATGGAGCACAATTGAGACTTGCTACACTATGCCAGTTGGAGCTGATGGTGTTCCACTGACTCTAAGTGGTTTGAATGAGGCGCAAAAGGTTGCGTACAATGCTGAGAAGAAGGCCTATGTATTATTGACACAGTCCATCCCAAAAGATATTTTCCATCAGTTCTCAGAGCACAAGCAGTGTAAGAAATTATGGAAGGCTCTAGAGAAGTGATATGAAGGAAATGCAACGCTTAAGTCTCTAAAGGCTAAAGCTTTGAAGAAGGAATTTGATAACTTCTCATCAATCGGAAATGAGAGTCTGGATGACATTATCGATCGCTTCTATCATTTGATGAGTGAACTGCACACTCATGGAGTTAAAACGTCTATGGAAGATAAGGTATCGAGTCTGGCTAATGGTTTACCTGGTAAGTGGGATTCATTCGTTTCCACTTTAAGACATAATGAAGTGCTGGAAACGTTGGATATAAATGACTTTATTCTGAAACTGAGAGAGGAAGAGCTACGACAGAAGTACAAGTCCGAAAAGGGAACCTACACTCAGAATCCGTCTCTATACAATGTGGCTCCTACTATGCATCTTCAAGTGCACCCTTGCAGACTGCTTTCATGTCTAACACATCTGCAAATGTTCAAAGTGCACCTTCAGGTTATGAATCAGGTGGTTTATCAAGTGTTCAACATAGTTCTGCAGAATCTCAACCAATGAAGTTAACGACAGAGAATCTAAGCAACATAATTGTGGAAGTTGCTAAGGAGCATATGGATTTACTTGCTGCTGTGGTCCATTCGTATGACGGGTTAGTAGCAGGGAAGATTGGTAACTATCACTTAGCAGATGAAGATTACGAGCAAGTGGATGAAACTGAGCTAGAGAGGATGGATATCATGTGGGCTCTAGCTAGCGCTGTGCGAAGAGCTAAGAAATTCGTCAACAAAACGAGACAGAATCTGGTGGCCACAAAGGATACTACTTTTGGATTCGACAAGTCAAAGGTCACCTGTTTCAACTGTGGAGAAAAAGGCCATTTCAAGAGAGAGTGTGTTAAACCTAAGAAAATAGGAAATGGTAACCCGTTTTCATCAACCGACAGACAAGAAAAAGACAAGAAGATAGCTCCAACCAGTTAGGACTCCAAAGCAATGGTGGCATAAGGTGATGAAGGTCAAGACTGGTCTTTTCTCTTCTTATCTGACGGTGAAGCTAATATCGTGTTGGTTGAGGATCTAAATGACGACTTAGTAAGTGAGGGGGAGAACTTGGCTGAGTTTGATACTCTTGATATAAATGGCTCAATGGCTGCTGTTGATCATCTGGTAGAGAATGAACTGAATGATGCTTCTAAAACTCACCAGGAACCCCAGGTTGCATTTGTTGCTGGCACCTCAAACTCTGCACAGGTAGAATCTAAAGATACTCTATTCGATAAACATGCTTGTGTTGAATGCAATCAGTTTAGGGAATGCACTGATTTAAAGTTTACTAGGTTATTAGAACATAATGATAACTTGGTAAATGACTTAAAACTTTGCACTGAGGCTAATAGAGTGTTGAAGCAAAATGAAAGCAGTTTTAAATAGAAAATTGAATTATTAAGAAAACAACTAAGGGAAACCGAGGTTGTGGCTTTTAACCTAGAAAATGACATAAAGTTTTATCTAAATTCAATTAAGGAAGTTAAAAAGGAAAAACTATTCTTCAAGTGGAAAATGAGTCATTAAAATAAAGACTGCATAGTTTAGCTAGTTCCTCACATATCATTAAAAACTTGGTTAAAGAAAGAAAAATAGGGAAGGGCTTGGTTATAAAGTTGTGCCTCCACCACATGAGATCCTTCTGAACACAAAACAGCATCCTGTTAACAATAATCCTATCAAGGATCATGTAGTGACTACTCCTTTGGTCAGTGATCCTGACACTACAGTTAAACCTGCACCTCAGGTGACTGATCACAAGGCATCAACTTCGGGCACAAAAGATGAAGTCTTAATTAGGGACTGGGTGGTAGAGGATGATCACGTGCCTCTTGGTTTGGGATCACGGACTGCTGTGTCAAAACCAAAAATTTCAAAAACAACTCAGTCTAAACCGGTCAAGCAAGATTTCAACAATGTGAAAAGACAAAACAACCAAAGTGTTAAACAAATCAAATTTGTCAAAGAAGGTGAAAAACCAAAGGTTGAAATCAAAAGGACCAATCCTGAAGTGTACTTCCCACCCCACAAAAGATCTCCTAGTCTTGTTAAGAGGAGATCATGCTATAACTGTGGACAAAGAGGACACATTTCTTCATACTATCCTTGCTATCAGACACCTAGACGTAAAATTGAATTGGTTCAGTAAGTTAAACCTACTTTTCAAAACAGAGGTCTAAAACACCTGCTAGGTCTTACACCCCTTCCCAACACCAAAGACAACACAGACAAGCCACAGGCAAGTCTGTGATGCCTGAGGCAAAACCAATTTTGAAAATAGACCTAAAGTTCAAACTGTTAATCAGTCATCGGTTTACCACAAACAATCCTTACACAAGGATGATCTGTGGAAAGCTAAAACATCTGATGTGTCTGATAGTGATGATAAGAAAAAGAATGAGGTTTCTCCAACTCCAAATGGATAGTAGGTGGAGTTTGTGATGTGCGATGCCTCTGGGAAACCCAAGCCTTTAAAGGCTTGGGTCCCTCTCCTTAACTAATCTTTTTATATTTTTGTGCAGGTTGTCCGCTACAATGCTTCTACCAACACATGGATTATTGATAACGGGGCATCCAGGCACATGACTGGGAATCACTCTCTTCTTTTCAATGTCAAACAAATTAAAGAGGGACATGTTTCCTTTGCTGGTAACAAAGGTGGGTACATCACAACTCAAGGAGAAGTAGGTAATGGGAAGGTAAAATTTGATAAGGTAAATTATGTTTTGCAGTTAGAGAACAATTTACTTTTAGTTTCTCAGATATGTGACAAGGGCTTCAAGGTTATGTTCGACAATAGGAAATGTTACATTCTGAAGAAGGAAATGGATATCCTTGAGGAGCAGGTACTAATGTTAGCTTCAAGGTATAATGATTTGTACGTCTTGGACATGTCTAAAGCTTCTACAACTGAGTCCACTGCTCAGTGCTTCTTATCAAAGGCAATGGAGAAGGAGTCCATTTCATGGCATAGGAGAATGGGACACATAAATCCTCGGAAGATGAATCATCTGATTTAGAACAACTTAGTTGAGGGAGTAACTGTTAAGAACTTCCACCTTTTGTATTTTTGTGTCTCATGCAAGAATGGAAAGCAGACCAGGAAATCTCACAAGTCCAAGAACGTCAATTCTATTGAGATGCCCCTGGAGCTTCTGTATATGGACCTGTTTGGTCCTGTCAGCACAAGGAGTAGAGCAGGAGACTGGCACTGCTTCGTAGTCACTGAAGACTACTTGAGATTTTCGTGGGTGATGTTTCTGAAAGCTAAGTCAGAGAAATTTGAATCGTTCAAAGTGCTCGTGACTACACTGGAATCTTTGTACAAACTGAAGGTAAGGAAGGTTTGTTCAGACAACAGGACTGAATTCAAGAATCAGTGGATGGATGCCTTCTACAAAGAAAAGGGGATTGTTCATCAGTTCTCCTCCGCATACACGCCACAGATGAATGGAGTTGCTAAACGCAAGAATAGGAGCTTGATAGAAACTGCAAGGACGATGTTGGCAGATTCAAAGCTGCCAGTACAATTCTGGAATGAAGTAGTTGCCAATATGTGCTACACTCTTAACCGCGTATTGGTAGTCAAGCGACATGGTAAGAATTGCTATGAGTTGCTTCAGAAACGCAAACCAAATCTGAGTTATCTGGAACCATTCGGAGCTCCATGTATGTTACTGAAGAAAACTCCGGAAGGCAAGTTCAGTGAGAAAGCGGATGAAGGCATCTTTCTCGGATATAGCATACCTGACAAACGAGTCTATACCAATTCTACATGTCAGGTAGAAGTGTGGTGCAACGTAGATGTGCAAAGACATACCACCCCCCTGCTGGGAAAGGTCCATCTTCATTCTTCGATTATGATGGATTTTTCAAATCCTTCAACCTTCCTCCAGGATGTTCAGATGACGAGATTGCTGCACAGATGATGTACGATCTCTTAAACGCTCCAAGTCTGGATTTCATCAATAAAGTACCAACTAGTGGTGCTTCTGCCTCTTCAGAAACTACTCAGGACATTAGTGATATCTCATCAGATGATTAAGAAACAGTTGAAACAGGTATTGAGAATAACGTCAATCAAGCTGGCAGTTCAACAAATGTTGAGAACGAATCAGGGAACCCAAATGCTGAACCTGTAGTCACAAACATGGATACTGAAGTGGTCGTTCCTACGACACCTGTGACAAGGATTAGTGTGAATCATCCCCAGGAATCCATCATCGGGGATCTCCACTCTAGGGTTCAGATGAGAAATCAGGTATACTCTGCTGATTTTACTGCTATTATGGAAAAGGGTTATGTGAATGATGGTGCTTTCAAATGTTTTGTTTCTCAAGTCGAGCCCAAACACGTAAGTGACGCCCTGAAGGACGAGGCCTGGGTCAATGCTATATAGGAAGAACTGCTACAGTTCAAGAAGCTTGGAGTGTGGACGCTCGTGGATAGGCCTAAAGGAGTTAAGGTGATTGGCACCAAATGGGTGCTACGCTGCAAGAAGGACGACCAAGGTGTAGTAATCAGAAACAAGGCAAGATTGGTTGTTCAAGGATTTAGACAAGTCGAGGGAGTCGACTACAATGAAGTGCTTGCACCAGTCGCAAGGATGGAAGCTATTCGCATTTTTCTGGCCTATGTATCCTACATGAAGATCAAGGTTTATCAGCTGGATGTTAAAAGTGCATTCCATCATGGGGAAATCCGTGAAGAAGTATACGTCAGTCAACCCGAAGGATTTGAAGATCCTTACCATCGGGACAGAGTCTACAAGCTGCACAAGGCTCTGTACGGGCTACATCAAGCTCCTCGAGCTTGGTATGAGAAGCTCTCCACCCATTTATTAAAACATGGTTTTCGCAGGGGTGTGATTGACTGCACGTTGTTTATCAAAGAGAAAGATGGAGATTTATTAATGGTGCAGATTTATGTGGTTGACATAATCTTCGGTTCCTGAAACGAAGAATTGTGTAAAGAATTCGAATCTGTGATGAAGGTAGAATTTGAAATGAGTGCAATAGGAGAGATGAAGTTGTTCTTAGGTTTACAGGTGGATCAGACACCTACCAGTATTTTTCTGCATCAGACTAAGTATGTTGGAGACATTCTAAGTCGATTTGATATGGAAAATGTCACTGTTGCCGGTACCCCACTTGCCACAAACCATGATGTGGCACCAAATGATAATAGGGATTTGGTGGATGCCACTATGTATTGTGGGATGATCAGATCTCTCATGTATCTCACTGCCTCATGTCCAGATATCATGTACGCCACATGTCTATGCTCCAGATATCAAGCCAAACCAAAAGTAAATCATCTGATCGAGGTGAAAATGATTTTTCATTATCTGAAGGGTACTCCAACACTGGGGTTGTGGTATCCTCATGATGATGACTTTGAGCTAACTGCTTATAGTGATTCAGACTACGGTGGCTGCAAGATGAACTTCAAGTGAACATCAGCAGGGTGTTAGCTCTTTGGAAGGTGTTTAGTCACCTGGCAATGCAAGAAGCAGACATGTGTTGCTCTATCAACTTGTGAAGCTGAATACGTTGCTGCTGCAAGTTGCTGTTCACAAATCATCTGGATACAATAGCAAATGCGGGACTACGGTTTGCAATTTTCAAACACTCCTATCTTTGTTGATAATTCTGCCGCCATAGCTATAACTAAAAATCCTGTTCAACACCCCAAGACTAAACACATCGGCATAAAATATCATTTCATACGTGATTTCTATGAAAAACAATTAATATGTGATTAAAAAAACACGGATTTTTAACGCGTCGACCTCTACACTAAACCTTTTGATAAACCCAGATTTTTATATATGTTAGAGGTCAACGACGTGAAAAAAATGTGACGTAATTCCAGAAGATGCAAATGCTTAGTCAGACACCTATTTAGTTTCTTTTTTCTTTTATTTTCTTTTATTTATCTTATTTAATTTCCTGTCTTAAAAATCCAAAAACACAAAAATATTTTTGGTTTTAGTATTTTAGGGGAAGATTAGTTTAGTTTCAATATTTATTTACTTAAAAAAAGAGGGGGAGAGCAGATAAGCCAAAAATGCAAAAACAAAAAATTAAGAAAGTGATTCAACACTATGGTAAGTGATAGTACACAGGCGTCGTGTTACTTGGAACACCAAAAAGATTTTCTATTTTTGCATTGTTTAATTTAAATCACAAAAAATCATAAGTCTAACAACTCTAAGTCTAACATATTGGAAAAATGATAGTATGCTTGTCTATTACTGTAATTACATGGAGAAAGTAGGTCTAGGGAGGTGCTAGTCCATTATACGATGTATCGGTAGGTTCAACACAAAGACAAGTAGACATCATTGGTGTAACACCCGGAAAAAAATTTGCTAAGCACGTCAAATGATAATAATGGGCTTAGATAAGACCATTTAATAAAATGGGATGGCTGTGGGTGTTAGACCGAGTTAACCCTTCAGGTCACGAGTTTAACGAGTTTGGGGTCGCGAGAACGCCGGATATATATATAGATGGCCAGCTGAGCAACTCTCATTTTGCACTCAACACCCATTCTAGAGAGAGAAAGTGTAGAGAGAGAAAGTGTAGAGAGAGAAAGTGTCGGATCGAGGCTCGGTTGGTTAGAGATCGAAGGCTGGTGTTTGTGGACTCCTAAACAACAAGAATCAAGGTAAGAAACGTATTATAATAGCTCCATTTAGTGAAAAACCCGGATTTGGGTTTGGGGGTTTTAAAAGTGGCACAAATCGCCCAAAAACGCACGATTTTAGGTAAGAAAACATGTAATAAGCTTAGATATAGCTTCCTGGATGATAACCCAAGGGTTTGGGTGGAAAAGATTGGATTTTTGGGTTAAAATCAGCTGATTCGTAAATTTCAGCTCGTTCTGCGAATTTAAGCACTCATCCAGCGAAACTATGCAGCGAAATTAGTAGTTTCAGCGAAACTACAGTTTCCCTGCAGCAAAACTTTACTTTCGCCTGGGCGAAACTATAGTTTCTATGATAACTTCGCCGGTGCCCAGGTTAACCCTTAGACATTGCGAAACTAGGGAATTCCAACGAAAGTTGGGCGCCTAAGGCAGCGAATCTGTTTAGCGAAACTGGCGGAATGCTGCCCAGCGAAATTAGCAGCGAAACTGCTAATTCGCCTAGCGAAACTACACTTTCGCTTAGGCGAAACTATGGGCGAAACTATTAGCGAATTTAGGCAGAAATTAACTCTTTTGAACGTTAACATATCTGCAGGCAGTGTAGTGTGACCCTCATCTTTAAAGCTTGATTGAGAAGCTGCTTGTCAAGCACAGGTGAGTTTCTAAGACCCCTCATTTACTTGTTTTAAACGATTTTAGGGCTGGAACACATATAAACCTGTTTATGGAATTATGTACGTTTGACCTATTTGAGGTATAATCATGAGTAGTAGGCTTAAGGTATGATCGGGGCCTGTATGTGTTTGTATGATGTGTTAGTATGAGTTCCCAAGGTTTAGGAGGGACACTTAGAGCTGTTGCACCCGAGGAGATGCATAGTCAAGTCCCGGCTTTCGGGATAAATGCGGAAGTAAGTCCTTACGTGGACGTTTCCGTAAGTGCCTGTAGGTGATTGTTGATGTAGGCTAAGTATGTATGATGCCATGTATGATGACGTACGATTGATATATATGTGTGTGTGTTCCTTATGATGATGTATGTATATCTTTCACGACTCATGTATTATGACAAGGAATGAACGAAGTATTATGTAACGTAAAGTGAAAGATAAGGAAAGAGGAACATGATGATGAATGCATGTATTAATGAACGAATGAATGAGTGAAACGATGATGAATACATGCATTAACGAACGAACGAACTAAGTCTTGCAAACATTGAATAAGTTGATTGGTCTTTCTTTGTGATTGGCCATGGTCATGGTACCTCTACCGCTTACCTACTAGTACTGTGGCATACGCTCTATTGATTCACGGCCCAGTAGCTAAGACTGATCGGGGTATAGCATATGGTATTTGTACATCAGAATTCAATATGCAAGTAAGGATGAAATGGGATCCTTGTCATTCGACCACAGCAATCATAGCCGAGTGCTATGAAGTGGGTAAAGCCTGACAGGATCCATACGAGAAGTTAAAGATGATGATGTATAACGAATGATGAAGATAATAATGAATATTATCTCTGTGTACGTATGATGTATGATCATGTGAAAGAATGGTTTCTAATGGAAATATAATATGTTTATTATAAAACCAGAACTCACTCAGCAACGCTGACTTTTTATGTGTTTCCAGTTGGCAGGTAGTGTTGCTGGGGATGGCACGAGGCGGCTACTCAGCTCTTTTGGGATGACATTCTCCTTTTGATAATGCTGCCACGCAATGTGTTGTGGGCCCATGATGCACGCAACACATTATGTTGCATGCCATTAGGAGATTCCTTAGGGTTCCGATGTACGGGACTACTTAAGGAAATCTCCTTTATGATGAAAAATTTTATGTTTTTTTATACTAGAGGTCGCTGTATATGACCCTATGATTGTTGAGGATTCACATAAACGAGATTACTTAAGAAATCCTCGGTTTCATATGCTTCAGCAACATTCATAGTAAAAGTTAGGCATTGTAAAGAAGGCTTGTATTTTGTATTTAAGTCACGATGTAATGCATTGTAAAAGCTTTTATGATGAAATGAGAATGACCCTTTTTATCAATTCCGCTGCATTATTTTATTAAGTTTATATCAAATATATGTTTTATCTGTGATGACGACCAACTGTGAGGTGCCCGGGAGCGGGGCCTTACAAGTTGGTATCAGAGCCTAAGTTTAAGTGAAATGGGTAAATTTTCCAAATAAACCTGAACTTAAACTGAAAATAGGACAGAAAGGAAGGGAATGCCATCTGAGTAGCTGCGTGCCATCAGGTATCTTCTTAAAGATTTACCGGTATTATGTGTGTATGTATGTGGTATACGTGTACTATTAGGTTTAGATGCTAGTGTAGTCAGGACGGGTGGTGCTCAGGGTGCGAAGAGTAAAGTAAGTGGCTAATCACAACTGGCCACTGTAATTAGAGACTTACTATGCTTGACATAAACTGAGCTATTTCCTTGAATGACCGTGTTAGTATTTGAACCTTTTAGTGTGAGGTAGAAAATGGCTGGTGGTAGATCTTCCAAAGCTTCCCGGGGTGGAGGCGGTGGCGGACGTGGTGCTGAACCACGAGCCACAAGAGGAAGACCTAGGGTGGAGAAAGTGGTTCATGAAGAACCCGATACTCCTCATCAAGAGGGGGTAGATGAGAGTGCTAACTTGAGAGCCTCGGTAAAAGAGGCAGTGGTTGAGGAGGTACATCAGGTCATGCAGACGATCTTACCGTCTGTGGTGACCGAGGTAATTAAGGCTGTCAGGGAAGGTGAAAGAAAAGAGAGGAACAGGTCCTCAGGAAGACAGGAGCAACAAGAGCCGGAAACGGTTCTATCTGATAATGAAGAGGAAGAGGAGGAGGAGCTGGTACGAGAGACAACACGGGGTTGTAACTACGGGGCATTCATGAGGTGCAAGCCCCGTACTTTTGACGGTTCTGGCACTGCGGCTGATGCTCACCAATGGGTGAGGGAAATGGAAGCTGTCCTCGATATTAGTGATTGTCAGGAGGACAAGAAGGTGAAGTTTGCTACCCACTCTTTCACGGGGTCGGCCTTATGCTGGTGGGACAACATAGTCCAGGCCGAGGGTAGCAGGGCCATCGGAAGAATGAAGTGGTCCGAGTTGAAAAGGATGGTGATCGAGGAGTTCAGTCCTCGTCGGGAAATGGACAAAGTCGAGAGAGAGAGTTCCTGCAGTTGGAGGCGGGGACGATGACCCACCAGCAGTACACCACCAAATTCAATGAGATGGCAAGAATGGTGCCGGATCAGGTGACGCCGGTGTCTCGAAAGATCAACCGGTATATTCAGGGGCTGCCAGCTGACATCCGCAGGCATTTGATTACTGCTCGACCGAGCACCTATAGGTCGGTAGTGGATTTGGCAGGAAGGCTATATGATGAGCGGGCTGTGGTGGTGGTGAAGGCTGAGGACAGTAAGAAGGGAGGTGGTGAGAGAACTGGCAGGGGAAGAGGTTTGGTCGAGGTGATACCTCGACGAGTAACAAGAAGGCAAGGGTGGATGACCGTCGTGTGGTCATGTCTGGAGCTGGGATGAGGAAGTGTGGCCAATGTGGAAGAGAGAACTCGGGGGAGTGCAAGTGGGGATTAAATATCTGCTTTAAATGTGGGAAGATAGGGCATATGGCCAAGGATTGCCGGGCAGACAAATGTTTTAACTGTGGGGAAAGTGGTCATATGAGCAGGGACTGTAAGAAGCCGAGGGCTAAGGGCTCAGGGGTGAAGAAGGCGGGAGGAGAAGAACCGAGGGCAAGGGCCAGGGCATTCACGATGACGCAAGAAGAGGCTAGGACGGACCCTGACGTTGTGTCCGGTACGTTCCTGATAAACCAAACTTTAGCCTCTGTATTATTTGATTCGGGTTCCTGTAGGAGTTTTATTTCTACTACTTTCTGTGCTAAACTGCCTGTTAGAAGTAGATGCCTTGATGAGTCCTTTGAAGTAGAAACTGCTATTGGTAAGTCCACTAGGGTTACGGATGTGATAGAGGATCGTGCCGTAGAATTGGAAGGTCATAGGTTTGCTGCCAAGTTACACGTGATGCCCCTAGGAGGATTTGATGTAGTATTAGGGATGGATTGGTTAGCAACCTACGAGGTGAATATCGTGTGCCGAAAGAAGATGATTAGACTGACGGCGGCTGACGGGAGTCCGGTGACAATATACGGCGATTGGGTTACGATGATTCCAAAAGTGATCTCGATGGCGGTGGCGGGAAAGTGCATGAGGCGCGGATGTAGTGCCTACTTATGTTATGTAAAAGATGTGGAGGAGCCAACGCCACAACTATCCGATGTACCGGTAGTGTGTGAATTTCCAGACGTGTTCCCGGAAGACCTATCGGGATTGCCACCTGACCGAGAGATCGAGTTCCAGATTGACCTGATACCGGGTGCTCAACCTGTCGCCAAGGCACCGTATCGCTTGGCTCAGACGGAAATGAAAGAATTGATGGAGCAGTTGCAAGAACTGCTAGAGAAGGGGTTCATTAGGCCGAGTATCTCACCTTGGGGTGCTCCGGTTCTGTTCGTAAAGAAGAAAGATGGTAGTATGAGGATGTGCATCGACTACCGCGAGCTGAATAAGCTGACGGTGAAGAACAGATACCCCTTGCCGAGAATCGATGACTTGTTTGATCAACTTCAGGGTGCTAGTTGGTTTTCACGAATAGATCTTCGATCGGGCTATCATCAGCTGAAAGTGAAGGAACAAGACATCCCTAAAACGGCCTTTCGTACACGCTACGGTCACTATGAGTTTCTGGTCATGTCATTTGGTTTGACTAATGCGCCGGCTGCTTTTATGGATTTGATGAATCGAGTGTGTCGGCCGATGTTGGATAAATCAGTGATTGTATTTATTGACGATATCCTGATTTATTCAAGAAGCGAAACGGAGCATGCCGGTCACATTCGAGAAGTACTGGAAACGTTGAGAAGGGAGAAATTGTACGCCAAGTTCTCCAAGTGCGCATTCTGGTTGCACGAAGTTCAATTTTTGGGTCACGTGGTTAATCCGGAGGGGATTATGGTCGATCCGGCGAAGGTGGAAGCAGTAATGCAATGGAAGTCTCCAAAGACGCCATCCGAGATCTGTAGTTTCTTGGGTTTGGCGGGCTACTACAGAAGATTCATTCAAGACTTCTCCAAGATTGCTTCTCCACAGACCAAGTTGACCTGGAAAGATGCGAAGTTTGTATGGGGTCAAGCTCAAGAGAAGGCGTTTGAAGAATTGAAGACGAGGTTGACCCAAGCTCCAGTATTGGCATTACCTGATGGAAGCGACGACTTGGTGGTTTATTCTGATGCTTCCTACTCGGGGTTGGGGTGCGTATTAATGCAAAGGGGAAAGGTGATAGCCTATGCATCCCGGCAGCTGAAAGTTCATGAGGTTAATTATCCTACCCATGACTTGGAGCTAGCTGCGGTGGTTTTTGCATTGAAGATTTGGAGGCACTATCTCTACGGGACGAAGTGCACCATCTTTACCAATCACAAAGCTTGAAGTATTTCTTCGAGCAAAAAGATCTAAATATGAGGCAGAGGCGATGGTTGGAGCTGATAAAAGACTATGACTGTGAGATCCATTATCATCCGGGCAAAGCTAACGTGGTGGCTGATGCCCTTAGCCGAAAGGAGAGGCCTCAGCCGATACGGGTAAAGGCATACCAACTGATTATGACCTCGGATGTGATGAAACAAGTCAAAGAGTTCCAAGATGAGGCACTGAAAGAAGATCGTCTTAACTCTGAAAGAATGAGAGGTCTGGTCGCGGAGTTGGGTGAAAACACTCTCGGTGTTAAGACCCGGTTTGGGGGAATGTGGATTCCTTGGTATTGGGATCTGCGTGGGAATATCATGGACGAGGCCCATAAGACTCGATACTCCATTCACCCCGGCGCTACCAAGATGTATCACGACATGAAGAAAGACTATTGGTGGCCGGGTATGAAGCGTGATGTGGTGGAGTACGTGAGTAAGTGCCTGACTTGTTTACAAGTAAAGGCAGAGCACCAGAAACCTTACGGGAAGATCCAACCGTTGGATATACCCGAGTGGAAGTGGGAGCACATCACCATGGATTTCATTATGAAGCTACCACGTACCCCGAAAGGGTATGATACTATATGGGTGATAGTCGACCGTTTGACGAAAAGCGCCCACTTCTTACCGATCCACGAGACGTATTCATCTGAAAGATTCACGGATCTATTCATCAAAGAAATCGTAGCTCGTCATGGCATGCCGGTGTCCATCGTGTCGGATCGTGACACCCGTTTTACATCGAAATTCTGGAAGAGATTCCACGATGCGATGGGGACGGGACTACATATCAGCACGGCTTACCACCCTCAGACGGACGGTCAGTCCGAGAGGACGATCCAGACACTCGAAGACATGCTACGGGCGTGTGATTGATTTTGGAGGAAGTTGGGACGACCACCTGCCATTAGCTGAATTCTCATACAATAACAGCTATCATGACAGTATTGGCATGCCACCTTATGAGATGCTATATGGTAGGAAATGCAGGACACCCGCTTGTTGGGGTGATATTGGTCAGAAGGAACTAGGGAGTGTCGAGGTGGTCGAGGCTACAACTGATAAGCTCGAAAGGATCAAGGCTTACATGAAGACAGCCAAAGACAGACAGAAGTCGTATGCCGATAAACGACGCCGACCAATTGAGTTCCAGGTGGGTGACCGGGTGATGTTGAAGGTCTCACCTTGGAAAGTAATTATTGGTTTCGAAAACGGGGCAAACTGAGCCCGCGGTATATAGGCCCTTTCTGAATCATTGCTCGAGTAGGAGAGGTGGCCTATAGATTGGATCTACCGGATGAGTTAAGCGGAATTCACCCGACCTTCCACGTATCTCATTTGAGGAAGTGTTTGGCGGACGAGGATATGATCGTACCACTGGAGGATATTAAGGTGGACGAACAGCTCAACTATGTGGAGCAACCAGTGGCGATCGTAGACCGAAAGGAGAAAAGGCTGAGGAATAAAACGGTTCCTCTTGTGCGTGTACAGTGGAAGCAAAGAAAGGATCGGAGTCTACGTGGGAGACTGAGGAACAGATGAGACAACATTACCCACGTCTGTTCGAGGAATAACAGGTTTCGGGGACGAAACCTTTATAAGGGGGGTGGACTTGTAACACCCGGAAAAAAATTTGCTAAGCACGTCAAATGATAATAATGGGCTTAGATAAGACCATTTAATAAAATGGGATGGCTGTGGGTGTTAGACCGAGTTAACCCTTCAGGTCACGAGTTTAATGAGTTTGGGGTCGCGGGAATGCCGAATATATATATAGATGGACCAGCTGAGCAACTCTTATTTTGCACTCAACACCCATTCTAGAGAGAGAAAGTGTAGAGAGAGAAAGTGTCGGATCGAGGCTCGGTTGGTTAGAGATCGAAGGCTGGTGTTTGTGGACTCCTAAACAACAAGAATCAAGGTAAGAAACGTAGTATAATTGCCCCATTTAGTGAAAAACCCGGATTTGGGTTTGGGGGTTTTAAAAGTGGCACAAATCGCCCAAAACGCACGATTTGGGTAAGAAAACATGTTATAAGCTTAGATATAGCTTCCTGGATGATAACCCAAGGGTTTGGGTGGAAAAGATTGGATTTTTGGGTTAAAATCAGCTGATTCGTAAATTTCAGCTCGTTCTGCGAATTTAAGCACTCATCCAACGAAACAAAAGGGCGTACCTGGTGCTGCAAAGAGCTCCCGCGTTTTCGCCGGGTCCAGGTTAACCCTTAGACATTGCGAAACTAGGGAATTCCAATGAAAGTTGGGCGCTTAAGGTAGCGAATCTGTTCAGAGAAACTGGCGGAATGCTGCCCAGCGAAATTAGCAGCGAAACTGCTAATTCGCCTAGTGAAACTACACTTTCAATTAGGCGAAACTATGGCCGAAACTATTAGCGAATTTAGGCAGAAATTAATTCTTTTGAACGTTAACATATCTGCAGGCAGTGTAGTGTGACCCTCATCTTTAAAGCTTGATTGAGAAGCTGCTTGTCAAGCACAGGTGAGTTTCTAGGACCCCTCATTTACTTGTTTTAAACAATTTTGGGGCTGGAACACATATAAACCTGTTTATGGAATTATGTACGTTTGACCTATTTGAGGTATAATCACGAGTAGTAGGGTTAAGGTACGATTGGGGCCTGTATGTGTTTGTATGATGTGTTAGTATGAGTTCCCAAGGTTTAGGAGGGACACTTAGAGCTGTTGCACCCGAGGAGATGCATAGTCAAGTCCCGGCTTTCGGGATAAATGCGGAAGTAAGTCCTTACGTGGACGTTTCCTTAAGTGCCTGTAGGTGATTGTTGATGTAGGCTAAGTATGTATGATGCCATGTATGATGACGTACGATTGATATATATGTGTGTGTGTTCCTTATGATGATGTATGTATATCTTTCACGACTCATGTATTATGACAAGGAATGAACGAAGTATTATGTAACGTAAAGTGAAAGATAAGGAAAGAGAAACATGATGATGAATGCATGTATTAATGAACGAATGAATGAGTGAAACGATGATGAATACATGCATTAACGAACGAACGAACTAAGTCTTGCAAACATTGAATAAGTCGATTGGTCTTTCTTTGTGATTGGCCATGGTCATGGTACCTCTACCGCTTACCTACTAGTACTGTGGCATACGCTCTATTAATTCACGGCCCAGTAGCTAAGACTGATCGGGGTATAGCATATGGTATTGGTACATCAGAATTCAATATGCAAGTAAGGATGAAATGGGATCCTTGTCATTCGACCACAGCAATCATAGCCGAGTGCTATGAACTGGGTAAAGCCTGACAGGATCCATACGAGAAGTTAAAGATGATGATGTATAACGAATGATGAAGATAATAATGAATATTATCTCTGTGTACATATGATGTATGATCATGTGAAAGAATGGTTTCTAATGGAAATATAATATGTTTATTATAAAACCAGAACTCACTCAGCAACGCTGACTTTTTATGTGTTTCCAGTTGGCAGGTAGTGTTGCTGGGGATGGCACGAGGTGGCTACTCAGCTCTTTTGGGATGGCATTCTCCTTTTGATAATGCTGCCACGCAATGTGTTGTGGGCCCATGATGCACGCAACACATTATGTTGCATGCCATTAGGAGATTCCTTAGGGTTCCGATGTACGGGACTACTTAAGGAAATCTCCTTTATGATGAAAAATTTTATGTTTTTTTATACTAGAGGTCGCTGTATATGACCCTATGATTGTTGAGGATTCACATAAACGAGATTACTTAAGAAATCCTTGGTTTCATATGCTTCAGCAACAATCATAGTAAAAGTTAGGCATTGTAAAGAAGGCTTGTATTTTGTATTTAAATCACGATGTAATGCATTGTAAAAGCTTTTATGATGAAATGAGAATGATCCTTTTTATCAATTCCGCTGCATTATTTTATTAAGTTTATATCAAATATATGTTTTATGTGTGATGACGACCAACTGTGAGGTGCCCGGGAGCGGGGCCTTACAATTGGTGATTCACTTAAACCTGAATCTATCAACAAGTTCTGGGTTCCCATGGTATCTCTGGTTTGCACAATCAATCAATTTCCAATAAGGGGTGAGGAGCAATTGAATGCCACAAATGTGTGTAAAGACCTAAAAACAGAGCAAAAGATGACAAAAGTCACTGCTGAAATGTATATTATAGTATATTACTCTAAGAAGAAGATAGGTCTTGTGCCTCTCTGCTGTGCGATGGCACTGACCTGAGGCTTAGCATAACCTATCTGTTCTAAGAATTCACTATTGTTTGCTCCTCTCTACTATGCGATGGCACTGACCTGAGGCTTCGCATCTCTTTGAAAGCTCTTAGAACCAAAATCTTCTTAACCACCGGACCGCTCAAAAATCTCATGAGGAAGATTGATTACTATATACTAGTGGGATGCACAAACACTTGTTGGTCTAATCCACTTAATTATCACTGATGTGTGTCAAAAATCTATGTATGGACTTAAGTGGACAAGTATACCGATAATCGTCGTGACTGCACTACCTGATGTTCAAAATCTATGTGTGTTACATAACAGACCAAGCATGATTTCCAGTTGGTGCTTAGAAGTCTTAGATGAATGAGAAACTGTGATCTGTAAATATGTAGTTTCCTTTTCAATATATCAACAAAAAGTTCCAAGAAATTACGTTTATGCATGTCTGATTCCATTTGAATCTGTCTTAGAAATGAAGTTAATGCTAATAGACTGTTCTGCTTAGGGGGAGAATCATTTTAAAGTGAATATTAAAATGTCTTCAACTCTACCCAAAGAAAATCACAAAAATATGTTTATTTCAGTAATTTAGTTTAGTGTTTCTAGTTTTCAAGTTTTTCTGTTTGTAGTGTGTCAGTGTCGGACTGTGCAACAAGATGTATCTCTGTGAATGTCACAAAAGGAACTGAACGTTAATCTTGAATCACCTGTTTCCGAAGAAAATTAAAAGGATCACGTCTGAGGTGATCATCAGTTTTTGTTCTTAAAAGAATCACATCTGAGGTGATTAACGGTTTTCAAGTGAAAGAATCACGTCTGAGGTGATCGGGTGGATAAAAGGATCACGTCTGAGGTGATCAAAGGTTCTTTAAATTAAATGGTTATGTCTGAGATGATCGAATGCTCAAAATGTTTTATCAACTGTTAAAAAGGGGCTAAGTGTCAAATGGTCATAAAGTCAAAAATCATAAGTATGAGCCATTCGCACGACTGGACCATGAGTATGGACCAGTCGTACGAATGGACCATACGTATGAACCCAATCGCACAATTGGAGGTGACCGACTATGACAGTCGCACGAATGACCCTCAATCGCACGATTGGAGGTGACCGAATGGGCCAGTCGCACTACTGACCCTCAATCGTACGAATCAAGTATGCGACCAGGTTCAATCGCACGACTGGAGGAAACCCTAGTATAAATAGAGGGGGAGTTGGTCGCAGTTGCTCATTCACTCCAATCGCCCACTCAAACACACGACTTAACCTCACTCTGCAAAAATTTTGTTTAATCGATATAGACCTTAGTTTGACGTATTCTGACGACTTGTAATGATTCTACAGGCATTGCGCGACGATGTTTAACCTCAAAGATCAGTAAATACATGTCAAAATGATCGAACTTAAGATCTAAATAGAACTGAGACTTAGTTTGACAAATAAACCATTAAAACTAAGTATCTTGATCAAATAAAAGTTATTAGGAGTTTAGTCGGACATTTGCGAACCTAATGAGCCAAGCCACAACGTCTAGCATCATGTTTTGCTCAAAATTTGAATTTGAATGGACAAACAGTCTGTCATGCGAATGGACACCCTGATGAACTTCAATCGCACGACTAAGCTATGCGAATGGCTCAATCGCACGATTAAGATGGACGAATTGCTCAATCACACGTTTGAACCATGCGTATCAGTTCAAGCGCACGACTAAGGTAAACGCATGAGAGAACATACGTCTAAGCCCAGTCGCATGACTCAGTCGTACGTATAAACTCATTCGCACGACTAGATCTCAGTAGCACAGTCTATTCGCACGACTAGATCTCAGTCGCACAGTTCATTCGCACGACTATACCAAAGTTTTCAAGTTCATTGAATCAAACTGTTACTCATTGACACTTACTAACGTTTATTTACTTTGTGTCACAGATGGCGAATCATTGGATGATGAGCACAAAGCATAACATTTGTGCTCATCTTGATCTGTCATCACGCAACGCTGCTGAGTTCTCCGGTATCAGTACATTTCTACGAAGGTCGAGGATCTTCCGTGCGATCTTGACACCATGCACACCGTACCAATCAGTTCAGCATGCTTTCTAGGAAAGCGCTGTAGTGGACCGGTCCTTCGAGCCCCATCATATCAGGAGTTCCATCTTTGGGGAGGCTATAGAGATCACAGAGGAGGATCTCAGGACTGTACTAGAGTTCGGAAATGATGCTGATTGCCCCACACGACTGCATCCCCTTACTGTTCGAGGATGTTTTCTGAGGGCTAAGTACTCGGGGGACATCAACGTAGGTGTGCTCAAGAAGAGCAACCTGTGCTCCCAATTCAAGTACTTAGCCCACGTGCTATTGAGATGCATCGCCTCACAGAAGGGAGGATTCGATGAGCTATCTGATCAGATGTAGAACGCCTACGCGGCGTTGGTGCTGAGTCACCCATTCAGCTTCTCGAGGATAATCTTCACCTATCTGGTGGAGAACATTGAGGCGAAGGGCAAAGAGAGCTTCTGCATGTACCCGCGCTTTATGCAGATGATTATCGATCAGAAGCTCCCTTCGCTGCCCAAAGAGAAGGAGGACGCCGTGGTTCTAGAGGTGATGGATGACACCGCTCTAGGACGGATGAAGGTATACCGGGGCAAGTAGGTGAAGCCCCCGGTAAGGCGACTGTTTGGGCATCTGGCCCGAGAGGAGTATATGGTACCAACTAAGCGAAAGTGGCGCCACGATGATAGTGATTCAGACACAGAGCAGATTATGCTCCCGGTTGACGACTCGGATGACGATGACAATGGTGATGGTGGAGATACCGGCCCCTGTCAAACTACGGCCACTGCTGCTGATGTTACATCTCCACTATCTACCCAAAGAGGTACAGAGACTGCTGGATTCCATCAGGAGTTTCAGCCTGATGAGGAGGAGGAGTCAGACGAAGAGCTTCTGGTACGAACGGTGGGAAGCCGGGTCGTGGCTACTGAGAGAGGCATGAGGGCGGTAGGTGGACGCCAGGGTGAGTCTGGGGAGGCTGTTACTGATCCATCATACGCCCCAGACGAACCCAGCAGCCAAGGGGGAGCCTCCGTGTCAAAGGGGACACGGAAGAAGAGGATGGCTCAGCCCTATGGGAAGAAGGGAAAGAGGCCCAGATTTACACTTCTTACCACCACCTCTACCACTACAGCCACCACCTCAACTACTACAGCCACCACCACTACTACCACACCACCCACTACTACTACCACACCTCCACCGTCCACTGCTACACCCCATACTTCTCCACCTATTCATTCACCACCACCCATATTCACCACAGCCACCACTACCACCACCAGCCACCAAGCCGGACCATCCTCACACCCCAGTTTCCCCACAAGATCTTATCTACCCTCCATTGAGGTAGAGGAACAGCTGGCAGCACTAAACCGTATGGTGCTGAAGCTGTTGGCTGCTGATGAGGAGAAGACTGCACAGATACGTCAGCTTGTGAAGCTCAGTGCTACCCAAGCTCAGCAGATCTCACAACAAGCCCAGCAGATTGCCCAACTCCAAGAGCATAAGGTGGAATCAGCAAAGAAGATAGAGGAGTTAGAGGCTGCCAATAAGTCCATCATGCTCAAGCTCAAAGGATCTAAGGATGAGCCTCTTAAGATCGGAGAAGGAGATGATGATGATGGAGAAGATGATGAGAGTGATGATGATGAGGTCACTGGTGAGGGAGAAGCAAGAGGAAGGCGGGAAGATGATGATGAAGAAGAAGGCGATGCAGCTGCATCTGCCTCAGCTCTGGGTCAGGAGTGAAGAACGAAGAGAAAACAAGACCAAGGAGCATCATCGTCTGCTCCACCTACCCCCCCGACTGCAGAAGATTCCTGTATGATTCAGGACAAAAGTAAAGTTTAGATGTCTATGTATTTATGAAAGCTTTGTACTTGAATGGTGTATTAATATTATGTAAATTAATGTTTATATTTCATTATCAAATGTTTGATTGTCTTGATTACTTACTAACTATTGATGTGTTTACATGTTTAATTCAAGCAGATCAAACATTTCGGCAAGAAGAATATGATGTTGCTCCCCTACAGCAAATCAAGTCTCAATTAACAATGATGCTTGATTTGCAAGGGATTGTCAGGAGGTCTGTGAGTTATACTCCTGAAGAAGGAGAAATAATTCATGACCTTACCGACGAGCAACTTGCTGAGATGTTCCGGCTGAACCCGGATGAGATTATCAAGGACGCTCCAACTGTTGATGTGGCTAGTGACGATGAGCTTAACGATATGGATGAGATAGAGATTGAGGACGTCACAGCCCAGCATTATCCAGAGTACACAGACCGAGAGAGAAATGTGGTTCCTAACTTGGGAAGTACTCTTGACAGTGATACATTTGAGAAGCTGAATCAGATGGAAAAGGAAGCTGAGACATCAACATGCCAAGCCCAAGCCTTGGACGCCGATGTGGACATCAAAAAGGCTGAATAGGCGGCTTGCTTTACAGAGATCCGAGCCCAGTGCACTGCACCGAAGCCAAGTGCCTACACCAAGCTCTACAAAGTGAAGAAGCATCTCAAGGTGTCAGGCAAGATCATAGCATGGGCATACTTTGAGGATCTGAGTGTTTACGCAGTGAAGAGGGAGAGGGGAATAGAGTACTTTAGATTCCCACATGATCTAAAGATTCTTCCCAGTTTTGAGCTCAACCAGTTGGCACACCTAAAGTTACTATATGCCGACCCGAAGCAGATGTCATGCTGGTTTGAGGCTGCGTTGAAAAGAGAGTACCACACCAGGTGGGTTAACTTCAGACCTCAACAACCGATAAGGTATATCAAAAGGTCTAAAGTTAATCCTATTACTGGAAGGCCGACAGTTGTCTTGAAATGGCAACCTCTTTGCATGATGTCACGTATACCTATGAGGGAGATGTCACAAGACTTTACACCCCATTTTAAATGGTGGTACTATGACTGGCGTACTAGAGAAGCCGCCATTGTGTTGGATAAAAAGGGGACTTTGGAGACAATAAGGGTATTCGACCCAATATGGCTCACGAACTTGTCAGCAAACGATGTATATACTTTGTACAAGTGGCCACTATTTTTGATAGGCAGGATATCGTGCAAGAACTTCAGTTTCAAAAAGTTATACGTTTATGCTTTGCATTTGATATTCATGTTGGGGTTTCAAAGGAAGAAATATTCAAGAGATATGAAGAGTTTGCAAAGGAAGTCAAAGAATAGGTAGAATTAGGTCCAAGGGGGAGTTTGTTGGTACACATGTCCCTAGTTCCAGTTCTAATGTACTTAAATGTTTAATGACTTTCATTTTGTTACACCGATGTAATCATTTGATATATGTAATTAAAAACTCTTGAATGAATGAATATGTGTTATTGAATGTCTTGTATCTTTATACTAATGTTTATTACACACATATTGAACTAATTATATAGGTTTGTGAATTGTATGTAGATCTCATGCGAATGGACCATGCTAATGGACCATACGCATGAACACTTCATGCTAATGGACTAGTCGTACGACTAAACCAGGAGACTGGATCAGTCGCACGATTGTGACATGAGATTGACTCAGTCGCTCGACTTGACCTTCAGTCGTGCGGATGGATCAACCGCATGCTTCAGTCGCACGACTGAACCATGCTGATGGTTCAGTCGAACGAATGAAGACTCCAAACCTATAAATACCACTTAATTTGTGGAAAAACGTAACACTTCGAGAATTCACAACCCTAGCCATCCCAGAACGTCCAAGTCGTCCCTTCCAACTTTATAGAGCGTTTCTGATCATTCCTAATCAATTCTTAACGTTTTCTAATCGTTAGTTTTGATCAGATTAACGTTCTCCCTGATTGGATCGCCAATCAAATAGGTTTCCGCACTATTTGATCTGGTTTCGCATAGATTCGGTTAGTACCAGTTTGTACTCGGTCCAAACATTTTTCCGAGGTGTAAGGGTTTCGTTAATACATCCGACCCTTCCATATATACCTATTTTAGGATGACTATTATTTTTCTCTCTTGTTACGTGCCACAACGGTCTAGAGAGAAAAGTGGGCATAGATGAGGCTAAATGTATCAATGCATTGGCAAATGTCATCATTGCGGCCTCACACCTGATAGTTGTGCAATTTTCACAATTGACAAACATTGTGAGTCTGTCTAATCACTTACTACTGTTGCATGCCCCAACTGCCTTTAGTAAGTAGCTAAGCCAGTTTCTCATTCCTTATTCATAATTACTATAAATGGGTCGTTAATTAAAATAAGGAAATAATATATCGAATATATAAATTAATTAATTTATTTTTGCTTAGAGAAAGATGTCTTCAGAAACTAATAATTCCTTCATTCTCAAGTCTATTCTTGAGAAAGAGAAACTTGATAACACCAACCTTCTCGCATGGCACCGCAATATAAGAATTGTTCTCAAGATGGCGTAATAGCTTTATGTTTTAGATAGCGTTGTTCCCAACAAGGATGAAAAAAATAGGATCGCTGCACGTATAATTGGAAAAACCAAAGCAGCACCCCATCTCGAGGAGCGTTACTTCTTTAAATGCAATAAGATGGGGCACTGAAAATGTAACTGTCCTAAGTATCTAACCAAGCTGAGGGTGAAGAAGGCTAATGGTGAAGGCACCGTGGAGATCTAATCGCAATCGTGGACCACACCTTTTAAAGCCGTGATTATTGTGTTCCTGTTCGATCTCATGTTCGTTTGTGTTCTAGCACTTATTTATTGAACCATTAGTGTCTCAAACGGTTAAATATTAATCACCAAGATATAGTTCTCATCAGTTGGTTAATAACATTCTGTTTTTGCATCATTTGTAACCCATATACTGTCAGGTTCACTTTTGGTACTTAATTTTTACTCTGCTGTGTTATCTATTATTAATATGATTAATAATCTATCAAAAACATTTTGATAAAATAACCTTGCCGAGATACCGCTGAACCCAATAGTTTTCATTAAAGTATTGTGTAAGTCTTTGTTAGTAAGTAGTTAGTAAAGAGTCTTTACTATTTGTCGATCACTAGAATAATCTTGTTTCATATCATGATCTAACAAGTGGTATAAGAGCTTTGGCTCTTGATTTGTTTAAAGGGTTCTATCAATAAATCACTTTTTTTCTTTTAATCACTCTTTTAAACACTAAAACACCTCACACTTATCACCTTCTTTAAAACGACTTTTGTTGTCATGTCTACTAAGTATGACCTGAAAATTGGTGCTCACACCAAACCTCCTATGTTCACCCCAAATGACTATGACGCTTGGAAGATTCAGATGGATGTTATTAAGTGAAATAAAGATAAAAAACTTTGGATGTTAATACGGAGTGGATGATATTTCAATTGTTCAAGTTACTGGTGAAGGAGGTGGGATGATTCCATAAGACCCCACTAAATATTTCAATGAAGCTCTGAAGAAAATATATGTAGACTTCAAACTTGTATGGCTTATCAAAATGAGCATACCAAACACCATCACCCATGGCTTTAAGAAGTTCACAATTGCATAGAAACTATGGGAAGCATTGAAGGCTAGATATGTGTTGGAGCTGTACAAGATAGTCTATATTATCAACACAGTCAAAGTCAACAAAAGTCAACGTCTCAGTCAAAGTCAACAGAAAAGTCAAATGTCGAGTTCGAGACGAAGACCCGAGTGAAGATATTGAAGATATATTATGTTGAGACTTTATTGTATTAAATATATTTTGTGTGAATAAAATATATTTTATCTTGTTTTAGTCTTGTTTAGTCAAGTTTAATAGTCTAGGGGGCTAAATGTAAATAGTAAAACTTAGTCTATACTATAAATAGGTTAATTGTAATTAGAGTTGGCTAATGGTTGCATGACCAATTGATTGAGGGATTTACTTGTAAACATGTCATTTGCAATCTATTGAAAATCAAAGGGGATTTTATTGAGTTTATCATATTTTGATTCAAGTGTGTTCAACCTGGGCTAACAATTTAGTATCAGAGCCATCTTGGATCAAATTCAGTGAAGATTTGAATATTTTGAAGCTGTTCATCAAAATTTTAGAGAGAGAAAGTGGGTTTTTAGAGAGAGAAACTGGGTTTTTAGAGAGAGAAAGTGGGTTTTTAGAGAGAGAAAGTAGATCTGAGTTCAAATTTGTTAAAATTCAACATCAACAACATCAGATCTATCACTATCTACAACATATATTGGATCTACAACTTTTATACAAGAAAAATCAAAGAAAAATTTCAGATCTGAGATTTTCTCTCACACACACTTGTGTGTGTGTTCTTGGTGTTCTGGAGGGCTTCAAATCTTCAAGGAGCGAAACTAACATCATTCTGAATGAAAGTTCAAAGTTTCCGGCGAAATTACAGCTGAAACTAGCAGTTTCGCTCGTTTTCCGGCGAAACTGTACTTTTCCGGTGAAACTGCAAATTCCGGCGAAACTATTCCGGCGAAACTACCTTCTCCGGCGAAACTGTCAACCTACGAAAATTTAAGATTTATAAAAAAGGAGCTGTGAATTACAAAACTAATCTGTGAAATTAAAAAAAAACTTCACAAATCTACCACCCAAAATCAAATCCTCAAAAACTTCACAGATTTACCACCACCGGCGGATATCCCGAACCACCACCACACAACAAAAACCAACTAAGCCATCTGTGACCGCGACCCCCATATCACCACAGGCACCCCTCCGGTCGACCACTACACCTCTCCCCATCCTAACCCTTGGTCGCATAAGTGACCTACAACTGCTTGCACAACCATCCCCTTACCACCGGCACTCTCTTGACCAAAAGCCTACCTCAGAAGCCATTAGAACCACCGATTACAACCTCACAAATCCCCTAAACGCAGAAGACAAGACCAGCTCCTGAACGAACAAAGAACGAAGCATTTTGGATTTGATTTTGCGACGGGTTTGATCGAAGAGGCAGAAGGTGATAGGAACAACTTGGTTGGGTTCCCGCCACCTTGGTTGAACGTGTCCACATACCTTGCTCATACACCTACCCTACCACTCGTGGCCGGAGATTCGACGGCGTGGCAGCAAGTCACCGGAACCCTAGGAGAATAGTTCGCCGGAACCCTTGCCGCCGCGAACTTCTCCCCTATATATCTCCTTCCTTATTGAGTTTTAGAGCAAACTGAGTCCACCATTGGATTCATGAGGTTGTATTTAGTGGGGATAGAGGTTGTTCCTGCCATAACTCGTCGGAATTTTTTTCCGGCCGCCGGAAATCTCACCGGAAAAAGGCTCGCCGGAACCCTAGAAAGGGCATCCGCCTCTTTCTCTTTTCTCTCTAGTGTCTTGTGTTTTTTTGTTGAAGTTAGAGTTAGGGTTAGGGTTTATATTTGTTAATGGGCTGAGTTGTGTAAAATAGGTTATTCTCATTGGGTTGGGCTTTCTTAAATTTGGGCTAACTATTTGGTACATAGTTAAAGATTAATTCTTGGGCTAACAAATAACAATTTGATATATGGACTAATCTTAATTGGGATGGATTTTTTTAATATATACATATATATATATATATTGTTGAGTTGGGCTCATTAAAAATCAAAGAAATAGTTCATTTTTTGAAAAACCCAAAGAAGAAATATTCAGCTTGACCCCAGTTGCTAAGATTGTATAGAGTGACATTTTAAGAAAAATATTTTCCCGGGGGAGAATTATTTTACAATTTTTGGGAAAAATATTTTTAGGGCGTTTAATTGTTCAAAATTATTAACACACTAAAAAATGGCTTTTGCAGAACTGTGTAAATCCTTCGAATCTGATAATCTCACAATTGCATAATACCGGTTTGATAATTTTGCAGCTTTAAACAATGAAAGGATGTCCGATTTTATTGATCGTTTTCTGTTGGTGGCAAGTAATCTGAAGAAGTTTGATGCCCAATTGGGAAATCATGAACAAGTTCTGTTAGTGCTTCTTTAAAGATTAACATTTTTTCTTTATGTGTCTTTTTGTCTTTTGTAATAGTATAGGGACTAGTCTTTTAATTAGTTAGTTCCTTTTGTGTTTATTGGTAGTATATATAGCTTAGACTTGTGTAGGTTAGAGAGACGAGAATCTGCTTACACTCTTTGTAATTGTCTTTACTTTATATCAATAAACTCATTGAATTTTATTGATATTGTGCTTTGATTTGATTACTTTGATTGTGTTTTTTATTAAATTGTTAACTAATATTATCACAGATCTATACATTTGATCCTATCAAATGGTATCAGAGCTGTTGGTTGAGTGAATTGAGTTTTATCAAACTTTGAAAACTCAAATTTCACTTGATTCTGTGATTAATTAGCAATTCAATTGAAATATTATGGTTTTCAGTTGTGTTTAATCATCATAAACATGAATTGAACCACAATTAGCAGTCGAATTCATCAAATTTCAGAGAATTAGTCGAAATTTAGTTCGAAAAGTGCTCAACTTTGTCGAACTAAAATTTGGAAGATTCACTGATTTGTTGTTGATAATCAAAGAAATTGAAGAAAGAAGATTGTTAATCGGCATTAAACCTACTTAATTGGAAGATTTCGATCCAATTCATCAAGTTTTGATCGATTTCAGAAAAATTGAGTTCGTTACATTCATAAGAACATGATGAATGTGACGCATGAGGGTTGGGAATCACTGAAAATTGCCCAAGTGTTTAGACGTTTGACCACTGTTCAGACGTTTTACCACTGTGTAGGCGGTTTTCAATCGGACATTTGACAACTATTGAGGAGTTTTACTACTGTTTGAGCTCAAGTAATTCTAGACGGTTCATAACTGTTTAGATGCATCAGAACTGTTTGGACGGTTGAAACTTCCAGACGTCTGACAACTGTTCAGACATTTTGCAACTGTTCAGACGTTTCTACATTAGGCGGTTTTGGAAATTTTTCTAAGGCAATCCCTTAGACGGTTCTAGTTCAAACTCAGAAGTTTCTCAACTGTTGAGACGTTTCATTACTGTTCAGGCGCATCTTCACTTAATACTTAGAATTTTTTTAAAAAAAAATCAAAAATTTAAAAATTAGAAAATTTAAAATCAACAAAAAATATAAAGATGGTGAAATCAGAAGACTCAGAAAATAGAGTTCCTAAACCGTAAAACAGAGCTGATTTCAAAAATGGGTCACTTAGATTAAAACACCATTTGAATTCCATTGACACTGATCTTTGGAAATCAATTGAAAAAGGACCATACATAACCACTGATGGGCCTAACAGGGGTTTTGTATATACTTAAGATTCTCAAGAACCCTACCCTGAAGATGGTTTACAAGGAGATGATTTGAAAAGAGTCATGAATGATATTAAAGCATACTCCTTGATATGTAAAGGACTACCTTTGGAAGTTCTTGCAAGGCTATATGGATATCAGACTGGATATACCATGTACAAAGCCTTAAAGACCATCTATGAAGGAGGAAAAGAGATCCAAAACCTCAAGAAACAAAAGCTGAAGAGGCAGTTAGAACTGTTTTAACATTTGTCTGGTGAAACAGTAAACCAGATGATGAACCCATTTGTTCAGCTTACTACTGAGATGTCAACAGCTGGCATCAAGCCTGATCTTGAAGATTTAAATCTTAGACTACTCAATGCTTTACCCTTCTCATGGAAACAAACTGTAACTTTGCTAAAGCATACTGAGAAGTTCCCAATGGATTTAGATTTGCTTACTGCCAAGATAGAGTCTGTTGAAATTGATGAAATCTCAAGGAATAATGACAGAGCAGCATCAATATCACAATATCAGTTTGTTGCATCTCCTGCAAACTCTGTTGAAAATGCTTTCATGGCAAAGAGTGAGAAGGTTCCAGAAGAAGAGGGAGACTTATTTGTTGAAGCAGGATTCTTCACTGATTCATCATTCACTAGTGTTCCTGCTTATACTTCTGAGTCTCATCCTCAATCTCCTCCTAAATATCAGAGTTCAAATGTTCAAACAGAGACTCCATCAACTAACTCTGCTAAATCTAGCAAAGTTAAAGATGTGATAAACATCCTATTAGAGGATGAAGAGTCTAAAACTGCTTTCACTGCTTTTATGGCTAGTTTTCAAGCATACCAAGGTAGCCATTTAACTCAATTAGATCTTGTTTTGCAGGATTTGTTCAAGATGGATCCTGAAGATGTTGAAGAGATGGACTTATATTGGTAGATGGTGATGATTGCATACAGAACACAAAAACACTCTTATGTCAACAGGAAGTACAAGCCCAGTGCTAACAAGACTGTTCGTTTGACAAGTCAAAGTCAAGATGTTTTAACTGTAATAGTTATGGACATTTCTCCAGAGAATGCAAAGCTCCAAGGAACAATGGAGGAAATGCTCAATCAAGTTCTGGTAATCAAAGGTTTCAACAAGCTCAGAAGACTTTCCAAAAGCCTTATCAAAGTCTTCCTATGCCTGAGCTTATAGATGAATCAAAATCAGCTGAAGAGCCCAAGAAAGCTCTTGTAGTCAGCATTAAAGATGGTTATGATTTGAGTGCATATGCTGAACTGTTCACTAATGATCAAACCTCGAGTTTGTCTCTTGTTGTAGAAATTCAGGGGGAGGACTGGTAAGAGAATAGTGATCCAAAGGTGGAAGGTGAGAATGAAGAAGATAACTATGATTGGAGTGACAAATCTGATCCCAAGGAGGATACAGATGAAGTAGCTCTAATGGCATAATCTGATCAACCCAAGGTTGACACTTCATCCTCAAAATCTGAAACCTCAACTCCTAAATTTCTTGAAATACCTTCTGAAGTGAGAGAAAAACTGTGCACTAAATCATGCTTCAAACATGTTGAATATTATCAAAGCTATTCATACAAAATTTGTGAGAAATTGAAACAAGAAGAATTAATGCACAACAAATTAAAATCTGACCATAAAACAGCAGATCAAAAGATCATCTCTCTTCAAACATCATGGAACAAAACAATAAACGAATTAGAAATTGTGTCTAAACAATTGGAAGAGATGACCAAAAATCTTGAACAGGAGAAAATAGCACATGCTGCTACTCAAATGGATCTTGCTAAAGTGAAAAGTTCAACATTGATAGTTGAGAAACTGGTGAGTGAGAGAAAAGATAAACATAAAGCAGGTTTAGGATTCACTCATGAACCTATGGCTGAATCAATAACAAACACTTTACCAGAGAACTTTAATACACATGACCATTCTCCTGAGAATAAGGCTAAACTCAAAGCCTTTAAGAACAAAAACAAAAATTCTGAAGAAGAAAAAGATAATGTGAAAGTTTTTGCTGAAAATGATCAAGAAAAGATCAAAATGGTCATCCAATCAAGATAAAATCTTATGAACCTAAATAGACAAAACAAAACACTTCTGATCAAATTCATTCTATATTAGAAGAAGTGAAAGTTCAAAGCAAAGATAAACCTAAACTTCAGGATGGAACATCAGAAGATTCCAACTCTATTAATCTAAAACAAAAAGTTAATGAAAAAGAATCTTCATCTGAAGATGTTCAATCTGAAAATAAACCAAGTTCATCAAAAGCAAAGAATCAGAGAAGAAGAAAGAAATCATCAAAAACTAAAACTGAACAAAACAAAAGTTCAGAAAATCTAAGTAATCCAACAAAGCAGACAACTAAACTCAAACCGATAAAATTTGTGTCAGTTGGTTTGTTAAACATGAACTCTCTTCATCAAAACAAAATAAGTCCTGTGAACATATCTCATTCTAATCTGAAAACAGGTTCAGACTCTAAGACTTCCGCTGTTACAAAAAGATTTGTTCCTAAGGAATTAAAGAAGGAGGTTCATGATAAAAAGATGAAAAATAATTTGTCACAAAAGCAAAAATTGACAAATCAGAAACAATAATTTAACTTTTTGATGCCAAAATTTAAAAATGAATCAAATATAGCATCAACTTCAAAAGTTAACAAGCAGTTGTTTAGTACTCCACAAAGGTACGGTGAAATATGTGATATGAAAAATCACAATACTGCTGAGTGCTTTTTCAACAAGTACTGTCATATATGTGACATGAGAAATCATTCTACAGAAGATTGTTATTTTAACAGATAATGCACTTATTGTGATGAGAAAACTCACAATACTAAAAATTGTTATTTTAGAAAGAGCTCACCTACTAGAGGATTTGCCAATTCAAACATAAGCAAAGGTTATGTTAATCCTCAGTATATGAGAAATCAATCTGATGGATTTCAATAATTAACTAACCAACCCTCTTTAGGTATGAGATCTTTTCAAAAGAATAATTTTATGAGGCCTAAACAAACTGTGCAAGACCAATTCATACCAAGATCAGTGAGAATGACTAATAAAAATATTGGTCATCAATACTCTTCAAAGACTGATCACTCAAGTGGTATGAATGTTCACAAAAATAATCCTAACAATTTTCATAACAAGATTGGTAAATTCATCAAGAACAAACCTGATTTAAATAATCTTCATTTAAACAATTTACCATTGTTGACAAATATGGAAAACCCAAGACCATCTCGGCTTGGGTAGATATCTCAACTTAGTTTTCTTGTTGTGTACGTACGCCCGAGAAGACCACACAATACATGGTATGTGGATAGCGGGTGTAGCCGGCACATGATAGGCAATCCTGCCTTGTTACAAGATTTTAAGTTAGAGGATGAAACGCGCGTCACCTTTAGTGGTGATGCTGGTGGCAAAATAACATGAGAAGGAACAGTGTCAAATGGGATAATAAGCTTCGACAAAGTCAACTTTTGTGATAAGTTAAAGGATGGAACACACTTCACAGTTGAACTTTAATCTTTTAAGTGTATCCCAAATATGTGATAAATCATACTCTGTTCTATTTGATGATTCTTTCTGTTATGTCTTAAAGCGAGGTTTTCAGATAAGCAAGGATTGGGTAATTGTTAAAGCTAAAAGGGATAGAGATGTATACAAGCTGGATATGTCTCAAGTCGATCCTTCAACAGAAACAACTTGCCTAATTGAAAAAGCATTAAATGATGAAAGCCAGCTTTGGCATAGACGTCTCGGACATTCCAACTTCAAGAACATGAACAAGCTTGTAGCAGGAAATCATGTCATTGGACTTCCATCCAAGAAGTTTGCAACGACTGCTCACTGCTCAACATGTTTGAAAGGAAAACAACACAGAGCGTCTTATAAGACCAAGCTCATAAACTCAAATTCCAAACCTCTATAGATGTTGCACATGGACCAATTTGGACCAACAAACGTCAAGAGTATTGGATGAAAATAATATTGTCTAGTTATCATTGATGACTATACAAGATTTTCATGGGTTTTCTTTCTACATGCTAAATCTGAAACGGCTGAATTACTAAAAGAATTTATCATTAAAGCTGAAAATCAACTTGAACACAAAGTAAAAATAATAAGAAGTGATAATGGAACGAAATTCAAAAATGCTAACATTGAAATGTTTTTTACATAGAAAGGGATAGCTCATCAGTTCAGTACTCCCAGAAATCCTCAACAAAATGGAGTTGCTGAAAGGAAAAATAGAACACTGATTGAAGCTGCTCGTTCTATGTTAGCCGATGCAAAGATTCCTATCACTTTCTGGGATGAAGCTATATCAACTGCATGTTTCGTTCAGAATAGAACTTTAATTGTGAAAGATAAAATGAAAACTCCTTATGAGTTAGTGTTTGGTAGGAAACCAAATATAAATTTTCTAAAATCATTTGGTTGTTCAGTTATGATTCTTAATTCAAGTGATCAGTTAGGAAAATTTGAAGCAAAATTTGATAATGGATTTTTCTTTGGATACTCATCTGTTTCAAAAGCCTATCGAGTTTATAACTCTAGGACAAATATAATTTGTGAAACATTCAATGTTAAATTTTTGGAAAATTCCTTTCCATCAGTTTCAAATGGTCCAGCTTTGTTGTTTGATTTAGATTCATTGTCAATCTCTCTTCAATCTAACTTGTTTAATCAATCGAACTTTCTTGATTCTACAGGTAAGAAGAGCTCTAGAGGAGATCTTGGATCTTTCAGTGAAGATTCAAGCCCAGATTACCCATTCTTCTCATTTGTTAACGATTCAACAATAAGATTCAATGACAATGATCAAGCTAATCAAGCTTCATATCAACATTCAGTTTCATATGATCAAGAGGGATCACAACCAATTCCTAATGATGGTAATGAGTTTATGCAACCTGAGTTAGGAACATCATCCATCTCTGGTGATGCAGTTGATACTGGTAACTTTGATTACTTTTTCAACTCATTCTAATCTGCTACATCAGCTCTCCAACCTGAATCAAACAAATCTGGACGTTAATGTTCAAGGTGATGAGATTCCAACGTCTCGTATTCACAAGAATCATCCAACATCACAGATTATTGGACCATTGAATGAGAGAACAACAAGGAGTAAATCAGACCAAGCAAACTTGTGCTTATACTCTTGTTTTCTTTCTCAAATTGTTCCTAAAAACGTTACCGAAGCGTTAAAGGACAATGGTTGGATTGAAGCAATGCAAGAAGAATTACTTCAATTCCGGAAACAAGAAGTGTGGAATTTGGTGGAATTACCTGAAGGAGAAAATGCCATAGGCACTAAATGGTTGTTTAGAAATAAAACTGATGATCGAGGGATAGTAATAAGGAACAAGGCGAGACTAGTTGCACAAGGATACACATAGGAAAAAGGAATTGACTATGATGAAGTATTTGCTCCAGTTGCAAGACTCGAATCCATTCGTGTTTTCCTGGTTTATGCATCGTTCTTGCAATTCAAGGTGTATCAAATGGATGTCAAAGGTGCATTCTTGTATGGTCCAATCACTGATGATGTGTATGTGAAGCAACCTCCAGGCTTTGAGGATGCAGAATTTCCACATCGAGTGTACAAGCTTAGCAAAGCTTTGTATGGACTTCATCAAGCACCTAGAATCTGGTATGAGACATTATCACAACACTTGATCCAATATGGATACACAAGAGGGAAAATCGATCTAACTTTATTCATAAAGAAGGATAATGATGATCTCTTATGTGTGCAAGTGTATGTTGATGATATCATATTTGGTTCTACTAGTCCAAAACTATGCAATGCATTTGAAGAAATCATGAAGTCTCATTTCCAGATGTGTTCTATAGGAGAAATCAATTTCTTCCTTGGATTGCAAGTTCAACAATCTGCAGATGGTATATTCATAAACCAAGAGAAGTTTGTTGACAAAATCTTAAAGAAATTCGAATTGCATGATTATCAGTCCATAAGAACTCCAACTGACGTAAACACCAAGATTGAGCCTGATCCTAAAGGAAAATCAGTAGACCAAACTCTATACAGATCTATGATTGTTTCTTTGATGTATCTTACTGCATCAAGACCGGACATAATGTATGTTGTATGTGTCTGTGCCAGGTATCAATCAGACCCGAAAGAATCTCACTAAATTGCTGTCAAGAGGATATTCAGGTATCTCAAAGGCAAACCAGCTTTAGGGCTTTGGTATCCTTACGAGGGTAACTTTGAGTTACATAGATATACAGATAGTGATTATGGTGGATGCTGCCAAGATAGAAAATCTACAACGGGTGGTTGTCAGTTTCTTGGTCCCCGATTAGTCTCATGGCAATGTAAGAAACAAAAAAATGTCTCTGTTTCAATTGCAGAAGCTGAGTACATAGCTACATCAGCAGGATGTTCTTAAATCCTTTGGTTGCAAAACCAACTACTGGATTATGGGTTCAATTTTCTTAAAACACCCATTTACATTGATAACACTGCTGCTATATTCATTATAGCTAATCCAGTTCAACATTCTAAAACAAAACATTTCGAAATTCGATATCATTTTCTAAGAGATAATTCTGAAAAAGGTTTAATTATTTTGATTCAAATTGCAACTGAAAAACAGTTGGCAGATCTATTTACTAAAGCTTTTCTACCAGGAAGGTTTAAGTACTTGGTGGAGTCAATTGGCCTTATTAACCATGTGTAAACCTGGTTTCTAGGTTCTTAATTTAGTTCTTTGAATCTTAACATGATCAGAACCTCCCTAAACCAAAAGGTCTTCTTAAGTGAACCTTTCAAAGTTAATTGCCTGATTGTTTTTGTGTGTGTGTGTTTTCTTTTATAGAAAAACAAAATACAAAAGTAGAAAACTCAAAAATCAAAGATAAAACAATATAAAACAAAAACTTCAAAAATAGAGTCCTTTTTGTTTGTTATTTCATTTTTAGGAATGAATATGTTTTTGCATCATGTGAGAAATGATAGTACATTAGTGAGATCAGTTGCATACTTCACTCGCTAATAAAGTCTGACATGATCAGATATGAAGTGTAGACAATATCATGCTAGTATACTGAAAAGTAAATTCTTGTGATTAAACTAAATCTTTATGCTTGTATGTGTATTCATCTAAGTACTTTTGAGTTGTATTAGCTTATCAGATTGATTGCTTGTTAAGTTACAACACTCATACCTGATGGTGATGTGACTAATCATGAGAATCGTTACAAGCATCATCTCACTTCTCTGTTATGAGTCATCATAGACTTGAAGTGCTGAGATATCCTTTGTTGTAAGTCATTGCAGACCTGGATATTCTCCTTTGATGCAAAAGATGCCAATGTGCACAACCCATTCAAATGGATGGTTAGAGTTGATCAAATGGTTATCCATGATCATTCTCTATTAAATTAAGTAATATGAGCTCTGGTTTTGCATATTTGTCAGGTAATAAGTTGAGAATGTGTGCTTACCTGCATGTCTTGATGATAGTTGATCTCTCTAAGTCTTTGTATGAGTCATATCATGTCATATCTAACTCTACCCTAATCAATCCAAGAATTAAACAAGTAAGTGAGTTGATATTTTTATCAAAAACACTCATTCTCTGTCCTTAGATCTTGTGTCTCCTTTGCTGTGATATCACTGACCTGGAACACACTTGATCAGGATTTATTCATTGTCTATGACTATTCACATTTTATTTTATTTTAATGTACTGATCTTCACTGATATGATCTCACTGCAGATAATGATTATATTATAACTATTAGAATTTCATTCTGCTTTAATTTTGATTTTATGCATGTTTTTTGTGTGCAGGCAATTTAACAATGATAAGTGTGATCTTATTATGTTACCTTGGGAAACTTCTAAGTTTTTCAAAAACTTAAAAGTTTAGGGGGAGTAACAAAAAGAAGAATTGCCTCAGAAAATCAAAATAAAAATGTTGAATTGAAAGGATGATGCTTTATGTTCAAAGTATGTGTGTGATTGATAATGTAAAATTTTGATGATGATAAAATGAACCTATATACATTTGCAAGTGGAAAAGCTTCTTTCAAATGTTGAAAACAAGAAAATTTGTTTATTTTGAGACTAAAATGAAGGGAAAATTAATTTTGAAAATTTAAATTAAATTAAAAGGGGTTAAAAGTATATAAGTTAAAATTGAGGGTCAAAAATGTTATTTTGTGAGAAAAATGTGAAAAATGACCAAGTGTTTTAAATATCATGCGTCTACATAGTGACCATAAGTCCTTTTTAGGTGTATGAAGAGTTTTTAGAATTTGTACAAGTGTTTAGACGGTTCTCATGATCCCATGCGTCTGAACAGTTGTCAACCGTCTGAGAACTTAAGAAAATTTGTACAAGTGTTAGACGGTTCTCATGATCCCATGCGTCTGAACAGTTATCAACCATCTGAGAAATCAGTCAAATTGGTTAAGTGTTAGACGGCTCATCAATCTCATGCATCTACACAGTACCAGACGGTTTGTGTAAAATGACCAAGTGTTGGACATTTTATAGATTCATGCGACTGTACAGTGCTCAACCGGCTGAACAGTTCATCCAGCTGAACAGTTCAGAACCGTCTAAACAGTTCCCAAGTGGCTGAACAGTTGTCGTGAGTCTAACCCCAAACATCTAAACAGTGCTCATCCGTCCTAAATTTTACACTTAGTATATAAAGAACACTTCTCATTTTTCCATTTTCACCCATTTCATTCAAAATTGTCATTTGTTCTTGAAACATTCATATTTGAAAGTGTATATCAGTGATTTACGAATGTAAGTTCAGTTTATAATCATCAAATTTCAAGATTTAGAGTCAAACTAGGTCAGACGGTTCTCGTCTGTTCGGACGTTTGAACCCTAAAAAGTTGAAAATTTTTGAAATTGATGAATCAATCTGAACAAAAGACCTGAAATTGATTACACATTATTGATATACATTGAATTTCGAACAGCTTGACAATTGAAACTGGTGTTTTCATGAACTTTGATTTCAGGGTGTCCATCTTCATTCAAATGAAGAAGATGAACAGTTTCAAAAATTGAAAACATATTTTTTAAATAAAAATTAATTAATAATTCATCAGAACCAAATTGAAAATTAACTTTGATCAATGTTAATTGAACTAATATGTTTTAAATCAATAATACAACAAAGTGTAAACAACATGATTTTGACAGAATTGTTATTAATTCTAGAAATTGATTAATTACACTTGATGATAAATAAAACCTAAGTGTTTTAAAACATAATAGTTCATGTATATCAATTCAAAGTTTAACAATAATCAAATCATTTAAAATTCATCATCTTAACTAAACTTGTTTGTTGTTTATGCAGATGGCAGAACTAAAGTTTGAGCCCAGGCATAATGTGGCTGCATTCTTAGATGAGGATTGTAGAGAAGCCAATGGTTATGAAGAAATGATCAGATTTTTGCTAAGGACCAAATATGTCTATGCAATGTGTGCTAGGCCAATGATTCATGCTAGACTAATTAAAAGATTTTGGAGAACAGCCGAGGTTGAATTAGATGAGGCTGGACATAAAGTGGTGAGTGCTTTTATCACAAATGATAGAATGCTTGAAGTCTTAGAGCAAGCCATTCGTATAGCTCTTAGACTTGGAGAAAATGAAGCTGAAGATCTAGTTGAATATAGATTCAATGAATGTAGGGAAGTATTTTTACAAATGGGTCATCCTGATCACTACCCAAAGAAGCAATTTTACAGAGCAAGAGTGTATAATCACTGGAAACTATTATGCTATATCTTTCAGCAGTGCATGTCCAAAAGGAGTGCTGGCTGGGATTCCTTTCCTGTGGATATTGCATCTCCAATCATTGCTTTAGCCATAAATAGGAGATTTAATATGGAAAAATGGATAATGAATGGATTCATTTTTAATCTAGAAAGGGGAAGGAGACATAAATACTTGATGTATCCTAGATTCCTTCAGCTGTTGATTAATGAAAAGAATCCTGACCTTTATGTTGATGGTGTGGAAGGGGATAAATTGCAATTAGAGCACATGTCTAAAGTGGTGCACAAAAGACTTGCTGTCATTACAGGTGCCCTAAACATTCCACTCTTTGACTACATTAGGAATGTTGCAATGGACAATGTAGACATCAATCAACAACATTTCCACTTGACTGAAGATGAGCCTATAGATCCAAGTGATCTAATTGAAGATATTATGGATGAGATGATTGCTGATTCTGATGAAGAAGATGATGATGAGGATGATGATGCTTCTGAGAGCTCATCTGAAGAAGATGATGATAGTGATTATGATGATGGTGCTGATGGTGCTGATGAAGCACATCAAACAGTTAGTAGTGAGAGAACTGTTTCTGAGCATGTTTCTAAGACCCATGACTTGGGTGAAGGAACATTTGCTGGTGTAATGCTTGTGGAAACTCAAAATGAAGCTCAAGATGAAGAGTTAGATGTAAATGAGCATGCTGAAACCACAGTGCATTATGAAGATTCACAAAATCAAACTTTTGACTTTGATTTTATGGAAGCAATGCTTTCAGAGCCTGTGTTTCAAAGTACAGCTCAAGAAGAGACTGAAGATATACCAGTTACTACAGCACAAAATGTGTCTGTACAAACTGAAGACATCTTGGATGTGGATGAGCTTGAAAAGCTAAAAGATGAAAATATTGCTCAAGAGAAAATAATTAATGATTTGAAAGAGGAAAATGAAAAGCCGAAAGAGATGAACATATCTCTTGTAAATGAGATGGAAAAGTTGAAAGAAAAAAATGAGAAATTAAAGGAAGAAAATCAGAATAAGGATGAAAAGATTGTGGTTTTTGCTAAAGACAAAGAAGATGTAATCAAGAATTTTGAAGTGATGATAAGGGATTACGATCATCTTGTAGAGAAACATAAGAAATTACTTGAAGAAACTGAAAAGTTGAAAGAAGAATTAAGTAAATCAAAGGAATCACAGAAACCAAACTCTCCAGAAGTCGAGATTGTGTCTGAAATGGTTCCTATTGATGTTGAAAAGGGTGCTGAGATGGAGAAAGGTAAGAGAAAATTAGATGAAATAAAAGCTCCAGTTTTACCTGAGTCTTCTTCAAAAGTGCAAAGGATTGAAAAGGTTGGCGAAGAAGAGGTGCAAGAAGCACAAGAGCCATTTTTTCAAGAGAAAATTGGTGCCTTAGAGGACATTGAAGAAGAATATGGTGATGAATGGTATGATGAGGTTCTTGATGATGAAGACATAGAAGAAGCTCAATTTGAAACTCATTCTTCATTCGAGCCAGTTCTAGAGCATGATGATATCCCTCAAGATTTTGAATATAGATACAATTATCTTGTGAGGATGAAGTACAATAGGGTATTTTTGTATGGGCTTACAGTATCTCAAATCAATGATGAATATGAGAAATGTATAGCTACTGAATCTGTTGCCCTAATTGACCCTAATGAGATTGTCATGGAGCATGGAGAATGGAACCGAGCTCAGGAGAGCATAAATATTGAAGAAGTTCCCAGATCAGAGCTGCACCATCCAAACCCAGACGAAATGAGCATTTTGCCTTAAGGTCTTGGTTGCAGGCTCGGAACTATGCATGGAAAAGATTGAAACGCATTCAGTCTGTTTCATTGCGAAATCTTGTTAAAAGCTTCTAACAAACAGAGAAGCAATCTAACAAAATGATCATTCTAGATACTGATAATCCTCAGTATTTGGATATCACAAAGAGAACAAGAATTTTGAAACCTCAAGAGATTAGTCAAATGGCACGGAAGTCAAGTGCTCATGAAAGGAGACAAGAGCTGATTAAATGTTTCCTAGTTCAGAAAAGCAAGTGTGTAAAGCTTCTTCTGAACAAAGACAAATTTTTGATAGTGCCAGATCGACAGGAGACTTGGTAAGAAATGTCTTACAGAAAGGACAATCCATTGCTGAATTGTTAAATGCAATGATTGCTCCTGACTTCACAAACCAAGTCAAGATAATCACATGGAAGTATGATGATATTTTTGATGCTTTCTTGATTAAAAGAGTAAATGTTGTTTGTGATGTTTATCACTTTTACTCTAGCATTATTAAACTTCCTGTGTAAGATTTAAAAGTATTAAACAAACTTTCTCTGATTAATCCATCTGGAGCCAAACGAGGAGAGATGTTTGTAGAGCTTTTGAGGAGAGGACTAGCTAGAACAAGTAATTTCCTTCAAACTCGCTGTGATCAAGAAGATAAGGAATACTTTTATATGCTAAAGAAGAACAAGAAGATAAGGGGGTTACAATCAGAAGAAGAACACTTTATGATTAAATTTTGTGATAAATATTTTGAAAAGGTAACTACCCCAGGTCTAAAACTGATAGATGGAAACCAAAAGGCCAAACCGATTCTTAGATGGTTCTATAATACAGAGACTTTTGAGCTCAAATTGGTCCGAAATCTCGAACACTGGGATGAGGACATGATTACTTTGTTTGGTGCTTTTGAGTTAAAATTACTTCATCCAAGCTATATCCCATTCCTGTCTGTTCAAAAATTTGAGAAAGTATCACCAGAGGTCGTAGAGCAAGATAAGAAATATTTTCTTTCCATTATTAATGTTATGAATACTGCTATGGAGAGAATATCTTTGAGAAAAGCTCTTGCATATGCCAATATTGTGAAGAAAGATATAAGGGATATAGAGTTCATACGTATATCAAGGAAAGGAGTATTGGAAGTATATTCGAAGGAAAGTTCAAATCCTATCGAATTATACGCCAATATTGACATCACTGGACTTTCCAAAGAAACTCTAGAACGAATGAGCCAAATGGAGATAAAAACTAATGATTCACGTCCTGAACAAGGAATTCTTGCAGGAAAATTCAAGTCAGCTATTGCAAATGCTTTGAAGGATCAAGAGCAATTCGAAAAGAAGCCAATGTTCAAAGTTAAAGAAGAACCTGAAGATTTCTTTGCAGATTAAAGATGAAAGTGCAAGACAAGAGAAGACAGAAGACTGAAGAGTTTAAGAATGAAGTTGATAAAGACTAAAGATCAAATGAAGATAAAGATAAAAGAAGAAAAAGACTGAAGCCTGAAGATTTTGAAGACCGAAGACAATGTCAATCTTAGGGGGAGTATTGTTAGTGCTTCTTTAAAGATTAACATTTTGTCTTTATGTGTCTTTTTGTCTTTTGTAATAGTATAGGGACTAGTCTTGTAATTAGTTAGTTCCTTTTTGTGTTTATTGGTAGTATATATAACTTAGACTTGTGTAGGTTAGAGAGACAAGAATCTGCTTACACTCTTTGTAATTGTCTTTGCTTTATATCAATAATCTCATTGAATTTTGTTGATATTGTGCTTTGATTTGATTACTTTGATTGTGTTTTTCATTAAGTTGTTAACTAATATCATAACAGATCTATACATTTGATCCTATCAAGTTCTGAGATTGCTTGATTCCCTCCCATCAGAACGGAGCTCAGACGGCAAGTCGATTAAACGAGATAGAGGCTTTCGGGATTACAAACTAATGGAGGTGATCAACAAACTGAAAGAAATTGAGTTGGATATCAAACGTCATGAGTACTATGAAACGACATATCTAACTCTAAAGATCACTTCAAACTCCAATGAGAAACAAGAAGAGAGATCAGATTCTGGCACCAATTCTGATGGTTTACCGAAACCTGGAATTGAAGAGGTGCAAGAGAAGCTTAAGTAGACATCAATGGGTAAAAGTGGAGCTGAGGTGAATGATGAAGTCTATGATGTTGAGAAGGAAGAGGAATGGAAGCGAAATACCAGAGTTTGCAACTGCGAGAAGGCTCTTACTGCTGAAAGAGTCATCCTGGATCTTCCATACGAGACAGTTCAGGATATGTGTTCTTCTAGTTGTAAAATTTGTTTATTTGGTGTGTATAAAGCTAATAGGTTACTTTAGATAACCAAAAGGAATTAACCATCATAAATGGGGAACTTAAAAGAATGAAGCTAACTATTTCATAAAATTAAATGAAGCTTTAAAAGAAAATGATCATTTAAAACGAACTCTTCTTGAAAGAAATGTTGAAATTAATCTTTTAAATGAAAGAGTCACCTTGGCTGAATTTGAAACAAGCAAGCTTAAAACAAAGCTTGATAGATGGACCATATCTGGAATGAAACAGGAGGAGCTACTGTGTAAACAAAGGGGAGCTAGGATTAAAACGGGAGTGGGTTGTGGTGAAAATCCATACGTCTATCCTCCTCCTAGCACCCATTGTTACTCTCCTATGCCTCAACCTCATCTATCTAATGATTTGATTGAAGCTGCAGAAACTAGTAAATGCAGGTTTTAGAAGCATCAATCTTAAAGATGTTAGAGATTTGCAGGATTCTCCTGTAGGTTTGGTATTCCTCAAGCAGGGATCTGATAAGAAGACTAATGATGATTCCACCTCTGATGCTCCAAAACCAATATCAGTTGCTTCTCCAATCTTCTTCAACAAATTCAAAATAGGTAACATTCCTTCGTTTGCTCCTGTCAGGTTTGTCAAAGAAGGAACAGTTGTCGAATCATCAGGCAATCAAAATCCTATAACCAAAGCCGACACAATAGTAGGTGTCAATCAAGATTCGTTGGAGGAAGATCTGGGTATACGAGACTGGATAAGCTCGGATGGTGAATCAAACACAGAGGACGGTGTTGGTTCCTCACAGATCGAGATATCCCCTGACATTGTCAAGTCTCAAAAGCTTCCAAAAGCTAAATCAAGACCAATACGGATCTCTTCTTGTAAGGCCCCGTTCCCGGGCACCTCACAGTTGGTCATTCACAGCATAAAACATACATGTTAATAAATTAAAGCAGCGGAATTTAATTTTAACAAAAATCCATTCATTCATTTTAAACACTGTTGCTAAGCAATACATTCTAGTTCATAAGTCACAAAATAATTAGTTGCATGAATTACAAAACAACAGTGTTGTCAAAACATAAATGGGTGTCAGTCTTGCCCGCCAAGTATCCATCCCCGTGTGCCATCCTCAGCAACCTGTTACCTGCCAACTGGAAAATACATAAAAGTCAGCGTTGCTGAGTGAGTTCTAGTTTTGTAATTAAAATACTTTACTTCTCATTCCGAAACGTTCGTTATGCATATGTGATCACACATCGTACGTACACGTAGGTAATTTTCATTGTTATCTTCATCATTCGTTCTTTAACTTTCATTTGTCAAGCATGCAAATCTCTAAGGGTCACCTCTCTTCTCTACCCTCATGGTTCCAACCCATGAGCCGACAAAGCATATCGTATCCGTCTGGTGCCCCTATGGCTCTCAGTCCATAGACCGACACCTGGTGCCCCTATGGCTCTCAGTCCATAGACCGACACCTGGTTGCCCCTATGGCTCTCTGTCCATAGACCGACAACCTCGTTGCCCCTATGGCTCTCTGTCCATAGACCGACAGCGTCTCATGCGGGGTCACGTTAACCCCGTGAGTGATCGTCACCACTCCTGCTGTAACAACTATCCCGTGACAGGTCACAAAGACACTGCCCCGTTGATCTTAAGGCAACTATGGCTCACTGTCCATAATCTACCATAAGGCTCGTAATAGGCCTAGTTACTAGAACCAAGCACCATTTCCAAGACTTCTTAACCGTCAATTCCATCTCGTGCCCCTTAGACGATGCAAGACTTTCGTTCATTCATTTACATTCCACTTCTCTTTATCATTAACCTTTCACTTTATTAATGATAATACTTCTTCGTAAGGTTCTAAACATTCTTCATCATGTCATTCCATACATAACAATATTTAAATAATAATATTGTTAACAATAATAAAATACTGATAATAGTATCAGTAATAATAAGGGTTAATCATTAATCATCATTATGTGCACAAAACATCATCATTAAATGGCCCTTGGTCAACCTCGGTCAAATCCCCGAAATCCAGATTTTCAGAAAATTTCTGAAAAAAATTCTAAGTGTTGGACATATGAGCACTGTTGGAAGCATGAGCACTGTTGGGCTTATGAGCACTGCTGGGAGTATGAGCACTGCTGGACTTTTCACCCTATACTTAGAAAAATTCTCTGGTCATACGACCACTGTTCAGATTTTTCATCTTATACTTAACTTATTTACGGGCATATGTGCACTGTTAGACTTATGAGCACTATTGGACTTATCACCTTATACTTAACTTATTTTCGGGCATATGTGCACTGTTTAGACTTATGAGTACTATTGGACTTATTACCCTGCACTTAGTTTTTCTAAGTCAAAATTTAGACTCATGAGCACTATTTGGACTTATTAGCAACCTGTTCACATATTTTTGAGCTGTTCTCAGTCCCAAACATCATGTTACCTAATTCTAAGCATTCACATACGGTTCTAAGCATGAACTTAACATATTCATAACCATACATCTTTCCAAAACATACCCGACCCACATACACATGCATATGAATATACGGGTATAATACCCAACCTTATAAAAACATAAATACATGTATTTTCCAGCCCCAAAATCATTTGAAAACATGTAAAAAAAAAGGGATCTAGAAACTCACCTTTGAAATCTCTCAGGTGTTGACTCGTTCAAAACCCCTTTTTTTTTGCTATAAATTCAACACCTTGAATTCGTTCTCTTCTTCTTCCCTTCTATAAAACCGAGAGCTTTCCGTTCTTTCTCTCTTCTTTCTGCTTTTGTTCGACAGAAGCAGGTGGAGTGTGCAAAAAGAGATGGGCAATCATACCCATTATATATTAAAATAATGGGTTTTGCACTATTTACACTTTAACCCCCTCTACTATTACTCATTTTCCTTTCCATGAAAGATAGTTTTATTTCTTTCTTATTTTATTATTTTTTTTACAAAGTTTCGGGTGTTACAAGTCCACCCCCCTTATATAGGTTTCGTCCTCGAAACCTGTTATTCCTCAAACAGATGAGGATAATGCTGCCTCATTTCCTCTTCCGTCTCCCACGTAGATTCTGATCCCTTCCTGTGCTTCCACTTTACCCGCACAAGAGGAACCACTTTATTTCTTAACTTCTTTTCTTTACGATCAATGATTGCCACTGGTTGCTCCACGTAGTTGAGCCTCTCATCAACTTCAATGTCCTCCAGTGGGACAATCATATCTTCATCAGCTAGGCATTTTCTTAGATGAGATACATGGAACGTGGGATGAATTCCACTTAACTCATCTGGCAGTTCATGTCGATAGGCTACCTCTCCTACTCGTGCTACAATCCGGAAAGGTCCTATGTATCTCGGGCTTAGCTTACCTCGTTTCCTGAATCGGATAATCCCTTTCCAGGGTGAGACCTTCAACATGACTCGGTCTCCAACCTTGAACTCTATTGGCCTTCGCCCCTTGTCAGCATACGACTTTTGCCTATCTTTCGCCGCCCTCATGAAGGCTTTGATCCTTTCCAATTTCTCAGTCGTTGCTTCAACTACCTCGACACCTCCCAGTTCCTTCTGCCCAATGTCTCCCCAACATAGGGGCGTCCTACATCTCCTACCGTATAGCATCTCGTAGGGTGGCATGCCAATACTGGCATGATAGCTATTGTTGTACGAGAATTCTGCTAACAGCAAGTGATCATCCCAACTTCCTCCAAAATCGATCACGCACGCCCGAAGCATGTCTTCGAGTGTTTGGATCGTCCTCTCAGACTGACCGTCTGTCTAAGGGTGATATGCTGTACTAATGTGTAGCCTCGTCCCCATTGCATCATGAAATCTCTTCCAAAACTTGGAGGTAAACCGGGTGTCACGATCAGACACAATAGACACCGGTACACCATGACGAGCTACAATTTCCTTGATGAAGAGATCCGCCAATCTTTCAGATGAGTACGTTTCGCGGATTGGTAGGAAGTGGGCACTCTTTGTCAAGCGGTTAACTATCACCCATATAGCATCATACCCTTTAGGGGTACGTGGTAACTTCGTGATGAAGTCCATGGTGATGTGCTCCCACTTCCACTCGGGTATATCCAACGGTTGGATCTTCCCGTAGGGCTTCTGGTGTTCCGCCTTCACTTGTAAGCAAGTCAAGCACTTACTTACGTACTCCACTACGTCGCGTTTCATACCCGGCCACCAATAGTCTTTCTTCATATCGTGGTACATTTTGGTAGCACCAGGGTGAATGGAGTATCGTGTCTTATGGGCCTCATCCATGATCTTTTCACGTAGATCCCCGTATCGAGGAATCCACATTCGCCCAAATCGAGTCTTAACACCTAGAGTGTTCTCACCCAACTCCGTCACTAGACCTCTCATCCTTTCGGAGTTAAGACGATCTTCTTTCAAAGCCTCGTCTTGAAACTCCTTAACCTGAGTCATTACATCTAAGGTCATAATTAGCTAATATGCCTTTACCCGGATCGGCTCAGGCCTTTCTTTTCGGCTAAGGGCATCGGCCACCACGTTGGCCTTGCCCGGGTGGTAATGGATTTCACAATCATAAACCTTTATCAGCTCCAACCACCGCCTCTGCCTCATGTTTAGGTCCTTCTGCTCGAAGAAGTACTTCAAGCTTTTGTGGTCCGTGAAGATGGTGCACTTCGTCCCGTATATGTAATGCCGCCAAATCTTCAACGCAAGAACCACCGCGGCTAATTCTAGATCGTGTGTGGGATAGTTGACTTCGTGGGTCTTCAGTTGTCGAGATGCATAGGCTATCACCCTTCCACGTTGCATCAACACGCAACCTAGCCCGGAATAAGATGCATATGAATAGACCACTAAGTCTTCATTCCCCTCGGGCAATGTCAAAACAGGAGCTTGTGTTAGTCTTGTCTTCAACTCCTCAAAGGCAGTCTCCTGCTCTCGACCCCACACGAATTTCACGTCCTTACGGGTCAATTTTGTCAAAGGTGAGGCTATCTTGGAGAAGTCCTGAATAAATCTCCTGTAATAGCCCGCCAATCCCAAGAAGCTACGAATCTCGGATGGCGTCTTTGGTTATTTCCATTGCATCACAGCCTCAACCTTTGCTGGGTCCACCATGATTCCCTCTGCATTTACCACGTGACCCAGAAATTGCACCTCGCGTATCCAGAAAGCACATTTGGAGAACTTAGCATACAGTTTCTCCCTTCTCAAAGTCTCCAACACTTCCCGAATGTGACCGGCATGCTCTTCTTCGCTCCTCGAATAAATCAAGATATCATCGATGAACACAATCACTGATTTATCTAACATTGGCCGACACACTCGGTTCATCAAATCCATAAAAGCAGCTGGCGCGTTAGTTAGACCAAATGACATAACGAGAAACTCATAGTGTCCATAACGCGTACGAAAAGCTGTTTTAGGAATGTCCTGCTCCTTCACCTTCAACTGGTGGTAGCCAGATCGAAGGTCTATCCTCGAAAACCAACTGGCACCCTGGAGCTGGTCGAACAAGTCATCGATTCTCGGTAACGGATACCGATTCTTTATTGTCAACTTGTTCAATTCACGGTAGTCTATACACATTCTCATGCTACCGTCCTTCTTCTTAACAAATAAGACCGGAGCACCCCAAGGAGAGATACTCGGTCTAATAAAGCCCTTGTCAAGCAACTCTTGTAGCTGCTCCATCAACTCCTTCATCTCCGTCGGAGCCAATCGGTACATCAAACAATTGGGGTGTTGATGTGTCCACATCTTTTACGCAGGCCAAATAAGCACTACATCCACGCCTCATGCACTTTCCCGCCACCGCCATCGAAATCACCTTCGGAATCGTAGTAACCCGATCACCATATATTGTCACCGGACTTCCGTCAGGCGCCGTCAGTCTAATCATTTTCTTACGACACACTATACTCGCTTCATAGGTTGCTAACCAATCCATCCCTAGTATTACATCAACTCTACCTAGGGACATCACATGTAATTTGGCAGCAAATCTTATGACCTTCTAATTCGATGGTGCAGTCTCCTATCGTTTCGGAAATCCTAAAAGACTTACCTATGGCGGTTTCTATACCAAAGAGCTTACCAATACTTCTACTCCTAGTTAGCAACTTAGCATAGAAAACAATAGAAACAAAACTCTTTCTAGCTCTGAAATCAAACAACACGGAAGATAGAGTGTGATTTACTAGACACATACCTGTCACTATATCGGGGCCTGTCCCAGCCTGCTTTGGCATTGTCGTGAAGACCCTGCGCCCTCTGCCCTTGGCTTCTTGCAATCCCTGCTTATGTGACCCCTTCCACTACAGTTGTAGCACCGTACCACCCTACACTCTCTGGCCACATGACCACGCTTCCCGCATTTGAAACAGACATAGGTCCCCCCTCTACATTCGCCAAGGTGTTCTTTGGCGCACTTACCACACTTCCTCGTCATAGCACCCGACGAAGCTGTACGCCGGTCCTCCGTCCTCGCAACCTTTTTGTTGAGGGTGGTATTGTCACGTCCAACCCGCTTTCCATGCCAGTTCTTGTCATCGCTATTCTTCATGCTGTCTTCAATAGCAGTCGTCTCCTTCACCGCCCTAATTACCTCGGTCACCATGAACGACAGAATTTCCTGTAAGGCCTGTTGGACTCCCTCCACAACAGCCTCTTTCATGGCGATCCTCAAACTAGTGCCATCATCGCTGCCCTCCAGGTAAGGGGCCTCTGGCTCTTCTAGTGCCATTTCAGCCGCCCTAGCCATGCTTCTCGTGACAAGCAGTTCAGTACCACGTTCACCACGACCCCCACCTGGCAAAACCTTAGAAGATCTACCGCTAGCCATCTTTTGACACCCACTGAAAGGTTCAAATACCAACACGATCATTCAAGGAAATAGCTCAGTTTATGTCAAGTTTAGTAAGTTTCTAATTACAGTGGCCAGTTGTGATTAGCCACTTACTTTACTCTTCATACCCCTAGCATTACCTGTCCTGACTACATTAGCATCTGAATCTAACAGTACACATAAATCAAATAACACACGCACATAATACCGGTTAACTTTTAAGGAAAGAAATACCTGATGGCACGTAGCTACTCGGGCTGACATCCCACTTTCTGTCCCATTTCCAGTCTAAGTTTAGGTTTATTTTGAAAATATTTACCCAATTCACTTAAACTTTAGCTCTGATACCAACTTGTAAGGCCCCGTTCCCGGGCACCTCACAGTTGGTCATTCACAGCATAAAACATACATGTTAATAAATTAAAGCAGCGGAATTTAATTTTAACAAAAATCCATTCATTCATTTTAAACACTGTTGCTAAGCAATACATTCCAGTTCATAAGTCACAAAATAATTAGTTACATGAATTACAAAACAACAGTGTTGTCAAAACATAAATGGGTGTCAGTCTTGCCCGCCAAGTAGCCATCCCCGTGTGCCATCCTCAGCAACCTGTTACCTGCCAACTGGAAAATACATAAAAGTCAGCGTTGCTGAGTGAGTTCTAGTTTTGTAATTAAAATACTTTATTTCTCATTCCGAAACGTTCGTTATGCATATGTGATCACACATCGTACGTACACGTAGGTAATTTTCATTGTTATCTTCATCATTCGTTCTTTAACTTTCATTCGTCAAGCATGCAAATCTCTAAGGGTCACCTCTCTTCTCTGCCCTCATGGTTCCAACCCATGAGCCGACAAAGCATATCGTATCCGTCTGGTGCCCCTATGGCTCTCAGTCCATAGACCGACACCTGGTGCCCCTATGGCTCTCAGTCCATAGACCGACACCTGGTTGCCCCTATGGCTCTCTGTCCATAGACCGACAACGTCGTTGCCCCTATGGCTCTCTGTCCATAGACCGACAACGTCTCATGCGGGGTCACGTTAACCCCGTGAGTGATCGTCACCACTCCTGCTGTAACAACTATCCCGTGACAGGTCACAAAGACACTGCCCCGTTGATCTTAAGGCAACTATGGTTCACTGTCCATAATCTACCATAAGGCTCGTAATAGGCCTAGTTACTAGAACCAAGCACCATTTCCAAGACTTCTTAACCGTCAATTCCATCTCGTGCCCCTTAGACCATGCAAGACATTCGTTCAATCATTTACGTTCCACTTCTCTTTATCATTAACCTTTCACTTTATTAATGATAATACTTCTTCGTAAGGTTCTAAACATTCTTCATCATGTCATTCCATACATAACAATATTTAAATAATAATATTGTTAACAATAATAAAATACTGATAATAGTATCAGTAATAATAAGGGTTAATCATTAATCATCATTATGTGCACAAAACATCATCATTAAATGGCCCTTGGTCAACCTCGGTCAAATCCCCGAAATCCAGATTTTCAGAAAATTTCTGAAAAAAATTCTAAGTGTTGGACATATAAGCACTGTTGGAAGCATGAGCACTGTTGGGCGTATGAGCACTGCTGGGAGTATGAGCACTGCTGGACTTTTCACCCTACACTTAGAAAAATTCTCCGGTCATACGACCACTGTTCAGATTTTTCATCTTATACTTAACTTATTTACGGGCATATGTGCACTGTTAGACTTATGAGCACTATTGGACTTATCACCTTAACTTATTTTCGGGCATATGTGCACTGTTTAGACTTATGAGTACTATTGGACTTATTACCCTGCACTTAGTTTTTCTAAGTCAAAATTTAGACTCATGAGCACTATTTGGACTTATTAGCTACCTGTTCACATATTTTTGAGCTGTTCTCAGTCCCAAACATCATGTTACCTAATTCTAACCATTCACATACGGTTCTAAGCATGAACTTAACATATTCATAACCATACATCTTTCCAAAACATACCCGACCCACATACACATGCATATGAACATACGGGTATAATACCCAACCTTATAAAAACATAAATACATGTATTTTCCAGCCCCAAAATCATTTGAAAACATGTAAAAAAAAGGGATCTAGAAACTCACCTTTGAAATCTCTCGGGTGTTGACTCGTTCAAAACCTCTTTTTTTTTGCTATAAATTCAACACCTTGAATTCGTTCTCTTCTTCTTCCCTTCTACAAAACCGAGAGCTTTCCGTTCTTTCTCTCTTCTTTCTGCTTTTGTTCGACAGAAGCAGGTGGAGTGTGCAAAAAGAGATGGGCAATCATACCCATTATATATTAAAATAATGGGTTGTTGCACTATTTACACTTTAACCCCCTCTACTATTACTCATTTTCCTTTCCATGAAAGATAGTTTTATTTCTTTCTTATTTTATTATTATTTTTTTTACAAAGTTTCGGGTGTTACACTTCTCCAACTGCAAAACAACTCAGTCAATTAGTGAAGATCTCATTCCCTCTTCAGCGCGGGAAACTTCAGAACAAGCAAGAATCTGCTACAAACTCAAAGCAATCCTCATCTCCACCTGCATCACACGGGTCTGTCAAGCATCAAAAGCCTTTCAAGGCTTGTTTTGAGTGTGGAAAAGAAGGTGATGTGGTAAAGAAGTGCCCTCAAAGACTTGCATCGAATGGTAAAGGCAAAACAAATTACTTCTCTGGATCACAGTCTACAAGGGATGTTCCAGTTGGTAAAGGCAACACGGGTTGCTTCTTTGGATCAAGAGGTAAAAAGCACACATCTTTGAATGGTTGGATGAAAAACCCTCCATCAAAATTTTTCATGTGAAGCCGGTTTCACATGATTCAAAGATGAATATGACCAGAGGTTCAAAACCAAATTCTTTTCCTTCCGGTCTTAAACAAAAAATGATTTCCAAATTTAATTCATTCAAATCCAAATTAATTGAACTGAAACAAATTTGGCAAATTAAAAAGAAGGATACAGATGTCCCTGATATTTTAACAGATTGTTTGTTAAAGCAGGTTACTTCTACCGTTGCAAAAGGAACACCCTGGACTACGATGGCCGGGGTTCCCCTTTCAAACTAATCTGTTTATGAGTGCAGGAACAATTCAGGAGGACTGTTCGTAATCTGGTTTACTGACAGAGATTGTTCCTAATTCAACCTTGAGGCGGAACAAACAGGCTAAGGTCATGGTATTTTATCCACAATCTGGATTTTTATCTGCACAATCACAGTTCTCACTTCATAATCACTGTATATTTCTTGATAATTCATTTCTTATCTTCATATCAGTGTAGTTTGGAAGACCTTCTTTGGGAAATTTTTATTTTTGTACAGTATTATAACCAAAAAAACAAAACTAAAAAAAAATTAAAAAAAATTAAAAAAAAGAAATTATATAAAAAATATACATATATAAAAAAATAGGTTTGCAAAAATAAAAATTTAAGGGGAGAGTATATCAAAATTAAAAAATATAAATGAAAAGAGAACTGGGAACTTGATTCGAGATGATTGAGAAATGATTGTAATACTTCTTGAGATACTTGTTCTTGCGAGACTTGCTCTTTATAATGAGAAATGATAGTAACTGATACTGTTATTTGATTTACATCTTATTTTTAATTGCAAATAAAAGAAAAACAATTAGTTCTTTAATGATATGCTTGGTAGACTTAGCCTGAAGAATAAAGTAGATAACAACATAATAATTTAAATTAAAATATATGCTTAAGGATGTCTGGATTTATGCAATCATTTTGGCCTGCATGAAAACTGAGTCTCGACAAAAATTGGATTGAGAATTGATCTTTCACCCACCATGATGCAAATCATATGATCTATATCTCTTTGCCATGTTTGGTGTATTTATGTGTATTGGGTTTGTGCTGATTTCCTCTGCTATACGGAAGTACTGACCTGGAGTGATGATCTCCTTTGCTGTACGATAGTACTGACCTGGAGCTATCATCGATACATGATTAAATGGTCATCTTCTTTGTTATACGTAAGTATAGACCTGGAGCTCTCACCATTTTGGTCTAAGTTGTGTCAAATCATCTAATGATGAATTCATCATAGAATATAATATTCTATTGATAATCACTTGCACACTAATGCACAAGCCTTGCTCCGTAAAGATCGTAACAAAATTCAAGAAATCCTGAGGTTAGGTGAGGGTTTTTGCCAAATGATTGTGGGGTCCTAGCATTCTAAAGTGCTTAATCGAACCTTAACAAATCATCTGCTGCTTGTGGAAAAAGATAGGGCATGGGTTTAAGTGGACAAACATATCGCAATCGTTATTGATCTGTTTGAGAATTTCAAAATCATTCGAAGACTGTGATTAGATTCAGTTATCAGTGTGATCTCATTGCTGGTCGATGATTAGTTTCATCTTTGTGCTAAAGTATATCTTGAGGATGTGATCTCATGATCGATTCAGTTCTCGGTAATTAAAAAAAATAAAAATACTCTACAAATATAAAAAAAATATATAAAAAAATAATATACATAAAATAAAATTAAAAAAATTATAATAAATTTTCATTTCAATATTCATTTAGGTCTTCCATATTATGCTATTACAATTTTATCATTTTTCATGCATTTCACAGAAATTGCGCACAAACGAACACGAGTTCGCTTGTTTTTCACACAAAGATAAACACAGGTTTATTTTGTTAAAATGAAATGATCTAATTAGAAATGTCAAGATCGTGTTTATAAATGTGTTTAAGATTTTTGCTGTAAGTGATGACCGATCATTAGTTGAGCAGTGTACCTGATCAGAGAACCTGTTCCTCAAGTTTGCAGAAGATATCGAGCTAGAAATCCTCCTACTACATCTTCTGAAGCACTCGAGATTAGAGATCTGGGAAAACTGTTCCAATATCTTCACAAAGGATGCACTGGAAAAGGGGGAGCATATAAATAGGGGGAGCTTATGAGATGAATAATCTTTCTCATCAGATTCAGAAAGCTTTAATTTGAAGATCTTTCTATGGTTGACTTCTAGGGGCTGAATTCATATGTAGACGTTGATAATGATAGACTAAGGGGGAGTATTTTTGCAGCTGTACAAGATAGTCTATATTATCAACATAGTCAAAGTCAACAAAAGTCAACGTCTCAGTCAAAGTCAACAGACAAGTCAAACGTCAAGTTCGAGACGAAGAACCGAGTGAAGATATTGAAGATATATTATGTTTGAGACTTTATTGTATTAAATATATTTTGTGTGAACAAAATATATTTTATCTTGTTTTAGTCTTGTTTTAGTCAAGTTTAATAGTCTAGGGGGCTAAATGTAAATAGTGAAAGTTAGTCTAGACTATAAATAGGTTATTTGTAATTAGAGTTGGCTAATGGTTGCATGACCAATTGATTGAGGGATTTACTTGTAAACATATCATTTGCAATCTATTGAAGATCAAAGGGGATTTTATTGAGTTTATCAAATTTTGATCTATAATCTTCATGATTTGATTCAAGTGTGTTCAACCTGGGCTAACAATATGAAGGAACTAAAGATATGAAGGAGAACAAAGAATTAAAGCAAAAATTTCAGCACTTTGGTTTAATCAGAGGGAAAACTATGACTGCTACATATCTTAGAAATATCGAGTTGCTATACTCTCTAAATGAAGCATAAGTGAAGATGGAGTATAGTGATGTTCTCATAAAGTTCTTGAAGACTTTACCCAAATCATGGATAGTCTACACCGTGTCCACTAAAAGAACTAAGAATATGAAGACTATGACTCTTGAAGATTGTACGACATTCTAAGTGCCTATCAGATAGAGAAGGACGCTAATGAATAATCTCTCGATAGATCTCCTAGCACTTCAAAGTCTTTAGCACTCATGGCCCTATTTATGTACCCTACCAATGTCATCAATTTCATCAAATTCTAATTATGGCTCATCAAGTGCCGATGATAACCTATCTTGAATCCCCAACCGGCTGAATCATCACCTTCACTACATTTGGCAGTTGGAATCAGTACTTATCAACTCAAACTTTCTCATCCAACAACTTAAACATTTGCTATTAAGTAAGCAAACTTCTTCCAATTATCTAAAGAAGATCCAGAGTGCACACATCTAGATGATCTTGAAGAGCTTGACATTAATTACCAGATAGCCGTGATTTGTTTCAGGGCTAAACAGTTTCAGTAGAGAACCAAAAGAAAATTTCAAAGCCAAAGAAAGTCTGGTTTTGGAATAGACAAGAGCGAAGTCAAATGCTTCAACTATAATCAACATGGTCACTTTGCCAAGGAATGCATAGCTCCTAAGTGTAACCTATCTTCTTCAAGCACTTCAAGTATCTAGCAACACTCAAGCTTCCAAACTCCTACCTATTTAGTTGCACAAAGAAACATAATTGCTATGGCAACTGATGAAAGCTCATTTGACTGGAATTTTCAAGTAAAAGATCTCTCACCATTTAACAATGCACTAATGGTCGGCAGTTCAATCTCTTTAGCAAAGGTAACTTTTGAACCCTACTATACACCTAAATGCATTACAAAAGTTAACATGTACAAAATTCACAATCTGGATCTATGAGTGATGTGGAATCAATTAACATTCTAAAAATTGATTTTAAAAAAATTGATAAACAAACAAACAAACATACCCAGTATATCTCACTCAAGAGCAGGGTCTGGGGATAAATTGATCAAGCTCAAAAATAAAGGATAAATTAGCTTTAGAAAATTTTTAAGCATTAAAACATCAACAAACTAGCCTGGAGACCCAGATTGTTGATCTCTTAGCAAGATTAAAATCTGCATAATGTGATTTAGAAATAGCTTAGACATATGAAGCTAATTACAATATTTAAAATGAGAACTTCAGAAAATTTGTTGCTTTTACCGAGAACTCTTAAAATCCGTATCAAACCAAGACATGTTTAGAATATTATGTTGTGAAACCACCAATGGTATACATTCCAACATACACTCCTAGGTGCAATTTGGATATGAAAGAGAAAGTGTGTGCTGATTTATCTGTGTCAAGTTAGTTGTTGACAAAGATGAAAGGAAGAAATTGGAAAGGAAGGGGAAGTGATTCAGGATGAAAAGGTACTTCCTGAATCAAATAAATAGGAAAAAAGAATAATGGAGGAGAAGATTCAACACGTAAAGCTTGTTAAAACAACAAAACAAACAAAAGAATATTCATCTTCTAAAGAATACGATAGCTGTTCATCAGGGTTAGTTTCTCATAGGATGTCTAAAGCTCAAGTGAAGAAGCAATGCACCAAGAAGACACATGATGGAAGCTATTATGCTAGCACTTTGAGAAACTCAACCTTATATTCCAAAATCAACTGATGAAGCTATGAGAATTTATAACAAGCAGATTCTGAGGAAGAAGTGCAGACTACAAACTTAGAAAAAGGATGTCTAGTGAAGAAAAGAGGGAGAAGAATCAGGAAGATAAACATTAGAAGATGAAGTCTCTAAGAAAGAAGGTAAATTTTGAGGATTTCCTTGATTATGAGCTTATTAAAAAGGGAACAAAAGAGTAGATGAAGAAAAAGATTAAGGATCTTGAAAGAAAGATCAAAATTGAAAAAAATAAAAACAAACAACAGCTCATCCGCCTAGTGTATGGAAAAGATAATCATCTGGATAAAGAATGTCACTACAATCCAATGTCATTCAAAGAAAGTACACAAGTCCAACTGAGACATCAAGATCTCTTAATAACCACTCAACTACTAACATGCCACTTAGAAAGAGTAGTGGCACATCAAAGGCCATTCAGGATAAAGCAAAGTTAAGTGCTGATAAAATGGAAAAATTAGCATCAAAGAAGAATCTCTAGAACAAGTCAGCATTGAAAAAGTCATCTATCAACAACACATCTTCAAAACAAAAAAAAGAAATTCAGCAAATCATCCAATTCATCAACAGCTAAAAGAAAAGAGATATCTGCTGAGAGGTATTCAATGAAACTCTCTACTGAGAAAAAGTGAAAAATGTCAAAGCGTCCAACCATTCTACAACTTCAAAAACCAATAAGATCCGGAGATCAAAGATATCTACTGACCATGATGAGTATGCATATGAGCCTAGACCCTAAACTAGACAAGAGCACTTCATTCAAATGAGTAAAATAAAATGCTAAAAAGAGACCTGGGTCTCCATTCATCACTAATCCATTTATACATGTGCAAGAACATCACTAACCAATGACAACATGTGATTATGGATAGTTGATGCTCTCGACACATGACATGAGACAGATCATCCTGAACTTGGAACTATGTGATGGTGAATCTGTTGCCTTTGGAAGTGATTCTAGGGGTGGATACGTTATTAGAAGAGGCACAAGTCAGTAATAGCAGGGTAAGCTTTGATAAGGTAGACTATATGAAAGAGTTAAACTATAAGTTTTACCATGAGGAATGTGAACAAACCAGGATCTCAGTTATTAGTTACTATTAATGATCTTTACATGAATTTTCAAAACAAACCTCTTAAAATTTCAAAAATTATGGAAGCATAAGTTTAAGTATTCAAAACAATTTAGTACAAAAGTAAATGCGTAAAACACATGCCTAAATACCAAAGGAAAAACGTAAAAACATAAGTAACATTGTGAAAAATGTTCACATGTTGTATGACCCATGATGTGCTCCTATATTGTTGAAGCCCTAGAAGATTAGCATTTAGTCTTTAGTTTTAAATTTTGCAATAGTATAGGGGCTTATGTGTAAATATATGTTCCTTTTGTTTCTTTGATTAGTATAAATAGGATTATATGTATTTTGTGCAGGTAGACGTTTGAACTCTCTCAATTGTACATTGTAATCCTTTACAACTACCAATAGAAACTGCTATGAATTTTTGCATCTGTTGATTACTTTGTTCATATAATTGTTAATTCCTAATTACAAACACAGAATCAATCCATTTGAACCTATCAAATGGTATCAGAGTCTTTGGTTCAGTGATTTGGAGCTTGAAACGACTTTTGAGCACCTGTGAATCACTTGAATCTGTGTTTTGATAGCAATTGTTCAATTAATTGTTGATTTCAGTTGTGTTTCATCATTTGAAACATGAATTGAATCACAATTGAGTGATTTGACACCTTCAAATCTGAATTTTCATCAGATTTGAGTGCGAACTGTTCTTCGTTGTTCGAACACAAATTTCAGTAAAATTCTGATTTTTTGTTGTTAATTGAAGGAAAATGATGTTAAAGGATTGATAATTGCTACATTCTACACTTGATTGAAGAGTTTGAGATCAATTAATCAAGTTTTTGAAAAGTTTGTTAAGATCAGGTTGTTACGAAGAGGATGAATTAGGCGTTTGGTATGTTGAAATCATCTGAAAGTTCCTAAGTGTTTAGGCGCATGAACATTGTTCAGACGCTTTAGCACTGTTTAGGCATTTCAGAGTGGGTGTTTTGACACTGTTTGTGAGCGTTTTAGCACTATTTGGAAGTTTTTCAGAAACAAAGTCCCAGGCGTTTTGGAACTGTTTAGACGCTTTATAACTGTTCAGGCTCTTCATCACTGTTTGGGCGTTTTAGAACTGTTCAGGCGTTTCTAGTTTGAGAGTTTCAGAAATACACTAAGGCATTCCCTTATACGTTTCAAATTCAAAGTGGGCGCTTCAATACTATTCAGGCGCATCAGAATCAAACTTTTCTTTCAACACTTGAAAAATTTTTCAAAATCTAAAATCCAAAAATATTGTCATTTCTTTGTTTCATTTTAAATCTAAAAACAACAAAAATAGTATATTTTCTGGAATTCAAAACTTAAACATGGTTAAGTCTGAAGATTCTAAGAATAGAGTACCAAAGTTGAAGAACAGAGCTGACTTCAAGAACTGGTCACTCATGCTGAAACATCATTTGAATTCTATTGATACTGATTTATGGAAATCATTAGAGAAAGGACCTGTAAGGCCCCGCTCACCGAGCACCCTACAGTCGGTCCTTCATTGCATATATTTTAGATAAACAGTGTGTAAACATACTTTTAGTACATGATCATAACATACGCAGCGGAATTAATAAAGAAAACATATATGCATTCTCATTCATTCATAATAGTCATTACATCATTGACACGATTACAAAATACAACTTTCTTTACACTTCCTAACCTTACTATGATTGCTGGGGAGACACATAGAAACCCGAGATTACCTAACAATCTCGTTTATTCGAATCCTCAGCAATCATAGGGGCATACTACACTATGATTGCTGCTGATGCATATTCCTCAACAATCATAGGGTCGTACAGCGACCTCTAACGAAATAAGAAAATATATTTTTCTTCATAAAGAAGATATTAAATTCAAAAATATATAAAGGAGATTTCTTGAGTAATCTCGTTGATTCAGATCCTCAAGAAATCTCGTAATGGCAGGCAACGTGACTTGTTGCGTGCGTTATGGGCCTGCAACACGTGACGTTGCAGCATTACAAAATGGAGAATGCCCTCCCAAAAGAGCTGAGTAGCCGCCTCGTGCCATCCTCAGCAACACTACCTGCGAACTGGAAAACACATAAAAGTCAGCGTTGCTGAGTGAGTTCTAGTTTTTATAATAAAACATACTTTCATTCTTATTAACCGTTCTTGCATACATGTGTTCACACATCATTCGTACACGCAGATAATATTATTATTATCTTATCATTCATTACTTACTTTCATTCGTGTACACTTCCTCATTCTCGTTTACTTTCATACATACATACTTTACATACTTCACATACTTTCGTATGTCTTTACTTTCATTCATACTTTCACTTCATACGTTCGAATCTTCATTCTGTTCATTCATTCATTTATTACTTTCGTTTCGAACGTTCATTACATTCGGTGACGTGTACACTACCCCCTTTCAACATACGTACTACTGGTGCTGGACCTGTGGTGGTTAGCCACGAACGTTGTGCACAAATGCTGATCCAGTCACCTAGGGTAGGTACAAGTACCACTTATCTTTCACTTTACTTCTGGATCAATGCCATATGCTATACCCCGAACGTTGTGCACAAATGCTGGTGCTGGACCTGTGATGATCAATCACGAACGTTGTGCACTAATGCTGATCTAGTCACCTAGGGTAAGCAGCAAGGATCCCATACATACTTCTGGTCAATCACAAAGACTGACCCCGATGTGCATCCTTCGGGGTAGCTAACCCGCACACCGTTGAGCTAACACCTGCCAGGGGTGTGCACCTCCTTCATTTTTGCTTGCAAGCCTTTATTACATTCATTCATTCGTTAATGCATGCATTCATTCATCATGTTCCTTCTTTCATTATCTTTCACTTTACGTTCTTAACACATTCGTTACATTCGTTCATTCATTCACGTAAAGTTGTTAAAAGATAAGACACATACACATAAGGAACATACATACTTACATATCATCAGTATTCACCATTTATCATGGCAACATCATACTATCATACAAACATCATACTATCATACATACATCATACTATCATACATACATCATGCATACACTTCTACATTCACTCACTTCAGCCCTGTCCGGGCGACTGAACTACCACCAGTCGCATGTCCTCCGTGCGACTGGACCATGCGATTGGGCTATCATGCGAATGGGTACTCAACCGTGCGACTGAACTTCCTTCCATACGACTAGACACTATACGACTGGGTTATATGCGACTAACTCTTAACCGTGCGACTGAACTACTCTGCGATTGAACTCATGCGACCGAAACTCTCAGTCGCATCAACTATAGTGCGATTGAGGCTCAGTCGGGCGTCTGAACCTCAGTCGGGCGATTGGACACCAACTCTCATTCATTCGGCCGAATGGCCCTTCAGTCGCATAACCCTAACTGGGTAGCGACTGGAGTTCTTCATGAACAGCAGTCGCGAACCCCCGCACCCAAACTCGTCAAAAACCCATTTTTAGCCCAAATTGACCCTCCCAAAGCTCAGGGATTCATACAAGGACATCATACAAGCATATACAAGTCCTACTTCTTACTATAAACGCATTACTCAAAATTTACCCAAATGGGTCAAACTTACACTTTTACAAAACTAGGGTTTATATGTGATTCCAGCCCCAAAATCAGTTAAAAACATGTAAATGAGGGGTCCTAGAACTCACATTGTCAGGTAGAAGTTGATGAGCTTCGAATTAGCTTGCTTCTCGACAATCGGGCAGCACCTTCCCCTCTTTCTTTCTCTTCTCGGTCTCTTTCTGCTCTCTGTCGCCCTTTGCTCTCTCTCCCCGACTGAAAATGGGGAGGGGAATGGAGCTGCTCCCCTTTTATACCCACATCTCAGTCGCATCTGGTCCAGGGGCGACTGGACCTTCAGTCGCATCAACTCTATGCGATTGGACCCCAATCGCACATGTTCCATGCGGCTCATACTCCATTCGGGCGGTTGAACTCCAATCGTGCGGTTGAGCTTCAATCGGCCGATTAGCCATGCGGTTGAACTTCAGTCGCATAAATCACAGGCGACTGAAGCTCAGTCGCATCACATGCTGAGAAGTCAAACTTTCGGGTGTTACAAGTCCACCCCCCTTATTTTAGGTTTCGTCCCCGAAACCTGTCATTCTTCGAACAATCGTGGGTAATGCTGCCTCATTTCTTCTTCAGTTTCCCACGTCGACTCGGATCCCTTCCTGTGCCGCCACTGTACACGCACAAGGGGAACCACTTTATTTCTTAACCTCTTCTCTTTGCGATCTACGATCGCCACTGGTTGCTCTACATAATTGAGCTTTTCGTCTACCTCGATATCATCCAGTGGAACGACCATGTCTTCGTCTGCCAAACATTTCCTCAGATGAGACACGTGGAAAGTCGGGTGGATTCCACTTAGTTCGTCTGGCAGATCTAACCTATAGGCCACCTCCCCTACTCGAGCAACGATTCGGAAAGGGCCTATATATCGCGGACTCAACTTACCCCGCTTCCGGAATCGAATGATCCCTTTCCAAGGTGAGACCTTCAACATAACCCGGTCTCCCACTTGGAACTCAATTGGTCTGCGTCGTTTGTCGGCATACGACTTCTGTCGGTCTTTGGCTGCCTTCATATACGCTTTGATTCTTTCGAGCTTTTCAGTCATAGCCTCTACCACTTCGACGCTTCCCAATTCTTTCTGACCAATATCACCCCAACAGACGGGGGTCCTGCATCTTCTACCGTATAACATCTCGTAAGGTGGCATGCCAATGCTAGCATGATAACTGTTGTTGTACGAGAACTCGGCTAACGGTAGATGGTCATCCCAACTTCCCCCGAAGTCGATAACACATGCTCGGAGCATGTCCTCCAAAGTCTGAATGGTCCTTTCTGACTGACCATCAGTTTGAGGATGATAAGCCGTGCTAATATGCAACCTCGTCCCCACGGCATCGTGGAATTTCTTCCAGAATTTGGATGTAAACCGGGTGTCGCGATCAGACACAATCGACACCGGTACACCATGACGAGTCACGATCTCTTTGATGAAAAGGTCAGCCAACTTCTCGGACGAATATGTCTCCCGCATCGGTAAGAAGTGAGCACTCTTCGTCAATCGATCCACAATCACCCAGATCGTATCATACACTTTAGGGGTACGTGGCAGCTTTGTGATGAAATCCATGGTGATGTGTTCCCACTTCCACTCCGGGATGTCCAAAGGTTGAATCTTTCCATACGGCTTCTGGTGCTCCGCCTTCACTTGCAAACACGTGAGGCATTTACTCACATACTCCACCACATCGCGTTTCATACCCGGCCACCAATAATCTTTCTTCATATCTTGGTACATCTTGGTGGCACCGGGATGAATGGAGTATCGAGACTTATGGACTTCATCCAGAATCTTCATTCGCAGATCCCCTAGACGAGGAATCCACATACGCCCAAACCGAGTTCTAACACCCGTCGCGTTCTCACCCAACTCCGCGACCAGACCTCTCATGCGTTCAGAGTTAAGATGTTCGTCTTTCAAAGCTTCATCTTGGAACTCTTTGACCTGTTTCATCACGTCGGAGGTCATGATTAGCTGGTACGCCTTCACTCGAATTGGCTCGGGCCTCTCCTTTCGGCTAAGGGCATCCGCAACCACGTTGGCTTTGCCCGGATGGTAATGGATCTCACAGTCATAGTCCTTTATGAGCTCCAACCATCGCCGTTGCCTCATGTTCAGATCTTTTTGCTCGAAGAAGTACTTCAAGCTTTTGTGGTCCGTGAAGATGGTACACCTCGTCCCATATAAATAGTGTCGCCAAATCTTCAACGCGAAAACCACAGCTGCTAGCTCCAAGTCATGAGTAGGGTAATTAACCTCATGAACTTTCAGCTGCCGGGATGCATAGGCTATCACCTTTCCTCTCTGCATTAATACACACCCCAACCCCGAGTAGGAGGCATCAGAATAAACCACCAAATCTTCACTCCCCTCGGGTAACGCCAATACTGGAGCTTGGGTCAATCTTGTCTTCAGTTCTTCGAATGCCTTCTCTTGTGCCTGACCCCATACAAATTTCACATCCTTTCGGGTCAACTTTGTCAGTGGAGAAGCAATTTTGGAAAAGTCCTGGATAAACCTTCGGTAGTAGCCCGCCAAGCCCAAGAAACTACGGATCTCGGACGGCGTCTTCGGAGACTTCCATTGCATCACTGCTTCCACTTTCGTCGGATCGACCATAATTCCATCCGGATTTACCACGTGACCCAAGAATTGAACTTCACGCAACCAGAATGCGCACTTGGAGAATTTAGCATACAACTTCTCCCTTCTCAACGTCTCCAAAACTTCACGAATGTGACCGGCATGCTCAGTCTCACTCCTTGAATAAATCAAGATGTCATCAATGAATACAATCACTGATTTATCCAACATCGGCCGGCACACCCTATTCATCAGGTCCATAAAAGCAGCTGGCGCGTTGGTCAAACCAAATGACATAACGAGGAACTCATAATGACCGTAGCGCGTTCGAAAAGCTGTTTTAGGGATATCCTGCTCCTTCACCTTCAGTTGATGGTAGCCTGATCGAAGATCTATACGTGAAAACCAACTAGCACCCTGAAGTTGATCAAACAAGTCGTCGATCCTCGGCAAGGGGTATCTGTTCTTTACTGTCAGCTTATTCAGCTCGCGGTAGTCGATGCACATCCTCATACTACCGTCCTTCTTCTTTACAAACAGGACCGGAGCACCCCAAGGTGAGATACTCGGTCTAATAAACCCCTTATCCAGTAGCTCTTGTAACTGCTCCATCAACTCTTTCATCTCTGTCGGGGCCAATCGGTATGGTGCCTTGGCAACAGGTTGGGCGCATGGTACTAAATCAATCTGAAACTCGATCTCTCTGTCAGGTGGCAATCCCGATAAGTCTTCCGGGAACACGTCTGGGAACTCACGCACAACCGGAACATCAGACAGTTGTGGTGCTGGCTTCTCTACATCTTTCACATAACATAAATAGGCGTTACATCCACGCCTCATACATTTCCCCGCCACTGCCATTGAGATCACCTTCGGAATCGTAGTAACCCGATCCCCATAAACTATCACTGGACTACCGTCAGGCGCTGTCAAACTGATCATCTTCTTGCGACACACAATGTTCGCCTCGAAATCTGCCAACCAATCCATCCCAAGCACCAAATCGAAACCACCTAACGTCATCACAAAGGGTTTAACTGGGAATTTGTGACCCTCCAGTTCTACATCGCAACCCTCAATTACTTCTGAAATCCTGGTGGTTTTACCTATAGCAGTCTCTACATCAAACGGTACCCCCACACGTCTACTATTAACGGGCAATTTGGCACAAAAAGCGACAGAAATGAAACTCCTACTGGCACCGGAATCAAATAATACAGAGGCTAAAGTTTGGTTCACCAGAAACGTACCGGACACTACATCAGGGTCCGTCCTCGCCTCTTCCTGCGTCATCGTGAACGCTCTGGCGCTTGCCTTCGACCCTTCACCCACTGCCTTCTTCCCGCCGGAACCCCCAGGCCTCGGCTTCTTGCAATCTTTGTTCATATGACCACTTTCCCCGCAGTTAAAGCACTTCATCGCCCTACACTCCTTAGCCATATGACCGGGCTTTCCACACTTAAAACATACATTCAGCCCCCATCTGCATTCACCACCGTGCTCTCGCCCACACTTTTCACACTTTCTCGACCCTGCACTTGTCACGACCACACGGCGATCATCAACCCGTGCCTTCTTACTACTTGTCGAAGTATCACCCCGACCAAACCTCTTTCCTTGCCACTTCCTCTCATCACTTCCCTTCTTACTGCCCTCAGATTTCACCAAAGCAGCTCGTTCATCATACAACCTCCCAGCTAAATCCACCGCCGACCTGAAAGTACTCGGTCGGGCGGAAATCAAATGCCAACGAATTTCAGATGGCAGCCCCTGAATATACCGGTTGATCTTTCGAGACACCGGCGTCACCTGCTCTGGCACCAACAGTGCCAACTCATTAAACTTAGTCGTGTACTGCTGATGGGTCATCGTCCCCGCCTCCAGCTGCAGGAACTCCCTTTCTATTCTATCCATTTACCGACGAGGACTGAATTCCTCGATCACCAGCCTTTTCAACTCAGCCCACTTCATCTTCCCTATTGCCCTGGTACCCTCGGCTTGAACCATATTTTTCCACCAGCATAAAGCCGACCCTGTGAAAGAGTGGGTAGCAAACTTCACCTTCTTGTCCTCCTGGCAGTCACTAATATCGAGGACAGCTTCCATTTCCATCACCCATTGGTGAGCATCAGTAGCAGTACCGGAGCCATCAAAAGTTGGAGGCTTGCACCTCATGAATTTCCCATAATCACAACCCCGGGCTGTCTCCCGTACCTGTTCTTCCTCTTCTTCCTCTTCATCATCAGACAATACTGTTTCTACCCCTGCCCGTTGCTGTCTACCCGAGGACCGATTCCTCCCTCGTCTATCATCCTCACGTACTGCTTTCATCACTTCTGTCATTACAGACGGTAAGATCGTCTGCATAACCTGGTGCACTTCCTCAACCACTGCCTCTTTTACCGAGGCTCTCAACTTGGCGCTTTCGTCCGTCTCTTCCTGGTGAGGAATCTCGTTCTCCTCACGAACTACTTTCTCTTTCCTAAGTCTTCCTCGCGTGATACGCGGCTCATCACCACGTTCACCATCACGGGAAGCATCAGATGATCTATCACCGACCATCTTCTATCACACTGAAAGATTAAAACACCAACACGGTCATTCAAGGAAATAGCTCAGTTTATGTCAAGTATAATAAGTCCCTAATTACAGTGGCCAGTTGTGATTAGCCACTTACTCTACTCTTCGTACCCCGAGCATCACCTATCCTGACTACATTAGTATCTCAGTCTAACAGTACACATAATTCACATCACATGCGCATATAATAACCAGTTAATCTTTAAGAAAATACCTGATGGCACGCGACTACTCAGATGGCATTCTCATTCTCCCTGTCCCATTCTCAGTTTAAGTTTAGGTTTATTATGAAAATTTACCCATTTTACTTAAACTTTTGCTCTGATACCAACTTGTAAGGCCCCGCTCACCGGGCACCCTATAGTCGGTCCTTCATTGCATATATTTTAGATAAACAATGTGTAAACATACTTTTAGTACATGATCATAACATACGCAGCGGAATTAATAAAGAAAACATATATGCATTCTCATTCATTCATAATAGTCATTACATCATTGACACGATTACAAAATACAACTTTCTTTACACTTCCTAACCTTACTATGATTGCTGGGGAGACACATAGAAACCCGAGATTACCTAACAATCTCGTTTATTCGAATCCTCAGCAATCATAGGGGCATACTACACTATGATTGCTGCTGATGCATATTCCTCAACAATCATAGGGTCGTACAGCGACCTCTAACGAAATAAGAAAATATATTTTTCTTCATAAAGAAGATATTAAATTCAAAAATATATAAAGGAGATTTCTTGAGTAATCTCGTTGATTCAGATCCTCAAGAAATCTCGTAATGGCAGGCAACGTGACTTGTTGCGTGCGTTATGGGCCCGCAACACGTGACGTTGCAGCATTACAAAATGGAGAATGCCCTCCCAAAAGAGCTGAGTAGCCGCCTCGTGCCATCCTCAGCAACACTACCTGCGAACTGGAAAACACATAAAAGTCAGCGTTGCTGAGTGAGTTCTAGTTTTTATAATAAAACATACTTTCATTCTTATTAACCGTTCTTGCATACATGTGTTCACACATCATTCGTACACGCAGATAATATTATTATTATCTTATCATTCATTACTTACTTTCATTCGTGTACACTTCCTCATTCTCGTTTACTTTCATACATACATACTTTACATACTTCACATACTTTCGTATGTCTTTACTTTCATTCATACTTTCACTTCATACGTTCGAATCTTCATTCTGTTCATTCATTCATTTATTACTTTCGTTCGAACGTTCATTACATTCGGTGACGTGTACACTACCCCCTTTCATCATACGTACTACTGGTGCTGGACCTGTGGTGGTTAGCCACGAACGTTGTGCACAAATGCTGATCCAGTCACCTAGGGTAGGTACAAGTACCACTTATCTTTCACTTTACTTCTGGATCAATGCCATATGCTATACCCCGAACGTTGTGCACAAATGCTGGTGCTGGACCTGTGATGATCAATCACGAACGTTGTGCACTAATGCTGATCCAGTCACCTAGGGTAAGCAGCAAGGATCCCATACATACTTCTGGTCAATCACAAAGACTGACCCCGATGTGCATCCTTCGGGGTAGCTAACCCGCACACCGTTGAGCTAACACCTGCCAGGGGTGTGCACCTCCTTCATTTTTGCTTGCAAGCCTTTATTACATTCATTCATTCGTTAATGCATGCATTCATTCATCATGTTCCTTCTTTCATTATCTTTCACTTTACGTTCTTAACACATTCGTTACATTCGTTCATTCATTCACGTAAAGTTGTTAAAAGATAAGACACATACACATAAGGAACATACATACTTACATATCATCAGTATTCACCATTTATCATGGCAACATCATACTATCATACAAACATCATACTATCATACATACATCATACTATCATACATACATCATGCATACACTTCTACATTCACTCACTTCAACCCTGTCCGGGCGACTGAACTACCACCAGTCGCATGTCCTCCGTGCGACTGGACCATGCGATTGGGCTATCATGCGAATGGGTACTCAACCGTGCGACTGAACTTCCTTCCATACGACTAGACACTATACGACTGGGTTATATGCGACTAACTCTTAACCGTGCGACTGAACTACTCTGCGATTGAACTCATGCGACCGAAACTCTCAGTCGCATCAACTATAGTGCGATTGAGGCTCAGTCGGGCGTCTGAACCTCAGTCGGGCGATTGGACACCAACTCTCATTCATTCGGCCGAATGTCCCTTCAGTCGCATAACCCTAACTGGGCAGCGACTGGAGTTCTTCATGAACAGCAGTCGCGAACCCCCGCACCCAAACTCGTCAAAAACCCATTTTTAGCCCAAATTGACCCTCCCAAAGCTCAGGGATTCATACAAGGACATCATACAAGCATATACAAGTCCTACTTCTTACTATAAACGCATTACTCAAAATTTACCCAAATGGGTCAAACTTACACTTTTACAAAACTAGGGTTTATATGTGATTCCAGCCCCAAAATCAGTTAAAAACATGTAAATGAGGGGTCCTAGAACTCACATTGTCAGGTAGAAGTTGATGAGCTTCGAATTAGCTTGCTTCTCGACAATCGGGCAGCACCTTCCCCTCTTTCTTTCTCTTCTCGGTCTCTTTCTGCTCTCTGTCGCCCTTTGCTCTCTCTCCCTGACTGAAAATGGGGAGGGGAATGGAGCTGCTCCCCTTTTATACCCACATCTCAGTCGCATCTGGTCCAGGGGCGACTGGACCTTCAGTCGCATCAACTCTATGCGATTGGACCCCAATCGCACATGTTCCATACGGCTCATACTCCATTCGGGCGGTTGAACTCCAATCATGCGGTTGAGCTTCAATCGGCCGATTAGCCATGCGGTTGAACTTCAGTCGCATAAATCACAGGCGACTGAAGCTCAGTCGCATCACATGCTGAGAAGTCAAACTTTCGGGTGTTACAGGACCTTACATTCCTGTCACCTCTGATGGTCCTGATAGAGGTTTTGTGTACACAAAAGATTCACAAGAACCTTATCCAGAAGATGATTTTCACGAGGATGATCTGTAGAAGGTGAAAAATAATATTAAAGCCTATTCTCTCATGTGTAAAGGGTTACCTTTGGAAGTACTACCAAGGCTTGAGAACTACCAAACTGGGTACACAATGTACAAAGCCTTGAAAATTATCTGTGAAGGAGGAAAAGAAATTCAAGATCTTAAAAGACAGAAATTAAAAAGGCAACTTGAACTGTTTGAGCATATCTCAGAACCATAAATCAGATAATGAATAGATATGTGCAACTTACAACAGAAATGTCAACTTTAGGGATTAAGAATGATCTTAAAGACCTAAATTATAGACTTCTGAATGCACTTCCATCATCTTGGAAACAAACTGTGACTTTGTTAAAGCATACTAAAAAGTTTCCTATGGATCTTGATCTCCTTATTGCTAAGATTGAGTCAGTGGAAATTGATGAAAGCTCAATAAATAATGACAGAAATGCATCAACTTCTCAATACAAGTATGTTGCTTCTCCAACAAATACCGTAGAGAATGCTTTTCTTGCCAAGGATGAATCAACTCCTGAAGATGAGGGTGATTTGTTTGTGGGAGCAGGATTCTTCACTATTACACCTGTCTACTAAACTAAACCACAACCACAGTCTCCTCCAATACCTCAAATGCCTAAATCTCAAAATAAGACTCCATATTCTAGCTCTGCTATTCCTAGCAAAGTTAAAGATGTCATAAACATCCTTTTACAGGATGAAGAGTCCAAATCTGCCTTTACAGCATTTATGGTAAGTTTTCAAGCATACAAAGGTTGTCATTTTACTCAAGTTGATTTAATTTTGCAGGATTTGTTTGAGATGGATCCTGATGATGTAGAAGAGATGGATCCTAACTGGCAGATGGTGATGATAGTTTACAGGACTTAAAAACACTCTTATGCCAACAGAAACTACAAACCAAGTGCAAACAAATTTGTTGGATTTGATAAATCAAAGTCAAGGTGTTTTAACTGTAACAGCTATGACCACTTTTCTAGAGAGTGTAAAGCTCCAAGAACACAAGGAGGAAATGGCCAAAGTAGTTCTTGATGGGGTTTTAACATGTTTATCAAAGCTTCATACAACTTGTTTATATGAAAAACGCAGCGGAGTATATGTTTTAAAACATGTTATCAAATTAATTGTTAAACCATTTTAACAAACAACCCCAACCCATGGATCTTTATACAATGCATACAATAATAAAACATAAGATAGACAAGATTCTACAACCTTTGTAGCTTCCTTAAAACCGAAAAATTAGAAGTGAAGATGATGATGTTTGTAGCTGAAACTTCAATGGAGAAGCTCTCAAGAGGCTATACCCGAAGCTTCTTCAAACACCTTGATTGCTAGGAATCCCTTGACACCTCTTTCAGCAAGCTAAACCCGTTTTTGAAAGCTGAAAGCTGCTGTTTATTTCTTCTCAAAACCGTAGGATGAAGGAGAGAATTGAGAGGAAAAGAAGTTCTTGCATGCAAGGAGATTCTTGAATGTATGGGAAAATGTCTAAGCATGCTTAAAGTTATACCCATTTACAAGACAATGAGAGGGAATCTCATGCTTGGGGCTGCTGAAAATTAAGTGGTCAATGGTCCCACTTATTTTAAACTTTAAACACAAATAAACTCATAATTCTCAAGTTTATAAAGTTTATAACTAGTTTTATAAACTTTATAAATCAAACATCTCTTTATTTGTTATTATTTAGTGATACTAAATAATGAAAACAAATAATATCTCATGAACAATTATTCACATAATAATGTTCATTTGCATAAGCAATAATTTAGAAGTCCATTTTCTAAATTGGTGTCATTATTTATTTGTATGATCTTATCCACAAATAAATTATCTATTGGTGTTTGACAAGCTTGTTATTGGGTATGACCCGACTTGGATCATATCACACTAGCCACATCAATTTCATATGTATCTTGGGCAGATCAATTCTTTCAATCTCCCACTTGCACAAGATTCATAGAAAATTGATGCAAGCAGCAAATAACGCCTAGCAACGGTTTGCTACCCCTAATGTATATGACTAAGTGCCATTCAATAACATCATCCCTTCCAAGTACCTTGCTTGAATATGATTTAGGTGAATCAATCATCTATCCTTTTGTTGCAGATGTCATGTTAAATCCAAGAGACACAGAATTGTCATTCTCTGATGATTTAACTTTAATAGGCCTTAGACATCTTACTCTCAACGAATAAGAGGAACAAATTCCATCTTGACTACATACGTCTCTCACAATCACCTCATATCATACCTGAACTTAGCCTTATGTACTGCCAATTTTTAGAACAGCAAAGTACTAAGTCAAAGTACAATACTTGGTGAATATCAAGACCCAATATGTATCTCAGGTTGAGGATACAATGATATTCGCCTTTACTCAATATCTCTTATGACTAATCACAAAGATTCCATGCAGAAATAATTGAGAGTGGGTCAGTCCAATATCTATATCCCATAGATATCAATGAACCTTGGTAGCAACCTCTTGCTTTATATTCATACCTTATGAATATCAACCAATCCAATTTCATTATAGTCTTACATTCATAATTGTTCCCACAAGTATGATCGACTACGGACGTTTAGAATAACTTATTTATTCACGGATTTAAACATGCTAAAATAGAAGAACAAATGATAATAATTATCATATAATTAAGTCAAATAACATAAGTTCTAATATCTAAATACAAAATACAACATCAAACCCAGTCACTTGAATATCTAAGTCCCATGGCACAAGCATGGCCTTCATGTTTTGCCCTTTCAAGGAGCTTTTTGAGTGGATCCGCAATGTTTTTATCAGTGTGGACTTTGCGAATACATATCTTTCCTTTTTCAACTTCATCCCTTATGTAGTTGAATCTCCGTTCAATGTGCCGAGTCTTTTGATGAGCACGAGGTTCCTTGATTTGAGCAATCGCACCCTCGTTGTCACAAAAGATCTCTAGGGGATCCTGAATGGAGGGGACTACCCCTAGATCGGCTATGAATTTCTTCAGCCATGCAGCCTCCTGTGCTGCCATTGAAGCGGCGACGTATTCAGACTCTGTAGTGGACAACGCTACGACTTCTTGCTTTGAGCTTTTCCAAGAAACAGCTCCGCCATTCAGAATAAAGATGTACCCTGATTGAGATCGTGAATCATCTCGATCAGTTTGGAAGCTCGCGTCCGTGTAACCTTTTACAACGAGATCCTCTTCACCAGATCCGTAGATCAAGAACATATCCTTGGTCCTCCTTAGGTACTTCAGAATGTTCTTGACAGCCATCCAATGACTATCACCAGGATTTTGCTGGTATCTACTTGTCATGCTTAAAGCGCATGACACGTCTGGTCTAGTGCATATCATTGCATACATGATGGATCCTATAGCAGATGCATATGGGATTGCCTTCATTCTATTTTGCTCCTCCTTTGAGCTTGGACATTGAGTCGTACTCAATATTGTCCCTCTTTGAATAGGTACACTACCTTTCTTAGAGTTTTCCATCTTGAACCTTTTCAAGATTTTGTCAATGTATGCACTTTGATTCAAACCAATCAGCCGCCTTGATCTATCCCTATAGATCTTTATTCCCAGAATATAGGCAGCTTCACCAAGATCCTTGATGGAAAAACAACTTCCAAGCCAGGTTTTTACACCTTCCAAGGTTGGGATGTCATTTCTAAATAGTAGTATGTCATCTACATACAATACTAGGAAGGTTATTATGCTCCCACTAGCCTTCTTATACACACAAGCCTCATCAGCGTTTTTGATGAAGCCAAATTTCTTTATCTCCTCATCAAAACGGTGATTCCAGCTTCTTGATGCTTGCTTCAATCCATAGATTGATTTCTTTAACTTCCATACTTTATCAGGATGTTTTGGATCGACAAAACCTTCAGGCTGAACCATATAGACATCTTCCTCAAGATATCCATTTAGGAAAGCGGTTTTGACATCCATTTGCCAAATCTCATAGTCATAATGAGCAGCTATGGCAAACAGTATCCTTATAGACTTTAGCATTGCAACAGGTGAGAAGGTTTCATCATAATCAACCCCTTGAGTTTGAGTGAAACCCTTTGCTACAAGTCTAGCTTTGTAAGTATCCAAGTTTCCATGCATATCGGTTTTCTTCTTGAAAACCCACTTACTTCCAACTACTTTGGAATTAAGAGGTGGTACGACAAGTTCCCAAACTTGATTGTCATACATGGATTGCATCTCAACGTTCATGGCTTCAAGCCATTTGTCACAATCCAAATTGGACACTGCATCATGATATGTGGTTGGTTCATCTGAATCTACCACGTAGCATCCATCCATGAAAAATCCGTATCTTTCAGGTGGATTACTAGTTCTACCACTTCTGCGAACGTTTTGTGTGTATTGATCAACCGCTTGATCATTCTCAACATCCTCATGTTGAGTGCTAGTTTCAACCAAACGTGCATCGGGCTGTGAATCTTGATCCTCCTCAAGATCCACTGTTCTACTGCTAGTTCCTTCCAAAAGGAACTTTGTTTCTAAGAACTCGCCCTTTCTGGCAACAAACACCTTTTGTTCCAGTGGGTCATAGAAATAATATCCCATAGAATCTCTAGGATATCCAACAAAGATACACTTGGTGGATCGGACATCTAATTTGTTTGGGGTGGGAGTCTTAACATAAGCCTCACAACCCCAGACCCTTAAGTATGATAGGGATGGAACTCTTCCATGCCATATCTCAAAAGGTGTCTTTTCCACCTTTTTGGTTGGGGCCATATTCAAAATACGGGCCGCGGAGAGCAAAGCGAAACCCCAAAATGATAGAGGCAATGTGCTTCTAGCCATCATAGATCGAACCATATCTAATAGGGTTCGATTCCTCCTCTCAGACACACCATTATGTTGTGGTGTTCCAGGTGGAGTGAGTTGTGAGATAATCCCACAACTCCTAAGATGATCTTGAAAAACATCACTTAGGTATTCACCGCCTCTATCGGTACGGAGAACTTTAATTGATTTGTTGAGTTGATTTTCTACTTCATTCTTGAAGATTTTGAACATTTCAAAAGCTTCATCCTTGTGCCTTAATAAGTACACATACCCATAGCGACTATAATCGTCGGTAAAGGTAATGAAGTATCTCTCACCATTCCTAGTTATTGGCTTAAAAGGACCACATACATCCGAATGTATGATGCCTAATAAATCTTTTGCCCTTTCGTTAGTTCTACTAAAGGGTGCCTTAGTCATTTTTCCTTGTAAACAAGATTCACATACATCAAATGAATCACATTCATTTGTTTTTAAAAGACCATTCTTTTGAAGCGTTTGTATACGTTTCTTGTTTATATGACCAAGACGGCAATGCCAAAGGTAGGTATCACTCAAATCTAATTTGAGTCTTTTGGTGGTTGCTTGGTATATAGAGCTATCATATGTTGCGTTTTCATGAACTAATTCATAAATACCATTACAAGGTATAGCCTTAAAATAAAATACATGATTTAAAGAAACATGAATATCATTGTCAACAAACTTGAAATCATAATCATATTGTCTTAAACGGGAAACAGAAATTATGTTCCTAGTCAAGCTAGGAGCATATAATACATTATTTAAAATAACTTCCAAACCACTTGGAAGCTTCAAAATGTAGTCTCCTTGGGCTTCCACATGAACCTTTGCACCATTGCCCATGAAGAGACTTATTTCCCCTTTAGCATAATGCTCATTTCTTCTGAACCCCTGCAACAAATTACAAATGTGAGTTCCACATCCGGTATCTAATACCCATGTGTTAGAAGAAATAACATTCAGCTCAACATGTATCATGTAAATTATACCTGAGGTTTGCCCCGCATCCCTCTTTTCTCTCAACTCTTTGAGATAGACTGGACAATTTCTCATCCAATGCCCTATCTCACCACATTTGAAGCATGGTTCGTTCACGGCAACCTTTTGCTTCTTCTCCTTAGGCTTTGGAGGTTGCGCCCTAACAGCCTTCTTCCCCTTTCCCCAAACTTGCCCCTTTCCTTTGGCACCAGTCGCCTTAGGAGGGGTTAGAGACTTTCTCTTTTTCCCACCTTCATTTATGGTGAGAACGGGTAAAACTCTCTTACCCATTCCCGCCTCAGCTGATTTGAGCATAGAATGAAGTTCATTTATGCTCTTGTCCCATCCGTTCATGTTGTAGTTCATGACGAATGCCTCAAACCTTTTAGTCAGGCCATTAAGGATCAAATCCGTGGCCAACTCTTTTGAGACGGGACAGTTCAGCCTTTCAAGGCGGTCGATGTGGCTTTTCATCTTAAGAACATAAGATGAAACTGATTGGGATTCCTCCATCCGACATGCATTAAGCGCTTGAACCGTTTCGTAGCGCTCCACTCTAGCTTGTTGCTGGAACGTTTCCCGCAATTGAGTGATCATGTCATAAGCTCCATGGAGCTCATACTCCTTTTGGAGTTCGGGTGTCATACTTGCTAACATTAGGCAAGAGACTTGGACGGAGTCTTCCACATATCTAACCCAATCATTGTACGCTTCCACATCTTCCTCGTCAGGTTCATCGGGGATGGGGTCATCAAGGATGTAGGCCCGCTTTTCTTGTTTGAGAACAATTCTCAAGTTGCGGTACCAATCCATGAAATTGTTAGGTGTTAGACGATCCCTTTGAAGGATCGCCCTTAGGGATTGGTTGTTTTGGTTTGGTACATCATTATTAGTGTTGTTGTTGTCGGCCATCTACAAGATTTTACAAAGTTCTATTAGTAATCGTTGATATAATTATATTTCATTTATCAATACCCTTTATGTCTCATAGACCATTAATAAATAAAATTTTAGAATCCAACGTTATATTTAAATATTGGTTAGGTGACCTTTATCCCATTATTTAAATAAACAAGGTAGTCATAAATGACAATTACAACCTATTGTAACTTCTAGTGGTATGGGATCGTTTGAACATCTCATGTTTATAACGGCATGTTTATCCCATCAACACCTTTTATAAAATATATTTTAGGTGATCCATTCAATATATTTTACAAATCAAGTCGTCCTACTTACACACACGTGTGAGTTTACTATATAAGTGGTTAGGTGACCTTTATCCCACAAACATGGTATTCTCACCTCAAGTTACAAGTTCCTTCAAAGTGGTTAGGTGACCTTTATCCCACTAAGAGTTAGCAAGTAACCTAAGTGTTGTGTAAAAGGATGGTGTTTAACTTGTTTTTCAAAAGGGATTTATAATTTGACAATTCTTGTTTAGAAAAGTCTATGTACCATATGATTGTATGCATTCAACCATATGGTACCCTATTGGTTCTTTTAAATAAAACCCATTTTATTTTGTAAACCATTAACTCCTTTTATAGAAATATTCTATTTATGCTTAATGATTTGAGAACCAATTACTTGTTTATTGTTTGTTTTAGTTGACGGTTTGTTAATCACATCCAAATATTCAAAACAAACATCATCATATGCATTCAACCAAACATAAACAAAACAAGTCATATATGCATAACAAAGCATACTAAGTTGATCACACTTGTTTAGCCAAAACAAGTGTGTCAAGTCTTGATCTTGAGCTTCCTTACAAGATATGTATCCTAATACATTTTTCTAGTAAAGATAAACTCCTAATCTATTTATTACAAACCATATGAATAAATAAATTACAAGACTAGACTTGAAACAAAAATTAAATTATTACATGCCCAAATGAATATAACTAGACAACCAATTTAACCAATCAATCCATATGGTCAAGGCTTTGTTATGCATGATCAACAAACAACATTTTAAATCACATCATAGCTCACGGTTTTGAGCAGCCCCCTTTGACCCATTTTCTTGGCCAACATTAACCAAGAACATATGGGTTTTGTCCAAACAAGCAAACATTTTATGATCTAGATTTTTAAAGATCATTACATGCATAAAGTAAGATCTTTAAAACATCAAAAAGGGGACATTTTTCAGCACTTTAACTCACGGTTTTGTGGTGTCAAGCACCCAAAAAACGTGAATTAGTTAGTGTAATATATGTATGCATATGTATAAGTGGCTCTAGATGCCATTGATGGGGTTTTAACATGTTTATCAAAGCTTCATACAACTTGTTTATATGAAAAACGCAGCGGAGTATATGTTTTAAAACATGTTATCAAATTAATTGTTAAACCATTTTAACAAACAACCCCAACCCATGGATCTTTATACAATGCATACAATAATAAAACATAAGATAGACAAGATTCTACAACCTTTGTAGCTTCCTTAAAACCGAAAATTAGAAGTGAAGATGATGATGTTTGTAGCTGAAACTTCAATGGAGAAGCTCTCAAGAGGCTATACCCGAAGCTTCTTCAAACACCTTGATTGCTAGGAATCCCTTGACACCTCTTTCAGCAAGCTAAAACCCGTTTTTGAAAGCTGAAAGCTGCTGTTTATTTCTTCTCAAAACCGTAGGATGAAGGAGAGAATTGAGAGGAAAAGAAGTTCTTGCATGCAAGGAGATTCTTGAATGTATGGGAAAATGTCTAAGCATGCTTAAAGTTATACCCATTTACAAGACAATGAGAGGGAATCTCATGCTTGGGGCTGCCGAAAATTAAGTGGTCAATGGTCCCACTTATTTTAAACTTTAAACACAAATAAACTCATAATTCTCAAGTTTATAAAGTTTATAACTAGTTTTATAAACTTTATAAATCAAACATCCCTTTATTTGTTATTATTTAGTGATACTAAATAATGAAAACAAATAATATCTCATGAACAATTATTCACATAATAATGTTCATTTGCATAAGCAATAATTTAGAAGTCCATTTTCTAAATTGGTGTCATTATTTATTTGTATGATCTTATCCACAAATAAATTATCTATTGGTGTTTGACAAGCTTGTTATTGGGTATGACCCGACTTGGATCATATCACACTAGCCACATCAATTTCATATGTATCTTGGGCAGATCAATTCTTTCAGTTCTAACAGTCAGAAATATCATTAATAGACTCATAAGACATTTCAAAAGACTTATCAAAGCCTACAATGCCAGAACTAAAAGAAGAAAAGAACATTGAAGAACCAAAGAAAGCATTAATTGTAAGCATCAAGGATGGTTACGATTGGAGTGCTTATGTAGAATAGTTTACAGCTGATCTTACTTCTGGTCTAGCACTGATTGCTGAGATGAACGATAAAGACTGGTCTGAAGACAAAGATCCAAAGACAGAAGGTGAATTAGACACTAAGGTAGACTATGACTGGAGTGACAAAGCTGACCCAAAGGAAAATTCTGAAGAAGTTGCTCTTATGGCACAGTCTGAACAACCAAAGGTTGTGAACTCATCATCTGACACCGAGTCTTCAAATTCTTACCCAGAAATCCCAGTGGAAGTAAGGGAGAAAATGTGCACCAAAGCATGCTTTGAAAAAGTAGAACACTAAAGAACATACTCGTTCAAAATATGTAATAAAGTTAAACAAGAAGAGTCAATGCACAATAAGCTAAAAACTGATCATAAAATTTCTAATGATAAAATCATATCTCTTCAAGCTTCTTGGAACAAAACTTTAAAAGAACTAGAACTTGTAAAGAAACAACTTGAAGAGATGACAAAAATTCTTGAACAAGAGAAATTGGCACATGCAACAACTCAAATTGACTTAGCCGAAGTGAAAAGCTCAAGACAATTGTTGAGCAATTGGAGAATGGAAGGAAAGTAAAGATAAAGCAGGATTAGGATCACACATGAACCTATGCCTGAATCTATTACAAATACCTTACCAAAAAGTTTTAATACCCATGATCATTCACCAGAGAATAAAGCTAAGCTTAAAGAATTTAAGAAAAGAAAAGGAATAGTCAATCAAATGTCGAGAGTGAAATCAAAAAGATAAACATTGAAATATTTGAGGAGAAAGATTCAGAAAAGATAAAGAATGGTCATCTTATGAACCGCGACAAACGAACAAAAAACTCTTTGTACCAAAAAGTGAGAGTGTTATTGAACAGAGTGAACCTGAACAAAAGGTTGAAAAGGCTAATAATATCATAACAAAATGAAGGGAAAATGTGAAGAAGAGAAATCAGACACTTCATGTTCTGATTATTTAAGCTCAAATGAATTAAATCAAAACAAAGATTGTGAAAAAGAATCTTCTCAAAATTCAATCAAAATCCAAAGCACTAAAACTACATCAAGAACAAGAAATCAAAGAAGAAGAAAAGCTGATAAAGCTAAAAAGTCTAAACCAATGAATCAATTAATTCAACTTAAACCAGTGAAGTTTGTGTCAGCATGAACGTTTGACATGAACACAATCTCTGAAACAACATCTAAACCTAAGATCAAATCTAACTCTGATCTGAAAATAGGTTGACATCCTAAGTCTTCTGCTGTTCATAAAAGATTTGTATCTAAGTGTAACACCCGGAAGTTTGACTTTTGGAGTGGTATGCGACTGAGTCTCAGTCGCATGTGATTCGTACGACTGGAGGTCCAGTCGCATGGTGTTCGAACGCACAACTGAAGGACGATTGAAGCTCAACCGAACGAATGGAGTTCAATCGCACGACTGAAGGTTCAACCGCATGGGACTCATGCGACTGGAGGTCCAGTCGCATGGTGTTCATGCGACTAAAGGTCCAGCCGCCCCTGGACCAGATGCGACTGGGCTGTAGGTATAAAAGAGAAGCAGCTCTCTTCTCCTCCCAACACTTACATTTTTAGTCGGGAGAAAGGGCAGAGAGCGGGAGAACAGCGAAAGAAGAGAAAGAAAGGGAGAACGTGGTGATTTGGGCACGGGATTTGTCGAGAAGCTAGCCAAGTCGAATCTCTTCAACTCCTACCTGTTAATGTGAGTTCTAGAACCCCTCATTTACACGTTTTCAAACGATTTTGGGGCTGGATCACATATAAACCCTATTTTTGAAATAGTATATGTTTGACCCATTTGGGTGAGATTTTGAGTAATGTGTTTATAGTATGAATTGGGACTTGTATATGCTTGTATGATGTCTTAGTATGAATCCCTGAGGTTTAGGAGGGCTAATATGGGCTAGAAATGAGTTTGGAAGGGTTTGAGACCCGTAGGTCGCTGCTGCAGTTCGTGATGAACTCCAGTCGCTGCCCAGTTAGGGTTATGTGACTGGAGGGCCAGTCGCACGACTGGAGGAAAACGGATGTTCAATCGTACGATTGAGGTTCAGTCGTACGGATGGGGCTCAATCGCCCGACAGACCATACGACTGAGGGATTCGGTCGCTTAGGTCCATTCGCATGATAGTTTAGTCGCACGTATGAGGTTAATCGCCTAACAGTCCATTCGCTAAGAGTCCATTCGTACGATAGGTGGTTCAATCGCACGAATGTAAGTCCAGTCGCCTGATTGCCCAGTCGCATGACCCAGTCGTATAGGGGCTATGCGACTGTGGTATGTTCAATCGCCCACATAGGGCTGATGTGAATGGGGATGCAGGCGTAGATACGAAGTGAATATGATAAGTATGATGAGGCCCTATATGATGATAATGATTGATGAATAGTATATTTTTATGTTCCTTATGGTTATGTATGTTTATCTTTCCGAAACTTTACGAATAATGAGAATGAATGAATGAATGAAGTATTATGTAATGTAAAGTGAAAGATAATGAAAGAGGAACACGATGATGAATGCATGTATTAACGAATGAACGAAAAGAGGAATGATGATGAATACATGCATTAACGAATGAACAAGTTATGTCTTGCAAGCATTGAATAAGTAGATTGGTCCTTCTTTGTGATTGACCATGGTCATGGTACCTCTACCGCTTACCTCTAGTACTGTGGCATACGCATAGATTCACGGCCCAGTAGCTAAGGCTTCTGTGGCAATACGCTCTATTGATTCACGGCCCAGTAGCTAAGACGGTTCGGGGTATAGCATATAGTATTGGTACATCAGAATTCAATGTGCAAGTAAGTATGAAACGGGATCCTTGTCATTCGACCACAGTAATCATAGTCGAGTGCTATGAAGTGGGTAAAGCCTGACAGGATTCATATGAGCAGTTAAAGATAACGATGTATAACGAATGATGAAGATAATAATGAATATTACCTCTATGTACGTATGAATGAACGTAAAGAATGTATGCACGAACGTGAAGGAGAAAGATGAATGGTACACAAATGAAAGTTAACGAACGAACGATGATAATAGTGACAATATTATCTAAGTTTACGTATGATGTATGATCGCATGTATGACAGGACACTTTTAACAAGTAAAAGTATGATTTATTATAAAACTAGAACTCACTCAGCAACGCTGACTTTTTATGTGTTTCCAGTTGGCAGGTAGTGTTGCTGGGATGGCACGAGGCGACTACTCAGTTCGTGGGGGACGGCATTCTCCTTTTGATTATGCTGCCACATCATGTGTTGTGGGCCCGTAATGCACGCAACACATCATGTTGCATGCAAGTGTGAGATTTCTTGAGAATCCTGATAAACGGGATTACTTAAGGAATCTCCTTTATGATGAAAAAGATATTTTTGAACTTAATATCTTCTATTAGAGGTCACTGTATATGACCCTATGATTGTTGAGGAATCACGTGACGGGGATTACTTATGAAATCCTCGGTTTCATATGCTTCAGCAGCAATCATAGTAAAGATAGGCAAAGTAGAGAAAGCTTGTATTTTGTAATCAGGTTAACGATGTAATGCACTGTAAAAGCTTTCATGATGAAATGAGAATGACCTTTTAATAAGTCCGCTGCGTTATTATATTATGTTTATATTAAATCTATGTTTTACGTGTGATGATGACCAACTGTGAGGTGCCTGGGAACGGGGCCTTACAAGTTGGTATCAGAGCCAAAGTTTAAGTGAAACGGGTAAATTTTCGTAATAAACCTAAACTTAAACTGAAAATGGGATAGAAAGGAAGAGGATGCCATCTGAGTAGTTGCGTGCCATCAGGTATTTTTATTAAAGTTAATCATGATTACGTGCGCATGATATGTGATGATGTGTACTGTTAGACTTAGATACTAATGTAGTCAGGACAGGTAATGCTCGGGGTACGAAGAGTACAGTAAGTGGCTAATCGCAACTGGCCACTGTAATTAGGGACTTACTATACTTAACATAAACTGAGCTATTTCCTTGAATGACCGTGTTGGTGTTTGAATCTTTCAGTGTGATAGAAGATGGTCGGTGGTAGATCATCTAAAGCTTCCCGTGGTGGTGGACGTGGTGCTGAACCGCGTAACACGTGAGGAAGACCTAGGACAGAGAAAGTAGTTCATGAGGAAAACGAGATTCCTCATCAGGAGGAGGCAGACGAAAGCGCAAATTTGAGAGCCTCGGTAAAAGAGGCAGTGGTCGAGGAAGTGCACCAGGTCATGCAGACGATCTTACCGTCTGTAGTGACCGAAGTGATAAAGGCAGTACGTGAAGACGAGAGGCGAGGGAGGAATCGGTCCTCAGGTAGACAGCAACAGACGGAAGCAGAAACGGTACTATCTGATGATGAAGAGGGAGAGGAAGAAGAGTAGGTACGGGAGACAGCCCGGGGTTGTAACTACGAGGCATTTATGAGGTGCAAGCCCCCGACTTTTGATGGTTCTGGTACGGCTGCGGATGCTCACCAATGGGTGAGAGAAATGGAGGCGGTCCTCGATATTAGTGATTGCCAAGAGGACAAGAAGGTGAAGTTTGCTACCCACTCCTTTACGGGGACGGCTTTGTGCTGGTGGGACAATATTGTCCAGGCCGAGGGTAGCAGGGCCATTGGGAAGATGAAGTGGTCTGAGTTGAAGAAAATGGTGATCGAGGAGTTCAGTCCTCGTCGGGAGATGGACAGAGTTGAGAGAGAGTTCCTTCAGTTGGAGGCGGGGATGATGACCCACCAACAATACACCACCAAGTTTAACGACATGGCACGGTTGGTGCCAGAGCAGGTGACGCCGGTGTCTCGAAAGATCAACCGGTACATTCAGGGGCTGCCAGCTAAAATTCGTTGGCATTTGATTTCTGCTCGACCGAGCACTTTCAGGTCGGCAGTGGATTTGGCGGGAAGGTTATACGATGAACGGGCTGCGTTGGTAAAGGCTAAGGGTAGTAAGATTTGGTCGAGGTGATACTTCGACGAGCAACAAGAAGGCAAGGGTGGATGACCGCCGTGTGGTCATGTCTGGTGCTGGGGTGAGGAAGTGTGGTAAGTGTGGAAGGGAGCACTCAGGGGAGTGCAAGTGGGGATCCAACATCTGTTTCAGGTGCGGGAAGACAGGGCATGTGTCAAAGGATTGCCGGATGGGCAAGTGTTTTAACTGTGGGGAAAGTGGTCATATGAGCAGAGACTGTAAGAAGCCGAGGGCTGAGGCTTCAGGGGTTAAGAAGACGGGAAGTGAAGGTCTGAGAGCAAGCGCCAGGGCATTCACAATGATGCAGGAAGAGGCTAGGACGGACCCCGATGTAGTGTCCGGTATGTTTCTGGTGAACCAAACTCTAGCCTCTGTATTATTTGATTCGGGTGCCAATAGGAGTTTTATTTCTGCTGTTTTTTGTGCCAAATTACTCGTTAGTAGTAGACGTGTGGATATACCGTTTGATGTAGAGACTGCTATAGGTAAAACTACCAGGATTTCCGAGGTAATAGAGGGTTGTGATGTGGAATTAGAGGGCCACAAATTTCCGGTTAGGCCGTTTGCAATGACGTTGGGTGGTTTCGATTTGGTGCTCGGAATGGATTGGTTGGCGGATTTTGAGGCGAACATTGTGTGTCGCAAGAAGATGATCAGTTTGACAGCGCCCGACAGTAGTTCCGTGACAGTTTATGGGGATCGGCTTACTACGATTCCGAAGGTGATCTCGATGGCAGTGGCGGGGAAATGTATGAGGCGGGGATGTAGCGCCTTCTTATGTTATGTAAAAGATGTAGAAACGCCAACACCATGACTGTATGATGTTCCGGTTGTGCGTGAGTTCCCAGATGTATTCCCGGAAGACTTATCGGGATTGCCACCTGACAGAGAGATCGAGTTCCAGAAAGATCTCATACCAGGCGCCCAACCTGTTGCCAAAACACTGTATCGATTGGCCCCGACAGAGATGAAAGAGTTGATGGAGCAGTTACAAGAGCTGCTAGATAAGGGGTTTATTCGACCGAGTATCTCACCTTGGGGTGCTCCGGTCCTGTTGGTAAAGAAGAAGGACAGAAGTATGAGAATGTGCATCGACTACCGCGAGCTGAATAAGTTGACGGTAAAGAACAGATACCCCTTGCCGAGGATCGACGACTTGTTTGATCAACTTCAGGGTGCTAGTTGGTTTTCACTAATAGATCTTCGATCAGGCTACCATCAACTGAAGGTGAAGGAGCAGGATATCCCTAAAACAGCTTTTCGTACACGCTACGGTCACTATGAGTTCCTCGTCATGTCTTTTGGTTTGACCAATGCGCCAGCTGCTTTTATGGATCTGATGAACAGGGTGTGCCGGCCAATGTTGGATAAATCAGTGATTGTGTTCATCGATGATATCTTGATTTATTCGAAGAACGAAGAAGAGCATGCCGGTCACGTCCGGGAAGTGTTGGAGACTTTGAGAAGGGAGAAACTATATGCTAAGTTCTCCAAATGTATTTTCTGGCTACGCGAAGTTCAGTTCTTGGGTCACGTGGTAAATCCGGATGGAATTATGGTTGATCCGGCAAAGGTGGAAGCGGTGATGCAATGGAAGTCTCCAAAGACGCCATCTGAGATCCGAAGTTTCTTGGGTCTGGCGGGCTACTACCGAAGGTTTATCCAAGACTTTCCAAAAATCACTTCTCCACTAACCAAGTTGACCCGGAAAGACGTGAAATTTATATGGGGTCAAGCTCAAGAAAAGGCGTTTGAAGAACTGAAGACAAGATTGACCCAAGCTCCTGTTCTGTCATTACCCGAGAGAAGCGAAGATCTGGTGGTTTACTCTGATGCTTCTTATCCGGGATTGGGATGCGTGTTGATGCAGAGGGGAAAGGTTATAGCTTATGCATCCCGACAGTTGAAAGTTCATGAGGTTAAGTACCCTACTCATGACTTGGAGCTAGCAGCTGTGGTCTTTGCATTGAAGATTTGGAGGCACTATCTCTACGGAACGAAGTGCACCATCTTTACCGACCACAAGAGCTTGAAGTATTTCTTCGAGCAAAAAGATCTGAATATGAGGCAACGGCGATGGTTGGAGCTTATAAAAGATTATGATTGTGAGATCCATTACCATCCGGGCAAAGCCAACGTGGTGGCGGATGCCCTTAGCCGAAAAGAGAGGCCCGAACCAATTCGCGTGAAGGCGTACCAGCTAATCATGACCTCCGACGTGATGAAACAGGTCAAAGAGTTCCAAGATGAGGCTTTGAAAGACGAACATCTTAACTCTGAACGAATGAGAGGCTTGGTTGGGGAGTTGGGTGAGAACACAACTGGAGTTAGAACCCGGTTTGGGCGTATGTGGATTCCTCGTCTTGGGGATCTGCGAATGAGGATTATGGATGAAGCTCATAAGTCTCGATACTCCATTCATCCCGGTGCTACCAAGATGTACCAAGACATGAAGAAAGATTACTGGTGGCCGGGTATGAAACGTGACGTGGTGGAGTATGTGAGTAAGTGCCTTACTTGTCTGCAAGTGAAGGCAGAGCACCAGAAGCCGTATGGAAAGATTAAATCTTTGGATATACCGGAGTGGAAGTGGGAGCACATCACCATGGATTTTATCACAAAACTGCCACGTACCCCGAAAGGGTATGATACGATCTGGGTGATTGTGGATCGTCTGACGAAGAGTGCTCACTTCTTACCGATGCGCGAGACATATTCGTCCGAAAGGTTGGCCGATCTTTTCATCAAAGAGATTGTGACTCATCATGGTGTACCGGTGTCGATTGTATCTGATCGCGACACCCGGTTTACATCCAAATTCTGAAAGAAATTCCACGACGCTATGGGGACGAGGTTACATATTAGCACGGCTTATCATCCTCAAACCGATGGTCAGTCTGAAAGGACCATTCAGACTTTGGAGGACATGCTTCGGGCAGGTGTTATTGACTTCGGGGGAAGTTGGGATGACCACCTACCGTTAGCCGAATTCTCATACAATAACAGCTATCACGCCAGTATTGGCATGCCACCCAATGAGATGCTATACGGTAGGAGATGCAGGACACCCGTCTGTTGGGGTGATATTGGTCAGAAAGAATTGGGAAGCGTCGAAGTGATCGAGGCTACGACTAAAAAGCTCGAAAAGATCAAAGCTTATATGAAGGCAGCCAAAGACAGACAGAAGTCGTATGCTGACAAACGACGTAGGCCGATTGAGTTCCAGGTGGGAGATCGGGTTATGTTGAAAGTCTCACCCTGGAAGGGTATCATTCGGTTCCGGAAGCGAGGCAAGTTAAGTCCGCGTTATATAGGTCCTTTCCGAATCGTTGCTCGAGTAGGAGAGGTGGCCTATAGGTTGGATTTACCAGATGAGTTAAGTGGAATTCACCCGACCTTCCACGTATCTCATCTGAGGAAATGTTTGGCAGACGAGGATATGATCGTTCCACTGGAGGATATCAAGGTGGACGAACGGCTCAATTATGTGGAGCAACCAGTGGCGATCATAGACCGAAAGGAGAAAAGGTTGAGAGATAAAACGGTTCCCCTTGTGTGTGTACAGTGGCGGCACAGGAAGGGATCCGAGTCCACGTGGGAAACTGAAGAAGAAATGAGGCAGCATTACCCACGATTGTTCGAGGAATAATAGGTTTCGGGGACGAAACCTAAATAAGGGGGGTGGACTTGTAACACCCGGAAGTTTGACTTTTGGAGTGGTATGCGACTGAGTCTCAGTCGCATGTGATTCGTACGATTGGAGGTCCAGTCGCATGGTGTTCGAACGCACAATTGAAGGACGATTGAAGCTCAACCGAACGAATGGAGTTCAATCGCACGACTGAAGGTTCAACCGCATGGGACTCATGCGACTGGAGGTCCAGTCGCATGGTGTTCATGCGACTGAAGGTCCAGTCGCCCCTGGACCAGATGCGACTGGGCTGTAGGTATAAAAGAGGAGCAGCTCTCTTCTCCCCCAACACTTACATTTTCAGTCGGAAGAAAGGGCAGAGAGCGGGAGAACAGCGAAAGAAGAGAAAGAAAGGGAGAACATGGTGATTTGGGCACGGGATTTGTCGAGAAGCTAGCCAAGTCGAATCTCTTCAACTCCTACCTGTTAATGTGAGTTCTAGAACCCCTCATTTACACGTTTTCAAACGATTTTAGGGTTGGATCACATATAAACCCTATTTTTGAAATAGTATATGTTTGACCCATTTGGGTGAGATTTTGAGTAATGTGTTTATAGTATGAATTGGGACTTGTATATGCTTGTATGATGTCTTAGTATGAATCCCTGAGGTTTAGGAGGGCTAATATGGGCTAGAAATGAGTTTGGAAGGGCTTGAGACCCGTAGGTCGCTGCTGCAGTTCGTGATGAACTCCAGTCGCTGCCCAGTTAGGGTTATGCGACTGGAGGGCCAGTCGCACGACTGGAGGAAAACGGATGTTCAATCGTACGATTGAGGTTCAGTCGTACGGATGGGGCTCAATCGCCCGACAGACCATACGACGGAGGGATTCGGTCGCTTAGGTCCATTCGCATGATAGTTTAGTCGCACGTATGAGGTTAATCGCCTAACAGTCCATTCTCATAGAGTCCATTCGTACGATAGGTGGTTCAATCGCACGAATGTAAGTCCAGTCGCCTGATTTCCCAGTCGCACGACCCAGTCGCATAGGGGCTATGCGACTGTGGTATGTTCAATCGCCCATATAGGGCTGATGTGAATGGGGATGCAGGCGTAGATACGAAGTGAATATGATAAGTATGATGAGGCCCTATATGATGATAATGATTGATGAATTGTAGATGTTTATGTTCCTTATGGTTATGTATGTTTATCTTTCCAAAACTTTACGAATAATGAGAATGAATGAATGAATGAAGTATTATGTAATGTAAAGTGAAAGATAATGAAAGAGGAACACGATGATGAATGCATGTATTAACGAATGAACGAAAAGAGGAATGATGACGAATACATGCATTAACGAACGAACAAGTTATGTCTTGTAAGCATTGAATAAGTCGATTGGTCCTTCTTTGTGATTGACCATGGTCATGGTACCTCTACCGCTTACGTCTAGTACTGTGGCATACGCATAGATTCACGGCCCAGTAGCTAAGGCTTCTGTGGCAATACGCTCTATTGATTCACGGCCCAGTAGCTAAGACGGTTCGGGGTATAGCATATAGTATTGGTACATCAGAATTCAATGTGCAAGTAAGTATGAAACGGGATCCTTGTCATTCGACCACAGTAATCATAGTCGAGTGCTATGAAGTGGGTAAAGCCTGACAGGATTCATATGAGCAGTTAAAGATAACGATGTATAACGAATGATGAAGATAATAATGAATATTACCTCTATGTACGTATGAATGAACGTAAAGAATGTATGCACGAACGTGAACGAGAAAGATGAATGGTACACAAATGAAAGTTAACGAACGAACGATGATAATAGTGACAATATTATCTAAGTTTACGTATGATGTATGATCGCATGTATGACAGGACACTTTTAACAAGTAAAAGTATGATTTATTATAAAACTAGAACTCACTCAGCAACGCTAACTTTTTATGTGTTTCCAGTTGGCAGGTAGTGTTGCTGGGGATGGCACGAGGCGACTACTCAGTTCATGGGGGACGGCATTCTCCTTTTGATTATGCTGCCACATCATGTGTTGTGGGCCCGTAATGCACGCAACACATCATGTTGCATGCAAGTGTGAGATTTCTTGAGAATCCTGATAAACGGGATTACTTAAGGAATCTCCTTTATGATGAAAAAGATATTTTTGAACTTAATATCTTCTATTAGAGGTCACTGTATATGACCCTATGATTGTTGAGGAATCAGTGACGGGGATTACTTATGAAATCCTCGGTTTCATATGCTTCAGCAGCAATCATAGTAAAGATAGGCAAAGTAGAGAAAGCTTGTATTTTGTAATCAGGTTAACGATGTAATGCATTGTAAAAGCTTTCATGATGAAATGAGAATGAACTTTTAATAAGTCCGTTGCGTTATTATGTTTATATTAAATCTATGTTTTACGTGTGATGATGACCAACTGTGAGGTGCCCGGGAACGGGGCCTTACACTAAGGAGTTAAAGAGTTGTGATCAAGTTCAAAAGCAAAATCCTAAGAATCAAAAGACCAAATTCTCATAAAAGAAACAACATATTAACCTAACTACCCCTAAATCTAAACAAGAATCAAATATGGCTTCCACATCAAGGGTTAATAAAATGTTGTTTAATCATTCTCAAAAGTATTGTGATATATGTGATATGTATAATCATAACATATCTGAGTGTTATTTTAACAAGTACTATCACATTTGTGATATGACAAATCACACAAAAGCTGATTGCTACTTTAACAAATACGGTGCATTGTGTGATGATGGGTTTGATAGAACACAAAATCGAAGTTTAACCATTTAACTTTCTGAAAAAGGCAGCGGATATATATATGTTTAAACATGATTATAAAACAGAAAAACATGTTCTTTAGGTGATAAACAAGTGCATAAACCAAACCCATATTGCAAAGGATCATTCTTATGTGAATAGACAAGCTATGAAAGCATAAAACGAGCATTATGGACAGCCTCAAAGGGCTGCCATAAACTACCTTACTGCAGTCCTCAAAACCGTGGATGAAAGGAATGAGATGAAGATGATGATGATGTCGAATATGCAGCCCTCAAAGAAGAGAACCTCAAGTAGCTATACCCACAAGCTTGTTCCAAACACCTTGCTTGTTAGGATGCAACACCAACCTCCTTCTTCTCTTCAAGATCCGAATCTTGTTGAACCAAAGCTGAATTTTCAGCTTCAAAGACTCAATTTTCAGCCAAAGAAAATGAGAGAAAGGAGATTTCCTTGTGTGTGTGAGAGAGAGTGTAAGAGAGAGTAATGATAGAAGAGTGTCTAGTCATAAAAACTTGCAAGAAACAAGGCAAGATATGGATGTTCCCTAGGCCCCTTTGGGCGGCCAAAATTTGCAAGTCCAAATGGGTTTCCCACCCATTTGTTATTTTATAAAACATCCACTCTTCAAATCATTTAAAATTATAAAATTTAAGCCTAGTTAAATTTTATAACATAACACATTTTATATGTCATTATTTAACTAACTTAAAATAATGAAACAAATAAAATTATCTGATGAACAAATTATCCACATATAATGTTGTTCTTTCACACAAGAAATATTTAGAAAACAATTTTCTAAATAGGTTTCAACATTTATTGTATGATCTTATCAACAAATAAACGTTTATTTGGTGTTTGTTCGGCTTGTTATTGGGTATGACCTGACTTGGATCATAACGTACTAACCACATCAGTTTTATATGTGTCTTGGGCATATACGATCCAACAATCTCCCACTTGCACAAGATTCATAGAAGATTGATGCTAGCAGTAAATACCGCCTAACAACGGTTTACTACCCTTAATACGTATGACTAAGTGCCATTCAATAACATCATCCTCTTCAAGTACCGTACTTGAAATGTTTTAGGTGAAACAATCATCTATCCCTTTGTCGCAGATGTCATGTTAAATCTTAGAGACACAGAGTGATCATTCTCCATTGATTTAACTTTATCAGGCCTTAGACATCTTACTCTCAACGAATAAGAGGGACAAATCCCATCTTGACTACATACGTCTCTCACAATTACCTTATAACATACCTGAACTCAGACTTATATACTGCCATTTTTAGGATAGCGAAGAACTAAGCCAAAGTATAATATTTAGTAAATATCAAGACCCAATATGTATCTCAGGTAAGAGGATACCAAATGATGTAGTAATATTTACTCAAATTTACTTATGATCAATCAGGAAGATTCCATGTAGTAATATTTGAGATGCAGGTCAGTCCAATATTTGCATCCCATAAATATCTATGAACCTTTGTAGCAACCCATTGCTCTATATTCATCCTTATGAATATCAACCAATCCAAGTTCATAATAATCTTACCCTCACACTCGTTCCCACAAGTCTGAACGACTACGGACATTTAGAGTAAACAATTTACTCATGGATTAAACATGCTAAATTGGAACATTAATTGAAAGATTATAGCGAAATAATTTTATTCAAATAATAAAGAGTTCCACATATCCAAATACAAAATTTACAGATCAAATCCAATCACTAGAAAATCGAAGTCCCATGGCACAAGTATGACCTTCATGCTTTGCCTTTTCAAGGAGCTTCGTGAGAGGATCTGCAATGTTTTGATCCGTGTGAACTTTGCGAATACATATCTTCCCTTTTCAACTTCATCTCGTATGTAGTTGAATCTCCGCTCAATGTGCCTAGTCTTTTGATGAGCACGAGGTTCCTTGATTTGAGCAATCGCACCCTCGTTATCACAAAAGATCTCTAGGGGGTCCTAAATGGAAGGGACAACCCCTAGATCGGCAATGAATTTCTTCAACCATGCAGCTTCTTGAGCTGCCAATGAGGCGGTGACGTATTCAGATTCTGTAGTTGATAGAGCCACCACATCCTGTTTGGAGCTCTTCCAAGAGACCACTTGATCATTCTCAACATCCTCATGTTGAGTGCTAGTGTCAACCAAACGTGTATCCGTTTGTGGTTCTTGATCCTCCTCAAGATCCACAGTTCTACTACTAGTTCCTTCCATAAGGAATTTAGCTTCTAAGAACTCAGCTTTCCTGGCAACAAACTCCTTTTGTTCCAATGGATCATAGAAATTGTATTCCATAGAATCTCTAGGATATCCAATGAAGATACACTTAGTGGAACGACTTTCTAGCTTGTTTAAAGTGGGAGTCTTAACATAAGCCTCACAAACCCCATACTTTTAAATATAAAAGCGATGGAACCCTTCCATGCCACATTTCAAAATGTGTCGTTTCCACTTTCTTGGTTGGGGCCATATTCAAAATACGGGCCGCTGAGAGCAAAACGAAACCCCAAAATGATAGAGGCAGTGAGCTTCAAGTCATCATAGATCAAACCATATCCAATAGAGTTCGATTTCTCTGCTCGGACACACCATTATGTTATGGTGTTCCAGGAGGAGATAGTTGTGAGACAATACCACAACTTCTAAGATGATCTCTAAAAGCATCACTTAGCTATTCACCTCCTCTATCGGTGCGGAGAATTTTTATTTTCTTGTTGAGTTGATTTTCTACTTCATTTTGGAAGATTTTGAACATTTCAAAAGCTTCATCTTTGTGTCTTAGTAAGTACACATAACCATATTGACTATAGTCGTCGGTAAAGGTAATGAAGTATCTTTCATGGTACCTAGTCATTGGCTTAAAAGGACCACATACATCCAAATGTATGATACCTAATTAATCCTTTGTCCTTTCGGCTTTGCCACTAAAAGGTGCCTTGGTCATTTTACCTTGTAAACAAGACTCACATACATCAAATGAATCACATTCACTTGTTTTTAAAAGACCATTCTTTTGTAGTGTTTGTATTATTTTCTTGTTTATATGACCAAGACGGCAATGCCAAAGGTAAGTGTCAGTCAAATCCGATTTGAGTTTCTTGGTACTAGTTTGGTACAATAAGCTATCATTCAATGTATTTTCACGAACCAATTCATAGATACCATTGATGGGAATAGCTTTAAAGTAAAACATGACATTCAAAGTAACATGGATTTCATTTCCAATAAATGATAATACATATCCGAAATGTTTTAATAGGGCTACAGAAATAATGTTCCTAGTCAAACTAGGAGCATACAAAACATTGTACAAAATTACTTTCAAACCATTTGGAAGTTTCAAGATGTAGTCACAACGGGCTTCAACTTGAACTTTAGCCCTATTGCCCATGTAGAGGCTAACATCCCCTTTGTTGAAGTTGCTACTTCTTTTAAACCCCTGCAACAAATTGCAAATATGAGTTCCACATCTGGTATCTAATACCCATGTGTTAGAGGATATTAAGTTTAAATTAATATGGATCATGTATATGGTACCTGAGGTCTGCCCGGCATCCCACTTTGCTTTCAACTCATGGAGATGGACAGGACAATTTCTTGCCCAATGTCCAATCTCCCCACACTTGAAGCATGGGTCATTGGAAGAAACCTTTTGCTTCTTCTCCTGTGCTTTGGGTGGCACCCTTGCCACCCTTTTCCCCTTTCCCAATACGGGTCCCTTACCCTTGGCAACTCTTGCCTTGGGTGCGGGATGAGGCCTTTTCTTGTTCCCACCTTCATTGATGGTGAGAACGGGTAAAACCCTTTTACCCATGGCCGCCTCAGCATTTTGAGCATAGAGTGAAGCTCACCAATGCTTTTGTCCCAAGCATTCATGTTGTAGTTCAACACGAACGTCTCGAACTTTTTGGTAAGGCCATTGAGGATCAAATACGTGGCCAATTCCTTCAAGACGGGACAATTTAGCCTTTCGAGGTGGTCAATATGACTTTTCATCTTAAGTACATAAGATGAAACCGATTGGTTGTCGTCCATACGACATGCATGGAGTGCTCGAACCGTTTCGAAGCGCTCAACCCTCGCTTGCTGTTGGAACGTTTCCTTCAGTTGGGTTATCATGTCATAAGCTCCGTGATGTTCATACTCCTTCTGGAGATCCGGAGTCATGCTTGCCAACATAAGGCAAGACACTTGGACGGAGTCCTCAGTGTACTTCATCCAATCGTTATAGGCCTCCTCATCATCCTCACTAGGTTGATCAGGGATAGGGTCGTCTAAAACATATGATCGTTTCTCTTGCTTGAGAATGATTCTCAAGTTTCGATAACAATCCATAAAATTGTTATGATTTAGACGTTCCTTTTAGAGAATCACTCGTAAAGATTGGGCGGACGTGGATGAATTATCATGATTATCATTATTATTGGTGGCCATCTACAAAATTTACCAAAGATCAATTTTAGTATTTTCGATATTGTTATTTTAATAATTAATACCTTTTAAGGTCATTTTCATATTAAAATCTAGAACCCAACATTACATTTAAATAGTGGTTAGGTGACCTTTATCCCACGATTTAAATTAATAAGGTGGTCAACGATTGACGGTTGCAACCATTTGCAACTTCTAGAGGTATGGGATCGACTTGAAACATCATATGTAAAGTCGGCATGTTAATCCCATCAACACCATTTGGAAACCACATCGTAGATGATCCATTTGACATGGTTTGCAAATCAAGATACCCTACTTACACACACGTGTCAGTTTGCCAAATAAGGGGTTAGCTGACCTTTATCCCACGAATATGGCATTCTCACCTCAAGACACTTGTTCCGTCAAAATGGTTAGGTGACCTTTATCCCACTAATAGTTCTCGAGTGACTCAAGTGTTTTGTAAAAGGATGGTGTTGATCTCATTTTTTTTAAAATATTTAGAGATTTCATAATTCTAGTTTAGAAAACTCTATGTTTCATATTTGCATGCTTTCAAATACAAGATACCCTATGGTACATTGATTAAAACCCTTTTAATCTTTAAAATCATTAAACAATATTAATAACCTTTTATTACCTTTTAATGATTAAGGACCATTTAGATAGTTTGTTATGATCATTGAAAGGATTGTTAAGCAAACATCATATATAAGCAATCAACCACAATACCATAACCAAACAACCATGAATCAACCAAATATTAGTGCATAACCATAGCATCTAAAGTGGCCACACTTGTTTGACATCACAAGTGTGGTCCATAGGACATTCCTAAGGGACAAAACACAACACAAAAAGGCTTCCATGAACCTCCCACTTGAAACCGCATCCAAATGCTCCATGTTTCTTGTGTCTTCCCTTTGTGCTTCTAACGCGTACATCTTCATATTACAAGATATTATATCCCAATACAAGATTTCTAGTAAAATGAAAAGTACCTAATCTATTTATTAGATCCCAATAATAAATAAATTACACTTTAAACAAAGCACAAATAAATGATTATACAACCCAATTGAATGAATAAATAGAACCATTACAATCATCCAAATAACACAACGTCAAGGGATAGGTTATGCACCATAATAAACAATGATCATATCATCCAAAACAACAATGAATCCCCACTAAAACCACGAAATTTCAGCCAACACAAACTGAAATTTCAGGTTTTATCTTGTCCAAACAAACAAACAATACAACATACATGTCTTTCAAAGTTTAATCACAAGCATGTGGATATAACTTTGAAAGTTTGGGGATTCATAATACATGAACATAGCAGCCCCTAAAGTGGTTTTAAAGTCCCATAAAAACCAATTTTACAAGGACTATTGAAGCATGCATTCCATATAACCGGCTCTAGATGCCATTGTTGGGTTTTAGCCATGTTTATCAATGCTAGTTTACCATTTAAACTATAAAACGCAGCGGATATAAGGTTAAACATATGGTTAATAACCTGAAATTTTGATCATTTTAAACCAAAACTAAAACCCAAGAACAAGGATCATTTATATATATGAAATAACATGCAATCAAAAATGAAAATGCAACCATAGGGAGTTCTTAGATACAACCTTTCTTGTATAAATGTTGTAGATGTTTGAGATGAAGATGAAGATGAAGATGTTGTTGAATATTCAGCCCCAAGAGAGAGAGAGCCTCAAGTTGTGATACCCACAAGTTTGAACAAACACCTTGCAAGTTAGGATGCACCACACCTTAACTCTCTACCAATGCTCCTTGAAAGATTTGAATATTTCAGCCCTTGAAGCCTTCAAATCTGAATTTTATAGCTCTAGTTTTTGAGAGAATACTTTGTCTTGTGTGTGAGAGAGAAAGTATGTTCTTAGAAGAGTGCAAGAATGAATGAATTGAAATGTCCAAGACATGCAAAATGGGTTCCCCTAGGCCCCTTTGGGCGGCCGAATCCTTGTTTTAAAATGGGTTTCCCACCCATTTTGTTATCATATAAAAATTGCACTCTTTTAAGTATTAGTTTATAAAATTAAAACCTATTTTAATTTTATAACATTAACACACTTTTAGTTGTTATTATTTAACCAACTTAAATAATGAAACAAATAAAATTCTCATGAACAAATTATCCATATAATATTATTATTTTACAAAGCAAAGTTCTAGAAAACCAATTTTCTAAAATGGTGTCAATATTTATTTGTATGATCTCATCAACAAATAAACATATATCGGTGTTTGTTTAGCTTGTTATTGGGTATGACCCGACTTGGATTATAGCGTACTAACCACATCAATCTTGTATGTGTCTTGGGCATACAAGATCCAACACAAAATTTCAAAAGAAACCTGATGTAAACAAACTCCATTTCAAGCAGTTTCCCATTATGGATAAATATGGAAAGCCCAAGACCATCTTGGCTTGGGTTACTAACTCAACTTAAATGTCTTTGAATGCATGTACGCCCACGGAGACCAGTAAACACATGGTATGTTGACAGTGGGTGTAGCTGGCATATGACAGACAATCAAGCCTTACTTCAAGACTAAGACAAAAGATGGTACTCATGTAGCTTTTGTTAAAGCTGTTCGAGATAGAGATGTCTACAAGTTAGATATGTCTCACGTTGATCCTTCAACAGAAACAACTTGCCTCATTGCTCATGCATCAAATGATGAAAGCCAGCTTTGGCATAGACGTCTCGATCATTCTAACTTCAAAAACATGAACAAACTTGTAGCATGAAGTCATGTAGTAGGAATTCCATCAAAGAAGTTCGCTACATCAGATATCTATAAAGCATGTTTGAAAGGAAAACAACACTGAGCGTCTTATAAGTCCAAGCAGATAAACTCAAATTCAAAGCCTCTACAGATGTTACACATGAATTTATTTGGTCCTGTAAATGTGCAGAGCATTGGAAAGAAATCGTATTGTTTAGTTATCGTTGATGACTATACAAGATTTCCTTGGGTTTTCTTTTTACGTGTGAAATCTGAAACTACTGAATTATTAAAAGAGTTTATCACTAAAGTAGAAAATCAACTTGATCTCAAAGTAAAAATAATTAGAAGTGATAATGGAACAGAATTTAAAAATGCTAATGTTGACTTGTTATGTGCAGGAAAAGGGATAGCTCATCAGTTCAGTGCTACTAGAACTCCATAACAAAACAGAGTTGCAGAAAGGAAAAACCAAACATTGATTGAAGCAGCCCGTGCAATGTTAGCAGATGCTATGATTCCAATCACTTTCTGGGATTAAGCCATATCAACTGCGTGTTTCATTCAGAATCATACTCTATTGGTGAAAGACAAACAGAAAAATCCTTATGAGTTGATGTTTGGCAGGAAACCAAACATAGATTTTCTTAAATCTTTTGGTTGCCGGTTTTGATTTTAAATTCAAATAATCAGCTAGGCAAATTTGATGCAAAATCTAATGATGGTTTTTTTCTTGGATATTCGTTAGCTTCTAAAGCGTATAGAGTTTATAACTCTAAGACGAATGTTATCATTTAAACGTTCAATGTTAAATTCCTTGAAAATTCTTTTCCATCAGTTGCCAATGGTCCAGCGTGGTTATTTGATTTAGACTCATCGTCAAACTCATTCAATTCTAATATGTTTGAATCGTCTTGTGTCAACAGGAAACAGGTAGGAGATCTTGGATCCTTTAGTGACGATTCAGACTCTAATGATATGGATGATTCTAGCCCGAACTATCCGTTTTTCTCATTTGTAAGAGATCCCATGTTCAATTCAGAGAATCATGATCAACAAATTCCTGAGCAACAACAAGTTCCTGAAAATTATGATGATTCTCAACCAATTCCTAATGATGGTACTGAATTTGTGCAACCCGAGTCAGGAACATCATCCATCTTTGGTGATGAAGTTGTTACTGGTAACCTTGATTACTTTATCAACTCATCGACTCAAGTTCCAAATTTCAATCCACATTCTTCTAGCCTACTGCACAGCTCTCCAACTTGAATCAAACAAATCTGGATGTTAATGTTCAAGGTGATGAGATTCTGACATCTCGTATTCACAAGAACCATCCAACATCTCAGATTATTGGTCCATTGAATGAGAGAATAAGAAGAAGTAAATCAGAACAAGCAAACATGTGCTTATACTCTTGTTTTCTTTCTTAAGTTGTTCCTAAAAACATTACCGAAGCATTAAAGGACAATGGTTGGATTGAGGCTATGCAAGAAGAATTACTACAATGCCGCAAACAACATGTGTGGAATCTAGTGGATTTACCTAAAGGAGAAAATGCTATAGGTACAAAATGGTTGTTTAGAAACAAAACCGATGATCGAGGAATTGTCATTCGAAATAAAGCAAGACTTGTTGCACAAGGATACACACAAGAAGAAGGAATTGATTATGATGAAGTAATGCATCATTCATGAAATTCAAGGTGTATCAAATGGATGTTAAAGGTGCATTCTTGTACGGTCCAATCACTGATGATGTGTACGTGAAGCAACCTACAGGTTTTGAGGATGTAGAATTTCCACATCGTGTGTACAAGCTTAGCAAAGCTCTATGAGGCATTGTCACAACACTTAATCCAACATGGATACACGAGAGGGAAAATCGATCCAACTATATTCATAAAGAAGGATGCTGATGATCTCTTATGTTGTGCAAGTGTACGTTGATGATATCGTATTTGGTTCTACCAGTCAAAAACTGTGCAATGAATTTGAAGAAATCATGAAGTCTCGATTTTAAATGAGTTCTATAGGAGAAATTAATTTTTTTCTTGGACTACAAGTTCAACAATATGCAGATGGTATATTCATCAATCAAGAGAAGTTTATTGACAAGCTCTTGAAGAAATTCAAACTGCAAGATTGTCAGTCCATAAGAACTCCAGCTGACGTAAACTCCAAGATTGAGCCTGATCCAAAAGGAAAATCAGTTGACCAAACTTTATGCAGATCTATGATTGGTTCTTTGATGTATCTTACTGCATTTAGACCAGACATTATGTATGCTGTTTGTGTCTGTGCCAGGTATTAATCAGACCCGAAAGAATCCCACTTAATTGCTGTCAAAAGGATATTCAGGTTTCTCAAAGGTAAACCGGCTTTAGGGCTATGATATCCTTACTAGGGAAACTTTGAGCTACATGGATATACTGATAGTGAATATGGAGGATGTTATCAAGATAGAAAATCTACAATGGGTGGTTGTCAGTTGTGAGGTCCCCGATTAGTCTCGTGACAATGTAAGAAACAAATAACTGTCTTTGTTTCAACCGCAAAAGCTGAGTACATAGCTGCTTCAGCAGGATGTTCTCAAATCCTTTGGTTACAAAACCAATTGCTGGATTATGGGTTCAATTTTCTTAAAACACCAATTTACATTGATAACACTGCTGCTATGTTCATTACAGCTAATCCGGTTCAACATTCAAAACAAAACATATCGAGATTCGATATCATTTTCTCAGAGATAACTCTGAAAAAGGTTTAATCATTTTGATTTAAATTGCAACTAAAAAACAGCTGGCAGACCTATTTACTAAAGCCTTCTTACCAGGACGGTTTGAGTATTTAGTGGAGTTAATTGGACTTATTAACCATGTGTAAAACTGGTTTTTAAGTTTCTTTTTTGTTCTTTGAATCTTAACATGATCAGAACCTTTCCTTATCCAAAAGGTCATAGTAAGAAAACCTGTCAAAGTTAATTGCCTGATTGTAGTTGTGTGTGTGTGTTTTCTTTTTACAGAAAAACCAAATACAAAAGTAGAAAATTCAAAATTAAAGATAAAAATATAAAACAAAAAATACAAAAATAGAGTCTTTACTTGTTAATCCATTTTTTTGGAATGAATCTGTTTTGCAACATGTGAGAAATGATAGTACATTAGTGAGATCAGTTGCATAGTTCACTTGACAATAAAGTCTGACATGATCAGATATGATGTGTAGACAACTTCATGCTACTATACTGAAAAAGTAAATTCTTGTGATTAAACTAAATCATCTATGCATGTATGTGTGTTCATCTAAGTACTTTTGAGTTGTATTAGCTTATCAGATTGATTGCTTGTAAAGTTACAATACTCACACCTGGTGGTGATATGACTAACCATGAGATCTATTACAAGCATCATCTCACTTCTTTGTTATGAGTCATCATAGACCTGAAGTGATGAGATATCTTCTGTTGTAAATGATTACAGACCTGGATATTCTCCTTTGATGCAAAAGATGCCAATGTGCACAACCCATTCAAATGGATGGTCAGAGTTAATTAACTGGTTTATCCATGATCATTCTCTGCTAAATTATCAACATGAACTCTGGTTATGAATATATGTCAGGTAATAAGTTGAGAATTTATGCTTTCTTGCATGTCTTGATGATAGTTGATCTCTCCAAGTCTTTGTATGAGTCACATCATGTCATATCTAATTCTACCCTAATCAATCCAAGAATTGAAAAAGTAAGTGAGCTAATTTATTTGTCAAAAACACACATTGTCTGTCCTTGGATCTTGTGTCTCCTTTGCTATGAAATCACTGACCTGGAACACACTTGATCAGGATTTATTCATTGTCTATGACTGTTCACGTTTTATTTTATTTTAATGTGATGATCTTCACTGATATGATCTCACTGCAGATATTAATTCTATTGTAAATATTAGATTTTTATTCTACTTTAATTTTGATTTTATGCATGTTTTATGTGTGCAGGCAATTGAACAATGATCAGTGTGATCTTCTTGTGACAACTTGGGAAACCTCTAAGTTTGTAAAACTTAAAAGTTTAGGGGGAGTAATAAAAGTAAGAGTTTCTAGGAAAATCAAAATTAAAATGTTTGAATGGAAAGGATGAAGCTAAATGTTCAAAGCATGTGTTTGTTTGATAATTTAAAATTTTGATAATGACAAAATGATCCTGTAAAAATTTTCAAGTGGAAAACTTCTTGCAAATTTTATAAATGAGACCATTTTGTTTAAATTTGAGACTAAAATAAAGGGAAATTGTATTTTGAAAAATTAAATAAAAAAAGGGCTAGATCTGCTGGAGATTTGGTACGAAATGTATTACAAATAGGACAATCAATTTTAGAGCTATAAAATGCTATGATTGTTCCTGACAAGACAAAAGAAGTGAAGAAAGTGGCAAGGAAGTATGATGAGGTATTTGATGTTTTTTGATCAAAAGAGTTAATGCAATATGTGATGTCTATCACTTTTATTCAAGCATCATAAAACTCCTTGTCCAAGATTTGAAAGAATTACATAAGTTACCTCTCATTAATCCTTCAAATGCTGCAAGGGGAGAGAACTTTGTAAAATTACTTGATAGAGGAATTTCAAGAATGCCCGCTTTTCTTCAAACAAGATGCGATCAAGACGATAAAATGTATTTTCAAAAATTAAAAAGGAGAGATAAAGGAGAATCAAGTTCATCTATTGATATAGATTACATAGAAGCGTTTGGAGACACATACATTGAAAAGATGACGAATCCAAAATTAAAGGTTATAGATGGCACTCAAACATCCAAACCAATCCTGAGATGGTTCTATGATTCAACAGACTTTCATCTTAAGCTGGTTAGAAATAAAGATGATTGGGATGAAGACATGATCATTTTATTTGGAGTATTTGAGATGAAACTCCTTCACCCAAGTCACATATCTTTTTTGTCTAATCAAAAGTTTGAACAAGTGACCTCTGTTGATGCTGAGAATGATAGAAAGTATTTCATGACTATCATTAAAGTCATGAATGCTGCAATGGAAAGGATTTCGTTGAGAAAGGCGATGGCCTATGCAAATATAGTGAAGAAAAACATAGAAAACATAGAGTTTATGAGAATCTCAAGCAAAGGAGTGCTGGAGATATATACAAAAGATAATGCAACTCCAATTGAGATGTATGCAAATGTGGATATTGCTGGTTTATCTAAAGAGACACTGTTGGTGATGGAGGCAATGGAGATAAAGATAAACAATTTAAAGCCAGAACAAGAGATTTTGGCAGAGAAATTAAAGTCATCAATAAAGAAGGCACTGAGAGAACTTGAGCTGTATAAAGCGAAGCCAATGTTTAAAGTGAAAGAAGAACCTAAAGATGTTTTTGACTGAAGACCAATGCAAATCTTATGGGGGGTATTGTTGAAGCCCTAGAAGATTTGAATTTAGTCTTTAGTTTTAACTTTTGTAATAGTATAGAGACTTATGTGTAAATATATGTTCCTTTTGTTTCTTTGATTAGTATAAATAGGATTTTATGTATTTTATGCAGGTAGACGTTTGAACTCTCTCAATTGTACATTGTAATTCTTTGCAACTATTAATAGAAACTGCTATGAATTTTTGCATCTGTTGAACACCTCCGAAATCCAGCCCAATTAGAAAGCCTAATGTATTATAGGAACCAATAAAGGTCCGGATTGATCTGGGCTTACCAAAGAAACCTTGCAAAACGAAACTAGTCTTTTGGGCCCAATAAGCCCAATAAGGGCCCGAACTTATAACAAGACCCATTTAAGGCCCAAATACACGTTTAGGAACTAATTAAACAAGAAACCATGAAACAATGAATTTTTAGGTGATTTGAAACAACTATGGAAGGATCCAAGCTAAAAACAGATTCAGAACCCATACTAGGTAAAATCCGGCAATTTAACGCGTACTAACGTCTGAATTCTATCAGAAATTCATGAAATAGCTTGTCATCCAATCTAAATCATTGTTAACCTTAACCAATATCATAAATAATGCTTGCTAAAGGATTTTCGTCAATCATGCGTAAACAACGGAATTTCGTAACTGAAACGCGAATACCAGTTTTTAGCGGCATTTTAAATGTCATCTGATACGTCGACCGAGCCTCATAAATCCGTAAACAATTATCTAATCATTGTTTATTTTCATATCATATCAAATTTGGTGAGTGATACGTGGTCCGGAATAAATGCGTTCCGAAACGCATCCGTGACGTGAACCAGATCTAGAATTAGGTCAAAAACCGAGAATTCGACAGATAAGGTTTTAACGTGACCAACGAGGGAAGTGAACGCACAAAATATTAGTTTAATACTTAATTGCATACAATTCGATGCTAAAATGACCATAATATCGCTCATTCGATAAAAAAACGTATAAAACCATTTAACGTGTTAAATACGTGATAAACTACAAACTCGTTTTATTATTCAGCATGTTCTAAATATGACAAAAATATTAATCTCAGAATATCTATAACGTTTTCTATAACGGAAACTAACAAAAAACGAATTTTAACGTTACGAGCAATTTAATCGAGCGTGTCCGACCCGTTAACGAACCCATTCCTTAACCCTAGTATAAAAGCTTATTTTACACCATTTTAGGGTTTTAAAAGAAAAATTAGGGCAGAGAGAGAGAGTTGAACCACGGCCCCCATCTCTTCCCTCCTCTCTCGGCCGACCACCGGCCACCGATGGCCGATTCCGACGAGTGCCGGCGAGTGGCACACTCCTCCTTGTTCCCCTCGACACCCTGAACACAAACACGACCTCAATTTCTCCCAGAACGCGGCACATCAACGGGAATCGAAGATGAAAGAGGCGGTTGCAGGTCGGTTCGGAGGTGGTGGTGATGATAGTTCATGGCTGTCGCGTCGAAGGAGGTCGTCGATTGTGGGAGAGTGCTAGCAGGTGGGGGTATTTCCATCCCGGGAGACGCAACGTGGCGACCAGGGGTTGTCTGCGGTGGTCGTGGCCACGATGTGGACAATGGGGTGCGGGTTAGGGGGTTGCAGTGCTGGTCATCGATGGTTGCGATGTTGGTGCTCGGTTGTGCCCACGAAGGGGAATGGCAGTGATTGTGGCATTATTAGTGGTGGCGGTCGGGTTGAAAGAAACCGAACCAGAGGTGAATGTGTCGATGATAAGCTGTAGATAATGTAGTTTTTGCTGTTTAGCTATGATTGTGGACTTAAAGATGACGATGGTGGTCGATTTAGTGTCGGTTAGGGTTGTAAACGTTGATGCGGTTGTGATTGGGGCTGTTGACAGTGGTGTATCTGTGGTGCATGTCTACTGTATGGATGTGGTCGACCTAGGGCACCCAAAGGGCTGCCCAAGGTGGTGGTTCATGGTCGGAGACAACCACGACCCTCGATTAAGGTTGTGGTTGACGATGGTAGCTGTGACGGTTGGTAGTGGTGGTTTGTTAAAATGGTAATGTGGGGTTTTGTTCAAGCACGGTCAACCGAGGTCAACGGATAGCCAACAACAAGAACATGGTGAGGACGGGTGGGTTAAAATACATAACCGAGTGGAAGGTAATATCACATGCGCAACGCATTGAGATTGAATTATAAATTGCATACGTATTGTTGAGCTGTAATTATATAAAGGTATAAATTATAAAATATGTGAACTATAAACGAAAACGAACATCGCTTGTTATAAATGTTTGATTTAAATGGATGGTTTGGACTCGAGATTTAAATAAAAACGCTATTTAATAGAAATCAACCTAGATAACATATATGAAACATTACATTTTAGAAAATGGTTATATCATGTCATTGATTAAACAAATAAGCTGATCCCATGCCACGTTAAATTGTTACAAGACTTAGAGATGTAAAATACATTCAAATACGATTGTGCATTTGTGTATATATATATATATGTATACAATAAACGCTCTTGAGTGGGATATACTGGGTTTGTTTGTTTGTTTGTTTATATATATACAATAGATAGTAGGTTATCCGGCATCTACAAGTTTTATTTAAGATAAAAGACCTAAAATGCTATAAGGATCCATCATCGTGTTGTTGCTAATTGCCGGTCATCTCATTGTTATTAAAATAAATATTATAACACTCTTTTTATACAAAATATCATTAACTATCATCAAAAATTGGATTATTTATCGTCAATCAAGTTAACTAATATGATGTGAACGTGAACAGTATAAACATCGTTTGAAACATTATGTATTACTTACATCGTCAATGCGAGTCATTTTTAAAGATTTGGAACCCATGATATAAATTGGTTTTTCTACATTATTTAAGCTAAGACTCACTTCTTGATTAAATGCATTAGTTAACCTAATGTACACGAGTTAATTCATGACACTTAACAAATACACAAGAAGCTAAGATACATTAAGGATACTAATCACCAACTTAAATTTAACTAAAGAGCTCAACTGCACACATGTAATAACATCGTGCTAATTCTAAACGTGAATCTTATATGTTCTAGTTAGGATTGCTTTGTTGGTGATCATCACTTTTTTTTATCAAGCTCTGAAATTTTATAAGGATACCAGGTGAGTTCTAGTGATCCCTTTTTACTTACTGTTTTTGGGATGAAACATGCTCTTTTGTTTAATGAACTATGATTGTGCTTTATTTGATGCTTGTATGTGGGACTTTTTGGATACCTATTGATACTTATGTCATGATCATTAATTCTTTTGTGAACCGCTTGTTTTATGTGAATAGATCTATTTGTGGAATCCCCCACGCACAGTGGCTGCCGCTACAGGGAGGTACCCCACTGAGATCCTGAGGGGTCGTTTGTGGCATGTAACAGGTTTTGAATAAGAAACTATGGTGAACCATCCTAGCAGGAATGGTTCATTGTTCTGAGGCTTGGTTCATTCCTTCGGGAATATCCGGTTAAACAAAAGTTTAGAAGAGGCCAACCGGGGACCAAGTGCAGGGTTGATTGTGATACCCCATGATGATTGATACTATGATGATGCTTTTAAAATCAAATGATATTTTTCATAAGTTTTTCCACTTGATTCTAAACTTTTAAATGTGGACTTTCAGAGTCCCTTTTGTTTTCAGACTTAAAGCACAAATGTTTTGAAATTTACTAATGGATTCTAAAGAGACTTTTGTTTTCTGAAACCTTAACCACTTGAACTCACCAACTTTATGTTGACACAAAATCTTTTTGAGCATGTCTTCAGGTATAGCTAGGGAGAATAGTTGAGCTATAGAAGTTACCCAAATCCGAAGCAAGCCACGAGGGTAGAGGTTAAAGACAAAGGTTGAGCCTAGAAGCCTTAGTTACTGAAGCTTCAAGAAATATTTATCGAGAGATTGATCACGACACCTATGGATTGTAGGTAGAAGCACCTTGTGAATTGGAAACAAAGCCAATATTTTAATGTAAATATCATGTGACACTTTGTAATAAACCATTTAGTTTCCGCTGCATTTTAGTTGTTGTTTACTAATCGTGACGTCCCGCCTCTCTGGGCCCGGGGTGTGACAGATTGGTATCAGAGCCAAAGGTTGTAGCGAAGTAGGTCTGCTTCGCGAGACCTAAACTACAACCATATGAACCTCATAGGACGACCTTAGTAAGATGACTCTCCTAAGCTTTGCTGAACCAATGGTGTAGAAATATGGGTTTGCTTTGCAATACCTAAGCTGTAACCATAAATAGGACCAGCCTAGTAGGTTGTTTCCATGATCCAGTGATCCAAAGTTTGCAGCAAGAATAGGTTCCCTTAAGAACACCCTTCTTTAACCTGGATACCTTAAGGGTTTCATATACCCCATTAAGAATTCTCTACCCTATAAGAAACCTTGATACATTAGGGTATTACCTATGATAGGTGCACCCGAGTAAACCATGAAGGTATGGAATCTTTTGGAGTTGACTCTTAGGACTACTGAATATCAAGTACTAAGAACGTTAGAAACCAAAGGTGTGCACATAAATTAGGACTTAAATCTTGAAGGGATATTTATCTGATTGCACAGTTGACTTTTGTCACTATATGAAACAACTGCTGTTAGCTATACACTCGATACGACTTGTGTCGTTATAGGAGACAATTGTTATAATGATACTTGTTGGAATGATGATACTTGCTTATATGCCTCATTTGTAAGATGATACATGTTGAAATTTAGTGATAAGATATTAACCATGACGCCTTTTTGTTTGATCTGCTCCCTAGGATAGCATGTACCTGAATGCTCATTTATTTGCTTGATTTGTTTAAACTGCACTTTGACACAATTGTTGGGTTAGTAAGAATGTTAGCATAATTGGAATCTAAGTGTGCTTAATTGTAGATGATGATAGAATGAGAACTTTAACTCCAGGATCTAATTACACAAAACTTAGAACTTATTATGGGAATACTAGAATGATAGTGTAAGGTAAATTGACGATTACGGGTGCACACGTAATGGTGAATCTACAGGTACACTTGAATTCTGGTGGGCCCAGTCATGTAAACTAATATCAAGGTATAACACTTAAAGAACCAATAAATGCAAGAATAAACACAAATATTTGGAATATATTCAATGATTTCATGTCCAAAACTTTCATGTTGGGCGAAAGCCACTTGACACTTGAAGAGCTACCAGGGACGACGTTGCAGTAACTATTCTTTTCTTCTTCTTCTCTTTTATTTTATTCTACTCTCCTATTGGAATTATAATGATAAGACCATCAGACTCTGAAGATCATTAAATGATGTTCTCAAACTTAACTAGTCTCGTGCTGAGTATGGCACTTCACCTCGTTATGCGTGTACTTTAGCCATACTATTTTGAGCGATGCCTAAAAATTCCTTCCTACCCAACAATGAATTTGTCAAAACTTCCTTAACATAGTGGAAGACTCTCTAACAAGGCTTGTGCAACGGAGAACATACAGGAGTAATAAATTTCTGAGAAACGCCTCTTGTGGTCAATGACATAGAAGACTTGTCACTTCTTTCCTTCTTAGTAGTTCACACTTCATAGGATCTTCCGGATTCTAGAATTCCTCTGATTATTTTCTCAAAGCCTTTGAGGAATATGACTTCTCTCTACCTATTCATTGTAATGGAACCACCTAACTCAAAAGAATATTCTTAATATCAGCTCCGATTGTGATTGATAATCACCTTTCTTAATACTACGCTCATGAAATCTTTCATCATCTTAAACCGTTAGTCATCTAATGACAATCTTCACACAAAACTTAGGATGAACTATTTTGACCCTGCTTTTAACTGACCGTGCTGTTGATAAAGTTCTGAGCACCAGAATATATAGGAAATGAAACCTCCTTCTAAAATCTAGATTCTTCGGAGATAAAGATTCAAGTGCCAGGGATAACTGCCGATAAAAGCTAACCTTCTAGATTCAAGACAAAAATATGAACTTACAACTTCTTTGGATCCCCTATTTTTCCACTCACCCTCTCTTATCGATTTATTCTCTTAACGAGTAGTGCTACTTACCTTAAGCCCTATAGCACGACCCTCATCTTTGGAAACGCGTGATAGCCGATGCGGAAAACTTTAAAACCTTGTAAGTCATCTCTACTCGAAGATCTCTACTATTTGAGTGATAAGTTCGTGATTCGAGCGCGAAGATCTGAAGTAGAATACGATCTCGAACTATACGATAAGTTATTAGAGTGGTAGTTAACCTTCTTGTGCTAGCGAGCACCTTGGTAAAGTCCTAAACTTGTTCGAATCAATGCGGTCGATAATAATGGAGAATTCATGGAAGAACTCGTGGTCAAAACTTAAAGGATAGTATTGCTCAAAAGATGTATTAAGAAGCATAGAAGATCAGCTACAAGAAGTGATAAACATGCAGCAGATTGTAGACAAAGAAAGTCTGCATAATCACCCCCGATCGTAAGCGTTGGGGTTATTCCTCTCTAAATTTTCAAACCTCTCCTAAAGTGATTCTCTAATACCTTACCCTAGAACGCTCCGTACCGTCAGGAATTCGAGCAAAATTCTTACTCCCATATCTCGTGGAACAATCAATATGCTTATAAGAAATTAGAATCTAAACAGAGTTACTTGCTTCACGAATGGACCCTCTACAGGGCATAGTTACCTTGTAGAATATGGACCGAGGAAGAGGTCATCTAGAAGGTTGACCTTGATTGGGAAGCATTATGAAGAAATTAGTGGGAACGTTTGCAGCAATTATGTAGCTTAAGACAACAGTTGAGGTTGCTCTTAAGGAAATTGAGTCGGAGAATAGAAGTAAAATATACATATGGAGGTATTGGACTTGAAGCTTATATTAAGGAGCTGTTGGAAGGAAAGCAGATTTGATAGCTGTTAGATAAACAGTTCATAAGACCTAGTATGTCATCTTGAGGAAACTTAATGCTCTTTGCGAAAGGAAAATAGAATGCTCCAGTTATGGATGGACTATTAAGAGTTAAATAAAGTCACCAAGGATAAGTGATATCGTCTTCCTAGAGATGATAACCTACTTAATCAATTTCAAGATGTTACCTACATCTTAGTTGATATCAGCCGTGATTATAAGGAAAATGACACTACAAAAGAAGCTGTTAAAACAGGTTATGGCAAGTACGAAGGTTGTGGTCAAGCCCGTGTGGGAGGACCTACACAATTCACGGTATTCAAGAGTCTCATGGATAGGATTTTGCAGGACATACTTAGACATGCCTGTCATTTTGTCACTACTACTAAGACGAAATTCGAGACAATTCGCTATAGTTTGAAGCTACAAAATTCCGGAAGAAGTAAAACCCCATTGAGATGCGTCAATGCTTAGGGTTAGGAGAAAGTTGTAAAAGGATTAACAAAAACTTGATTCGTGTAGCTATACAACTGGCATTGTTATCCTTGGAGAAAAGCGGAATTCGTTTAAGCGTGTATAAGAAAGTTTCAGATATGTGTTGATGCGACAGTACAAGACAATTTTCTAGTCACCCGATTGAAGCTGAGAAAATGAATGGAGAGCTACATTAAGCATGAACTGGAAACTTCTGTAAAATAAAAGGATGCACCTGGATACATTATCGGTGCGACACTACCAACTACACATCAGAATACTAGACCAAGCACAATAGGGTGATCAACAATCGGTAATGTCAACTGTGTTGGCAAGTGCGAAAAGGGGGCCATCATCCGCATTGTCCTAAGGCATCCGTATTACCAAATGCGAGAGAACAAGTCTTGACCGCATTTGTATCTGCTTACCCTCGTCGACGAATGCAGATAGCCTACAGTTAGGCTTTCCTTCTATTACTTACACCGTTTCATTTCTTGAACTTGTGATTCTACCAGCGTCAGTTCACGTGAATATGTATATATAGCACATCCCATTTCGGGGAAACTCTTGTCATACGTCAAATAAGATGAACGGATCTACTCGAGGACTGAGGTTCTGATATACAGAACCGTTCCGGAAAAGGATGCATACTAGAAGAAGCACGTAGTGGAAGAAAGGACTTAACCCCTTAAGATGAAATCATAAGAGGAAAAGATCGAAGAAATTTTTCGGAAGGAAGTTGAGAACTAAAAAGTAGGATTTGAAAGCTGAAAACCTTTGCGCATGACCTAATCTCTCTATTCTTAGAAATCGTGAAAACTTTTTAGTCTTAGCTTCATAGAAATGATCATGCGATGCCTAGATATTCATCTGTACTCGTTGGGAAAACCCAAATCCTTCTTGATTGAAACCTGTAGTCTATTGTATCACGACTATCCTGTCTAATTAATGGCATTCACGCTAATATCCTCTTCTTTTCAATCGTTCTTAAGATTCTCAGTGAGGATGATAACACTGTCGGGATTTTGGGAATCGTCTCCTTGCTAGATCTATTTTTTTAGGTCGGTGTATTGAACCACAGTAGAGAGTCTCTTCTTGTTAATTTTGTACGATTGTTAAATGATCTGATTATGAAGCCAAAAACCTGTTCATAATTTGACTCACTGATCCTGTCAAGCATGATTCTAACATTCAGATAGTTACTCCAATCCAAATCAAACCTGATTATTTGACACCTAATCATCAACATTTGTCCTGGGATGCTCAGCTAAATAACTCTAAATCTTCAAGACTCATACAATGAGTGTATCACACTCGGAAACAATATTAGCAATACTAAAATTTCGAGGACGAAATTTCTTAAAGGAGGGGAGAATGTAACACCTCCGAAATCCAACCCAATTAGAACGCCTAATGTATTATAGGAGCCAATAAAGGTCCGGATTGATCTGGGCTTATAAAAGAAGCCTTGCAAAACGAAACCAGATTTTTGGGCCCAATAAGCCTAATAAGGGCCCGAACTTATAACAAGACCCATTTAAGGCCCAAATACACGTTTAGGAACTAATTAAACAAGAAACCATGAAACAATGAATTTTTAGGTGATTTGAAACAACTATGGAAGGATCCAAGCTAAAAACAGATTCAGAACCCATACTAGGTAAAATCCGGCAATTTAACGCGTACTAACGTCTGAATTCTATCAGAAATTCATGAAATAGCTTGTCATCCAATCTAAATCATTGTTAACCTTAACCAGTATCATAAATAATGCTTGCTAAAGGATTTTCGTCAATCATGCGTAAACAACGGAATTTCGTAACTGAAACGCGAATACCAGTTTTTAGCGGCATTTTAAATGTCATCTGATACGTCGACCGAGCCTCGTAAATCCGTAAACAATTATCTAATCATTGTTTATTTTGATATCATATCAATTTTGGTGAGTGATACGTGGTCCGGAATAAATGCGTTTCGAAACGCATCCGTGACGTGAACCGGATCTAGAATTAGGTCAAAAACCGAGAATTCGACAGATAAGGTTTTAACGTGACCAACGAGGGAAGTGAACGCACAAAATATTAGTTTAATACTTAATTGCATACAATTCGATGCTAAAATGACCATAATATCGCTCATTCGATAAAAAAACGTATAAAACCATTTAACGTGTTAAATACGTGATAAACTACAAACTCGTTTTATTATTCAGCATGTTCTAAATATGATAAAAATATTAATCTCAGAATATCTATAACGTTTTCTATAACGGAAACTAACGAGAAACGAATTTTAACGTTACGAGCAATTTAATCGAGCGTGTCCGACCTGTTAATAAACCCATTCCTTAACCCTAGTATAAAAGCTTATTTTACACCATTTTAGGGTTTTAAAAGAAAAATTAGGGCAGAGAGAGAGAGTTGAACCGCGGCCCCCATCTCTTCCCTCCTCTCTCGGCCGACCACCGGCCACCGGCGGCCGATTCCGGCGAGTGCCGGCGAGTGGCACACTCCTCCTTGTTCCCCTCGACACCCTGAACACAAAAACGACCTCAATTTCTCCCAGAACACAGCACATCAACGGGAATCGAAGACGAAAGAGGCGGTTGCAGGTCGGTTCGGAGGTGGTGGTGATGATGGTTCATGGCTGTCGCATCGAAGGAGGTCATCGATTGTGGGTGAGTGCTAGCAGGTGGGGGTATTTCCATCCCGAGAGACGCAACGTGGCGACCAGGGGTTGTCTGCGGTGGTCGTGGCCACGATGTGGACAATGGGGTGCAGGTTAGGGGGTTGCAGGGCTGGTCATCGATGGTTGCGATGGTGGTGCTCGGTTGTGCCCACGAAGGGGAATGGCAGTGATTGTGGCATTATTAGTGGTGGCGGTCGGGTTGAAAGAAACCGAACCATAGGTGAATGTGTCGATGATAAGCTGTAGATAATGTAGTTTTTGTTGTTAGCTATGATTGTGGACTTAAAGATGACGATGGTGGTCGATTTAGTGTCGGTTAGGGCTGTAAACGTTGATGCGGTTGTGATTGGGGCTGTTGATAGTGGTGTATCTGTGGTGCATGTCGACTGTATGGATGTGGTCGACCTAAGGCACCCAAAGGGCTGCCCAAGGTGGTGGTTCGCGGTCGGAGACAACCACGACCCTCGATTAAGGTTGTGGTTGACGATGGTAGCTGTGACGGTTGGTAGTGGTGGTTACAAACTGGTGGTTTGTTAAAATGGTAATGTGGGGTTTTGTTCAAGCACGGTCAACCGAGGTCAACGGATAGCCCACAACAAGAACATGGTGAGGACGAGTGGGTTAAAATACATAACCGAGTGGAAGGTAATATCGCACGCACAACGCATTGAGATTGAATTATAAATTGCATACGTATTGTTGAGTTCTAATTATATAAAGGCATAAATTATAAAATATGTGAACTATAAACGAAAAAGAACGTCGCTTGTTATAAATGTTTGATTTAAATGGATGGTTTGGACTCGAGATTTAAATAACAACGCTATTTAATAGAAATCAACCTAGATAACATATATGAAACATTACATTTTAGAAAATGGTTATATCATGTCATTGATTAAACAAATAAGCTGATCCCATGCCACGTTAAATCGTTACAAGACTTAGAGATGTAAAATACATTCAAATACGATTGTGCATTTGTGTATATATATATATACAATAGAAAGTAGGTTATCCGGCATCTACAAGTTTTACTTAAGATAAAAGACCTAAAATGCTATAAGGATCCATCATCATGTTGTTGCTAATTGCCGGTCATCTCATTGTTATTAAAATAAATATTATAACACTCTTTTTATACAAAATATCATTAACTATCATCAAAAATTGGATTATTTATCGTCAATCAAGTTAACTAATATGATGTGAATGTGAACATTATAAACATCGTTTGAAACATTATGTATTACTTACATCGTCAATGCGAGTTATTTTTAAAGATTTGGAACCCATGATATAAATTGGTTTTTCTACATTATTTAAGCTAAGACTCACTTCTTGATTAAATGCATTAGTTAACCTAATGTACACGAGTTAATTCATGACACTTAACAAATACACAAGAAGCTAAGATACATTAAGGATACTAATCACCAACTTAAATTTAACTAAAGAGCTCAACTGCACGCATGTAATAACATCGTGCTAATTTTAAACGTGAATCTTATATGTTCTAGTTAGGATTGCTTTGTTGGTGATCATCACTTTTCTTTATCAAGCTCTGAAATTGTATAAGGATACTAGGTGAGTTCTAGTGATCCTTTTTTACTTACTGTTTTTGGGATGAAACATGCCCTTTTGTTTAATGAACTATGTTTGTCCATTATTTGATGCTTGTATGTGGGACTTTTTGGATACCTGCTGATACTTATGTCATGATCATTAATTCTTTTGTGAACCGCTTGTTTTATGTGAATAGATCCATTTGGGGAATCCCCCACGCATAGTGGCTCCCGCTACAGGGAGGTACCCCACTGAGATCCTGAGGGGTTGTTTGTGGCATGTAACAGGTTTTGAATAGGAAACTATGGTGAACCATCCTGGCAGGAATGGTTCACTGTTCTGAGGCTTGGTTCATTCCTTCGGGAATATCTGGTTAAACACAAGTTTAGAAGAGGCCAACCGTGGACCAAGTGTAACACCCGGAAGTTTGACTTTTGAAGTGATATGCGACTGAGTCTCAGCCGCATGGAATTCATGCGACTGGGGGTTCAATCGCATGATGCTAGAACGATTGAAGCTCAACCGTACGGCTGGAGTTCAATCGCCCGACTGGAGGTCCAGTCACATGGTGTTCATGCGACTGAAGGTCCAGTCGCCCCTGGACTTCGGGCGACTGAGCTGTACCTATAAAAGAGAAGCAGCTCTCTTCTTTCCTCAACACTCACACGTTTCAGTCGGGAAAGAGCAAAGAGCGACAGAGCAGAGAAGGAAAAGAGAGAACGTGGTGATTCAGGCTCGGATTTTGTCGAGAAGCTAGTCAAGTCGAAGCTCTTCAACTCCAACCTGATAATGTGAGTTCTAGGACCCCTCATTTACATGTTTTCAAATGATTTTGGGGCTGGATCACATCTAAACCCTAGTTTTGTAAAAGTGTATATTTGACCCATTTGGGTGAAATCTTGGATAATGTGTCTAAAGTATGATTTAAGACTTACACACGTTTACATGAGGTCCTAGTATGATTCCCTAAGGTTTGGGAGGGTTAATCTGGGCTTGAATGGAGTTTAGAAGGGTTTTTCAGCCGAGTGTTGTGGCTGCTGTTCGTGATGAACATTAGTCGCAGCCTAGTTAGGGTTATGCGACTGAAGGGGCCAGTCGCCCGACTGAGGAACAACTGATGTTCAATCGTACGATTGAGGCTCAGTCGCACGATTGGGGCTCAGTCGCATAGACCCATTCGCATAGTAGTATAGACGCACGACTGAGGGTTCAGTCGCATAGACCCATTCGCCCAGTAGTATAGACGCACGACTGAGGGTTCAGTCGCATAGACCCATTCGCCCAGTAGTATAGACGTACGACTGAGGGTTCAGTCGCATAGATGCCCATTCGCATGACTCAGTCGCATGGAGGCCATGCGACTGGAGTATGTTCAATCGCCCAAGTAGGGCTGATGTGAATGTGGAGAGAAGTGTATGTATGATGTATGTAGGCTAAGTATGATGTAGCCTTATATAATAGTAATGACTGATGAATAGTAAATACAGATGTTCCTCGATTTGATGCATGTTTATCTTTCCACAGTTTTACATGTTATCACTAATAGATGAAATGAAAATATTATGTAAAGCACAGTGAAAGAGTAATAAAGAAAGTGAAGGAACATTAATAAAAGTTAACAAGTCTTGCAAGCATATAGGAGTTACACGACTGTGTGTCGTTAGCTCAACTGTGTTGCGGGCTAGCTACCCATTAACGCACACAGGGTCAATCAATTGAGATTGGCAGGACCTTTGCGGCGTGCCCCGGATGATCGGGTCGGCCTTGTACATAGTACCCATAGCCCTTTCGAGGGAACACAGTTGACCCTTTGGGGGATACACATAGCCCTTTCGGGGGAATACAGTTGACCCTTCGGGGGATACACATAGCCCTTTCGGGGGAATACAGTTAACCCTTCGGGGTATATAGATGGCCCGTCATCCGTTTTCCATCGCGCACATAGTTGGGGTATCGCTCACTGGTCCACATAGAAAGTGAAACATAAAGATAAAGTTTACAGACAAGGCATATAGTACCAGGAACGAATGTTATTTGTTCATACAGCTGATGCGTGCTCGCATATACAGTACAGTACAGTATAGTATAATACAGAAAAGAGTATTTTTATATACTACATATAAAAAGTAGAACTCACTCAGCAACGCTGACTTTTTATGTGTTTCCAGTTGGCAGGTAGGGTTGCTGAGGATGGCACGAGGCGGCTACTCAGCTCTTTTGGGATGGCATTCTCCTTTTGATAATGGTACCCGCACTGGAAGTGGGGGTGCATAATACATGCAACAAAGTATGTTGCATGAGAGTGTCAAGAGTTCCTTAAGGGTTCCGATGTACGGAAGTACTTAAGGAATATTCTTTATGATGAATAATTTCTATGTTCTTATATTAGAGGTCACTGTTTATGACCATTTTGTACACAGAAAAGATGAAATCTTTTGTAATAGTGCTTTTGTGATGTAATGCAACATTAGGTGTTTTGTAATTGACGTACGTTGTATTAAATGGCAAAAATACTTATAGTAAAAGAAAAGTTTATCTTAAATGTTTCCGCTGCATTGTTTTATTTAAATATATGCGATGAAAGACCAACTGTGAGGTTCCCGGGATCGGGGCCTTACAAGTTGGTATCAGAGCCAAAGTTTAAGTGAAATGGGTAAATTTTCAAAATAAACCTAAACTTAAACTGAAAATGGGACAGAGAAAGGGGAAGAATGCCATCTGAGTAGCTTCGTGCCATCAGGTATTTTCTTAAAGATTAACTGGTATTATGTGCGCATGTTATGTGTTTATGTGCTACTGATAGATTTAGAAACTAATGTAGTCAGGACAGGTAATACTCGGGGTACGAAGAGTAAAGTAAGTGGCTAGTCACAACTGGCCACTGTAATTAGGGACTTACTATACTTAACATAAACTGAGCTATTTCCTTGAATGACCGTGTTGGTGTTTGAATCTTTCAGTGTGATAGAAGATGGTCGGTGGTAGATCATCTAAAGCTTCCCGTGGTGGTGGACGTGGTGCTGAACCGCGTATCATGCGAGGAAGACCTAGGGCAGAGAAAGTAGTTCGTGAGGAAAACGAGATTCCTCATCAGGAGGAGGCAGACGAAAGCGCAAATTTGAGAGCCTCGGTAAAAGAGGCAGTGGTCGAGGAAGTGCACCAGGTCATGCAGACGATCTTACCGTCTGTAGTGACCGAAGTGATAAAGGCAGTACGTGAAGACGAGATGCGAGGGAGGAATCGGTCCTCAAGTAGACAGCAACAGACGGAAGCAGAAACGGTACTATCTGATGATGAAGAGGAAGAGGAAGAAGAGCAGGTACGGGAGACAGCCCGGGGTTGTAACTACGGGGCATTTATGAGGTGCAAGCCCCCGACTTTTGATGGTTCTAGTACGGCTGCGGATGCTCACCAATGGTGAGAGAAATGGAGGCGGTCCTCGATATTAGTGATTGCCAAGAGGACAAGAAGGTGAAGTTTGCTACCCACTCTTTTACGGGGACGGCTTTGTGCTGGTGGGACAATATTGTCCAGGCTGAGGGTAGCAGGGCCATTGGGAAGATGAAGTGGTCCGAGTTGAAGAGAATGGTGATCGAGGAGTTTAGTCTTCGTCGGGAGATGGACAAAGTAGAGAGAGAGTTCCTGCAGTTGGAGGCGGGGACGATGACCCACCAACAATACACCACCAAGTTTAACGACATGGCGCGGTTGGTGCCAGAGCAGGTGACGCCGGTGTCTCGAAAGATCAACCGGTATATTCAAGGGCTGCCAGCCGAAATTCGTTGGCATTTGATTTCCGCTCGACCGAGTACTTTCAGGTCGGCGGTGGATTTGGCGGGAAGGTTGTACGATGAACGGGCTGTGTCAGTAAAGGCTGAGGGTGGTATGAAGGGAAGTGATGAAAGGAAGTGGCAGGGGATGAGGTTTGGTCGAGGTGATACTTCGACGAGTAATAAGAAGACGCGGGTGGATGACCGTCGGGTGGTCGCGTCGGGTTCAGGAGGAAAGAAGTGTGGTAAGTGCGGGAGAGAACACGGTGGGGAATGCAGATTGGGGATGAACGTATGTTTCAGGTGTGGTCAACCTGGCCACATCGCTAGAGACTGTAAGAAGCCTAGGGCGGAGGCTTCAAGGGTAAAGAAGACGGGGAGTAAAGGTCCGAGAGCAAGCGCCAGGGCATTTACAATGACGTAAGAAGAGGCTAGGACGGACCCTGATGTAGTGTCCGGTACGTTTCTGGTGAACCAAACTTTAGCCTCGGTATTATTTGATTCGGGTGCCAGTAGGAGTTTTATTTTTGCTGCTTTCTGTGCCAAATTGCCCATTAGTAGTAGACGAGTGGATATACCGTTTGATGTAGAGACTGCTATAGGTAAAACTACCAGGATTTCCGAGGTGATAGAGGGTTGTGACGTAGAATTAGAGGGGCATAAATTTCCGGTTAGACCATTTGCGATGATTTTGGGTGGTTTTGATTTGGTGCTCGGAATGGATTGGTTGGCGGACTTTGAGGCGAATATAGTGTGTCGAAAGAAGATGATCTGTTTGACAGCGCCTGACGGAAGTTCGGTAACTGTTTATGGGGATCGGGTCACGACAATTCCGAAGGTGATCTCTATGGCGGTGGCGGGAAAATGTATGAGGCGTGGATGTAGCGCCTTCTTATGTTATGTAAAGGATGTAGAAACGCCAACACCACAACTATCCGAGTTCCGGTTGTGCGTGAGTTTCCAGACGTGTTCCCGGAAGACCTATCGGGATTGCCAATTGACAGAGAGGTCGAGTTCCAGATTGACCTGATACCGGGCGCCCAACCTGTTGCCAAAGCACCGTATCGATTGGCTCCGATGGAAATGAAAGAGTTGATGGAGCAGTTACAAGAGTTGTTGGATAAGGGGTTTATTAGACCGAGTATCTCACCTTGGGGTGCTCCGGTCCTGTTTGTAAAGAAGAAGGACGGTAGTATGAGGATGTGCATCGACTACCGCGAGCTGAATAAGTTGACGGTAAAGAACAGATACCCCTTGCCGAGGATCGACGACTTGTTTGATCAACTTCAGGGTGCTAGTTGGTCTTCACGAATAGATCTTCGATCAGGCTACCATCAACTGAAGGTGAAGGAGCAGGATATCCCAAAAACAGCTTTTCGTACGCGCTACGGTCACTATGAGTTCCTCGTCATGTCTTTTGGTTTGACCAATGCGCCAGCTGCTTTTATGGATCTAATGAACAGGGTGTGCCGGCCAATGTTGGATAAATCAGTGATTGTGTTCATCGATGATATCTTGATTTATTCAAGGAGCGAAGAAGAGCATGCCGGTCATATCCGGGAGGTGTTGGAGACTTTAAGAAGGGAGAAACTGTATGCTAAGTTCTCCAAATGTGCTTTCTGGCTACGCGAAGTTCAATTCTTGGGTCACGTGGTAAATCCGGATGGAATTATGGTTGATCCGGCAAAGGTGGAAGCAGTGATGCAATGGAAGTCTCCAAAGACGCCATTTGAGATCCGAAGTTTCTTGGGTCTGGCGGGCTACTACCGAAGGTTTATCCAAGACTTTTCAAAAATCGCTTCCCCACTAACCAAGTTGACCCGGAAAGACGTGAAATTTATATGGGGTCAAGCTCAAGAAAAGGCGTTTGAAGAGCTGAAGACGAGGTTGACCCAAGCTCCAGTTCTGTCATTACCCGAGGGAAGCGAAGATCTAGTGGTTTATTCTGATGCTTCTTATTCAGGATTGGGATGCGTGTTGATGCAGAGGGGAAAAGTTATAGCTTATGCATCCTGGCAGTTGAAAGTCCATGAGGTTAATTACCCTACTCATGAATTGGAGTTAGCAACTGTGGTCTTTGCATTGAAGATTTGGAGGCACTACCTCTACGGAACGAAGTGCACCATCTTTACCGACCACAAAAGCTTGAAGTACTTCTTCGAGTAAAAAGATCTGAATATGAGGCAACGGTGATGGTTGGAGCTTATAAAGGATTATGATTGTGAAATCCACTACCATCCGGGCAAAGCCAACGTGGTGGCGGATGCCCTTAGCCGAAAAGAGAGGCCCGAGCCGATTCGGGTGAAAGGGTACCAGCTGATCATGACCTCTGACGTGATGAAGCAAGTCAAAGAGTTCCAAGATGAGGCATTGAAAGAAGATCATCTTAACTCTGAAAGAATGAGAGGCCTGGTTGCGGAGTTGGGTGAGAACACAACTGGTGTTAGAACCCGGTTTGGGCGTATGGTGATTCCTCGTCTTGGGAATCTATGTGGAAAGATCATGGATGAGGCCGATAAGACTCCATATTCCATTCACCCCGGTGCTACCAAGATGTACCAAGACATGAAGAAAGATTATTGGTGGCCGGGTATGAAACGCGATGTGGTGGAGTATGTGAGTAAATGCCTTACTTGTTTACAAGTGAAGGCCGAGCACCAGAAGCCGTATGGAAAGATTCAAGCCTTGGATATCCGGGAATGGAAGTGGGAGCACATCACCATGGATTTCATCACAAAGCTGCCACGTACCCCGAAAGGGTATGATACTATATGGGTGATTGTGGATCGTCTGACAAAGAGTGCTCACTTCCTACCGATGCGCGAGACATATTCATCCGAGAGGTTGGCCGATCTTTTCATCAAAGAGATTGTGACTCGTCATGGTGTACCGGTGTCGATTGTGTCCGATCGCGACACCCGGTTTACCTCCAAATTCTGGAAGAAATTCCATGATGCTATGGGGACGAGGTTACATATTAGCACGGCTTATCATCCTCAAACTGATGGTCAGTCTGAAAGGACCATTCAGACTTTGGAGGACATGCTTCGGGCATGTGTTATTGACTTCGGGGGAAGTTGGGATGACCACTTACCGTTAGCTGAATTCTCGTACAACAACAGCTATCATGCCAGTATTGGCATGCCACCCTATCAGATGCTATACGGTAGGAGATGCAGGACACCCGTTTGTTGGGGTGATATTGGTCAGAAAGAATTGGGGAGCGTCGAAGTGATCGAGGCTACGACTGAAAAGCTCAAAAGGATCAAAGCCTATATGAAAGCAGCCAAAGACAGGCAGAAGTCGTATGCTGACAAACGACACAGACCGATTGAGTTCCAAGTGGGAGATCGGGTTATGTTGAAGGTCTCGCCTTGGAAAGGAATCATTCGATTCCGAAAGCGGGGTAAGTTGAGCCCGCGGTATATAGGCCCTTTCCGAATTGTTGCTCGAGTAGGGGAGGTGGCCTATAGGTTGGATCTACCAGATGAGTTAAGCGGAATTCACCCGACCTTCCACGTATCTCATCTGAGAAAATGTTTGGCCGATGAGGATCTGATCGTTCCACTGGAAGATATTGAAGTAGACGAACGGCTCAACTATGTAGAGCAACCAGTGGCGATCGTCGATCGCAAAGAGAAGAGGTTAAGAAATAAAGTGGTTCCCCTTGTGCGTGTACAGTGGCGGCACAGGAAGGGATCCAAATCAACGTGGGAAACCGAAGAAGAAATGAGACAGCTTTACCCACGATTGTTCGAGGAATAACAGGTTTCGGGGACGAAACCTAAGTAAGGGGGGTGGACTTGTAACACCCGGAAGTTTGACTTTTGAAGTGATATGCGACTGAGTCTCAGCCGCATGGAATTCATGCGACTGGTGGTTTAATCGCATGATGCTAGGACGATTGAAGCTCAACTGTACAGCTGGAGTTCAATCGCCCGACTGGAGGTCCAGTCGCATGGTGTTCATGCGACTGAAGGTCCAGTCGCCCCTGGACTTCGAGCGACTGAGCTGTACCTATAAAAGAGAAGCAGCTCTCTTCTTTCCTCAACACTCACACGTTTCAGTCGGGAAAGATCAAAGAGCGACAGAGCAGAGAAGGAAAAGAGAGAACGTGGTGATTCAGGCTCGGATTTTGTCGAGAAGCTAGTCAAGTCGAAGCTCTTCAACTCCAACCTGATTATGTGAGTTCTAGGACCCCTCATTTACATGTTTTCAAACGATTTTGGGGCTGGATCACATCTAAACCCTAGTTTTGTAAAAGTGTATATTTGACCCATTTGGGTGAAATCTTGGATAATGTGTCTAAAGTATGATTTAGGACTTACACATATTTACATGAGGTCCTAGTATGATTCCCTAAGGTTTGGGAGGGTTAATCTGGGCTTGAATGGAGTTTAGAAGGGTTTTTCAGCCGAGTGTTGCGGCTGCTGTTCGTGATGAACTTCAGTCGCAGCCTAGTTAGGGTTATGCGACTGAAGGGGCCAGTCGCCCGACTGAGGAACAACTGATGTTCAATCGTACGATTGAGGCTCAGTCGCATGATTGGGGCTCAGTCGCATAGACCCATTCGCATAGTAGTATAGACGCACGACTGAGGGTTCAGGCGCATAGACCTATTCGCCCAGTAGTATAGACGCACGACTGAGGGTTCAGTCGCATAGACCCATTCGCCCAGTAGTATAGACGTACGACTGAGGGTTCAGTCGCATAGATGCCCATTCGCATGACCCAGTCGCATGGAGGCCATGCGACTGGAGTATGTTCAATCGCCCAAGTAGGGCTGATATGAATGTGGAGAGAAGTGTATGTATGATGTATGTAGGCTAAGTATGATGTAGCCTTATATAATAGTAATGACTGATGAATAGTAAATACCAATGTTCCTCGATTTGATGCATGTTTATCTTTCCATAGTTTTACATGTTATCACTAATAGATGAAATGAAAGTATTATGTAAAGCATAGTGAAAGAGTAATAAAGAAAGTGAAGGAACATTAATAAAAGTTAACAAGTCTTGCAAGCATATAGGAGTTACACGACTGTGTGTCGTTAGCTCAACTGTGTTGCGGGCTAGCTACCCATTGACGCACACAGGGTCAATCAATTGAGATTGGCAGGACCTTTGCGGCGTGCCCCGGATGATCGGGTCGGCCTTGTACATAGTACCCATAGCCCTTTCGAGGGAATATAGTTGACCCTTCGGGGGATACACATAGCCCTTTCGGGGGAATACAGTTGACCCTTCAGGGGATACACATAGCCCTTTCGGGGGAATACAGTTGACCCTTCGGGGTATATAGATGGCCCGTCATCCGTTTCCCATCGCGCACATAGTTGGGGTATCGCTCACTGGTCCACATAGAAAGTGAAACATAAAGATAAAGTTTACAGACAAGGCATATAGTACCAGGAACGAATGTTATTTGTTCATACAGCTGATGCGTGCTCGCATATACAGTACAGTATAGTATAATACAGAAAAGAGTATTTTTATATACTACATATAAAAACTAGAACTCACTCAGCAACGCTGACTTTTTATGTGTTTCCAGTTGGCAGGTAGGGTTGCTGAGGATGGCACGAGGCGGCTACTCAGCTCTTTTGGGATGGCATTCTCCTTTTTTAATGCTACCCGCACTGGAAGTGGGGGTGCATAATACATGCAACAAAGTATGTTGCATGAGAGTGTCAAGAGTTCCTTAAGGGTTCCGATGTACGGAAGTACTTAAGGAATATTCTTTATGATGAATAATTTCTATGTTCTTATATTAGAGGTCACTGTTTATGACCATTTTGTACACAGAAAAGATGAAATCTTTTGTAATAGTGCTTTTGTGATGTAATGCAACATTAGGTGTTTTGCAATTGACGTACATTGTATTAAATGGCAAAAATACTTATAGTAAAAGAAAAGTTTATCTTGAATGTTTCCACTGCATTGTTTTATTTAAATATATGCGATGAAAGACCAACTGTGAGGTTCCCGGGATCGGGGCCTTACACCAAGTGCAGGGTTGATTGTGATACCCCACGATGATTGATACTATGATGATGCTTTTAAAATCAAATGAGATTTTTCATAAGTTTTTCCACTTGATTCTAAACTTTTAAATGTGGACTTTCAGAGTCCCTCTTGTTTTCAGACTTAAAGCACAAATGTTTTGAAATTTACTAATGGATTCTAAAGAGACTTTTGTTTTCTGAAACCTTAACCACTTGAACTCACCAACTTTATGTTGACACAAAATCTTTTGAGCATGTCTTCAGGTACAGCTAGGGAGAATAGTTGAGCTATAGAAGTTACCCAAATCCGAAGCATGCCACAAGGGTAGAGGTTAAAGACAAAGGTTGAGCCTAGAAGCCTTAGTTACTGAAGCTTCAAGAAATATTTATCGAGAGATTGATCACGACACCTATAGATTGTAGGTAGAAGCACCTTGTGAATTGGAAACAAAGCCAATATTTTAATGTAAATATCATGTGACACTTTGTTATAAACCATTTAGTTTCCGCTGCATTTTGGTTGTTGTTTACTAATCGTGACGTCCCACCTCTCTGGGCCCGGGGTGTGACACTTTGTTCATATAATTGTTAATTGCTTAATTACAAACACAAAATTGATCCATTTGCACCTATCATATAAGCACATGGAAACTTAGCGACCCGAGAAAGACATACTAAAGTGCCAACAAAGGGTTGGTAAGTTCATGAGTTTATAAGTAATCAAAACAGTTAAGTTTATATAACATAAGTATCGTGTGCTTAAATAGATATCAATCCCATAACAAAAACATAACAATAGTGCTTTTCACAATGGAGGCTGATTGTGTTCATTTGTTTGCCTTCCATCATGATTTAGCGAGTCGTGACAATATGTTACTCGTTTAGGACAATGTTGAATTCGTTGAGCTCTGGTCGTATGGGTGTGGCTGTCAAACCCATGTTTCCCGCTAATTTTATTAATTAACAATCTGAAAGAGTAAAGACTTTTCAAGGGTAAATTACACTATGTACATGCTATAAATAACATAGAAAAATAAAACATTTAAAAGTATGCTTTCTCCCCCTAAAAGGAGTATATAAAAAAGGAGCAGTGAAACTCACCTTAAGCATATGCCGGAAAAACAAGGCAAATCAATAGCTAGATAAGTATATGCAGGAAAAACAAGACAACCCATCACAATATACCTAGAATATATGAGTACATAAGTATATGCAGGATAGATTGGTTTAATAAACCCTAAATTGATTTACGCATTTTAGAAACATTGAGCCAGTTTGACCTAGTTGACCCATTTGACCCATTGGTGACATGTTAAGTGAAATCATATTTGTTTATAAACAAACCAAATGTTAGTGAGTTTAATCCAAATCATCCATGTATTATACATAATGAGTTATAAACTCTAACAGGATTGTTATACTAGAAAAATCATACATCACATACAAATCCATACTAATAAGCTACATAAACATTTCAATCAGAAATTATCCAATCACTTTAAATTTCCCAAGTGGTAGCTACCTATGTTACTATCATGCAACCTAAACACACATAGGATTCCAACCACTCACTACATGCCATGTTAAGTAACTTACTACTTCATATCCCAAATCCTACTAATCTTACTAAGTAGGGGCCTTAGATCCACATGCGTGTATGACATTCACTATTACATTCAAAGTATAACTTAAGTGTTGGACACTTAAAGGATCATACATGCCAATTCAAGTAAGTGGATGATGGTTGTTCTGCTGAAATCTCCCTAAGTCCAAGAACCAATGCGGATGAAGAAACTGCATCAACAAAAGAAGACAAGTGTCGGCTATCTGCATTTGTACATGCGAATGACCAAAGAACAAATGCTGACAAGTATTTGTTCTTCCGCATTAACAAATAGGGACAGCTGAACAAATGCTGACAAAGGATTTACCCATTCGCATTAACTAACACGGATGCTCAGCAACAAATGCGCCAAGTGTTTGTTCATCTGCATTTGTCAATGCTGATGACCAAACACTAATGCGGTTGAAGAAAAACAAATGCCGATGAAGTTCAACACAACCGCATTAGTCAATGCGGATGAACAAAACAAATGCTGATGAAGACCTTTTGTACTTTGACTAGATTATATATAGGGGTATTTTAGTCATTTGCAAAGGCTTCCTGTCAGTCTATAAATAGAATAGACAACCTTGTATGTGAGGTGACTTTTAGACTTTTTACTTGTGACTTAGACTTTTGACTTTAGTCTAACGTTAGACAATCAGAATATCAGTCTTTTGTCCCCAAGGTATCCGATTATTGTATAGTGCTCAAACCCTAGCATTTATTTTAACTGTTCATCTTAATCAATATAAAGTGCATTTATGAGTATTTCTTGCATTCATTGTTCTATGTTTGTATGATTCCGCCATATAATCACTGACTCAATCATCATATTCGGTCCTTGTTGTTTCACAACAACAGAGAACTTGATTCTCACAAAAACCCAGTCTATTGGTATCAGAGCTTTGGCTCCCGGTTCTTCTTCAAATCTGCATAGATCTAAGCTGAACTCGATTGATCTGGTGATTGAGTTACTGATAGAGTGTTCGACTACCTCTATTCAGTATACAAGTTGAATATCTACTGAAATACTTCGATAGTCACTGTTCATTCATCATCAACCTCTAAAAACAAATCTGTTAACAGTTGCTTAAACATAAAATTAGACAAGAAACTAAATCAGAAACTCAACAAAAGAAGTTCTAACAAATATCTGACCTACACTCAGCAGATCTGATTACATAAGCCTGTTTTGGACTTACTGGACTAGGAGGACTTAAGAATCAACCTAATCAGTACTTAAACAAGTTAAAAACAGCTTATTAAAATAGATTCACATAACTTCTCTAAACTTGGTCATACTCCTAAACCTCCTATGCTTAAACACAAATATGAGTTTAAGCAATGGAAGATTAGGTTTATGAATTACATTACAGGTGTAGATCCGGACTATTGGATTTCCATATGTAAAGGACATTCCAGTGACACTTTCTACTGATCAAGCTACTCTATACAAAACCTCAAGAATACCCATAGAGGATCTTACTCTTGATGATAATGGTGACTATAAAAAGATAAAAATTGATCTCAAAGATTATTCCATTCTAACTCAAGCATTGAAAATGGATATGCTGAAAAGGCTTGGAAGTATGGAATAGCTAAAGCTGTGTGGGATGCACTGCTAATTATATGTGAAGGCAGCAGTGAAGTAGCTGAAATTAACAAGGATAAACTTGTTAATCAATATGAAACCTTTCATCACTCCAAGGGGGAGTCAATCTCAAAACAATTGCATAGATTTGTACAGCTGGTGAATGACTTAAAGATTATGGGGGTTACATATAAAGTCAAACAGTTGAACAAGAAAATGCTTCACAGCCTTCCTGAAAGCTGGAAACAAAATGTTACCATGATGAAGAACATTCTTGATCTAGAGAGTACCACCTTGGACATCATGATAGCCAGAATTGAAGCTCTTGAACTTGATGAAAGGAGCAGGAACCTTGGTGGACCTAGAGTTGTTGAAGCATATAAATTTCCATCAGACACTCACTCAGCAGAAAATGCCTTCATTACTGAAGATGATGATTTTCTCTCCTCAAGAGATCAAGTGAAGACAACTGGTTTCATTGCTGCTCCATCAACAAACAAGCCATCAACATTAGCTCAACCAACAGGGTTCACTGCCACTCCCACTAGTATGTCTGAAGACCAATGATCTGAAGAGCAAAAGGCTACTTACAATGCCTTTGTTCCAAGCTTTGAAGCATACTTGGGAGGTAGACTCACTTCTGCCCACCTGATCCAAGAAGACTTGGAAGAAATGGATCTAGATGATGTGGAAGAGATGGATCTGCAATGGGAAATGGCTATGATAGCAATGAGAGCTAAGAAGTTCTTCAGAAAAGGGAGAAAGCTGCGTTTGAATGAAAATACAAAGCTTGGATATGACAAATCCAAGGTCAAATGCTTCAATTGTAGTATGACTGGCCATTTTTCAAGAGAATGTAATGCCCCCAGAAGAAACAACAATGGCTTTTAAAGGAATTCTCAGGGCCAATCAACCTCACAACCAAACTCAAGCTATCAGTCAAACAATCATCAACAACAGCAGTAATCACAAACAACAACATCAACATCCATACTAGAGTCAACCATAACTGATAGGATCAAATGCATCAATCTGTAATGATTTATGTATACAATTCAAAGAAACACAAACAACTGTAATCAAATCAAGCACATATCAACAAAATTCACAGTTTCATTGATATAGCAAAGACAATTACAAGAGTAAGAAAGCAGTTCATGCAAAAACTTACGAATTCTACTCTAGTATAAGCTATTTATACTATCAATAAACTAGAGACTATCTATTTACAATTCTAGTCCCTATACTATGACAAAATTGTAAAAGACACACTAAGACTAAATGTTAAACTTTCTAGAGTACTAACAATACTCCCCCTAAGATTGACATTGTCTTCAGTCTTTAAAAGTCTTCTCTTTGTCTTTATCTTCTCTTGTCTTTGCTTCTGAATCTTTATCTTCTCTTTGACTTTAGCTATCAATCTTCTCTTTATCTTCTGTCTTCTAACTTCATATATCAAAGAAATCTTCTGGTCTTCTTTGATCTTGAACATTGGCTTCTTCTTGTACATCTCTAGCTCCTTCAGTGCATTCTCAATTGATGACTTGAATTTGCTAGCAAGAACAACTTGTTCAGGTTTTGATTCATTTGTCTTTATCTCCATCTGCTTCATTCTTTCCAAAGTATCCTTTGACAAGCATGAAATGTCAACATTAGCATACAACTCAATAGGATGTTTACTTTCTTTGCAATACACCTCCAGTACTCCTTTCTTTGAGATTCTCATAAACTCAATGTCATTAATTTCTCTCTTTACAATATTTGCATAAGCAAGAGCTTTCCACAATGAAATTCTTTCCATAGCTGTATTCATTACATTAATCATTGACAAAAAATACTTCTTATCATTCTCAACAATCTCAGGGTTCACCTTCTCAAATCTTTGAACAGCAAGAAAAGAGATATAACTTGGATGTAACAATTTGAGCTCAAAAACTCCAAATAAAGTAATCATATCTACATCCCAATTCTTAAGATTTCATACCAATTTTAGTTCAAAAGTCTCAGAATTGTAAAACCATCTCAAGATAGGTTTTGTTCTTTGAGTACCTTCTATCACTTCCAACCCCCGATTGGTAACTTTATGGAAATAATGATCATAAAATTCCAACATGAAATGTTCTTCATCTTTCTTCCTTCCTTGATATTTGTTTTGCTTCTTCAACTCAGTGAAGTAAGCCTTGTCTTCTTGTTCACATCTTGTCTGAAGGAAACACATATCTCGACTCATACCTCTGTGAACTAATTCAACAAATATATTCCCACGTTTAGCATTAGATGGGTTAATCAGAGGTAATTTATCTAACTTCTTCAGATCTTGAACTGGAAGCTTAATTATACTTGTGTAAAAGTGATAGACATCACACACAGCATTCACTCTTTTAATCAAAAAGACATCAAATATCTCATCGTACTTCCATGCAATGATTTTAACTTGGTTAGTGAAATCAGGAGCAATCATAGCATTCAATAGTTTAGCTACTGACTGTCCTTTTTGCAATATGTTTCTAACCATATCTCCTGTACTTCTTGAGTTATCAAATAAATGTCTTTGCTCAGGAGTGGCTTTATATGCTTCTTTCTCAGTATCAGCAAACATCTTCATCAGTTCTTTTCTGCTATCATAGTTGCTGTACTTCCTTACCATAGACTGAATTTCTTTTGGTTTCAACATCCTTGTTCTTTTCATAATCTCCAGATATTGAGGATTGTCCGTGTCAAGAATAATCATCTTATTAGCAAGCTTTTCAGTTTCCTGAAAACTTCTGACAAGATTCCTCAATGAGGTGGACTGGAGTCTTTTAAGACTCTTCCATGGATAATTTCTAGCTTGTAACCATGACCTCAATGCTAACACATTCATATATTCAGGGTCAGGGTGATGTAACTCAGACTTTGGTAAATCATCAATATTGATTACCTCTTAAGCTCTAACCCATTCTCCATGTTCTATTACTATCTCATTTGGATCAATTGGTGCTACAGACTTAGCTGTGACACACTTCTCATATTCATCATTGATCTGAGACACAATTAATCCATCCAAATAGACTCTGTTATACTTCATCCTCACCAGATAATTATATCTGTCATCAAAGTCAACATGAATTTCATCTTGATCTTGAGGTTGTTCAATAGGAGAGGAAGTTCTTTAAAAGTTTACTTCATCAATATCATCATCATTCAAAACTTCATCATACCAATCATCCTCAAAATCATCTTCTATATCATCTAAAGCTTCAATTTGTTCTTGAGACACTTTCTCTTGAACTTTTTGAATTTCATCATCAATCCTTTCTTCCTCATTACCTTCTTTCTCAATTTCTTCTTCAACTCTTCGAATTTTGGAGGAAGATTCAGGTAAAACTGAATCATCAACTTCATCAATCTTTCTTTTACCTTTATCTATCACTTTAGGAACTTCATCTACCATTTAAGAAGCTTCAACATCTATTGGATTTATCTCAGATACTATTACAATATCTGCAGATGTTGGCTTTTGAGTCTCTTGTTTCTTGCTTAGTTCTTCTTTCAGTTTCTGATTTTCCTCAGATACTCTCTTGAATCTCTCTTCCAAAAGATCATAATCTTTAATCATAAGATCAAAGTTCTTTAAGACATCATCTTTATCCTTTGCATAACTCACAAGCTTTTCATTCTTGTCTTTTAGATCTTTTTTGAGCTTTTCATTTACATCTTTCAGTAAACTCAATTCTTTTTCATACTTCAAGTTTCCTTCTTTCAACTTATCAAGATTGACTTTAAGATCAGCAATTACTTTCTCTTTAGATACATTTTCTTCTTTAAGTACATTCAACTCATCTAAATCAACTATCTCCTCTGTTTGTACAGACACATCATGTGTTGCACTTACAAGCATTTCTTGAGTTTGAATGGATGGTGTGTTCTCAAACGTTGGATTACACCTAAAAGCATCCATAAAATCATACTCAACGGTTTGATTTTGCACATCAGCTTCATGCTCAACCTCTTTATTCTGAATGTTTATCTCAGTGTCAACATTCTCAACTTCATGTACAGATTCATTATGAATCACATCATCTACATCTTCAAGTGCTTCATTCATATTATCATCTTGTAAATCACCACCAGATATTCCTTCCCCTTCATGTTGAGCTTTATCAACATGCTCAGACATGGTTCTCTCACTGCTTAATGTTTGGTGTGTTTCAGCTACACCATCATCATCATCATCATTATCATCATTAGAACTAGAAGAGCTATCATCATCATTCTGAGCATCTTCATTATCATCATCATCATTTTGCTCATCATCATCTTGAGTAAGATTTAGAGGAACTTCATCAATCAGATCAGCTGGATCTATTGGTTCACCTTCCAATAAATGATAGTGATCCACTGTAATATCTACCTCATCATTAGCAACATTCCTCATATATTCAAACATAGGAACATTTTGGGCACCAGTCAACATAGCTAGCCTCTTATATGATATTTCAGACATATGTTCCAATTCAAGTCTATCTCCTCCAACTCCATAGACATGAAAATCAGGATATTCCTCATTGATGATCATTTGCAGAAATCTAGGGTACATAAGGTATTTGTTCCTTATACCTCTCTCCAGATTGAATATGAATCCATTCAAGATCCATCTAGCCATATTAAATCTTCTGTTTGTTGCAATGGCTACAATCGGAGATGCAATGTCCACTGGGAATGAATTCCACCCAGCACTTCTCTTGGACATGCAGTGTTGAAAGATATAGCATAGAAGCTTCCAATGGTTATACACACGAGCTCTGAAAAACTATTTCTTTGGGAAATGATCAGGATGACCCATTTCCATGAATGTCTCTCAACATTCATTAAATGTAAGCTCGGAGAGTCTTCTGGATCATTGTGACCCAATCTCAAAGCAACCCTTATGGACTCTTCTGATACTTCTATCATACGATCATTAGTCACAAATCCTCTCAACACTTTCCTTCCTTCATCATTCACTTCAACTTCAGCAGTGCTCCAGAACTTCCTTATTAGTCTATTATAGATCATTGGCTGATAGCATATGGCATATACATATTTGGTCTTCAGAAGAAATCTAATCATCTCCTCATATGATATGGCATCTTGGACATCTTCATTGAGCAAAGCAGCAACATTATGCTTAGGCTCAAACTTCAAATCAGCCATCTGCACAAGTTTAAAGCAATGATATTAGAAAATGTGTGAATTTTAAAGCAAAAGATTGAATGAGTTTGAACATGTGATGATGTAAGATATAATAAACTAATGTGTTTAATGAATTTGACTTATAAACTCAACTTATAATATTAATTAATTTTAAGTGTAAAACATTCTTGTTTTTATAAAATTTAAATTATCAAGTTGAATTTTATTAAAAATTAAACACATTTGATTATTTTATCTTTATCAATTTTATTGAACATTTTAATCCTTTTGAAATGAGTTTTATTAATTGTTATTTATTTTTCATTAGTTTATTTTTAAAAAAAATATGTTCATCTTCTTCTTCATGTTCATCTTCAAGTTCAATGTTCATCGATGAACAGTTAACCGAGAACTTCAATCAAAGTTCATTTCAATCCATGTTTAATATATCAATATGCTCGAAATAATATGATAATCAACATTCAATGATCAATTTATGTGATTGTTTCGATTTATACGCTCAAATATGAGATTTTGACAATTTTAGGGTTCGAGCGTCCGAATAGGTGTCGAACGCCCATCACAAAATCATCATTTTAATCACAAAAAGATTAATGTAGACCATAAACTTACGTTCACAATCTCACAAACACTATCAATAATCTGAGATTAAAAGCTCTAATGATTTGAATCGATGAAAAGGGGTAACCGAGAGTTCAAGGGTTCAGGGGAGAGTTTAAGTGAGTTTTGAAGTGCGAATGAAATGAAAATTACACAAGTGTTCTATTTATAATAAGTGAAGTTTTTAGGCGCATGAGCACTATTTGTGCGCATGATGACCTAAATTTCACCAAGTTATTAGGCACATTAGCACTGTTTGTGCGTATGAGATCAGACACATGAGTACTGTTCAGGAGCATAAGCATTGTTTAGGCACTTTTGCACTGTTTAGGCACATGAAGTTTCTGAAACTCCTAACACTTTGTGAATTTCACTTGACATTCAAACCCTGAGAAGTCTGACCACTGTGTAGGTGCATGAGCAACATGAAACGCCCAACACTTGGTTTAAATTTCAGACTCATGACAACTGTTTAGACTCATGGGATTTTTACAAACGCCCAACACTTATGAAATTTCTGAAATTTCTTCATGCTCCTATTCAGGCGTATGGCCACTGTTTAGGCACATGAGATGACTTCAATAAGACTTACACTTGTGAATTTTTCAAATCCTTCACCTGCACACTGTTTAAACACATTAGTAATATTTCATACTAATATTTAAACAATTTTTGCATATTTTTGACGTTTTCTCAAAATTTACATTTTAGACCCTCAAAATTGAACTTTTTAGACTTTGACCCCTAAAGATTTAACTTTTGTTCATTTCAATTATTAATCTTTTGTTTAACTTTTGAAATTAATTTCCTATCATTTTAGTCTCTGAATTTAACCAACTTTAGACTCACAAAATATTTTGCATGAAGCTTTTCCAAATTTGAAATGCTTCGGGTTCATTGTTTTATGAAAAACAAAACACACATGCTTAAGTTATTTAGCTTCATCCTTTCCATCCAAAACATTCCATTTTGAATTTCTCTTGAATCTTCTTACTTTTTACTCCCCCTAAACTTTTAAGTTTTACAAACTTAGAAGTTTCTAAAACTAGCATAAGAAGATCACACAAGTCATGTTAATAAGCCTTCACATACACATAAAACATGCATAAAAGAGAAATGAAAGCAGAATAGAAAACTAACAAACACATATGAATCAAAGTCTATAGTGAGATCATATCAGTATATGTCCAGCACATTGAACAACAATAAATTGTGAATAGTCAATGACACTGATTAAATCCTGATCAAGTGTGTTCCAGGTCAGCAGATACTGCAGCAAAGGAGACACATGATCTAAGGACAGATACAAAGTGTTTTTGGTAAACGGTGCAGCACACTTACTTTTTCAATTCTTGGATTGATTAAGGTTTATTTTAATATGACATGACATGTCTCACACTTTGAAAGGATCTCAGCCTCTAGTTTGATCAATTAGGTTGTATTCGCAACAGATTTAGCACAAGAATTAAGCAGATTATACTAAGAACACCAAAGATATATCAATGAAACAGTCGGTTATAGAGAGAGAGAGGATTTTTGCAAAAAGGTGTTTTCTATTAAATCACACGCTTCGGTAAGGATTAAAATTAGGTCATCTTCCTTTTATAGGAAGAATGACGTCAGCTGATGTCACTTGATAGTGACATCAAACCGTTATTCTAACAAACTACTGAAACTACCTAAACTACTGAAGTTGTCAAACAGCTGACATCTTCTTACAAAAAATTCTAAGTGTTAAACTTATTACAACAACTGATAAGAAACTACTGATAACTACAACGACTGAAGAACAAACTCTTCAGTCGTTTTACAAACTACTGAAATAGAAAAGATAACTACTGAAAAGAAAGAGCTGAAAGGTAAACCATCACAACAACTGAAGAATGCTTCTTCAGCTGTTGTGACAAACTCTGAAGCTTCAGCACTTGTCTTCAGACTTTAACTTCAGATGTTTCATCAGCTGATGACTTCAGTAGTTGTCATCAGCTGATGTCTTTAGTCTTTGTCTTCAGTCTTTGTGCTTCAGCTGTTGATCTTCAGTACTTTGATCTTCAGCTGATAGTGTTCAGTAGTTGAGTCTTCAGCACTTGATTCTTTAGTACTTGAGTCTTCAGTAATTGAGTCTTTAGTACTTGAGTCTTCAGTTGTTGAGTCTTCAGTACTTGTACTTCAGTTGTTGATCTTTAGTACTTTGATCTTCAGCTGTTGAGGTCTTCAGTCTTTGTCAAACAGCTGATGAAGCTTTCAGCAGTTATTGTGATGTCTTGTGGGACTTAGAGGTTTTTCTGATCTGGCTCATTGGTTCTTTTGGTCCAACATCTCACATAAAGACTTAGAGAGATCAACTATCATCAAGATATACAAGAAAGTACAAACTTCTCAACTTGAGTACCTGACATATATTCATAACCAGAGTTCATGTTTAGAATTTAATTGAGAATTATCATGGATAACCATTTGATAATCTCTTAACCACTCATGATGAATGGGTTGTGCACATTGGCATCTTTTGACATCAGGAGAAAATCCAGGTCTGTAATTCCTTACAACAGAGGATATCTCATCACTTCAGGTCTATGATGACTCATAACAGAGAAGTGAATTGATGCTTTTAACATAGCTCATGGTTAATCATATCACCACCAGGTGTGAGAGTTGTAACTTTACAAGCATACTATTCGATTAGCTAATGCTACTCATCAGTACTAAGATGAATACACATACATGCATAGAAGATGTAGTTGAATCACAAGAATTTACTTGTTCAGCTAATTGCATGACCTTACCTACACATCTGATCTGATCATGTCAGACTTTATTGATGAGTGAAGAATACAACTGAACAAACTGATGTACTATCATCACTCACATATTGTAGATTAGATTCAATCCCTAAGAAATATATACTAGTACTAAAGTAGTATATTTTTCTATTTTTTGTATTGTCTTTTTCATACACTGCACACATGCACACAATATATACACAGAAGGCAATTAACATTGACAGTTGATCATGAAAAATTTCTGTTTAGATAAGGGAGGGTTTGTATCATTTTTCATTCAAATCAAAGTTCAAATATGGTTGATTAAACCAATTGACTCGACTAAATATTCAAACCTGCCTGGTAAGAAGGCTTTGGTGAATAAGTCAGCCAACTGCTTTTCAGTTGCAGATTGAATTAAAATGATTAAACCTTTTTCAGAGTTATCTCTGAGAAAATGATATTGAATTTCGATATATTTGGTTTTGGAATGTTGGATAGGATTAGCTGTTATAAACATAGCAGTTGTGTTATCAATATAAATTGGTGTTTTCAAAAAATTGAACCCGTAATCCAATAGTTGATTTTGCAACCATAGGATTTGATAACATCTCGCTGAAGCAGCAATGTACTCAGCTTCTGCTGTAGATACAGAGACGTTGGTTTGTTTCTTACTTGCCACGAGACTAATCGAAGACCCAGAAATTGACACCCACCCGTTGTCGATTTTCTATCTTGACAACAACCACCGTAGTCACTGTCGTATATCCATGTAACTCAAAATTCCCTTCATAAGGGTACCATAAACCTAATGCTGGTTTACCTTTGAGATACCTAAATATGCATTTGACAGCAATTAGATGTGATTCCTTTGGTTCTGATTGATACCTGGGACAGACACAAACCGCATACATAATGTCTGGACGCGATGCAGTAAGATACATCAACGATCCAATCATTGATCTGTATAGCGTTTGGTTGATAGATTTTCCTTTCAGATCAGGTTCAATCTTGGTGTTAACATCTGCAGGAGTTCTGATAGACTGACAGTCTTGCAACTTGAACTTTTCAAGAGTTTGTCGACAAACTTCTCTTGATTTATGAAAATTCCATCTTTTGTTTGCTTGACCTGTAGTCCGAGAAAGAAGTTAATCTCTCCCATAGAACTCATCTGGAATCGAGACTTCATAATATCCTCAAATTCTTTGCACAACTTGGAGCTTGTAGATCCGAATATGATGTCCTCAACATACACTTGTACACATAAGAGATCATCATCATCATCCTTCTTTATAAATAAAGTTGGATCGATTTTCCCTCTTGTGTATCCATTCTGGATTAAGTCTAGTGACAACGTTTCATACCAAATCCTTGGTGCTTGATGTAGTCCATATAATGCCTTACTCAGCTTTTACACTCGATGTGGAAATTCAGCATCCTCAAAGCCTGGGGGTTGCTTCACAAATACATCGTCAGTTATAGGACCACATAGAAATGCACCTTTGACGTCCATTTGATACACCTTAAACTTCATGAATGAAGCATATGCCAGGAAAACTCGAATGGATTCAAGTCTTGCCACTGGAGCAAACACCTCATCATAATCTATTCCTTCCTCTTCTGTGTATCCTTGTGCAACGAGTCTCGCTTTATTCCGTATATCAATACCACCATCATCAGTCTTGTTTCTAAACAACCATTTCGTGCCTATCACATTTTCACCTTCAGGTAAATCCACTAAATTCCACACTTCTTGTTTGCAAAATTGAAGTAGTTCTTCTTGCATTGCTTCAATCCAACCATTGTCCGTTAACGCCTCGGTGATGTTTTTAGGAACAATCTGTGAAAGAAAACAGGAGTATAAGCAAACATTTGCTTGTTCAGATTTACTCCTAGTAGTTCTTTCATTCAGAGGACCAATAATCTGGGATGTTGGATGGTTCCTGTGGATACGAGATGTCGGTATCTCAGTTCCTTGAACATTAACATCCAGATTGGTTTGGTTCAGATTGGAGAGCTGAGGCAACAAGGTAGAATACTGTGGAGTGAAATTTGGAACTTGAGTTGGTGAACTGATAAAGTAATCAATGTTACTATGATCAATTGCATCTCTAGAGATGGAAGATGTGCCAGACTTAGGTTGTCTAATTTCTATACCATCATTAGGAATAGGTTGTGATCCTTCTTGATCTAACGAGACTGACTGATCTGAAGCTGAAGTAGCATGATCATTGTCATTGAATTGTATCGATGAATCCTTGACAAATGAGAAGAATGGATAATCTGGGCGTTAATCATCTGAATCATCAGAATCCAAATCATCACTGAAAGATCCAAGGTCGATCTAACGAGACTGACTGATCTAAAGCTGAAGTAGCATGATCATTATTGTCATTGAATTGTATCGATGAATCCTTGACAAATGAGAAGAATGGATAATCTGGGCGTTAATCATCTGAAACATCAGAATTTGAATCATCACTGAAAGATCCAAGGTCTCCTCTAGAGTTCTTCTTACCTGTAGAATCATCAGATTGATTAAACAAGTTAGATTGAAATGAATTTGACAAAGAATATAAATCAAACAACCATGCAGGACCATTTGAAACTGATGGAAAAGAGTTTTCCAGAAATTTAACGTTGAATGTTTCATTAATAGTATTTGTTCTTGAGTTATAAACTCGATAGGCTTTGGAAACAGATGAATATCCAACGAAAAACCCATTGTCAGCTTTTTCTTCAAATTTTCCTAAATGATCACTTGAGTTAAAATCATATTTGGACAACCAAATGATTTTAAAAAATTTATGTTTGGTTTCCTGTCAAACATTAACTCATATGGAGTTTTCTTTTTATCTTTTACAAGTAAGATTCTATTCTGGACAAAACAGGCTGTGGATATTGCTTCATCCCAGAAGGTGATAGGAATTTTGGCATCAGCTAACATGGACCGGACAGCTTCAATCAGTGTTTGGTTCTTCCTTTCAGCAACTCCATTTTGTTGTGGAGTTCTGGGAGCACTGAACTGATGAACTATCCCTTTTTCTGCACAAAACAAATCAATGTTAGCATTTTTAAATTCCGTTCCATTATCACTTCTTATTATCTTCACTTTATGATCTAGTTGATTTTCAACTTTATTAATAAATTCTTTTAACAGTTCTGCAGTTTCAGATTTAGCATGTAGAAAAAAAAACGCAAGAAAATCTTGTATAGTCATCTATGATAACTAAACAGTATGATTTTCGACCAATACTCCTAACATTAGTTGGTCCAAAAAGGTCCATATGTAACATCTGGAGTGGCTTGGTGTTTGAGTTTATCAGCTTGGACTTATAAGACGCTCGATGTTACTTTCCCTTCAGACATGCTGAGCAGTGATGAGTTGTTGAAAACTTCTTGGAAGGAAGTCCAATGACATGATTTCCTGCTACAAGCTTGTTCATGTTTTTGAAGTTTGAATGTCCAAGTCATCTATGCCACAACTGGCTTTCATCATTCGATGCTTTAGCAATCAGGCAAGTTGTTTCTGTTGCAGTATCCACTTCGACATATCTAGTTTATATACGTCTCTGTCCCGTGCAGCTTTAACTATGACCCAATCATTGCTAATCTGAAAACCTGGTTTCAAGACATAACAGTAGAATCATCAAAAAGAACAGAATAAGATTTGTCACAAATTTGGGATACACTTAATAGATTAAAGTTCAACTGTGAATAGTAGTTGACTTTATCGAAACTAATAATCCCATTTGACACTGTTCCCTCTCCTGTTATCTTTCCACCTGCATCACCTCCAAATGCAACGTGTGTTCCATCTTTTAACTTAAAATCTTGCAACAAGGCTTGATTGCCCGTCATATGCCGGCTACACCCACTGTCAACATACCATGAGTTTATTGGTCTCCGCGAGCGTACCTGCATTCAAAAACATTTTAAGATGAGTTAGTAACCCAAGCCGATATGGTCTTGGGCTTTCCAAACTTATCAACAATTGTAAACTGTTTAAAATGAAGTTTGTTTACATCAGGTTTCTTTTGATATTTAGCATTATCAAAACCTCTTTGAAAAACATGTTGATTATCTCTTTGTTGTTTTGATTTCAAAGCATTATATCTGTTTTCAAGATCATCATCAAGATATCTTGAACCATTATATGAAGCATTTGAGAATGTTTCATTTTTTATTCTCACAGATCGTGGAATAAACTTCCCTTGATTGTATTGCTGTGATTTGACAAAATATTGATTATCATAATCAGAATTGTTTCTTTTGAAAGATATCAAACCCAAGGAAGGTTGATGTTGTTGTGAATATTTAAACCCAATATTATGATTTCTTTTAAATTGTGGGTTTACAAATCCTTGATTACTAAAATCCTTCCTTGATGAGTTCTTTCTAAAGTAGCAATCCTTTGTATTATGATTTCTTTCATCACACAATGCACAGTATTTGTTAAAGTAGCAATCAGCAGTTGTGTGATTTGTCATATCACCTATATAGCAATACTTGTTAAAATAACATTCTGAAGTCATGATTATACATATCACAGATATCACAATATTTTTGAGAGTGATTAAACAACATTTTGTTAACCCTTGAAGTGGAAGAAACATTTGATTCTTGTTTAAATTTAGGGTTAGGCAGATTAATTTGTTGTTCTTTGGTGTGAATTTGGTCATTTGATTCTTAGGATTTGTCTTTTGGACTTGATCACAATTCTTTGACTCCTTAGATACAAATCTTTTATGCGCAGCGGAAGTCTTAGGACCTGAACTTGTTTTTAGATCAGAGTTAGATTTGATCTTAGGTTTAGATGTCATTTCTGTGATTGTGTTCATGTCAAAAGTTCCTGCTGACACAAACTTCACTGGTTTAATTTGAATATTTTTCTTTGACTGATTGATTAAATCAATTTTCTTAGCTTTAGCAGCCTTTCTTCTTTGATTTCTTAATCTTGATGATGTTTTGTTGCTTTGAATTTTAATTGAATCTTGAGAAGATTCTTTTTGACAATCTTTGTTTTCATTCAATTCATTTGAACTTGAATCATCAGAAAAAGTATTATCTGATTTAAGCTCTTCATATTTTCTTCCATTTTGTTATTGTCATCAGTAGATTTTTCAATCTTTTGTTCATTTTGTTCAATAACACTTTCACATTTTGGTACAAACAACTTTTTATGCATGTGTTGAGGTTCATAAGATTTGACTTTAATTGGATGACCATGCTTTATCTTTTCTAAGTCTGTTTCTTCATAAATTTCAACGTTTATCTTTTGAAGTTCTTTTGGTCTTGATATTCTTTAAGTTTAGCTTTATTTTCTAGTGAATGATCATGAGTATTAAAATTCTCTGGTAAGTTATTTGAGATTGATTTAGGCATAGGTTCATGTGTAAAACCTAATCCTAATTTATCTTTATCCTTTCTTCCATTCACCAGTTGCTCAACAATTTTCTTTGAGCTTTTAACTTTGGCCAAATAAATTTGAGTTGCTGCATGTGCCAATTTTTCTTGTTCAAGAGTTTTGGTCATCTCTTCAAGTTGTTTCTTAACAAGTTCAAGCTCTTTAAGTGTTTTGTTCCAAGAAGCTTAAAGAGATATGATCTTGTCGTCAGCAATCTTATGATATGTTTTTAGCTTGTTGTGCTTTAATTCCTCTTGTTTGAGTTTATCACATTTTTTAAAAGAGTATGTTCTATAATGTTCAACCTGTTCAAAACATGCTTTAGTGCACATTTTCTCTCTTACTTCCAGTGGTATTTCTGGATATGAATTAGAAGATTCAGTTCCAGAAGATGAGTTAACAACCTTTGGTTGTTCAGATTGTGCCATTAGAGCAACTTCTTCAGTGCTTTCTTTTGGATCTGATTTGTCACTCCAGTCATAATCTTCCTCTTGATCTGATTCACCATCTTTCTTAGGATCCTTATCTTCAGATACCAAAACTCCCAAACAGTGACAAAACGCCTAGGGTGAAAATGCCTTAACAGTTGAAAAACGCCTAAACAGTGTTCAAGCGCCTGAACACTTAGGCAAATTTCAGTGATTTTTATCCCTAATGCGCCACATTCATCATGTTCATATGAATATAACGAACTCTGAATTTCTGAAATCCTTCAAATGTTCATGAATTGAACTGAAACTTTCCAATTTGTTCAATATAATGCCGATAATCATTCTTCTAGTATCAATTTCAGTAATTATCAACAAGAATACACTCAATTTCCAGAATTTCAGTTCGTAAACTCATGAACTTTTTTGAACACTTTTTCACTGATTCAATCAATTTTGATGAAATATACTGCGATTTATGATTCAAATCATGTTTCTGATGATGAAACACAACTTTAATTCACAATGTTTCACTCGAATTGTCAATCAATTACAAATTTCAGTGAATTTTGGAAGTTTCTATGTTCGACAGAACTTCAAAAACACTCAACCGAAAGCTCTGATACCATTTGATAGGATCAAATGCATCAATCTGTAATGATTTATGTATACAATTCAAAGAAACACAAACAATTGTAATCAAATCAAGCCCATATCAACAAAATTCACAGTTTCATTGATATAGCAAAGACAAATACAAGAGTAAGAAAGCAGTTCATGCAAAAACTTACGAATTCTACTCTAGTCTAAGCTATTTATACTATCAATAAACTAGAGACTATCTATTTACAATTCTAGTCCATATACTATGACAAAATTGTAAAAGACACACTAAGACCAAATGTTAATCTTTCTAGAGTACTAACAATAACTGGCAAATCAAGCTCATGGAACCAACCAATCTACTTCAAATGCACTTGTCATCAGACAAGATGGAGTATGTGATTGGAGCTTATATGCTGAGGAAGTGAAGCCTCAATTCCAAAATCATGCTCTCATGGCTCACATCAATGATGGCCCAACTCCAATACCTTCTGAGGTAAAATCTAATCTGTGTAGTGATAAATGTATTACTGAACTACAGGGTTAGCATGAGCACAATCACAAATTGGCCGCTAAAATCAAAGAAGAAAAGGTAAAACTAAGATGTATAAAAGAGAAATCAAATGCTTTGAAATAAAAATCAAATCTCTCATCTCAGATATAGAAAAACTGCATGGAGAAAAGTACACTCTTGCAGCTGAAAATAAAAAACTAACTGAAATGCTAGCTCAATCCAAAGCTGAGCAATCAGTTACTGAAGTAAAACTTGAAAAGTTTAACTGTCTTCAGCTAAGCTGCAAGAGATTCTTGATTCACAGAAGGAGCATAATGATATGACTGGGATTGGATACAATTCATGTCCCCCACCATATAATGATAATTACACTGTCATGCCTGAGTCTGTCACTCTTTTTGATAAAAATGAACCTACAACTATTGAACCTAAGACAATAGTAATTCAAATCACTAATCCTCAAAATAAACCAAGTGTTTACATTGAAACAAATGAGGAGAAATTTAAGTTAGGTCATCCTATCAAAATCAAAGAGTACTCAGACAACAAGTGAATGTCATTAAACCAACAAGTTCTGTCAAATCCATAGTGCCTTTTGTGAAATTTGTTCCTACAATTTCCAAAGAAAAGAAGATATCTAATGATTCTGTGACACCATCTGCTGAAAGCGGATCTGATTGTGAGATCAAATCTCTAAAGAATTCAATCAAATCAGACAATGTTTCACCAAAAATCAAAAGTAAAATCTCTATGGTTTCAAAATCAAAGATCAGATCAGATCCTCAATCATCAAAACCAAATCAAGGAGTTGGTTTTGATACTTCTAATAAAGATCATGTAAATCAACAAGAAAAGGAGGATAGGAAAAGTTTAAGAAAGCAAAATCAGTCAAAGAAAATCAAGACTTGTAGTGTTGTGAAACAAACTACTAAATGGGATGATCATGATTCCTCACCAAAATAAAAAACTGAGGCTCAATCCAAAACTGGTAAAGTCACTGAGGCATCAACACCAGGATCAGTGTCTAGAAACAAACACATGTATTGTGACGTGTGTGAATTGTCAAATCACAGAATAGATAAGTGCTTTTTCAATCAATATTGCTCAATCTGTGACATGAACAACCATTTCACCAAAAATTGTTATTTTAACAAATATTGTTCTGTCTATGGTATGACCAACCACAACACATCTAATTGTTTCTTCAAACAAAAGGGACTAAGAATTCCTCAAAACAAGCCCATTTCACCAATCACATCTGCAAAACCCAGAAAAAACAGTTATTTTCAAAATAAACTGTTCAAGACTTCCAGGTCTGATGATGATTTGAGTAATCTGAAAGAGTTAAAAAGAGTTCAAAGAAATATAAAACATAACTTTAGACAAACTCATCATGTTCATAATCCAAAATGAAGGTTGATAATAAAAAACGGGCTCAATTTTTGAAGAGAAATAGGATCAAAGGTTTGAATACTCTTCTGACTCTTCAGTTGATGTAGATGTGATGAAACAACCAAGGTATAAGCAGAAATTAACCACTTCCCCAAGTCACAATTTAGATGAAAGTACCAAAAAGTTACTATCATGGATAGGAACGGGAAACCCAAGACCATCATGGCTGGGTTCCACACTCTAGTTAGTTCTTTTTGTGCTTGCAGGGTCACTCATACAAGTCCAATAGTTTATGGTATGTGGACAGTGGGTGCTCCGACACATGACTGGAGATCGTTCCTTCCTTCATGACTTTAAGCATATTCAAGGAACTGCTATGGCATTTGGTGGAGATTCACAAGGTGGCAGAATTACTGGTGAAGGATCTGTGACAAATGGGATATTGAGCTTTGATAGAGTAAACTACTGTGAACAACTAAATTTCAACCTGCTCAGCGTGTCTCAGATCTGTGACAAGAAATATTCAACTCACTTCATTGACACTTATTGCTAAATTCTGAAACTAGGATTCCAAATTCCTGAAGAATGGGTTGTCTTGAAGACCCCGAGGAAGAATAACACCTATGTCTTAAACCTCAATTCTGCTTTACCAAAAGAAGAAACATGTCTTCTGTCAAAGGCATCTTTTTATGTGTCACAGCTTTGGCACAAACATTTGGGACACACAAATTTCAAAAACATGAATAGATTGGTCAAGGAAATCATGTCATTGGTTTGCCCCAGAAAGAATTTCACTTCATTGACGACTGTTCAGCATGTATCAAAGGAAAACAACATAAATCTTCCCATAAACCAAAGCTAGTGAACACAAATGATTCTCCATTGAAGTTACTTCATATGGACCTTTTTGGACCAACTCATGTTATGAGTATTGGAAAGAAACAATATTGTTTGGTGATCATATATGACTTTTCCAGATTTACATTGGTCTTCTTCTTACTTAATAAAAACGAAGCGTCCCAACTAATAAAAGATTTTATCACAAAAATTGAAAACCAACTTGATCATAAAGTTAAAACAATTAGAAGTGATAATGCGACAGACTTTAAAAATGAAGGCATGAGTTCATTTTGTACAACCAAAGGCATCGCTCATCAATTTAGTGCAACTAGAACTCCTCAACAAAAGGGGGTAGCTGAAAGGCGAAATAGAACACTAATTGAAGCAGCAAGAACCATGCTAGCCGATCCTAAACTACCAATTACCTTTTAGGCAAAAGCAGTTAACACATCGTGCTTTGTACAAAATAGAACTTTGATTATAAAAGAAAGCAACAAGACTCCTTATGAACTTATCTTTCAAAGAAAACCATTTATTGGATTTTTAAGTCATTTGGTTGTCCTGTCTCAATATTAAACACCCGAGACCATTTGGGAAAGTTTTCATCCAAGTCTGATGAAGGATTCTTTACAGGTTATTCTTCTATCTCAAAGGCTTATAGAGTGTTTAATCCCAGATTAAACATAATTGATGAATCAACAAATGTTTAATTCAAGGAACATTCTTTTCCCAAATCTATAAATGGTCCCGACTGGTTGTTTGATATTGATTCATTTACAAAATCTTTTGATCAATTTCACTTGTCTGATGCAGGAAACCTACAATCAGTTGAATCTTCATCATTAGTAGAAAGAAGGAATGACTTTCCAATGATTCCTCCAACTTCTACTGAGCAACTTAATGAAGATGTGCCACTGCAAGCTGATCCTGTCAGACAATCAGTTCAAAATCAAAGTGTTGCAACTGAGGGTGGTCCAAGCATGCAACCATCTCCTTTAGAAGAACCATCCACCAAAGTCAGAACTCAAGATCATGTTACACCACCAGTTGAAACTAAAAGGACTTCGAATGATGGAAGTAATCAAAGTGCTGCTGATGCTGAAGCAAGAACTGAAATAGTCTTTGATTATTTTCACAACTCCCCTACAGTAAAAGATGAAGTTTCCTCATACTAAGATGATCTGAATTTCTCCAATCTTGATGTAACCATGGCTGGTGACTCAATTCCAACCACCAAAATACACAAGAATCATCCAGTAGATAGCATCATTAGTGAACTTAATGAGCGGGTGACAAGAAGCAAATCAAGCATAGCAAACATCTGTTTGTTCTCCTACTTTCTTTGTCAAACAATACCTAAAAATATCAAAGTGGCTCTTCAAGACAGTATTTGGATTGAGGCAATGCAAGAAGAGTTGCTACAATTCTAGAAACAAGAAGTATGGCAACTGGTAGATCTTCCCGAAGGACAATACCCTATCGGTACCAGGTGGCTATACAGGAACAAAACTGATGACAGGGGAATCGTCATTAGAAATAAAGCAAGACTAGTGGCTCAGGGGTATACTCAAGAAGAAGGAATTGATTATGATGAGGTATTTGCTCTTGTATCCAGACTAGAAGCAATAAGACTCTTTCTAGCATATTTAGCATTCATGAAATTCCACTGTTTATCAAATGGATGTGAAATGTGCTTTTCTATATGGAAAGATTGCTGAAGAAGTCTATGTGAGTCAACCTCCTGGATTTGAAGACCCAGATTTTCCACACAGGATATACAAGCTTGACAAAGCCTTGTATGGTCTTCATCAAGCTCCAAGGAAATGGTACGAGACTCTATCATCCATTCTTCTTAAAAATGGGTATGAAAGAGGGAAGATTGATCAGACTCTCTTGAGAAAAGAAAAGGAAAAGACATGTTGCTGGTTCAGATATATGTGGATGATATCATCTTTGGCTCAACAAACAAGTTACTCTGCAAAGACTTTGAAGAACGCATGCATTCAAAATTTCAAATGAGTGCTATAGGAGAACTCACATTCTTTCTAGGAGTCCAAGTCCAACAAACAGCAGATGGAATCTTCATTAATCAATCAAAATATGTGGAAACAATGTTGAAGAAGTTCAAGTTTGTAGATTGTCAGTCCATTAGAACTCCTATTGACACTAAAGTGAAGATTGGTCCAGATCCTGAAGGCAAACCAGTGGATCAGACTCACTATCGTTCTATGATAGGCTCACTTATGTATCTGACAGCCAGTAGGCCTGACATTATGTTTGGTGTTTGTGTGTGTGTCAGATATCAAGCAGATCCCAAAGAATCTCATGCGAATGCAGTCAAGAGGATATTCAGATATCTTAAGGGCAAGCCTGCTCTTGGATTATGGTATCCAAAGGAGGGAGACTTCAATCTCTATGCATACACTGATAGTGATTATGAGGGATGCAATTTCAATAGAATGTCCACTTCTGGTGGTTGTCAATTTCTTGGTCCCAGACTGGTCTCCTGGCAGTGCAAGAAGCAGACAAATATATCTATTTCAACAGCAGAAGCTGAGTATATAGCAGCATCAACATGATGTTCTTAAGTTCTCTGGATTCAAAACCAGATGCTTGATTATGGTTTTAACTTCTTGCACACTCCAATTCACATTGACAACACAACAGCTATGTTCATAACAAATAATCCAGTTCAACACTCAAAAACTAAATACATTGAAATTAGATATCACTTTTTGAGATATTGTGCTGAAAAGGGGTTAATCAAATTGATACAGGTTCATACTGATAATCAATTAGCTAATTGATTATACATGCCAATTCAAGTAAGTGGATGATGGTTGTTCTGCTGAAATCTCCCTAAGTCCAAGAACCAATGCAGATGAAGAATCTGCATCAACAAAAGAAGACAAGTGTTGGCTATCCGCATTTGTGCATGCGGATGACCCAAGAACAACTGCTGACAAGTATTTGTTCTTCCGCATTAACAAATGCAGACAGTCGAACAAATGCTAACAAAGGATTTACCCATTCGCATTAACTAATGTGGATGCTCAGTAACAAATGCGCCAAGGGTTTGTTCATCCGCATTTGTCAATGCTGATGACCAAACACTAATGCCGTTGAAGAAAAACAAATGCTGATGAAGTTCAACACTTCCGCATTAGTCAATGCGGATGAACAAAACAAATGCTGATGAATACCTTTTGTACTTGGACTAGATTATGTATAGGGGTATTTTAGTCATTTGTAAAGGCTTCCTGTCAGTCTATAAATAGAATAGACAACCTCGTATGTAAGGTGACTTTTAGACTTTTTACTTGTGACTTAGACTTTTGACTTTAGTCTAACGTTACACAATCAGAATATCAATCTTTTGTCCCCAAGGTGGCCGGTTACTGTATAGTGCTCAAACCCTAGCATTTATTGTAACTGTTCATCTTAATCAATGCAAAGTGCATTTATGAGTATTTCTTGCATTCAATGTTCTGTGTTTGTATGATTCCGTCATATAATCACTGACTCAATCATCATATTCGGTCCTTGTTGTTTCACAATAACAGAGAACTTAATTCTCATAAAAACCTAGTCACTAAGCTAACAATATTGTTTGGTTTTTCCATATTGATCAAACACATGCATAACCGTCACAAGTTTCTACCATGTAACCCAAACTACTAGCATTATTCCGATACAATTCTACATCCCATCAGCACCCAGTTTACTTGTATACATGAAGATCCAATTTCTAAAACATCATAATCACATTCCAATCAACATGATCTAACTAATGTATTCTAATCCATTAGTCATAACAACACATATCAACATTTCAAATAACCATTCTAGCATGATCCTAATATTTGATGCATGATCAAAACATTAAAATTCAACATCACAATTGCCAAGTTTTATCATTAGGAGGATGACATCAAATAACTCCTATTTCATCAAACCAATCAACAAGTCACCCATCATATAACTAATCTAGTTTATATTCGACATTAAAGCATAACAAACATCCCTAGATTAGAAAATCTTAAGTTCTTGGAAATTAAAGTTTACACTTTGGGTAAGTTATGAACTAAATGTTAAAACTATGTTTTTCTTGCACAATCTATGTAAAACATCAATAATGACATCAAACAAACATAACTACATGTAACGCCCCAAATTTCCAAAATGAACTTAAGTGGCGAAATAATATTAATAATGGTATTATTGAATTTTATTCTCGAAAAGATTAGTGAGTTTGTCAAGTTTAGGCTGGAAAACAAAATGTGGAAACTTGTGGGACCAAAAATCGACAATTTATGAAAACCATAAAATCAACCCTAAGCCCCCCCCCTTCTAATCGGCCGCTGCCCTTCTTCTTCCCCTCCCCAACCGAGCGACTTCTTCCCCTCCCCAACCGAGCGATCCCCTCTTTCCCTCACCGACGATGGCGGGTCTCCGGCGAGCCTCTCCCCCCTCTCGACCCCTTTCATCAAATCGGAAGCGATGGACGCTTCAATTTCACCTAAAACTCAACGAGGTGATGGGAATCGAAGGAGAAAGTGTGATTGAAGGTCGAATCGCAGGCAACGGAGGTCGATGGTCACGGTTTTAGTGGTGGCAGCCGACCCCGAACACGATTTTGGCTGTGTTGTTGTCGGTCGAGGTGATGGTGGTCGCGGCTGTGGTTATTGTGGTTGTGGACGACGGCTTTGGTCGAGTTGAAGATGGTTGTTATTGATTGTCGCTGCGGTATTATGATAGTAGCTGATGGTGTTGACGATGGCTGTTGATGTAGGCGTCGGTGGTGGTTGGTTCTGAGTGCAGGGTGCTGCGGTTGTTGTTGGTCATGGTAATCGGGTTGGTTGGTAATGGTCAGATGCAGCTGGGGATGTGTGGTCGCGATGTGGAAGGCTGCTGGTGGTGGTAGCGTTCCAGATTGGTGGTGGTTGTAGCTTACAGCAGGTTGCTCGGTGGCTGCTGGTTGCGACAGGTATGGCAGCGAGCACAGCTATGTTCTGTTTTGGGTTGTTGGTTGCGGTAATGGTCCTAGGCAGTCATGGTGGTATAATCTGGGTTTAAGAAGGGTTGTTATGGCAGTGTACGGTGGTGATTTGGTAACAATGGTGACGGGGGGCGATGGGTTATGATGGTTGTTTACAGCAGAGGTGGTTTAGGTTGGGGGCTACAGTGGTAACAAGAAGCAGGCGCAGTGATTATTTGTTGGTGGTCGATGTTGGTAGCGGTGTACGGTATATGGTTTTGGTTCTGATGTTTCTGATAGTAGTCTATGTGGCTGATTTGCTATGGGTCTGGGATTATGATGCGATCCGTAAGATTGTTACTCAACAAAAGGCGATTTCTTCTAGTTCTCCATTAGCTTTAATTGATAATGATGGCTATTATGATTAATATGGTAAAGATTATATGACTGGGATGCTATTCTCATGATAAATGATACTTAGATGGTGATTATGATAATAGTTGATTAATGGTAGTAATATTTGAATGTTAACCTCATGATTAGTCATAATGATGATGTTCAAGATCGGTTCATGTGGTTTCCTGGTGATAGTCTAGGATGGTGTCATGGCAGTAGTTCCATGATTCTTGGTTGTGGTATGATAACTCTAGGATGATGGTGATGACATTATGGTGATTTGATGATGATAGTGGGTATTATTATAGGATGATAGTTACGATTTCTGGTTATGGTTGTGGTTTTATTATGATTGCAAAGATATTATGGTAAATTATGAGGAAGAAGTCATTGGGAGTAACGGGGTGTTGGAGTGTTGGTTTCTGACCTAACATTCGTCGAGCGAACTTATCACATTACCCGGCAAAGATACCGGCGAAGTTATAAACGAAAGTTCATGTTTCTTTGTCAACCAAAGTTGAGAGCGATCTTATGAACGGAAGTTCAAATCTATGACCAGCGAAACTATAGTTTCGCTGGGGAGGGCTTGGCGAAATTGGCTTTACAAAGTGATGCTTCTTGGATTTTCTCTTAGGGTTTTCGGCTTCCGGCTATCTAGGTGAGTTCTAGATCCCCTTCTTTTATACATGCTTTAATGTTTTGGGGACGACATACATACCATATGATTTATAATTAAGATTATTTTAAATAATTCGTTATATGATTTGACAAACTAATAACTATGAATTACGTATATTTATTGCCTATAGATAGAATGATTTAAAGAAAAATGTGACAATTAAATAGATACGGTTACGCGTTATGATGACTAGTACTTGGTATGTGTGTACCTAATAAGCTAAGTATTATATATATTAAGTGAAAGATGATACTAATGAGAAGTGGAACTTAACAAATGTTACCCCCGGGCCCGTTTGATGATGAAAAGTCTTGCAAGCACTATGATAGACTTCACCTATGTGAGTCTGATGTATGATAATGGATCCGTATTCATGAGCGGGCTATGTGCCTAGCAGTGTGGATCAACTGTCGGGGGAAGCTACCATGAAGATGTGTACCGACGGGGATCGATCAACCGTCGGGGGTAGCGACCATGGATAACGTGTACCGACGGGGATTGACATTCGTTGTCAATCAACATGGAGATCTTGCTTTGTGCAATCTCGCCTATGATAAAGTGAAACGTAATGAAAGAATGAAAGGTAATGAACGTGCCTAATGTGATGCAAGTAATGTTTGTAGTATGATGCATGCGTGTTCATTATATGAAGGATAAAAGATTATTTATTTATATAAAACTAGAACTCACTCAGTGAAGCTGACTTTTGTATGTATCTTAGATTGTTTGGCAGGTAAATCAAGTTTCAGGGCAAGACCTGATTAGGAGCTACTTGGAGGGTGAAGACTGGCATCCTGTGAAGATTCAACCAGCTTTTATGTTTTGTGTAGTAATAAATGAGTAAATTTGTTAAGACAATGATTTGTAAATAAAGAAATTCTAGCTCAAATCCGGGTTTGACTCTAAGTTGGTGCTTTAGTTTTATTTATATAATTAACATTTTCATATTTCCGCTGCTTTAATAAATAACACTTTATCAGTTTTGAACTAAAAATAAGGTTTCATGCAAAATGGCCAATTTGTGAGGTTTCCAGATTCGGGGCCTTACAAGTTGGCATCAGAGCCAACGTTTAAGAGAACAGAAAATGGGACCAAATAAAAGGATGCCAGTCCAAGAAGCTCCATGCCAAGAGGTAACGAAATATCTTGTAAATGCTATTCTGATAGGTAGTGCCTTGTTACAGAAGTTAGAATCAAGGATAGGGTATGATAACATTAATTGTTGTGCTTACTTGAATTTATGTGATCTATACGTGCATAGAATAGCGATAGTAGGTTCGAGTGTTAGCGTGGTTCAGGATAGGAGAGTTTAGGACATGAGAAGTTCTGTAAGTAGTTAATCACAACTGGCCACTGTTATTAAAAACTTATGAAACTTGTCATGATCTGAACTTGCCTTGACAGACCATATTGACATTCTGAATCTTATAGGAAGTGAAAAGTTGACAGATGTGTACGAGGTGTGTGATTCCCCGATGAGACCATTAGAGACTTGACAGCGATACCAGCAAAAACATATAATAAAGTTCTAGACTTCGTAACCAGGAATTCAAAAGTGTTGTACCCATGGGCTAACTCACAAGTGAGGAGAGTTAACGGTTTAAGTTACAAGATCTCCAGGGGAATAGGTTTCTTCAGACGAGTATTTCTTTGCATGGTGTTTCAGCAAGGAAATATTGATAGAAGTATGGTCATGACTTATGATAATTAGGATTTGCATGATTTCAGGGATGATCCTAATAATGAGATAGAAAAGTTTATGAAACAAGGTTGAGGAGCATATCCTATGTAAATAAAAGATGCTAAGGGCGAAGTCTTAAAGTTGACAGACGTAGCTATAGAGCGTGTCTTCCTAATGTGACCCCGGAGGACCTTCTCGGAGTTAGAAGAAAGAGTTTGAGATCGACTTGTCTTTTGGGACTCAGCTTGTAGTCATGTCACCGTACCGATGGTTTTGTCAGGAGTGAAAGAGTTAATGATATAGCTTTAAGACATCCTTGATAAAGGGTCAGATTGATTAGTTCATCTAGATAATACTTCGGTGTTATCAGAAAAGAAGATCGAATAATGTAGACGTGTGAGGACCGCAGATGGCTGAATAAGCTGATGATGAACGGTAAGCAACTATGACCTTGAGTTGACAAACCATTCCACCATTTGCGAGAGGCAAGTTGGTTTTCACGGATCGACAGTAGGTTGGATCATCAACAACTACAGGTTGAAGAGCATGACACCCTAAAGATAACATTTCAGTCACGGTTTGGATGCTATGAGTTTCCTTGCGGTATTTATGGACTAAATGAATAGGGTTACTGATCGATGTTCAATGGGTTAGTGATAGTGATTATAGAGGACATACTCATCAACTCCAAGAGTAAGGGAGGAAATTCATGTCACATCCGCGAGGTGTTAAGGACAAGATGGAAGATAATTTATGAGCAACATTCCTAGAGTGAATGTTCAAGTCATGTGAAGTATAATTCTTGAAATCATGATAGAATTGATAAAATTGAAGCAGTAATGTAAAAGTTCCCCAAGGATGATGTTAGAAATCTGTAGCTTACGGAAGTGACGGATTACTACATACAGTTTGTTCAGTACTTCTTGAAGATAATCTTGCCCTAGGTGAGGTTCACAAGAAATGACACCAAGTCTGAGTGAGAAGTTAGTTAATAAATGTGAACATGAACTAAATAAGGAGGGTTAACATGAGCCTTGGTGATAATGTTATCAGTAAGTGTCAAAAACCTAGAACCATGTGTTCCATACAAAGATCTGACTGAATATATATATATATATATATATATATATATATATATATATATATATATATATATATATATATATATATATATATATATATATATATATATATATATATATATATATATATATATATAAATTCAATACAACATGACAGAACAATGGTTATGTTGTTCACAAGGTTAAATACGAAATGATAATATACTTACTCATGAATTATGGTTCGTAGTCATAATGTTTGCATTAATGAAATTGATCCATAAGAGGAGTGCGTTAGGACGTTTGAAGGTTGCAAAGGCTATGTGTAGACGGCTAAAGAAGATCATACCTTATATGGTGTGTGTGGAACATGTTTAGAAGCAACATGAGAATCTGTGGTGATTGAGAAAGTATTATCCCACGTTGTGTAAGGACCAACAGGTTTCGAGGACGAAACCTAAATAAGGGGGATAGACTTGTAACGCCCCAAATTTCCAAAATGAACTTAAGTGGAGAAATAATATTAATAATGGTATTATTGAATTTTATTCTCGAAAAGATTAGTGAGTTTGTCAAGTTTAGGCTGGAAAACAAAATGTGGAAACTTGTAGGACCAAAAATTGACAATTTATGAAAACCATAAAATCAACCCTAAGCCCCCCCCTTCTAATCGGCCGCTGCCCTTCTTCTTCCCCTCCCCAACCGAGCGACTTCTTCCCCTCCCCAACCGAGCGATCCCCTCTTTCCCTCTCCGACGACGGCGGGTCTCCGGCGAGCCTCTCCCCCCTCTCGACCCCTTTCATCAAATCGGAAGCGATGGATGCTTCAATTTCACCTAAAACTCAACGAGGTGATGGGAATCGAAGGCGAAAGTGTGATTGAAGGTCGAATCGCAGGCAACGGAGGTCGATGGTCACGGTTTTAGTGGTGGCAGCCGACCCCGAACACGATTTTGGCTGTGTTGTTGTCGGTCGAGGTGATGGTGGTCGCGGCTGTGGTTATTGTGGTTGTGGACGACGGCTTTGGTCGAGTTGAAGATGGTTGTTATTGATTGTGGCTGCGGTATTATGATAGTAGCTGATGGTGTTGACGATGGTTGTTGATGTAGGCGTCAGTGGTGGTTGGTTCTGAGTGCAGGGTGCTGCGGTTGTTGTTGGTCATGGTAATCGGGTTGGTTGGTAATGGTCAGATGCAGCTGGGGATGTGTGGTCGCGATGTGGAAGGCTGCTGGTGGTGGTAGCATTCCAGATTGGTGGTGGTTGTAGCTTACAGCAGGTTGCTCGGTGGCTGCTGGTTGCGACAGGTATGGCAGCGAGCACAGCTATGTTCTGTTTTGGGTTGTTGGTTGCGGTAATGGTCCTAGGCAGTCATGGTGGTATAATCTGGGTTTAAGAAGGGTTGTTATGGCAGTGTACGGTGGTGATTTGGTAACAATGGTGACGGGGGGCGATGGGTTATGATGGTTGTTTACAGCAGAGGTGGTTTAGGTTGGGGGCTACAGTGGTAACAAGAAGCAGGCGTAGTGATTATTTGTTGGTGGTCGATGTTGGTAGCGGTGTACGGTATATGGTTTTGGTTCTGATGTTTCTGATAGTAGTCTATGTGGCTGATTTGCTATGGGTCTGGGATTATGATGCGATCCGTAAGATTGTTACTCAACAAAAGGCGATTTCTTCTAGTTCTCCATTAGCTTTAATTGATAATGATGGCTATTATGATTAATATGGTAAAGATTATATGACTGGGATGCTATTCTCATGATAAATGATACTTAGATGGTGATTATGATAATAGTTGATTAATGGTAGTAATATTTGAATGTTAACCTCATGATTAGTCATAATGATGATGTTCAAGATCGGTTCATGTGGTTTCCTGGTGATAGTCTAGGATGGTGTCATGGCAGTAGTTCCATGATTCTTGGTTGTGGTATGATAACTCTAGGATGATGGTGATGACATTATGGTGATTTGATGATGATAGTGGGTATTATTATAGGATGATAGTTACGATTTCTGGTTATGGTTGTGGTTTTATTATGATTGCAAAGATATTATGGTAAATTATGAGGAAGAAGTCATTGGGAGTAACGGGGTGTTGGAGTGTTGGTTTCTGACCTAACATTCGTCGAGCGAACTTATCACATTACCCGGCGAAGATACCAGCGAAGTTATAAACGAAAGTTCATGTTTCTTTGTCAACCAAAGTTGAGAGCGATCTTATGAACGGAAGTTCAAATCTGTGACCAGCGAAACTATAGTTTCGCTGGGGAGGGCTTGGCGAAATTGGCTTTACAATGTGATGCTTCTTGGATTTTCTCTTAGGGTTTTCGGCTTCCGGCTATCTAGGTGAGTTCTAGATCCCCTTCTTTTATACATGCTTTAATGTTTTGGGGACGACATACATACCATATGATTTATAATTAAGATTATTTTAAATAATTCGTTATATGATTTGACAAAGTAATAACTATGAATTACGTATATTTATTGCCTATAGATAGAATGATTTAAAGAAAAATGTGACAATTAAATAGATACGGTTACGCGTTATGATGACTAGTACTTGGTATGTGTGTACCTAATAAGCTAAGTATTATATATATTAAGTGAAAGATGATACTAATGAGAAGTGGAACTTAACAAATGTTACCCCCGGGCCCGTTTGATGATGAAAAGTCTTGCAAGCACTATGATAGACTTCACTTATGTGAGACTGATGTATGATAATGGATCCGTATTCATGAGCGGGCTATGTGCCTAGCAGTGTGGATCAACTGTCGGGGGAAGCTACCATGAAGATGTGTACCGACGGGGATCGATCAACCGTCGGGGGTAGCGACCATGGATAACGTGTACCGACGGGGATTGACATTCGTTGTCAATCAACATGGAGATCTTGCTTTGTGCAATCTCGCCTATGATAAAGTGAAACGTAATGAAAGAATGAAAGGTAATGAACGTGCCTAATGTGATGCAAGTAATGTTTGTAGTATGATGCATGCGTGTTCATTATATGAAGGATAAAAGATTATTTATTTATATAAAACTAGAACTCACTCAGTGAAGCTGACTTTTGTATGTATGTTAGATTGTTTGGCAGGTAAATCAAGTTTCAGGGCAAGACCTGATTAGGAGCTACTTGGAGGGTGAAGACTGGCATCCTGTGAAGATTCAACCAGCTTTTTTGTTTTGTGTAGTAATAAATGAGTAAATTTGTTAAGACAATGATTTGTAAATAAAGAAATTCTAGCTCAAATCTGGGTTTGACTCTAAGTTGGTGCTTTAGTTTTATTTATATAATTAACATTTTCATATTTCCGCTGCTTTAATAAATAACACTTTATCAGTTTTGAACTAAAAATAAGGTTTTATGCAAAATGGCCAATTTGTGAGGTTTCCGGATTCGGGGCCTTACACTACATCATACAATTTCATCAATTTCGAGTTTATATTTGTGACAACCCTCGATTTTCGGGGTAATTTCTCTAGAAACCCTAGATATTGATTTCTATGCTCAGTCTTGTTTTAGAATATATAGCACTAAATAAACTAATCTAAAGATTTATTAGAGTCCTACGTGTGCTTACGTTTCTATTTCGTGCGTCTTCGACCATGAAAACTTGAAACCGGCGAATGTCTGAAATAAACGCCACTACGAATCGACCGCGAAATAAATATTAACGTCATAGGTAAAAATGAGAATTTGGCCTAATTTAATCTTAGTTACACTAATATTAATGTTATTATGTGAGGAAATGACTATCATATTGAGAAAACCCGATAACAGCATCTACGCGCCTTAGTGCGACGAGATGGCTCAATCTAGCGGATAAACAATAAATGCCCAAATGGACGATAAAACCAGGATATGGGGCATGTAAATAGTCATTTTGGACTAGAATTTCGTAAGGAATTAGAATTTAACATGTTCGGGTTTTGAAAATCGGGTCGAGACGAGAGAAAAATGAAAAGACCGTTCGGCTACCCCTTCTCCCCCCATGCAATCGGCCGCCCCTCCCCCCTTCCCTCTCCTCCTCTATATAAACCCCTCTCACCCTCATTTCATTTCTCTTTACTTTATTTCAAAAAAAAAGCACTCTCTCCCTCTCTTTCTCCTTACAACCTACGGCCAACACCACCACACCACCACCATTTTCGTTTTTGTTCCATTTTCCTTGAAGATCTTCACTTGGAACTCAAGGTGCAAGCATATTAGAGCAAAAGAAGGCTTGTTGGTGGTGAATCTAGAAGAAAAACCGCCATCCTACATTTCTTTTTCGTGAAAATAGCTTGCTAAGACTAAGGTAACCTTAATCTTTCGTTTTAGTTACATTTTTATATGTAAATGACTACCTAAAAGCTGTAGATTGTTCATCCAAGTAAGATTTCAGGAAAAAGCTGTTTTGAAACAGAAAATATGGAATAAAAATGAGTTTTGTAAGTGTGTATATGTGTATGTATGTGTCCGTACATGTGCATGTATGTGTGTTGAAGTTTGGATGCAAGATTGTTACTTGATGATGCGTTGTTGATGTTGAATCGTCCATGCAAGTAGATTAAAGTATTAAATCTGTTATAAATAATCTATTGTGACATTTTGATGAAGGTTTACATGGATTAAGTGTGTGTATGGGTGACCATATGCATGCATGTGTGTATGTTGATGTTTGGGTGTTTGTTCTTGCAAAAAGTGAAGGTTTATGACTAGATTTGAAAATGCAAGTATGGATAATGTTACGGATGGTTTAGAACATAATATTTCAGTGTTTTGTTGAAGGATTTTGATGGATTTAATGTGTGTATGAATGTCGTTTATATGTATATATATGCATGTATTGGTTCATATCTTGCGAAATGTGATGAAATAAGACTTGATCTTTGACATGCAATAAGTTGTTTTGTTATGGATAGTTTAGAACAGTAAGTTGGGGTATAATGTAGCATGAAAACATGATAGATTGTGGACGGATCATTGCTTGGTTGATTTGAATGTTTATGGTTGAAATTTACATTGAAATGCATGCTAGACTAGGTGTTTTTGTATGGAATAAAAGGAACTATTGAAATCTGGAACTAGGACTGTAATGTGATGATATTTAATGTCCAAATAATGTATTTTTGATAATATGTATAATTCTTGGTGATTGGATGCATTATATTACGTTTTAGGCTTAACTAGTCGTAAAAACGTTGACTTTTTGGCATGAAGATTAGGCATAATATGGGTCTGAGTTAAATCAGTATTTATGGACTTGTTGTATGTATTATTTATGGCCATATGATATACAATTGGTTCATAAAGTGATATGTGCGTTTGAACATGTTTTATGATGCCTAAATGGTCACTTATGCGTAGAAATTGCCATGATTTAGAGACTTTTATACCAATTTGGTTAATGTTGTTTGATTCATGAAATGTGATTTAGGATTTATGTACGTATATATATATATATATATATATATATATATATATATATATATATATATATGAGTGTTTATGTGTATTTGGTTACAATTTTTACATTTTGGTTTTTACGTTTTCGTTAAGATCATAACCGAGTGTTATAATCACCAACTACTCGCGTAAATAAATATTTTTTTAAAAATAATATAAGTCTAGTAGGTTGGATGAACAACTTGCTTGTCAGACTTGAGTATCAATTCTTAAAGTGTCTATCGTATTTAGGGCACTATTAGGATTGACTGGACGTTTGTTGGTATAATTGCACGTACTTTCAATTTCGTTGATCAAGGTGAGTTTCCACGGCCCCCTTTTAACTTGTTATCGTTTTACAAAATCGTTGGGGAAATACATGGCTTCGTTCGTTGTATCATGATCATGTGGCTTACTCGTATGTGTTCGTATGATAGTCTCGAGTATGGGTGTTTTGTTATTGTGTTCATGTGATTCGTTCATGAATACTCCCTTTTCCCATATAATCATTAGCCTTGGGTTAGGCCACAGTGTATATTGGTAGATCTATTTGGGTTTGACAGCCCGCACTCGCTATCAGTAGCTCTGATCAAGCGTTTTGGATGCGAGTGAATGTATGTTGAATTCGTTTCGTGGGGATTGCTTACCTTATGTAAAGCTTTTGTGTCTTGGTTTGATTATAGCTCCAGGTACTATCATAAGTTGTATCCCTAGTTAGTTTACAACTTACCACATTGTTTGTCAATAATATCTGATACTGTTGTATGTAATGTTTTCGTAAACCCGTGAAACTCGCTCAACTTTATGTTGACTTTTTAAGCATGTATTTCAGGTACATAGGAGCATGGATGGTGGTATGAACTGGGCTTGGGCAAACGTGGATATGGCATCTTTTTGTTATTTATTTAAAAATACGATCTTTGTAAATGATCGTGGTTAAACAATTTGAACTTTTTCTTATTTTGGAATGTTGTGACAAAAATCCTGTGGTTTGTAATTTAAAACTTAAGTTTCAACGTTTGCCTATATAACACGTTGGTTTCCAACTTTGTCATCGCCATGCTTAACGCATATACAATTCTGCTGCGATATTCAACGTCTTTTTTGGGGTGTGACAGAAGTTGGCATCAGAGCCAATGGTTATAGTGAACTAGAAAAGGAATTTTTAAAAAAAAAATTATCTAGACTATAACTTTTTGTAAAAGAAGAAAGTTTTGGGGATTTTGGGAAAAAGGCGTGCTCATACCACTTGCCCTTAGTAGACGTAAGATTATATTTAAATTGTCTGAATTAAGTATGTCATACTTTAGGTGCCGTGAGTGAAGATTTAAACTGATACGTTTGTTGCTTAGCATGCGTAAGTGCTATATTGAGTTTGGATTCATATGATGAAATTGTTATTTGAATGCCATATGAGACATTGTTTAGCATGCATAAGTGCTATATTAAGCTTGGATTCATATGATGAAATTGTTTGCATGCGTAAGTGCTTACATTTTAATTTGAATGCCATATGAGACACTGTTAGCATGCATAAGTGCTACAATCGAGCTTGAATTCATATGATGAAATTGTTTGCATGCGTAAGTGCTTACATATGAGTTGACTCTGAATATTCTAGATGTTGCATGATTTCGTGATCATATGCAGGATAAGATGTTAACCTAGTATAATTACCCTTTTGTCATAGATGTCAACAAACCCGAGTGATAAGGATCAGGAGTCTATGGTCCCGCAGGTTAAGACATCACTTACTTCCAGATTTTATGCTGATCCCAGTGCCTTTGCACCTGCTATGTCACCTCACGCTAGTGATCCAAGTAACAGGAATGGGTGGATCAAGGAGTCCGAAGAAGAGGAGCCGATTGAAGTTCCATCTGAAGATGAGACAGAGCCTGTAGTTCCTATGGTTGATGGTGTTGATGACTCTAGTGATAGTGATGATAGTGATGGCAGTTCTGGGGATAGTGATTCTAGTGATGATGGATCTAGTGGGGATGGTTGTGTTGATGGTGATAGTGATGATGAGTGTAGGGATGATGTTAAGGAGGTTGAGTTGTCTACTGGTGAAGTTAGGAAGAGAGCTAGCACTCCTATTCGAACTAGTACTATAGGGATGCGTCCGTCGCGTAGGTCATTCCGTTTATTCCCTGAAGGACATAGAATAAAGATCACTCCATGAAAGACAATGTTACAACACAAAAAGAGGACCCTTGCTGATAGGGATGTAGGTGGAGAGACAGTAGGATATGTTATGGAGCAACCCCTCAAGAGGACACGTGCATATGTGGCTAGGAAATGGGAATGGTTAGGAGATCGAGTTCAGAGGTGGACTGATGAAGAAGGTATACTAGTGATTAGAGGAGTTGGAGAGTCTTCTGACTAGAGAGCATTACCCCTGACGAGGCAGGCGATGGAGAGGACTGTGCCTCTACTAGCTGCTAGGTGCGTCCGGTTAGAGAGCAGGTTAGACTCGCTGGAGATGAGGAATGGCGAAGCTAGTGATGACAGGTTGGATGAGCTAGATGGTAGACTGGGTACATTAGAGGAAGAGAAGGTAGTGGATGATGATACACAAGCACAGATGCATCACAGGATCCAATCATTGGAGGAGAAGATGCTCAAGATGCAGAGAAAGTTGATCGCTGCTGAAGCCAAGATCGAGGACGTGACACCAACAGCTGATGTGACCAAGATGAGGTTGGATGCCTTAAGAGCTAGAGAGATGGATGCGAACTGTCGTGCGCGAGTGATGGAGCAGCATGTGAGGGTTACCATGCCACTCATGGTAGTTTGCGTTCTACTTCTCATGGTTGCTACACGTTCGGGAGTCTATTTTGGCGTGAGCTATCCAGAAGCTAGGCGCGGATTTTCATGATTGTCTTATTTCCAGTTTGTCTATTTCATTTCATCATTGTAATTGTTGCGTGAAACAATTTATTAACTCGCGTAAAAACATGTACTTGTTAGGGGATGGCATTTGACCGCCCTAGTATTTTGGTTGGGCCAAGTTGTTCTTTTGGCATTTGATAAAAAACAAGTAACATTGGTTTTTGGGTTAATTTTTGGATGAATGAAATGTGATGAATGGTTATGTTATGATGTTATGGTTAGATTTCTTTGCTTACATACACGACTAATTCGGATATTGCGTGATATATCGACTCACTGACATTATGATTGTTGTGTTATAAAAGGAAAACCATGGCTCTAAGACGGGAAACCCACGGAAACCCACTTTCACAAACTGCTGAGGAATTAACTCAATTGATTGCGCAGCACGTTCAAGCTACCGTCGCCAACATAATGCAAATCAAGGGAACCAAAATGAAGGATGCAGCAACAAGACCTTCCAAGCATGCCAGCCAAAGAATTTTGCTGGGACAGAAGGACCAGTTGGAGTTCTCCGCTGGATAGAGAAGATGGAACAAGTTATGATGATCAGCAACTGTACGCCAACTCAGCGCGTGAAGTATGCAACAAGTTCACTCCAAGATGAGGCGTTAACTTGGTGGAATGCACAAATCTAGGCTTTAGGTGAGGTGCCTGCCTATGCACTCACCTGGGACGAATTCAAAGCTTTGTTGATGACGGAATACTGTCCGCGTAATGAGATTCGAAAGGTGGAAGCCGAGTTTTGGAACCTCTCGATGGAAGGAGCAGATGTTCGTGGATACACTACACTATTCAATGAAATGGCAAGAATTGTACCCCATCTCATAACCCCTGAGTACAAGAGAATCGAAGGCTACATTTGGGGATTGCTGCCTCAGATTCGTAGCATGGTGACATCATCAAAATCTACTACTTACCAGGAAGCAGTGCAGCTAGCACATACCCTGACCGATGATGCTGTACGAATGGGAACGTTAAAGAAAGCGAGCACGGGGAAAAAGTCAATGGAAATTTGTGAGAGTCCAATGGAGAAGGAAAAGTCAGTTTATTCTGGAAAGAGGAAATGGTCTGAAGGTTCAGGAAGTCGTTCTGGAAACTTCCGCCGAAAGATGAGAGGATCTGGCAGGATGTATGCTGCTAATGAAGTAAAAAGAAACTAAGGACCTAGCCCTAAGTGCAACAAATGCAAATACTACCATACTGGCCCCTGCAACGTATGTGAACACTGTGGAAAGTTGCACACCGAATAAGAGATTGTCGAGTAAAGTTCGACGAGAGGAAAGAAGGTCAGAACCAAGGATGCTATGAATGTGGAGCGTTTGGACGCTTTAAGAAGGAATGTCCTAAGTTGAAGGAACAGGAAGCCCGTGGCAGAGCATTTGTGATGGAGGCGATGAAAGCTCGTAAAGATCCCTCCGTTGTCACCGGTACATTTCTAGTTAATAACCATTATGCTTACGTATTATTCGATACTTGAGCCGATAGAAGTTTTGTTTCTAGAAACTTTGAGTCTTTCCTTGACTCACAATCTAGTAAGTTGAATAAGAAGTACTCGATTGAGTTAGCTAATGGGAAATTGATAGAAACTAACGAGGTGTATAGGGATTGTCCTATACTCTTAGGAGACCACACGTTTAGAATTGACCTTTTGCCTATAGAATTGGGAAGTTTCGAGGTTGTAATAGGGATGGATTGGCTATCGAAGAATCATGCTGAAATCATATGTCATGAGAAAGTAGTCAAGTTGCCCTTCGAAAATGGAGAGCCATTAGAGGTTCAAGGTGATGAAAGTGCTCCGTTAAAGATTGTGAATGTGATGAAGGCATAAACGTATTTAAGGAAAGGATGCGTAGTTTTTATAGCCCATGTTATCAACACGAGAGCCGAGGAGAAGAAGCTAGAGGAAATACCGATAGTGCGCGACTATCCGGAAGTGTTTCCTGAGGAGTTGCCTGGGTTGCCGCCGCAACGACAAGTTGAATTTAAAATCGACTTATTGCCAGGAGCAGCGCCAATTGCACGATCTCCATATCGGTTAGCGCCATCTGAAATGCAGGAGTTATCCAAGCAATTGCAGGAAATGTTGGATAAAGGATTTATAAGACTAAGCTTCTCGCCTTTGGGAGCGCCAGTCTTATTTGTGAAAAAGAAGGATGGATCGATGAGGATGTGCATCGACTACAGAGAACTGAACCAGTTAACCATCAAGAACCGTTACCCTTTGCCAAGAATAGATGACTTGTTTGACCAATTGCAAGGATCGAGTTACTATTCGAAGATACATTTGCGCTCTGGGTATCACCAGTTGAGAATTGCTGAGGAAGAGGTTCCTAAGACAGCGTTTTGAACGTGATATGGTCACTATGAATTCATGGTCATGCCCTTTGGACTGACAAACGCCCCTGCTGTATTCATGGATCTCATGAATAGGGTGTGCAGACCGTATCTGGATAAATTTGTAATCGTGTTCATAGATGACATACCTGTATACTCGATAACTAAGGAGGAACATGAACAACATCTAAGGTTGCTTTTGGAGTTGCTAAAGAACGAGAAGTTATATGCAAAACTTTCCAAGTGCGAGTTATGGATTCGAGAAGTTCAATTTCTTGGACATGTCATCAATGCTGAAGGCATACACGTTAACCCCGCCAAAATTGAAGCAATTAAGAATTGGGAAATACCAAGAAACCCAACCGAGGTACGACAATTTCTTGGATTGGCAGGATATTATCGGAGATTTATCGAGAACTTCTCAAAGATAGCAAAGCCGTTGACTGCATTGACACAGAAGAACAAGGAGTATATTTGGTGTGAGGAGCAAGAGGAAGCGTTTCAATTGCTCAAGGCAAAGTTATGTAGTGCCCCTATTTTGTCACTTCCTAAAGGGACTGACGGATTCGTGGTATACTGTGATGCCTCGCACCATGGACTAGGATGTGTCCTGATGCAAAACAATAAAGTGATCGCTTATGCATCACGACAACTTAAAGTGCATGAGCAGAACTACACGACTCATGATTTGGAATTAGGAGCAGTAGTTTTCGCACTCAAGATCTGGAGACACTACCTATATGGTACGAAGTGTACAATCTTTACAGATCACAAGAGCCTCCGGCACATCTTTGAGTAGAAAGAGCTCAATATGAGACAACGACGTTGGGTGGAATTGCTCAATGACTACGACTATGATATTCGTTATCACCCTGGTAAGGCCAACGTTGTGGCTGATGCCTTAAGTAGGAAGGAGCGTACGAAACCCTTGCGTGTGCGTGCACTAGGGTTGACCATCCAAACAAATCTCACAACTCAGATCCGTGACGCTCAATGTGAAGCTTTGAAAGAAGAGAAATTGAAGGATGAGAATCTCCGTGGAATGATTCGAGAACTTGTACCTAAGTCTGATGATACGTTATATTTCATGAATAGAATATGGGTACCCCTTACGGGAAATTTGCGTGAATTGATACTGGATGAAGCTCATAGATATAGATATTCGATTCACCCAGGATCGGATAAGATGTACAAGGATCTTAAGGAACATTACTCGTGGCCAAATATGAAAGGAGATATCGCTGAGTACGTTGGTAAATGTTTGACTTGCGCAAAAGTCAAAGCAGAGTACCAAAAACCGTCCGGACTTCTTCAACATCCAGTGATTCCTCAGTGGAAATGGGATCGTATCGCTATGGATTTCGTCACCAAGTTACCCCGCACAAGGAGTGGTTATGACACCATTTGGGTAATTGTGGACCGTTTGATGAAATCGGCACATTTCCTACCTATTAGAGAATCCTATCGTATGAAGAAGTTGGCTAGCATTTATCTCAAAGAGGTTGTGTCCCGGCATGGAGTGCCAATTTCGATTATCTCTGATAGAGATAGCCGCTTTACATCAAGATTCTAGAAAGCATTGTAGAAAGCCCTAGGTACAAAGCTAGATATGAGTACGGCTTATCATCGGCAGAGTGACGGTCAAAGTGAAAGAGTTATTCAGATCTGGGAAAATATGTTACGCCCTTGTGTAATAGATTTTGGTGGTAGTTGGGATACTCACCTGCCGTTAGCTGGATTTTCCTATAACAACAGCTATCAAACTAGTTTGAAGGCCGCACCATTCGAAGCTCTTTATGGGAGAAAATGTCGTTCTCCACTATGTTGGAATGAGGTTGGTGGTAAACAAATGATAGGACCTGAGATCCTCCAGGAGACAACAGACAAGATCTTTAAGATAAAGGATCGATTGAAAGTCGCACAGGACAGACAGAAAAAGTATGCCGACTGAAGGAGAAAACCGTTGGAATTCAAGGTTGGAGATGGAGTTCTGCTGAAAGTCTCCCCTTGGAAAGGAGTTGTTAGGTTTAGCAAGCATGACAAACTTAGCCCCCGCTATATTGGTCCATACAAGATCGTAGCTCGTGTAGGCCCCGTTGCATATCGTCTAGAATTACCGCGTGAATTGAGTAGTGTGCATAATGTGTTCCATGTGTCCAATCTAAGGAGGTGTTTGTCTGATAAAACGCCTGTTATTTCTCCGGAAGGAGTTTGTCTTGATGATAAACTTCAGTTTCGTGAAGAACCTGTTGAGGTTACTGATTGGAAGGAAAGTAAGACTAGACGTAGTCGTATTCGCCTAGTGAAAGTGAGATGAAACTCGAGACATGGACCTGAGTATACTTGGGAACGGGAAGACATGATGAAACGAGAGTACCCGCACTTATTCAAGACAAATCGTAACCCTACCTCTTAGAAAAATTTAGGGGCAAAATTTCTTTAAGGAGGGAAGGCTGTGACAACCCTCGATTTCCGGGTAATTTCTCTAGAAACCCTAGATCTTGATTTCTATGCTCAGTCTTGTTTTAGAATATATAGCACTAAATAAACTAATCTAAAGATTGATTAGAGTCCTACGTGTGCTTACGTTTCTATTTCGTGCGTGTTCGACCATGAAAACCTGAGACCGACGAATGTCTGAAATAAACGCCACTACGAACCGAACGGGAAATAAATATTAACGTCATAGGTAAAAATGAGAATTTGGCCTAATTTAATCTTAGTTACACTAATATTAATTTTATTATGTGAGGAAACGACTATCGTAACGAGAAAACCCGATAACAGCATCTACGCGCCTTAGTGCGACGAGATGGCTCAATCTAGCGGATAAACAATAAAATGCCCAAGTGGACGATAAAACCAGGATATGGGGCATGTAAATAGTCATTTTGGACTGAATTTCGCAAGGAATTAGAGTTTAACATGTTCGGGTTTTGAAAATCAGGTCAAGACGGGAGAAAAATGAAAAGACCGTTCAGCTACCCCTTCTCCCCCTTGCAATCGGCCGCCCCTCCCCTTCCCTATCCTCCCCTATATAAACCCCTCTCCCCCTCATTTCATTTCTCTTTACATCATTTCAAAAAAAACACTCTCTCCCTCTCTTTCTCCTTACAACCTACGGCCAACACCACCACACCACCACCATTTTCGTTTTTGTTCCATTTTCCTTGAAGATCTTCACTTGCAACTTAAGGTGCAAGCATATTAGAGCAAAAGAAGGCTTGTTGGTGGTGAATCTAGAAGAAAAACCACCATCCTGCGTTTCTTTTTCGTGAAAATAGCTTGCTAAGACTAAGGTAACCTTAATCTTTCGTTTTAGTTACGTTTTTATAATGAAAATGACTACCTAAAAGCTGTAGATTGTTCATCCAAGTAAGATTTTGGGAAAAAGCTGTTTTGAAACAGAAAATATGGAATAAAAATGAGTTGTGTAAGTGTGTATATGTGTATGTATGTGTCCGTAGGTGTGCATGTATGTATGTTGAAGTTTGCATGCAAGATTGTTACTTGATGATGCGTTGTTGATGTTGAGCATGTGTGATATAACTTTGAAAGTTTGGGGATTCATAATACATGAACATAGCAGCCCCTAAAGGGGTTTTAAAGTCCATAAAACGAATTTTTCATGGACAAAACAAGCTAGCTATCCACATAACCGGCTCTAGATGCCAATGTTGGGTTTGTTAGAACATGAACATAGTTTAACCTTTTAAACATTGTGAAAAACGCAGCGGAATGGAACTTTATAACATGATTTATAAACTGAAAATTCGAGTTCTTGTTGATATTATAAAGTTATAAACAAACCCAAGAACACAGGACCTTTTATATGTGAATAAGACTAGCTATGTAAACACAAAACATACAATATGGACAACCATAAAGAAGCTGCCATATACTACCTTCCAGCAGCAAGAGGGACGAAAATGGAGGATGTTCTTGACCAAGAAACTGACCAAGTCACCAAAGGAGGTCCTCTCAAGCTTGTATACCCCAAGCTCTATAGCAAACACTTCTTGCTAGGGAGAATAAAACACCAAAAAAAACTCAAAACCCTCTTATTTTTCCTGCTGCTGCCGTGAGTTCTTTAGGAGAGAGAGAGAGAGGATAGTTTTTCTTCTAGTTTGCATGTATTGAGAGAAGTGTTTTGATAAGTACAAGACTAGTTATGAAATGGGGTTTACAAGAAAAGCAAAAGGACATTGAGCAAGGGGGGGGGCGGCCAAATTTTTAATAGAAGAGGGTTTTCTCCTCCAAACATAATCACCCATTATTTAAACTACTCACTTATTTAGTTGTACAATTAACCTTTTAATTGTATAACTCATACACTCTTTTTATTATTTGATGTTATCTAACTAACTTAAATAACACTACAAATAATATTATTGAACAAAATATCCTAATAAGTTGTTCCATCTCATATGCAACTTATTTAGAAAACCTATTTTCTAAATTGGTGTAAATATTTAATTGCATGATCATATCATCAATTAAATATTAATTGGTGTTTGCTAAGCTTGTTATTGGGTATAACCCGACTTGGATCATAACGTACTAACCGCTTCAATATTCTACGTGTCTTGAGCATATAGAATCCTACAATCTCCCACTTGCACAAGATTCATAAAAGATTGATGCAAGCAGTAAATACCGCCTAACAACGGTTTACTACCCTTAATACGCATGACTTATAGCCATTCAATAACATCATCCCATTCAAGTATCCTACTTGAAATAATTTAGGTGAATCAATATCATTTTGTTACAGATGTCATGTTAAATCCAAGGACACGGAATGATCATTATTTGTTGATTTAACTTAATCAGGCCTTAGACATCTTGCTCTCAACGAATAAGAGGAACAAATTCCATCTTGACTACATACGTTTCTCACAAACACCTCGTGTCACACCAGAACATAGCCTTACGTACTGTCCATTATTTCAGGGCAGTAAAGGACTAGCCCAAGGTATAACACTTGGTGAATATCAAAACCCAATATGTATCTCAGGTCTGAGGATACCAAATGATATTCGTCTTTTACTCAAATTTACTTATGATCAATCTAGAAGATTCCATGTAGTAAAATTTGAGATGCGGTCAGTCCAATATTTGTATCCCACAAATATCTATGAACTTTGGCAGTAACCAATTGCTCTATATTCATCCTTATGAATATCCACCAATCCAAATTCATAATAATCTTACCCTTATACTTGTTCCCACAAATATGAACGACTACGGACATTTAGAGTAAACTATTTACCCATGGATTAAACATGCTAAATTGGAATATTTATTGAAATATTATAACCAAATAATTTTATTCAAGTAATATGAGAGTTCCAAATATCCAAATATGAAATTACAGATCAAATCCAATCACTAGAATATCGAAGTCCCATGGCACAGGTATGACCTTCATGCTTTGCCTTTTCTAGGAGCTTCGTAAGAGGATCCGCAATATTTGATCTGTGTAACTTTGTGAATACATATCTTTCCTTTCTCAACTTCATCTCGTATGTAGTTGAATCTCCGCTCAATGTGCCTAGTCTTTTGATGAGCACGAGGTTCCTTGATTTGAGCAATCGCACCCTCGTTATCACAAAAGATCACTAGGGGGTCCTGAATGAAAGGGACAACCCCTAGATCAGCAATGAATTTCTTCAACCATGCAGCTTCTTGAGCTGCCAATGAGGTGGCGACGTATTCATATTCTGTAGTTGATAAAGCCACCGCATCCTGTTTAGAGCTCTTCCAAGAGACCGCTCCTCCACTCAGAATGAAAATGTATCCCGATTGTGATCGTGAATCATCACGATCGGTTTGGAATCTCGCATCCGTGTAACCTTTTACAACGAGTTCCTCATCACCAGATCCATAGATTAGGAACATATCTTTAGTCCTCCTTAGGTACTTAAGTATGTTCTTAACAGCCATCCAATAACTGTTTCCAGGATTTTACTGGTATCGGCTTGTCATGCTTAAGGCGTATGAAACGTCTGGCGGAGTGCATATCATTTCATACATGATGGATCCAATAGCAGATGTGTATGGGATTGCCTTCATGTTACCTTGCTCATCCTTTGAGCTAGGACATTGAGTCATACTCAATATCTTTCCTCTTTGAATGGGTAACGTACCCTTTTTAGAGTTCTCCATCTTGAACCTTTTCAAGATCTTATCAATGTATGCACTTTGATTTAAACCAAACAAATGCCTTGATCTATCCCTATAGATCTTTATTCCCAGAATATAGGCGGCTTCACTAAGATCCTTGATGGAAAAACAACTTCCAAGCCAGGTTTTTACACCTTCCAAGGTTGGAATGTCATTTCCAAATAGTAGTATGTCATCAACATATAATACTAGGAAAGTGATGATGCTCCCACTAGCTTTCTTATATACACAAGCTTCATCAGCGTTTTTGATGAATCCAAATTTAATTATTTCTTCATCAAAACGGTGATTCCAACTTCTCGATGCCTGTTTCAATCCATAGATTGATTTCTTTAACTTGCATACTTTGTTAGGATGTTTTGGATTGACAAAACCTTTAGGCTGAACCATATAGACATCTTCCTCAAGATATCCATTTAGGAAGGCGGTTTTGACATCCATTTGCCAAATCTCATAATCATAATGAGCAGCTATGGCAAATAATATCATAATAGATTTTAGCATTGCAACAGGTGAAAAGGTTTCATAATAGTCAACCCCTTGACTTTGAGTGAAACCTTTTGCTACAAGTCTAGCTTTATAAGTATCCAAGTTTCCATGCATATCAGTTTTCTTCTTGAAAACCCACTTACTTCCAACTACTTTGGAGTTAAGAGGTGGTACAACCAAGTCCCATACTTGATTGTCATACATGGATTGCATCTCAACATTCATGGCTTCAAGCCATTTGTCACAATCCAAATTAGACATTACATCACGATAGGTGGTTGGTTCATCAGAATCTACCACATAGCATCCATCTATGAAAAATCCATATCTTTCAGGTGGATTACTAATTCTACCAGATCTGCAAACATTTTGTGTGTATTGATCAACCACTTGATCATTCTCAACATTCTCATGTTGAGTGCTAGTGTCAACCAAACGTGTATCGGTTTGTGGTTCTTGATCCTCCTCAAGATCCACAGTTCTACTGCTAGTTCCTTCCGTAAGAAACTTAGCTTCTAAGAACTCAGCTTTTCTGGCAACAAACTCCTTTTGTTCCAATGGATCATAGAAATAGTATCCCATAGAATCTCTAGGATATCCAATGAAGATACACTTAGTGGAACGGCTTTCTAGCTTGTTTGGGGTGGGAGTCTTAACATAAGCATCACAACCCCACACTCTCAAATATGAAAATGATGGAACCCTTCCATGCCATATTTCATAAGGTGTCCTTTCCACTTTCTTGGTTGGGGCCATATTCAAAACACGGGCCGCATAGAGCAGAGCAAAACCCCAAAATAATAGAGGTAATGATCTTCTAGCCATCATAGATCAAACCATATCCAATAGAGTTCAATTTCTCCACTCGGACACGCCATTATGTTGTGGTGTTCCTGGTGGAGATAGTTGTGAGACAATCCCACAACTTCTAAGATGGTCCCTAAAAGCATTATTCAGGCATTCACCTTCTCTATCGGTGCGGAGGATTTTAATTGACTTATTGAGTTGATTTTGTACTTCATTTTGAAAGATTTTGAACATTTCAAAAGCTTTATCTTTGTGTCTTAACAAGTACACATACCCATATCGACTATAGTCGTCAGTAAAGGTAATGAAGTATCTCTCATTGTACCTTGTCATAGGTTTAAAAGGACCACATACATCCGAATGTATGATGCCTAATAAATCCTTTGCCCTTTCGGCTTTGCCACTAAAAGGTTCCTTGGTCATTTTACCTTGTAAACAAGACTCACATACATCAAATGAATCATATTCACTTGTTTTTAAAAGACCATTCTTTTGTAGTGTTTGTATTCTTTTCTTGTTTATATGACCAAGACGGCAATGCCAAAGGTAATTGTCACTCAAATCCGATTTGAGTTTCTTGGTACTAGTTTGGTACAATAAGCTATCATTCAATATATTTTCACGAACCAATTCATAGATACCATTGATGGGAATAGCTTTAAAGTAAAACATGTCATTCAAAGTAACATGGATTTCATTTCCAATATATGATAATACATATCCGAAATGTTTTAATAGGGCTACAGAAATAATGTTCCTAGTCAAACTAGGAGCATACAAAATATTGTACAAAATTACTTCAAAACCATTTGGAAGTTTCAAGATGTAGTCACCACGAGCTTCAACTTGAACTTTAGCCCCATTGCCCATGTAGAGGCTAACATCCCCTTTGTTGAAGTTGCCAGTTCTTTTGAACCCCTGTAACAAATTGCAAATATGAGTTCCACATCCGGTATCTAATACCCATGTGTTAGAGGATATTAAGTTTAAATTAATATGGATCATGTATATGGTAGCTGAGGTCTGCCCGGCATCCCTCTTTGCTTTCAACTCTTGGAGATGGACATGACAATTTCTTGCCCAATGTCCAATCTCCCCACACTTGAAGCATGGGTCATTGGAAGCAACCTTTTGCTTCTTCTCCTGTGCTTTGGGTGGCACCCTTTCCACCCCTTTCCCCTTTCCCCATACAGCTCCCTTACCCTTGGCAACTCTTGCCTTGGGTGCGGGATGAGGCCTTTTCTTGCTCCCACCTTCATTGATGTTGAGAACGGGTAAAACCCTTTTACCCATGGCCGCCTCGGCCATTTTGAGCATTGAGTGAAGCTCACCAATGCTTTTGTCCCAAGCATTCATGTTGTAGTTCAACACGAACGTCTCAAACTTTTTGGTAAGGCCATTGAGGATCAAATCCGTGGCCAATTCCTTCGAGAGCGGACAATTTAGTCTTTCGAGGCGGTCAATGTGACTTTTCATCTTAAGTACATAAGATGAAACCGATTGGTTGTCGTCCATATGACATGCATGGAGTGCTCGAACTGTTTCGAAGCGCTCAACCCTCGCTTGCTGTTGGAACGTTTCCTTCAGCTGGGTTATCATGTCATAAGCTCCGTAATGTTCATACTACTTTTGGAGATCCGGAGTCATGCTTGCCAACATAAGGCAAGATACTTGGACAGAGTCCTCAGTGTACTTCATCCAATCGTTATAGGCCTCCTCATCATCCTTACTAGGTTGATCGGGGATAGGGTCGTCTAAAACATATGATCATTTCTCTTGCTTGAGAACGATTCTCAAGTTTCGATACCAATCAATAAAATTGTTATGATTTAGACGTTCCTTTTGGAGAATCGCTTGTAAAGATTGGGCGGACGTGGATGAATTATCATGATTATCATTGTTATTGGTGGCCATCTACAAAATTTAACAAAGATCAATTTTAGTATTTTCAATATTGTTATTTTAATAATTAATACCTTTTAAGGTCACTTTCATATTAAAATCTAGAACCCAATATTACATTTAAATAGTAGTTAGGTGACCTTTATCCCACGATTTAAATTAAAGGTGGTCAACGATTGACGGTTGTAACCATTTGCAACTTCTAGAGGTATGGGATCGACTTGAAACATCATATGTAAAGTCGGCATGTTAATCCCATCAACACCATTTGGAAACCACATCGTAGGTGATCCATTTGACGTGGTTTGCAAATCAAGACACCCTACTTACACACACGTGTGAGTTTGACAAATAAGTGGTTAGGTGACCTTTATCCCACGAATATGACATTCTCACCTCAAGTAACAAGTTCCCTCAAAATGGCTAGGTGACCTTTATCCAACTAAGAGTTCCCGAGTGACTCAAGTGTTGTGTAAAAGAACGGTGTTGATCTCATTTTTATGATATTTAGAGATTTCATAATTCTAGTTTAGAAAACTCTATGTATTTATATTTGCATGCTTTGAAATACAAGATATCCTATGGTTCATTTTTAATAAAACCTCTTTTATTAAAATCATTAATCCTTTTAATAACTTTTATTTACATATTAATGATTAAGAACCATGAAAATTTAGCTTGTTATGATTATTTATTTAGATTGTCTAGTATATCCACATATCAAACAATCAACATAAAATGGATAATCAAACAAGCATATATAAAACAACCATATGTGCATAACCATAGCCACTATGTTGACAACACTTGTTTGCCATCACAAGTGTTGTCATTTGGTCTTTCCTAAGGGTTGAATACAACACAAAAGATGAGATCTCCAAAGACCCCCACTTGAAATTGCATCCAAATGCTTCAAGTCCTTCTCTTTGTGTCTTCCTTTTATGCTTCCATCTTGTGCATCTTCATATTACAAGATTTTATATCCTAATACAAGATTTCTAGTAAATTGAAAAGTACCTAATCTATTTATTACATCCCAATAATAAATAAATTACACTTTAAACCAAGCATAAACAAATGATTATACAACCCAATTGAATGAATAAAACAACCATTACAATCATCCAAATAACACAAGGTCAAGGGCTAGGTTATGCTCCATAATAAACAATGATCATATCATCCAAAATAACAATGAATCCCCACTAAAAACCACGAAATTTCAGCCAACACAAACTGAAATTTCGGGTTTTATTTTTGTCCAAACAAACAAACAATACAACATACATGTCTTTTAAAGTTTAATCACAAGCATGTGTGATATAACTTTGAAAGTTTGGGGATTCATAATACATGAACATAGCAGCCCCTAAAGGGGGTTTAAAGTCCACAAAACGAATTTTTCAAGGACAAAACAAGCTAGCTATCGACATAACCGGCTCTAGATGTCAATGTTGGGTTTGTTAGAACATGAACATAGTTTAACCTTTTAAACATTGTGAAAAACGCAGCGGAATGGAACTTTATAACATGATTTATAAACTGAAAATTCGAGTTCTTGTTGATATTATAAAGTTATAAACAAACCCAAGAACAAAGGACCTTTTATATGTGAATAAGACTATCTATGTAAACACAAAACATACAATATGGACAACCATAAAGAAGCTGCCATATACTACCTTTCAGCAGCAAGAGGGATGAAAATGGAGGATGTTCTTGACCAATAAACCGACCAAGGCGCCAAAGGATGTTCTCTCAAGCTAGTATACCCCAAGCTCTATAGCAAACACTTCTTGCTAGGGAGAATAAAACACCAAAAAAACTCAAAACCCTCTTCTTTTTCCTGCTGCTGCCATAAGTTCTTTAGGAGAGAGAGAGGAGAGTTTTTCTTCTAGTTTTCATGTATTGAGAGAAGTGTTTTGATAAGTGCAATACTAGTTATGAAATGGGGTTTACAAGAAAAGCAAAAGGACCAATGCTAGCAAGGGGGGGGCGGCCGAATTTTTAATAGAAGAGGGTTCCCCCCTCCCAAACTTAATCACCCATTATTTAAACTACTCACTTAATTAGTTGTACAATTAACCTTTTAATTGTATAACTCATACACTCTTTTTATTATTTGATGTTTTCTAACTAACTTAAATAACACTACAAATAATATTATTGAACAAAATATCCTAATAAGTTGTTCCATCTCATATGCAACATATTTAGAAAACCCATTTTCTAAATTGGTATAAATATTTAATTGCATAATCATATCATCAATTAAATATTAATTGGTGTTTGCTAAGCTTGTTATTGGGTATAAGCCGACTTGGATCATAACGTACTGACCGCATCAATATTCTACGTGTCTTGGGCATATAGAATCCTACAGAATCGTCCATGCAAGTAGATTAAAGTATGAAATCTGTTATAAATCATCTATTGTGACATTTTGATGAAGGTTTACATGGATTAAGTGTGTGTATGGGTGACCGTATGCATGCATGTGTGTATGTTGATGTTTGGTTGTTTGTTCTTGCAAAAAGTGAAGGTTTATGACTAGATTTGAACATGCAAGTATGGATAATGTTACGGATGGTTTAGAACAGAATATTTTAATGTTTTGTTGAAGGATTTTGATGGATTTAATATGTGTATGAATGTCGTATATATATATATATATATGCATGTATTGGTTCATATCTTATGAAATGTGATGAAATAAGACTTGATCTTTGACATGCAATAAGTTGTTTTGTTATGGATAGTTTAGAACAGTAAGTTGGGGAATAATGTAGCATGAAAACATGATAGATTGTGTATGGATCATTGTTTGGTTGATTTGAATGTTTATGGTAGAAATTTACGTCAAAATGCATGCTAGACTAGGTGTTTTTGTATGGAATAAAAGGAACTATTGAAATCTAGAACTAGGACTGTAATGTGATGATATTTTATGTCCAAATAACATATTTTTGATAATATGTATGATTCTTGGTGATTGGATGCATTATATTACGTTTTAGGCCTAACTAGTCGTAAAAACGTTGACTTTTGGCATGAAGATTAGGCATAATATGGGTCTGAGTTTAATCAGTAGTTATGGACTTGTTATATGTATTATTTACGGCCATATGTGATACAATTGGTTCATAAAGTGATATGTGCGTTTGAACATGTTTTATGATGCCTAAATGGTCACTTATGCGTAGAAATTGCCATGATTTAGAGACTTTTATACCAAGTTGGTTAAAGTTGTTTGATTCATGAAATGTGATTTGGATTTATGTACGTATATATATATATATATGAGTGTTTATGTGTATTTGGTTACAATTTTCACATTTTGGTTGTTAATTAGTACTTGTCTAAGTAATGCGTAATTCACCGTTTTCGTTAATATCTTAACCGAGTGTTATAATCACCAACTACTCGCGTAAATAAATATTTTCTTGAAAATAATATAAGTCTAGTAGGTTGGATGAACAACTTGCTTGTAAGACTTGAGTATCAATTCTTAAAGTGTCAATCGTATTTAGAGCACTATTAGGATTGACTGGACGTTCGTTGGTGTAATTGCACGTACTTTCAATTTCGTTGATCAAGGTGAGTTTCCACGGCCCCCTTTTAACTTGTTATCATTTTACAAAATCGTGGGGAAATACATGGCTTCGTTCGTTGTATCATAATCATGTGGCTTACTCGTATGTGTTCGTATGATAGTCTCGAGTATGGGTGTTTCGTTATTGTGTTCATATGAGTTGTTCATGAATACCCCCTTTTGCCATATAATCATTAGCCTTGGGTTAGGCCACAATGTATATTGGTAGATCTATTTGGGTTTGACGGCCCGCACTCGCGATCAGTAGCTCTGATCAAGCGTTTTGGATGCGAGTGAATGTATGTTGAATTCGTTTCGTGGGGATTGCTTACTTTATGTAAAGCTTTCGTGTTTTGGTTTGATTATAGCTCCAGGTACTATCATAAGTTATCCCTAGCTAGTTTACAACATACCACATTGTTTGTCAATGATATCTAATACTGTTGCATGTAATGTTTTCGTAAACCCGTGAAACTCGCTCAACTTTATGTTGACTTTTTAAGCTTGTATTTCAGGTACATAGGAGCATGGATGGTGGTATGATCTGGGCTTGGGCAAACGTGGATGCAGCATATTTTGGTTATTTATTTAAAAATACGATCTTTGTAAATAATCGTGGTTAAACAATTTGAACTTTTTCTTATTTTGGAATGTTGTGACAAAAATCATGTAAACAAAACATTGCAGCGGAATTAAATAAACATTCACTTAAAACTTGGAAATCACATTGTACTCATACATTTGTCTTTAAGTGGAATAAAACATGGTGCATGGTCTTAAATTACAATAAAGATTTCATAGACAGGACTGCCATCTATTGCTCGCCAAGTAGCTAGCTGGTGCCATCCTCTGCATCAACATTTACCTGTCCACTATTATGCATAAAAGTCAGCTTTGCTGAGTGAGTTCTAATTTTATATAAATAAGAAAATATAAGCTTTATCCTCCATATAGTGACCACGCATACATCATACAACATAACATTTCTTGCATCATATTAAGCATGTTCATTATCTTTCATTCTTTCATTATCTTTCACTTCATCATAAGCGAGATTGCACAAAGCAAGAGCTCCATGTTGATCGAAAACGAATGTCGATCCCTGTCGGTACATATCATCATGGTAGCTAACCCTCGACAGTTGATCCACACTGCAAGGCACATCGCCCGCTCATGAATACGGATCAATCATCATACATCAGACTCACATAAGTGAAGTCTATCATAGTGCTTGCAAGACTTTTCATCATCAAACGGGCCCGAGGGTAACCTTCATTAAGTTTCACTTTTCATTAATATCATCTTCTACTTTAATATATAATAATTAACTTAATAAGTACACAACATGCCAAGTTCTAGTCATCATAAAACGTAACCGACCCTCCGCGGGACAGCGGGGGTTCGGGGGCGGCAGCCCCTGACAGCGGGGTCCTAGGGGCAGCAGCCCCTAGTGGGGTCCAAGGGGCAACACCCCTAGCTGGAAAAATTAGGTTTACTATGCATAATAGCCCTAAAAACGTGGAAATTTTTTAAATAAGGGGATCTAGAACTCACCTGGATATCGTGAGTAACTTCTACACTAAGCCTTCTAGGCTAGGATCACACTACACAGCCTGCAGATAAGTTGACACTTAAAGGGGTTAATTTTAGCCTAATTTCACTGCTAATTTCGCTATCAGATAAGCAGTTTCGCCGGCAGTTTCGCTGGCAGTTTCGCTGGCAGTTTCGCTGCAGTTTCTCTGCAGTTTCGCTGCCAGTTTCGCCCAGTAGTTTCGCATGACAGTTTCGCTGTCAGATGCGCCCAACTTTCGTTGGAATTTCCTAGTTTTGCAATGTCTATAGGTCAACCTGGGCACTAGCGAAGTTACCAACGAAACTGTCTTTTCGCACCAGCGAAACTGTAGTTTCGCTGGAACTCTCTTAGTTTCGCTGGATGAGTGCACAGTTTCGCTGATCGGGGGCACAGTTTTGCTGGATGAATGAAAATGAAGAACCAGCCCGTTTTTAACCCAAAATCTTAACTTTTTACGTCCAAATCCTTGGTTTACCCTCCATGAAACTATATCTAACCTTTTTACACGTTTTCATACGTAAAAATTTGACCTTTATGTGTTTCTTTGAAACGTTTCAAAAACCCAAAAGCCTAGAATCCGTGTTTAATCTACAGAAGGGTTTTGAGGTCGATTCTTACCTGGATTTGTTGCTCCTTTCTTATGGTTTGATGCTCCAACACCCAGATCTTCAATCTTTTAACCTTTGAAGCTCCAAATCTTGAGTTTTCTTCACTTTCTCTCTCTACTTTCTCTCTCTACGAATTTTGGTGGCTAGGGTTCAAGTGTGGAAGATGGTGGCTGATTAGGTGGGTTTGAAGGCTGATTATGGGCCCTAAATCACTTAGGCTCTTGCCCATAAGCCTAATTAGCCCATAACCCATTTCCTTCCTTTATTAAATACCAATAAATTAAGACCATTATCCTCGATGACTCGTTTTGACTTTTTGGGATGTTACAAGTCTCCCCCACTTATTTAGGTTTCATTCTCGAAACCTGTCAGTCCTCAAACAATTGAGGATAAAATTTCCTCATCTCTTCCTCGGTCTCCTACGTAGATTCTGATCCTTTTCTGTGTCTCCACTATACTCGTACCAGCGGAACCACTTTATTACGTAAGTGCTTCTCTTTCCAATCAAGGATGGCCACCGGCTGCTCTACATAATTCAGTCGTTCGTCGACTTCAATGTCTTCTAATAGTAAAAATGCATCATTGTCTGCTAGACATTTCCTAAGATGAGATACATGGAATGTAGGGTGAATTCCACTTAACTCATCGGGTAGTTCTAATTTGTAGGCCACTTCCCCTACCCTCGCGACAATACGGAATGGCCCTATGAACCTTGGGCTTAACTTTCCCTGTTTTCTAAACTTGATGATCCCTTTCCAGGGAGATACCTTGAGCATAACTTGGTAACCAACCTCGAACTCTATCGGTCTACGCCTCTTATCAGAATAAGACTTCTGGCGATCCTTTGCGGCTTTCATGAATGCCTTAATCTTATCTAACTTCTCGGTTGTGACCTCAATCACTTCAAGACTTCCTAATTCCTTTTGCCCGATGTCACCCCAACATACGGGCGTTCTGTACTTCCTACCGTACAGCATCTCATAAGGTGGCATACTAATGCTGGCATGGTAACTATTATTATATGAGAATTCCGCCAACAGTAAGTGCTCATCCCAACTTCCTCCAAAATCAATTACACACGCTCTTAGAATGTCTTCTAATGTCTGAATTGTTCTTTCCGACTGACCATCTGTCTGGGGGTGGTAAGCCGTACTAATATGCAGTCTAGTCTTCATTGAGTCGTGAAACCTCTTCCAGAACTTGGACGTAAACCGCATGTCCCTATCTGAAACGATAGACACTGGAACGCCGTGACGAGCCATGATCTCCTTAATAAATAACTCCGCCAACCTCTCAGAGGAAAACGTCTCATGAATTGGTAGGAAATGGGCGCTCTTTGTTAAACGGTCAACAATCACCCAGATAGAATCACTTCCTGTCGCCGTGCGAGGTAGCTTCGTGATGAAGTCCATTGTGATGTTTTCCTATTTCCATTCAGGAATATCCAAAGGTTGGATTTTCCCACATGGCTTTTGATGCTCTGCCTTCACTTGCAAACAAGTCAGACACTTGCTCACTTACTTAGCCACGTCACGCTTCATTCCTGGCCACCAGTAATGTCTCTTCAAATCCTGATACAGCTTTGTGGCACCGAGGTGGATGGAATATCATGTCTTGTGAGACTCATCCATGATCTTCTCCCTCAAATCTCCATAGAGAGGAATCCACATTCGCCCTAATCGGCTTCTAACACCAAGGGTGTTTTCTCCCAATTCTGATTCCTGTCCTTTCATCCTTTCAGAGTTGACTCTATTGCCTCCCAGTGCTTCATCTTGGAACTTTCTCACTTGCTTCAAAATTTCGAGCGTCATGATCAACTGATAAGCCTTCACCCGGATCGGTTCGGGCCGTCCCTTCCGGCTAAGGGCATCAGCAACCACATTTGTCTTACCAGGATGGTAGTGAATTTCACAGTCATAGTCCTTAATCAGTTCTAACCACCTCCATTGTCTCATGTTAAGATCCTTTTGTTCAAAGAAATACTTCAAACTTTTGTGGTCAGTGAAGATGGTGCATTTCACCCCATATAGGTAGTGCCTCCAAATCTTCAATGCAAACACCATAGCAGCCAACTCCAGATCATGGGTAGGATAATTGGTCTCATGGACCTTTAATTGTCTAGAAGCATAGGCTATCACCTTCCCTCGTTGCATCAACACGCAACCCAATCCTGCATACGAGGCATCCGAGTAGACTACCAGGTCCTCGTTCCCTTCAGGTAACGTCAAGACAGGGGCTTGAGTTAACCTCATCTTTAATTCTAGGAAGGTCTTCTCCTGATCAGTACCCCATTCATACTTCACGTCTTTTCGGGTCAGCTTAGTAAAAGGAGAAGCTATCTTAGAGAAATCCTGGATAAACCTCCTATATAACCTGCCAGACCTAAGAAACTGCAAATCTCAGATGGCGTCTTTGGAGGTTCCCATTGCATCACCGCTTTAACCTTCGCAGGATCCACCCTGATCCCCTCGGGGTTAACCACATGACCCAGAAATTGAACTTCTCGAAGCCAAAATGCACATTTAGAGAACTTAGCATATAACTTCTCGCTTCTGAGTGTCTCCAATACTTCTCGAATATGATCGACATGTTCTTCTTCACTTTTTGAATAGATCAAAATGTCGTCGATGAACACTATTACCGATTTATCCAACATTGGCCGACATACCCGATTCATAAGGTCCATAAAAGCAGCTGGCGCGTTGGTTAAACCAAAGGACATGACGAGAAATCCGTAGCGTCCATAACGCGTACGGAACGCTGTCTTAGGAATATCTTGTTCTTTCATCTTTAGTTGGTGGTAACCAGACCGTAGGTCTATCCTTGAAAACCAGCTGGCACCCTGAAGTTGATCGAACAAGTCGTCGATCCTTGGTAACGGGTACCGATTCTTTACGGTCAGCTTATTGAGCTCGCGATAGTCAATGCACATCCGCATGCTACCATCTTTCTTCTTGACGAATAAAACTGGAGCACCCCATGGAGAGATACTCGGTCGGATGAAGCCCTTATCCAATAAATCTTGCAACTGGTCCCTCAGCTCTACCATCTCCGAAGGAGCTAATCGATACGGTGCTTTAGCGACTGGCTGTGCTCCCGGTAACAAGTCAATTTTGAACTCGATTTCGCGATCCGGTGGCACACCTGTCAAGTCTTCGGGGAAGACGTCCGGAAAATCACGCACCACCGGTACGCTGGATAATTGTGGCTCTGGCGCATCCACATCCCTTACATAGGCCAAGTAAGTGCTGCACCCACGCCTCAAGTACTTTTCGGCCGTGATCATCGACACCACCTTCGGTATACTGCACGCTCTATCCCCACGAACCGTAACAGATCCACCATCGGGCACTGTTAGACGAATTACCTTCTTGCTACATACTATATTGGCTTCATAGCTAGCTAACCAATCCATACCTAACACCACATCAAACCTCCTAAGGCCATAACATGCAATCTAGCTGGGAACTTATAACCCTCCAACTCTATTAGGCAACCCTCAACTACCTCAGTCATCTTGGTGGACTTACCAATGGCTGTTTCTACATAAAAGGGCTCGTCTATATTTCTACTCTTATCATGCAATAAACGACAAAAGGCAGTAGACACAAAACTCCTACTAGCACCAGAATCAAAGAGCATAGAAGCATATTCGTGGTCCACCAGAAACATACCTGAAACTACTTTTGGATTTGCCCTGGCCTCCTCATGAGTTATCTTGAATGCCCTCGCTTTTGCCTTCGAACCGTCACCCTTTCCCTTATCTCCCGCTTTAACCATTCCTGATCCTCCTGATTTTCCTTTCTTGCAATCCCTCTCCACATGTCCCATCTCGCCACACTAGTAACACTTCACCGCCTTGCAATCCCTAGCATAGTGGCCCTCACCCCCACATTTAAAACATTTTCCAGTCCCAACTCTACACTCCCCTGAATGACCTTTTCCACATTTTCTACAAGCACCTCCTTCACCTGTATTTCCCTGTTTCCCTGACTGATCCTTAACTCTCATCCTCTTCTCTCCACTCCTGAAGTTATCACCTCCGAACATCTTCCTATTTCCATTCTTGTTCCCACTCCATTTCTCCACCTTCTTCTGTACATGCACTGGGTCTCCCTCATCATACAACCTCCCAGCTAAGTCCACCATGGACCTAAACGTGCCTGGTCTAGCCGCAATCATGTGCCTCCTGATATCCACGGGCAAACCCTGCATGTATCTCTTGATCTTTTTGGATATAGGTGTTACCATGTCTGGCACAAGTCTTGCAAGTCCATTGAACTTGGAGGTATACTCTTGATGAGTCATGTTCCCAGCCCCCAAATACAAGAACTCCTTCTTAATCTTGTCTAATTCTCGATGGGGACAATACTCCTCCAGCACCAACTCCTTCAGCTCAGACCACTTCAGTTTGGCTATCGATCGCTTTCCTTCAGCCTGGACAATATTGTCCCACCAGCACAATGCTGAGTCGACGAAAGAATGAGTGGCAAACTTAACTTTCTGATCCTCCCGGCACTCACTAATTTCCATTTCCGCTTCCATCTCTTTGACCCAACGATGAGCGGCAGTAGTAGTGCAGTTACCGTCAAAGGTGGGGGGCTTGCAACTTTGAAATGCCCCATAGTTTCACCCCCTAGTCGTCTCTCTCTCAGACTCCTCATCACTGTCGTCATCATAGACTACCACCTTAGGGTTTGATGGATCCTCTTCAGATTCCTCCGTCCTCCCAGTGGACCTTCCAGAATTCTTCTTATTTTCCTTCCCCTTCTTATCAGCTTTCTCTCCATCCTTGACTGCTTTGATCACCTCGGTCACCACCGAGGGTAAGACATTTTGCATGACATTGTAGACTTCATCGGAGATAGCCTCCTTCACAGTGGATTTAAGGGTGGCTAAAACCTCACCCTCTGGGTGACTATGGAGGTTTGACTCCTCGTGAACAGTCTCGGGAGCCTCAGCTTTGCTCCGGGTGACACGTGGTTTAGTAGTACGACCACCTCGAGGACGTCCACGTGTAGCCTTCCCAGATTTCCTGCCCGCCATATCTAATTCCTATAAGATTTAAACACCGAAATGATCATTCAAGATAATTGCTTAGATCATTACAAGTATGGTAAGTCCTTAATTACAGTGGGCAAGTGTGATTAACTACTTACCTTATCCTCCTGTCCCAAGCAATCACAAGCACATAATACCAGTTTACTTGAAATATTTTACGTGATGGCACGTAGCTACTTGGGTTGGCATCCTTCATTTGGTCCCATTCTCAGTTTAATCTTAGGTTTGAAAAAATGTTTTACCCATTTCTCTTAATCTTTGGCTCTGATACCAACTTGTAAAGTCCCATTCCCGGGAAGCCTCACAGTTGGTTAATCATAGCATAAAATCACTTTATAAACAAAACATTGCAGCGGAATTAAATAAACATTCACTTAAAACTTGGAAATCACATTGTACTCATACATTAGTCTTTAAGTGGAATAAAACATGATGCATGGTCTTAAATTACAATAAAGATTTCATAGACAGGAATGCCATCCATTGCTCGCCAAGTAGCTCGCTGGTGCCAGCCTCATCATCAGCATTTACCCGTCCACTATTATGCATAAAGGTCAGCTTTGCTGAGTGAGTTCTAGTTTTATATAAATAAAAAATATAAGCTTATCCTCCATGTAATGACCACGCATACATCATACAACATAACATTTCTTGCATCATATTAAGCATGTTTATTATCTTTCATTTTTTCATTATCTTTCACTTCATCATAAGCGAGATTGCACAATGCAAGATCTCCTGTTGATCGACAACGAATGTCGATCCCTGTCGGTATACATCATCATGGTAGCTAACCCCCGACAGTTAATCCACACTGCAAGGCACATAGCCCGCTCATGAATACGGATCAATCATCATACATCAGACTCACATAAGTGAAGTCTATCATAGTGCTTGCAAGACTTTTCATCAGCAAACGGGCCCGAGGGTAATATTCATTAAGTTTCACTTTTCATTAATATCATCTTCTACTTTAATATATAATACTTAATAAGTACACAACATGCCAAGTTCTAGTCATCATAAAACGTAACCGACCCTCTGTGGGACAGCGGGGGTTGGCGGCAGCCCCTGACAGCGGGGTCCGAGGGGCAGCAGCCCGTAGTGGGATCCAAGGGGCAACGCCCCTGGCTAGAAAAATTAGGTTTACTATGCATACTAGCCTAAAAAACATGGAAAATTTTTAAATAAGGGGATCTAGAACTCACCTGGATATCATGAGTAACTTCAAAACTAAGCCTTCTAGGCTAGGATCACACTACACAGCCTGCAGATAAGTTGACACTTAAAGGGGTTAATTTCTGCCTAATTTCACTGCTAATTTCGCTATCAGATAAGCAGTTTCGCCGGCAGTATCGCCGGCAGTTTCGCCGCCAGTTTCGCCGGCAGTTTCGCCGGCAGTTTCGCCGGCAGTTTCGCCGGCAGTTTCGCCGGCAGTTTCGCCGGCAGTTTCGCCCGGCAGTTTCGCATGACAGTTTCGCTGTCAGATGCGCCCAATTTTCGTTGGAATTTCCTAGTTTCGCAATGTCTATAGGTCAACCTGGGCACCAGCGAAACTATAGTTTCGCTGGAACTCTCTTAGTTTCGCTTGATGAGTGCATAGTTTCGCTGATCGGGGGCACAGTTTCGCTGGATGAATGAAAATGAAGAGTCAGCCCGTTTTTAACCCAAAATCTTAACTTTTTACGTCCAAATCCTTGGTTTACCCTCCATGAAACTATATCTAACTTTTTTACACTTTTTCATACGTAAAAATTTGACCTTTATGTGTTTCTTTGAAACTTTTCAAAAACCCAAAAGCCTAGAATCCAGGTTTAATCTACAGAAGGGTTTAGAGGTCGATTCTTACATGGATTTGTTGCTCCTTTCTTATGGTTTGTTGCTCCAACACCCAGATCTTCAATCTTTTAACCTTTGAAGCTCCAAATCTTGAGTTTTCTTCACTTTCTCTCTCTACTTTCTCTCTTTATGAATTTTGGTGGCTAGGGTTCAAATATGGAAGATGGTGGCTGATTAGGTGGGTTTGAAGGCTGATTATGGGCCCTAAATCACTTAGGCTCTTGCCCATAAGCCTAATTAGCCCATAACCCATTTCCTTACTTTATTAAATACCCAAAAATTTTGACCATTATCCTCGATGACTCGTTTTGACTTTTCGGGATGTTACAGTTGAATTCGTTTCGTGTGGATTTCTTACTTTATGTAAAGCTTTGGTGTCTTGGTTTGATTATAGCTCCAGGTACTATCATAAGTTGTATCCCTAGCTAGTTTACAACTTACCACATTGTTTGTCAATGATATCTGATACTGTTGTATGTAATGTTTTCGTAAACCCGTGAAACTCGCTCAACTTTATGTTGACTTTTTAAGCATGTATTTCAGGTACATAGGAGCATGGATGGTGGTATGAACTGGGCTTGGGCAAACGTGGATGTGGCATCTTTTGGTTATTTATTTAAAAATACGATCTTTGTAAATGATCGTGGTCAAACAATTTGAACTTTTTCTTATTTTGGAATGTTGTGACAAACTTATGTTTTAACGTTTGCCTATATAACACGTTGGTTTCCAACTTTGTCATCGCCATGCTTAACGCATATACAATTCCGCTGCGATATTCAACGTCGTTTTTGGGGTGTGACAATATTGAATGATTGAACTAGGGTTTGTTCTTACTCATGATTTCATGAAAAAGATGAAAAAGGGTTGATGATTCTTACCTTGTACGCGTTCTTCATTAATAAAGAAGCTTGCTAACATCATTAATCGTTTGAAGCAGAAATCGAGTGTGTGCGTGAGAACCAAGATCGCAAAGGAGGGGGAGGGGGGAATAGGGATCAAATGGGGTGTAGGGTTTTTCTTAATTTCCTTTTTATACTTACCATAATTTTCTCTTTTAACCTTTTAGTTTTTACAATTTATAAAACTTACTTTTAATATGTTATTTGATCATTTATCTTTCTTAACTTTTGGGTTTTATAAACCATCAACTAAAATGTTAATCATCTCACATGATCCTTATATAATTCATGTAACAACGTGCTAAGATGTATATCATAAAATAACACATAACAAATTTGTTCCACATAATCACATAATAGTTTCACCTAAACTATTAATCAAGTTAATATTTTTTTAAATCAATATTAAGAATTTATTAACTCATCAACGTTGAGGGATAACTTTTGTGTGCTTACGTGACGTGTATGCACAACTTTACAAAGCTAACGGAGTTTTGTTAATGGAAAAGTACCGGATGTCACATCTTACTTATATAATTAAGTCAGCTACTTCATTTGTTTTTCTTTTATAACTTTTAAAATATAGTTTTTTTATATAATTTTGAATATGTTGTTGGTACGAGTTCATTTTTTCTTATGAGTTAGGTTGAATATAATATATGTTATTATTATTAGATGGTCTTCTAAAATAATAATTGCATGTCCAGATATTTTATATTTTAATTGTCATCCAACCCTTTGCAATACATGAAACACCTATATCATATTTCATATATTTATAGTTGTTATATTAAGGTTTAAATATTACAATGATGTTCCCAAAAATAGGAGAGTGAGTGTGATGATTCTCGATATGATAGTTCATCTTCAAGAACGAAGATTTACTTATTTTCTGGAGTTAATTCACCTAAGAAACTCAATTGTATTTGTATGTTGATGCTCACGTTGCGAGGATTGATAAACGTGATTATGTTGTGATCATTGTTTTTAATAAGATTATTTATTATTTTGATGTGATTTTTGTTGATAAAATATGTTTAAGAATTCAGGCTTAGTCCTTTAAATGCCCAATATTTTAGTCTAAGTCTTGTCAAAGATCAACATGAAGATACTTCACCTGCTACGGTTCCTGCTAGATCGCTTATTGAGGAACAAAATAACCAAAAGTAAAATGATGATAGAAAAAGACAAGAAGATGACTACTAGGAAATGACTTATGCAACTTTTTTGAAGCGACCTTTCAAAAAAAGTTGCATTAACTTAGAAAAAAAGTTGCATTTGCTAACAAAAAAGTTGCATTATCTAACAAAAAAGTTGTTTTGGATTTAACGCAACCTCACTTAGTGCAACTTTTAATAAAAATGTTGCTTTAGGCTAATGCAACATTTATAAGGCCTAATGCAGCCTTGTTAAGACCTAATACAACATATTGTAAGAGTTGCATTAGCTTCATTTTGTTGTAAAGCAACTAAAAATGTTACCTCTCAGGCTAGTCCAACCAATATTATTGATTCTGATGAAGTATTAGTCTCAATCACTTATTTAAGAAAAAGAAAGGCATCAACTGCCACACCTTGTTATCGGGACTAGCCGGGACCAACTGATATCATACAATGCAATGGAATTAAAGATAATATTAAATATTACGGTAGTTACGAGAGGTATTACATTTCCTGATTAATTGTGTGAGATAAGAATAGTAAATTGCCTAAATCCTAGCGCCACGTTTAATTAAATCATAAAGTAATCTAATAGTGCGGCATCTAATCTTCAAACATCCAAACTAGAACGCTCCTATCTGTATGTTACACGTTCTTTTTATTCTTCTCTTAAAGTACACACCAAAAATACATCAACATAATATTGGTGAGCTTATCATGTGTTTGCAACATAAGACTTATAATATATCATAAGTAAAACATAAGTAAAGGCATAATAGATAATGTCACATTCAAACCTAGACCTAGATGAGCAACCCGAGCTCTAAGTCATTCCCAAACCCATACTCTTATTATCATAGGGCTTACGTGTGCCTTGCTAAGCATGTTTAAATTCACTAATTTATGACTCGATGAAATGGCTATCTTGATGGGTGGTTTCCCTATCCTAAGGGCGCATTGTGTCTGGGAAATTTCACAAATAGTACAATCGACGAATCACACGGCTCCACATGAAATTTGTAAGAGTTATCTTAGAGGCTGATGCTAACTAAAGATCTCTCAGCATGCATTCTAAAGTACAAGAAAGTTACTTCGAAAGATTTGACAATGCACAAAGAAATTCACTAAGTGTCAAATCTTCCGAAGTCAAAAGTGAAGTCTTTCGAAACTTCAAGACAAAGTCTTCTGAAGCCTGAAGACGGATTTCTTCTGAAGACAGAGAAGACATGCTTTCTCTGATTTACTTTTGACAAAAGCTGAACCACTTTCCACTGTCATCTCAGAAGACTCACCAACTTATACAAGTTGGGGATTATCTCCATACTTTTTTCAACTTTACATTATGGTCTTTGAGTCTGTAACTTTCCAATCTTGTACTTTTATCCTTTTTGTAATAGATTAGCATGTGAGCTATGGCATGTCATAGTCACTTATCAAAAGGCAATCCGCCTTTTGACTTTACATTGATCCTGTTGTCTAGATTAATGTTCCAGCTAGCCTTCAAAGTATGGCCGGTTGTAGGATGTAGTATAAAGTGTCTCATGTAACCAGTTCTTAGGACTAAGCCTTGTAACAATTGTAATATACTTGAGAACAATATACATTATCCTTGAAAACCAATCTCTTTGTTCTTATGTGTTCTTACTTTTGTTCTTAGTTTCAATTGCCTGGTTCCATATTTGATCTATCAAGTGTTGTATTCTCCACCTTGTGAAATTGTTGCATAACCATAACCGGTCTTGCAATTGGTATCAGAGCTTTTTAGGCTCTTGATTATAATATCTCACTATCTTTAATCGCTTCAGTTTCACAAGACAATTACATGCTTAAATGGCAGCTCTCACTAAGGCTGATATGGAAACCGACACCATGACTAAATCTCCACTGATCACTCCTGATAACTTTGGTACTTGGTGTATAAGGATGGAAGGCTTCATCAAGTCACAAAACAGTAGAATGTGCAGATCTATAGTCTCGAGACCTCATATACTGAGTAATACTTCAATAACTACCAGAGGTGGGATGATACCAAAGGACATGGCTGACTACTCTGAGGAAGATTGGAAGAAGATTGATGTAGATCAGAAGGCCATGCCCACTCTTCAAACTGCTATTCCTAACTCTATCTACAGAGGCTTTAAAAGGTGCAAGACTGCAAAGGAACTCTTGGATGCACTGAAACTTATGTATGAAGGGTCTGAGGAAGCCAATGAAAACAAGAAGGACATCATGAAGTAGAAGTTTAAGAACTTCACCTTCAAAACAAGTGAAACTATGAATCAACAATACTTTAGGTATGTTGAGATTGTAGATACTCTGATGGATATTGGAGTTAAACTTGAGAATAGGGACATTGTGAGAAAGTTTATTTTCTTCCTTCCCAGACAATGGGCACACTACTATGTGGCCAATAAAGAACTAAAAATCTCTCCACCCTTATCCTTATTGAGCTATATGGCATCTTGAGCGGTTACCAGATGCAATGAACATACAAAATCCACCCAACAGCTCTTCCAACAATCAACAGAGTTCAGCCCTTCATGTGGTTGAAATGGATAGCAGAGAACCACAACATCATCTAATCTGCTACACTAACAACTCACAAAAGGGCCCTTTAATCACATCTATTGAGACACCAAGGGAGAGCTACACTCAAGGAAGCCCATTCCAAGAGCTAAGCTCTTCTCAAGCCTATGTGTCTTTAGATGAAAGTTATGGCAACTTTCTCTTCACTCTTAAAGACTTGGACTGTATCTATCTAGATGACCTGGAGTACATGGATATAATCCAAGAGATGGATCTTCTCACCCATAGATCCAATAAATTATACAAGAGGACAGGGAGGAAGTTTCCTAGTAATGTGTCCAGTGGAATGTTTGGGATGGACAAAAGCAAATTGAAGTGTTACAATTGTAACCAAATAGGACGTTTTGCTAGGAAGTGCAAGGAACCAAGGACAAATGGTGGCCAAGCATAACCTAGGCCAAACTATACTCATGAAGCTCCACACACTGAGAAGCCCAAGCACCAAGCTGCAGTTGCTGTTGAAGAAGGAGGCTTTGATTGGAGTTTCCCGGTTGAAGATGTATCTCCAAACCAAGCACTGATGACAAATCATGAAGAAGCCAAGGTATTGGAACATCTTTGTACCCTAGAATGCATTGCTAAAATAAACAGATATAGGTCTTATAACTTAGAAATGAGATCTGACCTTGAGTACTTAAACATCTTAAAAGCTGATTTCAAAAGAGCTGAAAATGATTATAAACTCAGAATTGAAGATTTAAAGAAAACCATTTCAAATCTTAAGCATGAACATACCAACTACATGACTCAAATTAAAGATCTCATCACTAAGTTTACTGGGTGCCAGGCTGAGCTTGTGATCAGCAAAGCCAGGGCAGATATAGGTACGAAGCACTAAAGCTTCCTGCAGTGAAAGCAAGATCTTCCAAAGGCATAGTCTCTAAAACTTCCATAGTTATCAAAACTTACGAAGTGTTAAAGGTCAAGTCTAATCTTCCAAAGATGATATGAAAGATAAAGGAAGATCATGTGACTGAAAGTTATTCATTAGCAACAGCAGATGATCTTCAAAGTCTAAATATAGGATCAATCATTGTTGTTTTGTCTTTAGTCCATTTTGACAAGCCCAAGACCAATGAGGCTTAGGTTTCCAAATGTAACTAACATTCTCCTTTTATTCAGGAACAACTAAAGACTAAGAAGAATGTATGGATCATAGATAGTGACTATTCTAGACAAATGACAGGCAATGGCTCTGTGCTTCAAAAATTTGAGAAAATTGATGGAGGGTCAGTTGCTTTTAGAGGAGATACAGGAGGTTACATTACAGGAAGGGGTAGGTCATAAATGGTAAGCTCAACAGTGAAAAGGTAAACATTGTTAAGGAGCTTGGGTACAATTTACTGAGTGTATCCTAATTTTGTGATTAGAGACATAACATGCTCTTCACTGAGCATGAGTGCATTGTTCTCAAGCCCAGGGTGGTCATTCTCCAGGTGGCTGTTCAAGGCACATGACAGGAAATGACTCTTTGCTTCAAAACTTTAAGAAAATTAATGCAGGGTGATGTGCTCTAAATTACACATATAAACACTATCAAAAGCACATCATTTATTCCTTGATTCCTCCCGAAATATGGTGATTATGTACTTAAAATCTTTTAATTGTGTTTTCAGGTGTTGTGAAGGGCAAGATGGACAAAAGGAGCATAATGGACAAGAAATTGAAGAAATCCAAGCTTAAAGCTCCAAGCAGGGGGCCATGCCTCATTAAGCACGCCCCCATGCCTTGCCTGAAACACGCCCCCGTGCTAATTTGACACACCCCCGTGTTTGGACATCTGACAGGACAAAAGTACTGTCCCCCAAAAGTGATCACGGGGCCGTGCCCCATATGGACACGGGGCCGTGATTCCCCCTTTCACGGGGCCGTGCCTATTTTATCACGGGGTCGTGCCCCGACAGCTCCTGCACGTACGAACCGACCAACTTTCGTAAGCATTGTACTAGCACGGGGACGTGCCTTTTTGTCACGGGGCCGTGCTTAAGCACTCCGGGAAGCCTATAAATAGAGGTCCAAGCTCTTCATTTTAAAAAGCTTTTTGGTGAAAGTGACACTCTGCAGAATTCTCTCGGGAATCACACTTTGAAGATCATTTGGAGGCTCGGGAGGTGTATACAACACTTGGAAGAAGCTTGGGATTGTCTAAACACCATCCATTGTGGATCATTGGTTTGATTGTTCTATTTTATCAATGAATCCATATCTATCTTCTATGTTGTTTGTTACATTACAGCTCGTCATGAGCTAAACTCATATTATCATCCTACTTGGATGAAACTTATGTAATTTGTGATGAATTAATGGTGTGATAAATATTGTGTTAATGTTATGGTGGTCTTGGGAAAACTTTCGATGGGTAGCACCTACATTTGAACGGGGGGTTATAAGTTTATGGTTTGTAATTGTGATTGTCATACACGGTTGAAAAACGTATGATCAACTTTTATTCATAACAACTATGGCTAATTAACTAGAGATGGTTATTAGAAATCATAAGATCTTAACTTTCTGATCATTTACGGGTTCCCTTTTATTAGTCTGAGAAATCTACAGTAATTGTTATGGTTTTCTAAAATTAATGGTATGTTAGAATAGAACTTGATCAACTCTTTTCTTACATTAAGTTATGTTTTCAGAAATCGTATGTCGAAAAGGACACAAAAGATTTACCTACATCACTAGGGCCTTGACCTAAGCAGTAAATCTCAGCCTGTGTTGGTCTTGGTCACTACGGAGCGGATAGACGAGAAATCGCGCCAGCTCATCTTTATAAACGTTAACACAATTACTTTAATCAATATCTTTAATCACACCACCACTTCATCACAATTACATAAGTGTAGTCCAAGTTAGGATGATAGCCTTTATCCCTTGATTCTAAATCCAAAAGTTTCAACTTGTTTTACTTTATTTCTTATTTTTATCGTTAGTTTAAAACCCTAATTTATATCAAGTCAATTCATCATTCTCTTAAACAAAAATCGATAGTCAATTACAAGGATTGTTGAGTAGTCTTAGTGTGTCCACGGATTGATACTCGGTTCTTACCATCACTATATTACCTCATGATAGGTGCACTTGCCTTTTGTGTGTGTAGTTAGTAATAGTAACAACCATTTAAAACTGAATCTGTGTGAAAATTCTTTATCAAATATATATATACTTTCACACCGCATCAAGTTTTTGGCGCCGTTGCCGGGGAACACACGGCAAGTTTGAAAGACAATCTAAATTTTTGACTGTCCTGTTTATATCTTGTTAATATTTTTGTTCAAATTCATTTTGATTTTTATAGTTAGTTTACCTTAGTTAGTTTAGTTACAATTGCCTGATTCATTTTTGCCTTAGATAGTTTATGCTTCCTTAGGTTAGTGTATGTCCGACTCGTCTAGTCCTGAACTTGTTTCACCTCTTTCGGAACCTGAACGACTTTTCCGACAAAGGATACGTGAAAGACCGCAACAAGCAGCAACAATCATCGAAGAAGACATCTCAGAAGATACACCATCCGAGGGAGACATGGCTAATCAAGATGAGGAAATGAAGATGACGCACTATGCCACACCATCAATCGACGGTTATGAGTCTAGTGTTGTCCAACCAGCAATAGCGGCCAACAATTTCGAGATTAAGTCTAGTATTATTCAACTCGTAGAAAACTCTGTTCAGTTTCACGGATTGCAAGACGAAGACCCTAACGCTCACATCTCACGATTCCTTCGTATCTGTGCAACTTTCAAAATCAACAACTGTTCAGACGATGCTATTAGACTACGACTTTTTCCATTTTCACTTCGCGGCCGAGCCATCGACTGGCTCGATTCACTTCCGCCTGGTTCCATCACCACATGGGCGGAAATGGCTGAACAATTCCTGTTGAAATACTTTCCACCCGATCGCACTGCCAAATTGAGAAGCAGCATCACAAGCTTTCGCCAAGACGATGATGAATCATTACACGCAGCATGGGAGAGATATAAAGGTCTCCTTCGGAGATGCCCACATCACGGACTCGATCTGTGGCTGCAGTGTCAAACCTTTTATGATGCAATCAGCGGAGCACACAAACAAGCCGTAGACCAAAGTGCGGGAGGAGATTTCGGAAGTGTCACACCAACAGAAGCATACCAAGCCCTAGAGAAAGCAGCTAAGAAGAGTTTTGCTTACAATCCCTTGAGAAACAAAATCAACTCTAGAGGAATTCATCAAGTAGATTCTGAAACACTGATCACAGCCCAGTTAGAATCCTTAACCAAACGATTCAAACAATTGCAAGCTGAACTTAAAAAGACTCCAACACGATGCAACACATGTGGAAGCTCACACAAGACCAATGAATGCCCGCAAGGCATTATGATGATGGAAGATGTTGACTACGTAGGAGGCCCAAACAACGCATATAGCAACAACTCAAATTGGAGGAGCAATCCGAATTACAGAGAAGCCGGTAACAGCCAACCATCAACTGGATTCAACCGTAGGCCACCTTACCAGCAACAGAAACCACCATATCAAGGTCCAAGCAGTAGTGATCAAGACCGTGGAGTATCATCAATGGAAGATTTACTACAGCAATTGTTGTTAACCACACAAGCCACAGATGAGTACATCCGGAAATCTGATCGAAGAAACGAGGAAAGGTTCCAAAGAAACGAAGCTGAAATCAAAAGCAACAAAGCATCATTGCAAACCATTGAAAACCAGGTGGGACAGATAGCACAACAACTATCTGTGAGACCCCAAGGTGCTTTGCCCAGCAATACTGTAACAAACCCTAATGCTCAAGTCAAAGCCATCACCACAAGGAGTGGCAAAACCACTCAAGGTGATGCACCTGTATTACAGCCCATCCTTGAAGAAATAGAACTCGAGACACCACGTAATACAAGTGACAAGCAAAAGCAACCTGTCATTATTGAAGAACCAGCCAAGAAATACGTACCACCACCACCTTATGTTCCACCACCTCCATATCCCGGTCGTCTGAGACAACAACGAATGGAGGCACAATATGGCAAATTTCTGGGATTGTTCAAGTAACTCCATATTAATCTGCCATTGGTGGAAGCCTTAGCCCAAATGCCAAATTATGCTAAGTTTTTAAAAGGTGTATTGTCAAACAAGAAGAAACTGGAAGAGTTATCACATGTAGTTTTGAATGAGGAATGCTCAGCAGTTCTTCAAAACAAACTACCTCAAAAGATGACTGATCCAGGGAGTTTTACCATACCTTGCCTAATAGGAAATCTTTCTGTCAGCAACGCGTTAGCCGATTTAGGTGCTAGTATTAACCTCATGCCCTATGCAGTTTTTGAAAAACTAAACTTAGGTGAGCCTAGACCTACTCGTATGAGCATCCAATTAGCTGACCGTTCTGTCAAATATCCGAGGGGCATTGTTGAAAATCTCTTAGTTAAAATCGACAAGTTTGTATTTCCCGTTGATTTTGTGATCCTCGACATGGATGAGGATAAGAATGTTCCTCTCATCTTAGGTCGACCTTTCTTAGCAACCGCTCGAGCCCTCATTGATGTTTGCACCGGCAAACTCACACTCCGAGTGGAGGAGGAGGAAGTGACATTCGACATAGGACAATCCATGAAACATCCTCAACATCATGACGATTCACTCTATTACATTGATGTTTGCGACTCAATCATAAGCTGTCATCTGAAGAACACTAGTCAAATTGAAGCCTGCGATACTCAATTAATAGAAATCCAAACCACTGAACCCGTCTGTGAGCACCAAATCATCCAAGAACTCGAAGTTGACGAAACATCATCTTGTCAAGAAGCATTTGAGATCATCGATCAAGAATTAGAACCTAAAGCCAAACCTTCTATCGAAGACCCTCCGGCCTTAGAACTCAAAGAACTTCCATCTCATCTCGAATATGCTTTTCTTGAAAATACCTCTCAGCTTCCTGTCATAATCTCATCCGCCCTATCAAAAGAAGAGAAGAATAAATTGCTCAATGTGCTGAAAGCACATAAACGAGCAATTGCATGGAAAATCATGGACATCAAGGGAATCAATCCATCCTTTTGCACTCACAAAATATTGATGGAGGAGGACTTCAAATCCGTCATTCAACCTCAAAGACGTTTAAATCCGAGCATGCAAGAGGTGGTGAAGAAAGAAGTAATCAAACTGCTAGATGCCGGTTTGATTTACCCTATTTCTGATTCGCCTTGGGTCAGTCCCGTCCAAGTTGTTCCAAAGAAAGGAGGAATGACTGTGGTAACTAACGAAAAGAATGAGCTTATTCCAACTCGTACGGTTACAGGTTGGAGAGTTTGCATCGATTATCGCAAACTCAATGACGCCACAAGAAAGGATCACTTTCCTTTACCTTTCATTGACCAAATGCTCGAGAGACTCTCTGGAAAAATGTTCTATTGTTTCCTCGACGGTTTCTCAGGGTACTTTCAAATTCCCATTGCTCCCGAAGATCAAGAGAAAACGACATTCACCTGTCCATATGGCACTTTTGCGTATCGACGAATGCCGTTTGGATTGTGTAATGCTCCTGCTACATTTCAAAGATGCATGGTAGCAATTTTTCATGACATGATTGAACACTCAATGGAAGTTTTCATGGATGACTTCTCAGTCTTTGGAAACTCATTCGAACAATGTCTTGAAAATCTGGAAAAAATGCTGGTTAGATGCGAGGACTCTAACCTTGTTCTAAATTGGGAAAAGTGTCATTTCATGGTTACTGAAGGAATAGTGTTGGGACACAAGATCTCTCGAGCAGGCCTCGAAGTTGATCAAGCTAAAGTGGACACTATTTCCAAACTTCCATATCCCACAACCGTGAAAGAAATTAGAAGTTTCCTAGGTCACGCAGGATTCTATCGCCGTTTCATTAAAGACTTTTCAAAAATCGCACGACCGATGACTCAACTTCTTGAGAAAGATGCAAAATTCGTGTTTTCCAACGAATGCATCAGTGCATTTGATCTATTAAAAGATAGGTTGGTCACCGCTCCAATTATGGTTTCCCCAGATTGGACGTTACCATTTGAACTCATGTGCGATGCAAGCGATTTTGCGGTAGGAGCCGTGTTAGGACAAAGGAAGGACAAGCAATTCCACCCAATTCACTATGCGAGCAAAACCTTAAACGACGCACAAGAAAACTACACAACCACTGAGAAAGAACTTCTCGCAGTAGTTTTCGCATTTGACAAATTCCGCTCGTATCTAGTCCTGTCAAAAACAGTCGTATATACCGATCATGCAGCCTTACGTTATCTGTTCAACAAGCAAGATGCAAAGCCGAGATTGATACGATGGATACTTCTGCTTCAAGAATTCGACATTGAGATTCGTGACAAGAAAGGAGCAGAAAATCTTGCGGCTGATCATCTTTCGCGTCTTGAAGATTCAAACCATCCACAAACCGAGGAATTCAAAATAAACGATAATTTCCCTCACGAATTCCTTTTGAACATCCAATCTTCAATCGATGAGTATCCTTGGTTTGCCGACTTCGCAAACTATTTGGCAAGCGGAATCCTTCTCAAAGGAATGACTTATCAGCAAAAGAAAAAATTCTTTACTGATATTAAACATTACTATTGGGAAGATCCATACCTATTCAGAATCGGTGCAGACCAACTCATTCGAAGATGCGTATACGGAAGTGAAGCGGAACAAATCCTAAGGCACTGTCATGAAGGACCCACAGGAGGCCACCATGGAGCAACTCTAACAGCCAAAAAGGTCTTCGATTCTGGATTCTATTGGCCAACGATCTTCAAAGATGCTCACAACATGGTACGCACCTGTGATGCATGTCAAAGAGCAACCAACATCTCGACACGGGATGAGATGCCTCAGAAACCCGTTCAAGTATGCGAAGTATTTGATGTATGGGGTATTGATTTCATGGGGCCATTCCCGGTATCATTTGGAAATCGTTACATCTTAGTAGCAGTTGATTATGTCTCAAAATGGGCCGAAGCTCAAGCCCTACCCACCAACGATGCAAGAAATGTTGTCAGATTCCTTAAGAAATTATTCTCTCGTTTTGGTACCCCCAAGGCTTTGATTAGTGATCGAGGGACCCATTTTTGTAACAACCAGCTCGAAAGAGCAATGGCCCGTTATGGAGTAAATCATCGGTTTACAACCGCTTATCATCCACAAGCGAATGGCCAAGCGGAAGTCACTAATCGAGGTATCAAACGAATCCTGGAAAAAACCGTAGGACAAAATCACAAGGACTGGTCTGCCAAGCTAGACGACGCATTATGGGCTTTTCGAACAGCCTTTAAGACTCCCATTGGCACAACACCGTTTAAACTCGTTTATGGGAAGTCGTGTCATCTACCTGTGGAATTGGAACATAAAGCCTATTGGGCACTCAAAGCAGCAAATCTAGACCAAGGCCTTGCAGGAAAGAATCGATTTCTACAAATCCACGAACTCGAGGAACTGAGAGAACAAGCATACGAAAACGCTAGGGTTTACAAGGAAAAGACAAGGAAATTCCACGACTCTCGTTTAAGGAGCACTAAACGATTTCGCGTGGGGGAACGTGTCTTACTGTATAACTCTCGCTTACGTCTGTTTCCCGGAAAGTTAAAATCACGTTGGTCTGGACCTTACACGATTAAAAATGTGTTTCCAAATGGTGCAATCGAAATTGACAACCAAGACGGTTTGAGTTTCAAAGTGAATGGACATCGTTTAAAGCCATATAACGATGGGCCAACCAAGATTTTCTCGGAGGAATTACACCTCCGCCCCGACGAGGATTAAGTGTGGGGAAGGGTCGCGCCGAAGACCCGAAACGAAAACACGGCACCTGTACATAGATTTTATTTCAAATTTTAGCTTTTTGTAAGACTCCCAAGCACAAGCACGGGGCCGTGCCTATCCAAGCACGCCCCCGTGACTCTGACAAACTTTTTCCACGATCTCCGCTGACGACTCTGGAACGTTGCAGGACGAATTTAAGGCGACTTCTGATAAGCACGGGGCCGTGCCTACCCAAGCACGCCCCCGTGATCAACTTTGCAGACTTGTGTATAAATACCACACTTGTTCCAAGCTTTCATCACACCCAATTCTGCTAAAATCTCACGAAGAAAAGATGAAAGAATCCAGTCAAGGAAGTTCCAATTGGAATCCCGCAACGAAGCCTCGAACTGAAACGAGAGAGCCAACGACTCAAGAGTATTTCTTTAAGCTCCATGAGCTGATCAAGAAATTGACGGAGATGAATCTCACCGCAACTCAACGCTTGGCTGAACTCATCCAGAAGGTTCAGGACATGAGCGAGGAGCTTGTTTCCATCAACCGTCGGCTCGCGGAACTCAGCAACCGCACTTCGCACTACCCTATCCCGACCCTTCCACACGAAATGTGTGGAGGCTTCTTTTAGAAGCATTCCGTGCAGGGTCATGTGCGCTAGTGCGCGTTAAGGAGTCTGGTTTTGCAGTTTCAGATTCCCGGTTATTAACGTATTATGTAATAGTAGGAGATAGGAAAATGTATTTGTCGCTTGGTTTGTTTATTTGAATTCTAGGACTAATTTCGTAACTTCTCTGATGAATTGGACGTGTCAAACTTATCCGGGTAAATTACGCAACGCGCGAAATTGAAAAACGGAACAACAAAATTCTGAACCGAGACTGCACAAGTCAATCACGGCCCCGTGCCTATATGACCACGGCCCCGTGACGACAAATTTTCGACAAAACCTGACTTGTTTCAGCATTTTGTCTTGTTCCCCTTCAATGTCAAGTGTTAAAGCCCGATTATTTTGACTTGCAACTCCATTTCTCTTTCATTTTCATATCATTTTTTCAAGTTTTCTTTCTTGTGTTCAAGCTTCATTTCAAGGTGATAATCAAGAAGGTTAATATGTCATTTTCCATGATTATGATAGCTATTTGCATGTATTTAGGTGATTAGGTTTCTAAGCAACCGAAATCCTAATGGTTATATGTAAGAGCTTATGCTTAAACGTAATGGAATTATGAATGCTTCATGCCTCTTTGTTTATGTTCTTTTGAAAGTTGATTAGTGATAATTAGTTTGATTAGTTAGTAATTAGTGTTTAAATGTCATTTTCCATAGAATTAGTGTTAGTGTTAGTATGTTTCCCGTTAGTGTTACAAAGACTATCTTCATAATGTGTGGTGAATTCTTTGTTAATCATGTTCAAGATACAAGGATTGATAAGTAATGTTGAAACATTATATATTTTTTTTATCTTGAATTATTAACAATTGATAAAAATGTTTAACGTATAATCTTTGGTTTTCCAAGCAAGAAAATGACAAATTTATGCTTAATCAAGGATTTACAAACAAAACCACATTGGCTCGAGTTGAAATTTCATAATTCAAAATGTTAACCGCACCCCCACGTTTCAAGAGGCACACCCCCATGTTTGACAGATTTTTCTTAAAAAGCAACTGTGTCAGCTATTTTTCAAAACAAGTTGACAAAAAGGGGTGACGTGGCTTTTGAAAATCAATCTTTCCCCTAAAATAGATAGTTTATTCCAAAAATCTGTTTTGTATATATTAACTGATTTGTCCAAATTTCAGGATCATGAACCATCCATACTTGCAATTTGGAGGAAACCGTGAAAGATGGTGTCGTGATCGATTGCAAAGGCTTTTGCAAAGGGCCGAAAGGTCACATTTGCAAGCCGATGAAGAAACCTTGGTGGCAGTCGGACAGCTCGAAAGATATAACAATTTATTGAGTATTCAGTGGAAGCGGTTGTTTTCACAAAACAGGCCTTCCATTTATGAACTAACTCTTGAATTTTTAGCATCTTTCAGATTTAGCATGAAAGACTCCGACCCTTGGGATGAGGAAGCAGTTACATTCAGACTGGGAGGGCATTGGAGAAAAACATCCATCGCTTTGTTTGGTGTCTATCTAGGAATATATACAGAACAGGAAATGGAGGAGGAAGCAATCTCAGGAATGCCAGCTTATCATACATTCCCAGATGAGGAAAGTAGGGACGCAGAAAGCGGCGCCATGAGAAAGGCATTTTGGGAGAAGATTGGAACAGGGGCATTCAACTCAAGTAAAACCAAGAGTAGTCAGATTCGGGACCCATTGCTACGATACATACATCGGTTGCTTAGCCATTCGATAACAGCTCGTGGACAAAGCGAGGGAGTTGTTAGCTTGAGAGACTTGTTTATCTTATACTGTATGACTAATCATTTGCCCTGCAACATTGGGTATTTGTTTTATAACTTGTTTGCCAGGAATGCAACTGCTGGTGCCCCGACACCAATGTTTGGAGGAAGCTGGATCTTGAATTTATACGAGAGTTACGGGTGTAACACGGAAGGAACCGAAGGAGTAATGCCAGGATTGTTGACTTAAGCATTTGCACAAGCATGTACATGATTACAACCTTACCAAATGGACAACCGAGATTCATGGATAGGAAGGGACAAATCTGGGATCCGGCAGACCCCGAAGAGATTATCATGGATCTTGATATGCCAGCACATCATGAAGACGCCGGGGCCTCCAGCTCTCACGCCGGAGAATTTCCAACCATGTTAGACCTCTATGAAGCAATTCAGACCACCAGTGACCATGCAAGGAGATCATTCGAATACGCGCAACAAGCTTTCAACCGCGTCGAAAATCTGAACTCTCGAGTGGATGACATGAGCAATGATATAACATACATCAGAAGCCGAATGTATCATGAGTGGGGGGATATCCCACCACAAAGCCCTTGAAAATCCACATCACTTTCAGGGGCCGGGCGCAATCGTTTTGTGCCAATCTATCCTTTACTTTATGTTATTTTATTTTTATTTTGTGTGTTTAGGATTTTAATGCTTTCAATAAATGGATGATATTTCAGGTGATCCCGATGGTTCTCGCAAGCAAAGATACAAGTCAACTTCATAATATTTTGGGGAGTATCTCGTTTCCATACCTTGTTTTTAATTTATCTATCACATTGGGGACAATGTGAATTTTAAGTGTGGGGATGGATTAATCGAGACACATACTTAATACTTTGCTAAGATTAGGTCCAAATTGAAAATTTTTAACCAAATCACTTAACCATCAATTTTTGTGACACGAAGCCAAAAATTTAAACATTTTTTTTAATAATCCAAATTATAAATATACGTTTTCGGGAAATAAATAAGTAAATAAAAGAAATCCAAATAAAAATTGAAAATATTTTTTGTGATATCCTTAAAAGCAATAATCAAGTAAACATATGTAATCATGCAAAATGAAACACTTTTTCCCAATTCCATCCATTTGTGAGTTTATTTTTGAGCCCTGAACAGCTTTTGCAAATATTTGAAATATTTACAATTTTACTTTCATTCTGGATTCAATTGAGAGTACCTCATGATACGTGTGATTAGAACTTGCTTTGGGTATACATTTCAAGACCTTAATTAGTATTTTCTGCATAAAAATGAGTTAGGCATTAGGAAGCCCTTAACCATTCAAGCCACAACCATTTTCTTTTAATCTTCCTTTCCCGAACGTCAACCCTAGTTAGCCCCGTTGAGCCTAAACATTTTATTTTTTTTATCACCCGAATCACCAAGTCACTCAACCAAAAAGCCTTCAACAAAACCTATTTTTCGTTAAAGACACGATTTTGGTTTATTTAAAAAAAAAAAAAAGAAAAGAAAAGAAAAGAAAAAGAGAAAAAAAAAAAAAAGAAAAATTTGGTCTTTTACCGGCAGACCTAAAAGAACTGGAATGCATTCTTTTGATTTTAATTTGCTTTGTTGCCTTCATCACGCAAAACCGGGACTTCCCCCGGAAATCCGCGAACAAATTTACAACCTCACGTACGACGCAAGAAAGAAATGGCGAAAAAAGGAACAAGTTCCGCCATTTTGTGGAATTTCAAAAAGCGCCATAAAGAGACGGGCAAAAAGATACGAAAGATGCCCGAATTGTGGAAATTGGTCACACGATGGAAAATGCAAAAAGAACCAAACTGAATCCCAATACGAATACACAGAACTGATCCGATTGGGTGCTATTAGGCTTCAAGCCGAACGATCCTTACGAAAGGATAGTTTTGTGTATCTTCGGGTAAAGGATGAAGTAAGGTTTCTAAAAGCAAAATACGGTCTTGACAATCTGACCTTAAACGAGTCCTCAAGTTAGCATATCCCTTCTAGCTTGAAGTATTGTATAGGGAACTCTTTACTGCTTTCCTTGTAGTTTATGTTAGAAAAATAAACCAAGACCGTCGTCTTTAGCATTTACCCACTCTTTCCAAACACTCCACACCCGAGCCCGAGCCAAGTTACAACCCATCAAAAGACCTAATGATTTATGCAAGTAAATATCTAAGTAGGTGGAGAATTGATCCCTTAGCAAGCTTATGATTCCACACGTATTCATGCTAGGCAATTGAGCGTATTAGTCATACTTCATCTTATGTATGATTTCATATATTCAGCCGAGCGTGAGAGTATTTTGTGAGGAGTGTGGACTTTGCATGATTATAATCTTTACTAACAATCCCATTGCTTGCTAGGATATCATTCTATATATGCTTAAAATGTTTGCATTTGGATGAAATAATTTTTACTTGCATATTTCCCGAAAGACATATTTATCTTTTGTTTTATTTGGTTTTTGGTGGAGTTGTCATTTTAAGTGATTTGCTTGAGGACAAGCAAAGTTTAAGTGTGGGGATATTTGATGTGCTCCAAATTACACATATAAACACTATCAAAAGCACATCATTTATTCCTTGATTCCTCCCGAAATATGGTGATTATGTACTTAAAATCTTTTAATTGTGTTTTCAGGTGTTGTGAAGGGCAAGATGGACAAAAGGAGCATAATGGACAAGAAATTGAAGAAATCCAAGCTTAAAGCTCCAAGCAGGGGGCCATGCCTCATTAAGCACGCCCCCATGCCTTGCCTGAAACACGCCCCCGTGCTAATTTGACACACCCCCGTGTTTGGACATCTGACAGGACAAAAGTACTGTCCCCCAAAAGTGATCACGGGGCCGTGCCCCATATGGACACGGGGCCGTGATTCCCCCTTTCACGGGGCCGTGCCTATTTTGTCACGGGGTCGTGCCCCGACAGCTCCTGCACGTACGAACCGACCAACTTTCGTAAGCATTGTACTAGCACGGGGACGTGCCTTTTTGTCACGGGGCCGTGCTTAAGCACTCCGGGAAGCCTATAAATAGAGGTCCAAGCTCTTCATTTTAAAAAGCTTTTGGTGGAAGTGACACTCTGCAGAATTCTCTCGGGAATCACACTTTGAAGATCATTTGGAGGCTCGGGAGGTGTATACAACACTTGGAAGAAGCTTGGGATTGTGTAAACACCATCCATTGTGGATCATTGGTTTGATTGTTCTATTTTATCAATGAATCCATATCTATCTTCTATGTTGTTTGTTACATTACAGCTCGTCATGAGCTAAACTCATATTATCATCCTACTTGGATGAAACTTATGTAATTTGTGATGAATTAATGGTGTGATAAATATTGTGTTAATGTTATGGTGGTCTTGGGAAAACTTTCGATGGGTAGCACCTACATTTGAACGGAGGGTTATAAGTTTATGGTTTGTAATTGTGATTGTCATACACGGTTGAAAAACGTATGATCAACTTTTATTCATAACAACTATGGCTAATTAACTAGAGATGGTTATTAGAAATCATAAGATCTTAACTTTCTGATCATTTACGGGTTCCCTTTTATTAGTCTGAGAAATCTACAGTAATTGTTATGGTTTTCTAAAATTAATGGTATGTTAGAATAGAACTTGATCAACTCTTTTCTTACATTAAGTTATGTTTTCAGAAATCGTATGTCGAAAAGGACACAAAAGATTTACCTACATCACTAGGGCCTTGACCTAAGCAGTAAATCTCAGCCTGTGTTGGTCTTGGTCACTACGGAGCGGATAGACGAGAAATCGCGCCAGCTCATCTTTATAAACGTTAACACAATTACTTTAATCAATATCTTTAATCACACCACCACTTCATCACAATTACATAAGTGTAGTCCAAGTTAGGATGATAGCCTTTATCCCTTGATTCTAAATCCAAAAGTTTCAACTTGTTTTACTTTATTTCTTATTTTTATCGTTAGTTTAAAACCCTAATTTATATCAAGTCAATTCATCATTCTCTTAAACAAAAATCGATAGTCAATTACAAGGATTGTTGAGTAGTCTTAGTGTGTCCACGGATTGATACTCGGTTCTTACCATCACTATATTACCTCACGATAGGTGCACTTGCCTTTTGTGTGTGTAGTTAGTAATAGTAACAACCATTTAAAACTGAATCTGTGCGAAAATTCTTTATCAAATATATATATACTTTCACACCGCATCACAGGGCTAGTTGCTTTTGGAGGAGAGTCAGGTGGTCAAATCACTTGAAGGGGCAGGGTCATAAGTGGTTAAATCACTTGAAGGGTCACTTGAAGGTAAACCTTGTCAAAGAGCTTGAGTACAATCTCTTGAGTGTATCTTAATTTTGTGACAAGAGACATAACATGCTCTTCGCTAAGCATGAGTGCATTGTTCTCAAGCCTGGGGTGATCATTCCTCGAGAGCATATCCTGCTCAGAGCCCCTAGGAAAGGGAACATGTACAACATGGAATTGCAGGAAACATCTCTCTCAGGAGAAGTTTGTTGCTTTCTATCTAAAGCAAATAGTGATGATTCTTTCCTTTGGCATAAAAGAATGTGCCATGTAAACTTTAAGAACATGAATAAATTAATTAAGAATAATTTGGTAATTGGAATGCCAAGAAATAGTTTACAAGTAATGATCATTGTGTTTCATGCCTCAAGGGGAAACAACACAAGTTGTCTCACAGACCAAAGGAAAAGAACTTCATCACCACTCCGTTACACTTATTACACATGGATGTCTTTAGCCCTACCAGTGTAAGGAGTCTAGGAAGGACCTGATACTGTTTAGTGATCATAGAATATTTCACAAGATTTACTTGGGTCTTCTTCCTCAGAACATAAGATGAGACTCCTGAGGTCTTGAAGAACTTCATACTAAAAATTAAGAATCAATGTGATCATAAGGTCAAGACCATAAGATGTGATCAAGGAACTGAATTTAAGAATCAAACCCTTGGCACTATTGATACACGGTGTCCCTAGTTTATGTACTTAAATGTCTATGTCTTTCATTTCTTACACATGTGTAATGCAAGAACTTAATGTAATGAGATATATGTGTTTGGATGTTTATTTTCTATTGATTATATCACATTCTTATAGTATTTATTATTACACATATGAATGAACATTATATATAGGTTCGAGGTTGTTGTGCATAGCTCTAAGTCAAGAATGATTCAAAAATATGTTCGACTTAGTCTTGTGGTTATTCATGCTAATGGACCATGCTCATGGACCAGACGCACGAATGGACCAAACTTATGGATCAGTCGCACGACTGAACCAGGTGACTGGATCAGTCACATAACTATGACATAAGATTGACTCAGTCGCACGACTGAACTTTCAGTCGTGCGTATGAATCAAACACATGACTCAGTCGCACGACTGAACCATGCTAATGGCTCAGTCATACGACTGTATACTGAAAACCAATAAATACGCATAATTTATAGAAAAACGTAACACTTCGAATATTATCATACCCTAGCTGTCCAGAGCGTCCCAGTTCGTCCATCCAACTTCAAAGTTCGTTCCTGATCGATTTCAACTCGTTCTTAATGTTTGCTTAATCGTTAGATCGATCAGGTTGTCGTTCTCACTGATTGGATCGCTAATCAAATAAAATTCCATGCTATTTGATTTGGTTTCATGTTGAATCAGTTAGTACTCCATACGTACATGGTCCTAACAAGTGGTATCAGAGCTTTGGCTCGTGATTCTTCGTGGATTCGATTGGTGTTTTTGTTAAAAGTAATGTTTTAATTCAAAAGATCGGTGTTTATGATTCAAAATGTGTTTTTAAAGTGTTCTTGAATCAAAAGTTTCAAACTTTTCGTCGTACGGCAGATTAGGGTTTGTGAAAAATCATTTTTGGTGTCAAAGTGTCTGAAGTTTCGAATTTTTCATCCATAGTAGCTTCAGTCGTACGATTAGCTCAATCGCATGACTGAATCCTAATCATACCATTCAATCGCACAACTGGACTTAGTCGCACAGCTCATTTGCACGATTTAGCTAACCCACATGGTTGAACTCATTCGCATCCCTCAATCGCACGATTGAACTCAATCGCACGATTGAACTCAGTCGCACGATTGAAATCAGTAGCTCTCTCCAATCGCACGATTGAACTCAATCGCACGATTGAACTCAATCGCACGATTGAAATCAGTAGCTCTCTCCAATCGCATGATTGAACTCAGTCGTACTGTTCAATCGCATATTTGATTTTGTCATATACTAAAATTTTCAAGTTTGAAACCATGGACCATCAGAACTCTGTGTTTAGTACTAGGAAGGACTCACGTATCCAGAATCTACTACTCCTGGAAAATGAGATTGGGAATCATAACAAACAACCGAAACTGTGGACTTTGGATCAGTTTGAAATCTATCTGAACGGTGTTGATCCTAATCTCTGGACAAGCATTGAGACTGGTTATACTATACCAGTTGATGCTAATGGGGTGAAGTTGACTTTAAGTGGTATGAACGAGGGACAAAAGGTTGCACATAATGCTGAGAAGAAAGCTTATGCTTTGTTGACTCAGTCAATTCCTAAAGACATCTTCCATCAGTTTCAGAACATAAGCAATCTAAGAAGTTATGGGAGGCTCTTGAAAAGAGGTATGATGGTAATGCAACCTTGAAGGTGCTGAAGGCTAAAGCTCTCAAAAAGGAATTCGATAACTTTCACCAATAGGAAATGAGAGCTTAGATGATATCATTGATAGATTTTATCATCTGATGAGTGAGCTGCATACTCATGGTGTTAGTACATCAATGGAGGATAAAGTATCAAGTTTTGCTGATTGTCTGCCGGATAAATAGGATCCGTTTGTGTCTAATCTGAGACAGAATGATACTTTTGCAACTTTAGACATCAATGATTTCATCTTGAAGTTAAGGGAGGAGGGACTACGTTTGAAATACAAGTCAAAGAAAGGATCTTACACTCAGAATCCATCACTTTATAATGTTACTCCTAACCCAGTTTCACCCGGAGCACCTCTTCACGCAACTTTTGTTTCCAACACATCTGGAACTTCTCAAAGTAGCTCTTTGGGAAGTGATTCATTAGGTTCATCTGGAACTCAATATACTATTCCTGACTCTAATTCCACCAAGCTGATGACTAAGAATATGGGGAATGTTACTGTTGAAGTAGCAAAAGAGCATATGGATCTTCTCGCTGCAGTGGTACACTATTATGATGGTTTAGTTTCAGGTAAGATCGGAAATTGTCATCTAGATGATGAAGATTATGAGCAGGTAGATGAAACTAAGTTAGAAAGAATGGATATCATGTGGGCCTTAGCTAGTGCTATTAGAAGGGCTAAGAAGTTTGTGAATAACGCGGGGTAGAATCTGGTTGCTACCAAAGACACAACTTTGGGTTTTGGTAAAACCAAAGTTACATGCTTCAACTGTGGTGAAAAGGGTCATTTCAAAAGAGAGTGCATAAAACCTAAAAAGACCGGAAATGGTAACCCCTTCTCATCGATCAACTGTCAGGACAAGGAAAAGAAAGTTGCATCAACAAGTCAGGATTCTAGTGCATTGGTTGCTCATGGAGATAAAGGATAGGATTGGTCCTTCAGATTTATGTCAGATGGAGATGCTAATGTGGCAATGGTAGAAGATCTTGATGATGGGTCAGCAAGTTAAGGAGATAACATAGCTTATAATGCCAATTCAGGCGTTGAAGAAGATATGGATGTTTTGTGGATCATTTGGTTGAAGATGAATTGACTACTGCTAGCATGGAAGCTCCCGTCATCGAGGAATCCAAATCTATATTTATGGCGGACACTTCCAGTTCTGCACAGGTAGATACTAAAGATAAACTGTTTGATAAACATGCTTGTGTTGAATGTAATAAATTTCATGAAAACATAGACTTAAAATTTGCTAGATTGTTAGATCACAATGATAGTCTAGTAAATGATCTGAAATTATGCACTGAGGCTAACGATGTTTTAAAACAAAATGAAAGTAGCTTTAAAGAAAAACTTGATTTGTTAGGAAAGCAACTTAGGGAAACCGAGGTTGTTGCATTTAATCAATCAAATGACATTAAGTTCTATCTTTCAACAATTGAGGAAACTAAGAAAAAGCCATTTTGTATGTCGAAATTGAATCGTTAAATCAAAAACTACATAGTCTAGCTAGTTTATCCCACATTGTTCAGAACTTAGTCAAAGAGAGAAATGGTGGGGAAGGGCTTGGTTATAAGGTTGTGCCGCCACCACATGCGATCCTTTTAAATACGAAATGTCGACCAATAAATAATAACCCTATCAAGGATCATGTGGTGACAACCCCTCTAGTCAGTGATCCAGATTCCATAGTTAAAACTGTGCAATCGGTTACTGAAAAGAAGGGATCTAGTTCAGGCACTAAAGATGAGGCTGTTACTGAAAATAGGAATGATAAGAATAGCAATGCCACTCTTGGGTTGGGTTCAAAAGTAAATGTTTCAAAACCAACTCATTCTAAATCTGTTCATCATCAAAATCTAAACAAAATAAAAGTGAAAAGTAATCAAAATGTAAAACCAATCAAATTTGTCAAAGAAGGTGAAAAACCTAAAGTTGAGATGCAAGAGACCAATTCTACCCCACACTCTCCCCCACACCAAAGATCTCCCAGACCAGTTGAAGGGAGGTCCTGTTATAGTTGTGGAAAACAAGGACATATTTCTTCAAATTGTTCTTACTATCAGACACCAAGAAGAAAAATTGAAATTTTTCATGATAATAAACCAAGGTTTTCTAAAACAAGATTGAATGCCCCTCCCAAATGCCAAAGTCAACACAGACAAGCTCCTGGCAAAGTTGTGTTAACTGAGGAAACTCCTACGGAGGAAAACAAACCGAAAGTTCAAACTATAAACTAGTCATCTGTTTATCACAAATAGGCCTTACACAAAACTGGTTTATGGAAAGCTAAATAAACAAGTGTGTCTAAGAGTGAGGACAAGATGAAGAAGAATGTGTCTTCCTCTTCCGAAGGACAGTGGGTGGAGTTTGTAATGTGTGATGCCTCTGGGAATCCCAAGCCAGTTAAGGCTTGGGTCCCATTCCTGAACTAATCATTTCCATTCTTGTGCAGGTTGTTCGCTACAACTCTATCACTAACACCTGGATTATTGATAGTGGGGCATCCAGGCATATGACCGGGAATACGTCTCTCGTTTTCAATGTCAAATAAATCAAAGGGGGACATGTATCTTTTCCGGGAAATAAAGGAGGTTATATCACAGCTCAGGGTGAAGTGGGAAATGAGAAGGTAATGTTCGATAAAGTCAACTATGTTCAACAACTGGAGAACTATTTACTCTCGGTTTCTTAAATTTGTGACAAGGGCTTCAAAGTTGTATTTGATAATAAGAGATGCTACATTCTGAAGAAGGATTATGTTATCCCTAAGGAGAAAGTTCTAATGTCAGCTTCAAGATATAATGACCTGTATGTCTTGCATATGTCAAAAGCTTCCATAACTGAGTCTGCTGCTCAGTGTTTCCTGTCCAAAGCCACCGAGAGGTTTTCTATTTCGTGGCATAGGAGAATAGGACACATCAATCCAAGAAAGATGAATCATTTGGTTCAAAATCAACTGGTTGAAGGCGTAACGGTCAAGAACTTTCAGCTTCCAGATTTCTGTATAGCATGCAAGAAAGGGAAACAGACCAAGAAAATCTCCTAAATCTAAGAAAGTTCACTCTATTGAGATTCCACTGGAGCTATTACATATGGATCTATTTGGCCCTGTCAATACTAAAAGCATTGCCGGAGATTGGTATTGTTTGTTAGTAACTGATGATTATTCCAGATTTTCCTGGGTGATGTTTCTCAAAACAAAGTCAGAGACGTTTGAGTCTTTCAAACAATTAGTTACTACACTGGAGTCTCTGTATAAGCTGAAAGTAAGGAAGATTTGTTCAGACAACGGATCTGAATTCAAGAATCAGTGGATGGAGGCTTTCTATCGAGAGAAAGGGATTGTTCATCAATTATCTTTTGCCTACACTCCATAGATGAATGGAGTTGCTGAACGCAAAAATCGAAGTTTGATTGAAACTGCGAGGACGATGTTGGGAGATTCAAAACTGCCTATTCAATTCCGGAATGAAGCAGTTGCTAATGCATGCTACACTCTCAATCGTGTATTAGTTGGCAAACATCATGGCAAAACCTGTTATGAGTTGCTTCAAAGGCGTAAACCGAACTTGGAGTATCTGGAACCAGTTGGAGCTCCTTGCATGTTGTTGAAGAAAATCAGACTGACAAGTTTAATGAAAAAGCAGATGAAGGAATCTTTCTGTGTAAGGCCCCGATCCCGGGCACCTCACAGTTGGTCGTCATCACACGTAAAACATACATTTAATATAAACATAAGGGAATAACGCAGCGGAATTTATAAAATATACATTCTCATTTCATCATAAAAGCTTTTACATCATTGTCTTGGTTACAAAATACAAGCTTTTCCTTACATTGCCTAGCTATACTATGATTGCTGCTGATGCGTGAGAAAACGAGGATAATCTCGTTTATTCGAATCCTCAGCAATCATAGGGTCATACAGCGACCTCTACCGAAAGAAAATAATAAAAAGAAATATACTTTTCTTCATAAAGAAGATATTAAATTCAAACATATATTTTTCTTCATAAAGAAGATTTCTTAAATAATCCTGTTTATCAGGATTATCAAGAAATCTTGCACTTGCATGCAACATGATGTGTTGCGCGCATTACGGGCCCACAACACATGATGTGGCAGCATAATCAAAAAGTGAATGCCATCCCAAAAGAGCTGAGTAGTCGCCTCGTGCCATCCTCAGCAACACTACCTGCCAACTGGAAACACATAAAAAGTCAGCGTTGCTGAGTGAGTTCTAGTTTTATAATAAAACATACTTTTACTCATTAAAAGTATCCTTTCATACATGCGTTCACACATCATACGTACACAGAGATAATATTCATTATTATCTTCATCGTTTGTTGTACATCGTTATCTTTAACTTCTCGTATGGATTCTGTCAGGCTTTACCCACTTCATAGCACTCGGCTATGATTACTGTGGTCGAATGACAGGAATCCCGTTTCATACTTACTTGCACATTGAAAGGTGAATTGTACCAATACCTTATGCTATACCCCGATCGTCATTAGCTACCGGGCCGAAGTCACATATGAACAACAAACGTATGCCACGGTACTAGAGGTAAGCGGTAGAGGTACCATGACCATGGTCGATCACAGAGAAGGACCAATCGCGTTATTCAATGCTGCAAGACATAATTCGTTCGTTCATTAATGCATGTATTCATCATCATTCTTCTTTTCGTTCATTCGTTAATACATGCATTCATCATCGTGTTCCTCTTTCATTATCTTTCACTTTACGTTACATAATACTTCATTCCTTCATTCTCGTTATTCGTAAAGTTTCGGAAAGATAAACATACACAATTATAAGGTACACACATCTGTCATACATTCATCATCATACATAGCATCATACATCATACGTTCATCATCATACATAGCATCATACCTACGTAATCATACATAGCATAATCATTCACATCAGCCCTTCAGGGGCGACTGAACCTATCTCAGTCGCATGTCCTCCATGCGACTGGACCGTGCGATTGGGCTGTCATGCGAATGGGCATACAATCGTGCGACTGGATTTCCTTCCGTACGAATAGACACTACACGACTGGGCTATATGCGACTAACTCTTAACCGTACGATTGAACTACCCTGCGATTGGACCTATGCGATCGAATCCCCCAATCGCATAGTCCATCATGCGACTGAGGTTCAATCGTGCGTCTGAACCTCAATCGGGCGATTGGACATCAACTATTCCTCAGTCGGCCGAATGGCCCTTCAGTCGCATAACCCTAACTGGGCAGCGACTGGAGTTCTTCATACACTGCAGTCGCGAACTCCCGTCCCCACAGTCACCATAAACCTATATTCAGCCCAATTCGACCCTCCCAAGCCTCAGGGATTCCTACTAGGACCTCATACAAGTATATTCTAGTCCTAATTCATACCATAAACACATTACTCAAGATTTTACCCAAATGGGTCAAACTTTCACTATTTCAAAAATAGGGTTTATATGTGATTCCAGCCCCAAAATCGTTAGAAAACATGTAAATGAGGGGTCCTATAACTCACATTAACAGGTAGGAGTTGATGAGCTTCGATTTGGCTAGCTTCTCGACAAATCCGGAGCTCGGTCAGCACTTTCCCTCTTTCTTTCTCTTCTCTCGGTCGCTCTCTGCTCTCTCTCCCCGATTGAAAATGATAAGTGTTGGGAGGAGAGTGGAGCTGCTCCTCTTTTATACCCATAGCTCATTCGCATCTGGTCCAGGGGCGACTGGACCTTCAGTCGCATGAACACCATGCGATTGGACCCCAGTCGCATGTGTTCCATGCGGCTCGTCTTTCATTCGGGCGGTTGAACTCCAATCGTGCGGTTGAGCTTCAATCGGCCGAATAGCATGCGGTTGAACCTCCAGTCGCATAAATCCCAGGCGACTAAGGCTCAGTCGCACAACCTATCAAAAGGTCAAACCTTCGGGTGTTACATTCTGGGATACAATATACCTGACAAACGAGTTTACAACAACTCTACGGGTTAAGTTGTAGTGTGGTGCGACGTAGATGTGCAAAGATACACCACCCCCCTTGCTGGAAAAGGTCCATCACTTTTCTTTGACTATGATAGATTTTTCAAGTCCTTCAATCTTCCTCCTGCTTATTCTGATGACGAGGAAGCTGCTCAATGATGTATGATGTCCTGAATACTCCTAATTCAAACTCAAGCATTCCTGCTCTATTGGATGGTGCTTCAGAAGCTTTATAGGAAGATCTGGAAATCGATGATCACTCCTAAGATGAAAGTACACCTGCAGCCGATGGTAGATCAGCTAAAACTTTTGGGGCAAATGATCAACCAGTCACAAATGTACCAGTAGTTCCTAATCTGGAAAATGAAGTAGTCATGCCTACAACTCCAGTTACAAGGACTATTGGGGATCTACTCTCTGGGGTTCAGACAAGAAATCAGCTGTACATAGCTGATTATGCGGTGGTGATGGAAAAGGGATACATACATGATGGGGCATTTAAGTGTTTTGTTTCTCAAGTCGAGCCCAAGTATGTAAGCGTTGCCTTAAAAGATGAGGCATGGGTAAATGCAATGCAAGAAGAACTTTTGCAGTTTAAAAAGCTAGGTGTTTGGACACTAGTGGATAGACCCAAGGGTGCAAAGGTGATCGGCACAAAATGGGTTCTTCATTGCAAGAAAGATGACTGTAAGGCCCCGTTCCCGGGCACCTCACAGTTGGTCGTCATTACCCATAAAACATACATTTATATAACTTAATAAAAACCATGCAGCGGAAACTTTAAATTTTACTAAGTTGCTTTTGCAAAGTAATACAACACCTGTTACAAATATCATTTGTTTGCATTACAATACAAAAACATTATCAAAAGAATGCCATCCCAAAAGAGCTGAGTAGCCGCCTCGTGCCATCCTCAGCAACACTACCTGCCAACTGGAAAATACATAAAAGTCAGCGTTGCTGAGTGAGTTCTAGTTTTGTAATAAAACATACTTTTACTTATTTAAAAGTATCCTTTCGTTCATGCGTTCATACATCATACGTACATATAGATAATATTCATTATTATCTTCATCTTTCGTTATTCATCATTATCTTTAACTTCTCGTATGGATTCTGTCAGACTTTACCCACTTCATAGCACTCGGCTATGATTACTGTGGTCGAATGACAAGAGTCCCGTTCATACTTACTTGCACGCATTGAAAGGTTAATTGTACCAATACCATATGCTATACCCCAATCAGTCTTAGCTACCGGACCGTAATCAACATATGACGGGAGCGTATGTCCGGTACTAGATCAGTCTTAGCTACCGGGCCGTAATCAACATATGACGGGAGCGTATGCCCGGTACTAGAGGTAAGCGGTAGAGGTACCATGAACATGGTCAATCACATAGAAGGACCAATCGCGTTATTCAATGTTTGCAAGACATAATTCATTCGTTCATTAATGCATGTATTCATCATCATTCTTCATTTCGTTCATTCGTTAATACATGCATTCATCATCAGGTTCCTCTTTCATTATCTTTCACTTTACGATACATAATACTTCATTAATTCATTTCTCGTTATTCGTAAAGTTTCAGAAAGATAAGCATACAAAATTACCAGGAACACACATCATACATACTCATCATACGTTCATCATTATGCATTCATCATCATACATTCATCATTATGCATTCATCATCATACATAGCATCATACCTTACTTAACAATATTTTAATAATATTGTTAACAGTAATATACTAATAATAATATTAGTAACAATTAGGGTTAATCATACTCATCATTATATGCATGAGACATCATCATTTATTAACCCTAGTCAACCCTGGTCAAACCTCGAACTTCGGGTTTACTGAAAATTTCCTGAAAATTTCTAAGTGTCTAGGCGTTTTAGCACTATTGGTCGTATAACCCCCTGGTCGTATGAGCACTATTAGCCGTATGAGTCCTGCTGGACTTCTCACCTAACACTTAGAATTTATTTACTGGTCATACGACCTGGTCGTATGACCCCTGCTGGTCGTACCACTCTGGACTTGGAAACATATTTGGATCATACGACCACTGTTGGTCGTATGAGTCCACACTTAGAATTTTCATCATCATCATACGACCACTGTTGGTCGTATGAGTCCTGTGGGCCTGACTTAGAAATTTTTCACATAATCATACGACCACTGTTGGTCGTATGAGTCCTATTGGGCCTCATACTTAGAAAATATCACATATTCATACGACCACTGTTGGTCGTATGAGTCCTATTGGGCTCAACACTTAGAAAAATATTCTGGTCATACGACCACACTGTTGGTCGTATGACCACTAGTGGACTTACCAACTTTTGCTGATTTATTCTAAGTCCCATTTTCAAACATATTGCAACCTGTTCATGTGTCTAATCCATAAACCAAGTCCCAAACATCATAATGCCTAATTCTAAACATAAACATATGATTTTAGGCATAAACTAACATAACATAAACATACGCACATTCTAACCATACGGGTATCAAACCCAAGTTTTATAAAAACATGTTTACATGCATTTCCAGCCCCAAAACATTTAAAAACCAGTAAAATGGGGTCTAGAACTCACCTTAGTCGTTTTCTTCGAGTTTGCACTCTGCACCCGAACCTCCTCAACTTGTTCTAACACCTAGAACACCCACACCACATCACCCGAACACACAAGACACACTTATAAGCACACATAGGGTTCTAGAATTATCTAAAGCTTCAAAAACTAGAGAATTCTTACCAAAAGCTTCGAATTTCTCGGATCTTTCTTCAAAATCTCGATGGTATTCTGCCCCTGCTGTTTTCTCTCTCTAAAACCCGATTGAAAAATGTTGTGCAGATGGTAATGGGCGGCCATGCCACCTTTTTACCAACTTTATAAGATCTTTTTATCATTTTGCACTCTTGGTCCTCCAACTTGGGGTTGACTTCCCTTTTTCTTCTTTTTCTTTCTTTCTCTTTATTCCTTTATTTCTTGATAATAAAAAAATACGGGTGTTACAAGTCCACCCCCTTATATAGGTTTCGTCCCCGAAACCTGTTATTCCTCAAACAGATGTGGGTAGTGTTGTCTCATCTCTTCTTCAGTCTCCCACGTAGACTCGGATCCCTTCCTGTGCTTCCACTGTACACGCACAAGAGGAACCACTTTATTCCTCAACCTCTTTTCTTTACGATCAATGATTGCCACTGGTTGCTCCACGTAGTTGAGCCGTTCGTCTACTTCAATATCCTCCAGTGGTACAACCATGTCTTCATCAGCTAAGCACTTCCTCAGATGAGATACATGGAATGTGGGATGAATTCCACTTAACTCATCTGGCAATTCAAGTCGATAGGCCACCTCTCCTACCCGTGCAACAATCCGGAAAGGTCCTATGTATCTCGGGCTTAGCTTACCTCGTTTCCTGAATCTAATGATTCCTTTCCAAGGTGAGACCTTCAACATAACTCGGTCACCAACCTTGAACTCTATCGGCCTCCGCCTCTTGTCAGCATACGACTTTTGCCTATCTTTTGCCGCCTTCATGAAGGCTTTGATCTTTTCTAACTTTTCAGTCGTAGCTTCGACCACCTCAACACCTCCTAACTCTTTCTGCCCAATGTCTCCCCAACATACGGGCGTCCTACACCTCCTCCCGTATAGCATCTCGTAAGGTGGCATGCCAATGCTGGCGTGATAACTATTATTGTACGAGAATTCTGCTAACGGCAAGTGATTGTCCCAACTTCCTCCAAAGTCAATCACGCACGCCCGAAGCATATCTTCGAGTGTTTGGATCGTCCTCTCAGACTGACCGTCTGTCTGAGGATGATATGCCGTGCTAATATGTAGCCTCGTCCCCATTGCATCATGAAATCTCTTCCAAAACTTGGAGGTAAACCGGGTGTCACGATCAGACACAATAGACACCGGCACACCATGACGAGCTACAATTTCTTTAATGAATAGATCCGCCAATCTTTCAGATGAATACGTCTCGCGGATCGGTAGGAAGTGGGCACTCTTTGTCAAACGGTCCACTATCACCCATATGGCATCATATCCTTTAGGGGTACGCGGTAATTTCGTGATGAAGTCCATGGTGATGTGTTCCCACTTCCATTCGGGTATATCCAATGGTTGGATCTTCCCGTAGGGCTTCTGGTGTTCTGCCTTTACTTGTAAACAAGTCAGGCACTTACTTACGTACTCCACTACGTCGCGTTTCATGCCCGGCCACCAATAGTCTTTCTTCATATCGTGGTACATTTTGGTAGCACCGGGGTGAATGGAGTATCGTGTCTTATGGGCCTCATCCATAATCCTTTCGCGTAGATCTCCGTATCGGGGAATCCACATTCGCCCAAATCGGGTCTTAACACCTAGAGTGTTCTCACCCAATTCCGTCACTAGACCTCTCATCCTTTCGGAGTTAAGACGATCTTCTTTCAAAGCCTCATCTTGAAACTCCTTAACCTGTGTCATCACATCGGGGGTCATGATCAACTGATAAGCCTTTACCCGGATCGGCTCAGGCCTTTCTTTTCGGCTAAGGGCATCAGCCACCACATTGGCTTTGCCCGGGTGGTAATGGATCTCACAATCATAATCTTTTATCAGTTCCAACCACCGCCTCTGCCTCATGTTTAGATCCTTTGCTCGAAGAAATACTTCAAGCTTTTGTGGTCCGTGAAGATAGTGCACTTCGTCCCGTATAGATAGTGCCGCCATATCTTCAATGCAAAAACCACCGCAGCTAGTTCTAGATCGTGTGTGGGATAGTTGACTTCGTGGGTTTTCAGTTGTCGAGATGCGTAGGCTATCACCTTTCCACGTTGCATCAACACGCAACCTAGCCCAGAATAGGATGCATCCGAATAGACCACTAAGTCTTCACTTCCCTCCGGCAAAGTCAAGACAGGAGCTTGTGTTAGTCTTGCCTTCAACTCCTCAAAAGCCGTCTCCTGCTCTCGACCCCACACGAATTTCACGTCTTTACGAGTCAATTTTGTCAAAGGTGAGGCTATCTTTGAAAAGTCTTGAATAAATCTCCTATAATAACCCGCCAATCCCAAGAAGCTACGAATCTCGGATGGCGTCTTTGGTGACTTCCATTGCATCACAGCCTCAACCTTTGCTGGGTCCACCATTATTCCCTCTGCATTCACTACGTGACCCAGAAATTGCACCTCGCGTAGCCAAAAGGCGCACTTGGAGAATTTGGCGTACAATTTCTCCCTTCTCAACGTTTCCAACACTTCCCGAATATGCTCAGCATGCTCTTTTTCACTTCTTGAATAAATCAAAATATCATCGATGAATACAATTACTGATTTATCCAACATTGGTCGGCACACTCGGTTCATCAAATCCATAAAAGCAGCCGGCGCATTGGTCAACCCAAAAGACATGACGAGAAACTCGTAGTGACCATAGCGCGTGCGAAAGGCTGTCTTAGGGATATCTTGTTCCTTCACCTTTAATTGATGGTAGCCAGATCGAAGATCTATCCTCGAGAACCAACTGGCACCCTGGAGCTGATCAAACAAGTCATCGATTCTTGGTAAGGGGTATCTGTTCTTCACCGTCAGCTTATTCAGCTCGCGGTAGTCGATGCACATCCGCATACTACCATCCTTCTTCTTTACAAACAGAACCGGAGCACCCCAAGGTGAGATACTCGGTCGAATAAACCCCTTATCCAGCAGCTCCTGCAACTGATCCATCAATTCCTTCATCTCCGTCGGAGCCAAGCGATACGGTGCTTTTGCGACAGGTTGGGCACCCGGTATCAGGTCGATCTGGAATTCGATCTCTCGGTCAGGTGGCAAACCCGATAAGTCTTTGGGAAACACATCTGGAAAGTCACACACCACTGGCACATCGCATAGCTGTGGTGTTGGCGTCTCTACGTTCTTTACATAACATAAGTAGGCGCTGCATCCGCGCCTCATACACTTTCCCGCCACCGCCATCGAGATCACCTTCGGAATCGTCGTAACTCGATCGCCATAAATCGTCACCGGACTTCCGTCGGTCGCCGTCAGTCTAATCATCTTCTTTCGGCACACGATATTCGCTTCGTAGGTTGCTAACCAGTCCATCCCTAACACTACATCAAATCCTCCTAGAGGCATCACATGTAACATGGCAGCAAACCTATGGCCCTCTAATTCTATGGTACAGCCCTCTATCACATCCGTAACCCTAGTGGATTTTCCAATAGCGGTTTCTACATCAAAGGACTTATCAATGCATTTACTCCTAACAGGCAGTTTAGCACAGAAAGTAGCAGAAATGAAACTCCTACTAGCACCAGAGTCAAATAACACAGAAGCAGGAGTTTGGTTTACTAGAAACGTACCTGACACCACATCGGGGTCCGTCCTAGCCTCTTCCTGCGTCATCGTAAACGCCCTAGCTTTTGCCCTCGGTGCTTCTCCTCCCGTCTTCTTCTCTCCCGAGCCCTCAGCCCTTGGCTTCTTGCAGTCCTTGCTCATGTGGCCACTTTCTCCACAGTTAAAGCACTTGCCCGTCCGGCAATCTTTTGATATGTGCCCTGTCCTTCCGCACTTAAAGCAGAGATTAGATCCCCACTTGCACTCCCCTGAGTGCTCCCTTCCACACTTACCACACTTCCTCACCCCAGCTCCAGACACGACCACTCGGCGGTCATCTACCCTCGCCTTCTTATTACTTGTCGAGGTATCACCTCGACCAAACCTCTTTCCCTGCCAGCCCTTCTCTCCACCTGCCTTCTTTCCACCCTCAGCTTTCACCAACGCAGCTCTCTCATCGTACAACCTCCCCGCCAAATCCACCGCCGACCTGAAAGTACTCGGTCGAGCGGAAATCAGATGCCACCGAATTTCGGCTGGCAACCCTTGGATATACCGGTTGATCTTTCGGGACACCGGCGTCACCTGCTCTGGCACCAACAGCGCCAACTCGTTAAACTTAGTGGTATATTGTTGGTGGGTCATCGTCCCCGCCTCCAACTGCAGGAACTCTCTCTCTATCCTATCCATTTCCCGTCGAGGACTGAATTCCTCGATCACCAGCCTTTTCAGCTCAGCCCATTTCATCTTCCCTATAGCCCTGCTACCCTCGGCTTGGACTATATTCTTCCACCAGCATAAGGCCGACCCTGTAAAAGAGTGGGTAGCAAACTTCACCTTCTTGTCCTCCTGGCAATCACTGATATCGAGGACAGCTTCCATTTCCATCACCCATTGGTGAGCATCAGTAGCAGTACCAGACCCATCAAAAGTTGGGGGTTTGCACCTCATGAATGCCCCGTAGTTACAACCCGGGCGGTCTCCTGTAACTGTTCTTCTTCCTCTTCGTCATCAGATAGTACCGTTTCTGTTTCCTCCTGTTGTTGTCTTCCTGAGGACCGATTCCTTCCTCGTCTATCGTCCTCACGTACTGCCTTTAACACTTCTGTCATTACAGACGGTAGGATCGTCTGCATAACCTGGTGCACCTCCTCAACAACTGCCTCTTTCACCGAGGCCCTAAAATCATCACTCTCACCCACTCCCCCCGAGGGAGTAGTATTAGGTCCTTCGGGAACCTTCTTCTCTTGTCTAGGCCTACCTCTTGTGGCTCGTGGTTCCACACCACTTCCGCCACTGCCGCCACCAACTGGGGCTTTAGATGATCTACCACCGACCATCTTCTATCACACTGAAAGATTTAAACACCAACAAGGTCATTCAAGGAAATAGCTCAGTTTACGTTAAGTATAGTAAGTCCCTAATTACAGTGGCCAGTTGTGATTAGCCACTTACTCTACTCTTCACACCCCGAGCATTACCTGTCCTGACTACATTAGTATCTAAGTCTAACAGTACACATAAACACATAACATGCGCACGTAACACTGGTTAACTTTTTAAAAAAAATACCTGATGGCACGCAGCTACTCAGATGGCATTCCCATTTCCCCTTGTCCCATTCTCAGTTTAAGTCTTAGGTTTATTCTAAAATTTTACCCATTTCACTTAAACTTTGGCTCTGATACCAACTTGTAAGGCCCCGTTCCCGGGCACCTCACAGTTGGTCGTCATTACCCATAAAACATACATTTAATATAACTTAATAAAAACCATGCAGCGGAAACTTTAAATTTTACTAAGTTGCTTTTGCAAAGTAATACAACACCTGTTACAAAATATCATTTGTTTGCATTACAATACAAAAACATTATCAAAAGAATGCCATCCCAAAAGAGCTGAGTAGCCGCCTCGTGCCATCCTCAGCAACACTACCTGCCAACTGGAAAATACATAAAAGTCAGCGTTGCTGAGTGAGTTCTAGTTTTGTAATAAAACATACTTTTACTTATTTAAAAGTATCCTTTCGTTCATGCGTTCATACATCATACGTACATATAGATAATATTCATTATTATCTTCATCTTTCGTTATTCATCATTATCTTTAACTTCTCGTATGGATTCTGTCAGACTTTACCCACTTCATAGCACTCGGCTATGATTACTGTGGTCGAATGACAAGAGTCCCGTTCATACTTACTTGCACGCATTGAAAGGTTAATTGTACCAATACCATATGCTATACCCCAATCAGTCTTAGCTACCGGACCGTAATCAACATATGACGGGAGCGTATGTCCGGTACTAGATCAGTCTTAGCTACCGGGCCGTAATCAACATATGACGGGAGCGTATGCCCGGTACTAGAGGTAAGCGGTAGAGGTACCATGAACATGGTCAATCACATAGAAGGACCAATCGCGTTATTCAATGTTTGCAAGACATAATTCATTCGTTCATTAATGCATGTATTCATCATCATTCTTCATTTCGTTCATTCGTTAATACATGCATTCATCATCAGGTTCCTCTTTCATTATCTTTCACTTTACGATACATAATACTTCATTAATTCATTTCTCGTTATTCGTAAAGTTTCAGAAAGATAAGCATACAAAATTACCAGGAACACACATCATACATACTCATCATACGTTCATCATTATGCATTCATCATCATACATTCATCATTATGCATTCATCATCATACATAGCATCATACCTTACTTAACAATATTTTAATAATATTGTTAACAGTAATATACTAATAATAATATTAGTAACAATTAGGGTTAATCATACTCATCATTATATGCATGAGACATCATCATTTATTAACCCTAGTCAACCCTGGTCAAACCTCGAACTTCGGGTTTACTGAAAATTTCCTGAAAATTTCTAAGTGTCTAGGCGTTTTAGCATTATTGGTCGTATAACCCCCTGGTCGTATGAGCACTATTAGCCGTATGAGTCCTGCTGGACTTCTCACCTAACACTTAGAATTTATTTACTGGTCATACGACCTGGTCGTATGACCCCTGCTGGTCGTACCACTCTGGACTTGGAAACATATTTGGATCATACGACCACTGTTGGTCGTATGAGTCCACACTTAGAATTTCATCATCATCATACGACCACTGTTGGTCGTATGAGTCCTGTGGGCCTGACTTAGAAATTTTTCACATAATCATACGACCACTGTTGGTCGTATGAGTCCTATTGGGCCTCATACTTAGAAAATATCACATATTCATACGACCACTGTTGGTCGTATGAGTCCTATTGGGCTCAACACTTAGAAAAATATTCTGGTCATACGACCACACTGTTGGTCGTATGACCACTAGTGGACTTACCAACTTTTGCTGATTTATTCTAAGTCCCATTTTCAAACATATTGCAACCTGTTCATGTGTCTAATCCATAAACCAAGTCCCAAACATCATAATGCCTAATTCTAAACATAAACATATGATTTTAGGCATAAACTAACATAACATAAACATACGCACATTCTAACCATACGGGTATCAAACCCAAGTTTTATAAAAACATGTTTACATGCATTTCCAGCCCCAAAACATTTAAAAACCAGTAAAATGGGGTCTAGAACTCACCTTAGTCGTTTTCTTCGAGTTTGCACTCTGCACCCGAACCTCCTCAACTTGTTCTAACACCTAGAACACCCACACCACATCACCCGAACACACAAGACACACTTATAAGCACACATAGGGTTCTAGAATTATCTAAAGCTTCAAAAACTAGAGAATTCTTACCAAAAGCTTCGAATTTCTCGGATCTTTCTTCAAAAATCTCGATGGTATTCTGCCCCTGCTGTTTTCTCTCTCTAAAACCCGATTGAAAAATGTTGTGCAGATGGTAATGGGCGGCCATGCCACCTTTTTACCAACTTTATAAGATCTTTTTATCATTTTGCACTCTTGGTCCTCCAACTTGGGGTTGACTTCCCTTTTTCTTCTTTTTCTTTCTTTCTCTTTATTCCTTTATTTCTTGATAATAAAAAAATACGGGTGTTACAATGACTAGGGGGTCATCATCAGAAACAAGGCACAGTTAGTAGTTCAAGGGTTCAGAAAAGTTAAAGGCGTGGACTACAATGAAGTATTTGCACCAGTGGCTAGGATGGAAGCAATTAGGATCTTCCTAGCCTATGCATCCTACATGAAGATCAAGGTGTATCAATTGGATATGAAAATTGCATTTCTACATGGTGAAATCCGTGAGACAGTATATGTCAGTCAGCCAGAAGGTTTCGAAGGTCCTTATCATCGAGACAGAGTTTATAAATAGGACAAGGCTTTGTATGGGCTACATCAAGCCCCTCGAGCCTGGTATGAGAAGCTCTCCACACACCTACCGAAACATGGCTTTTGAAGGGGAGTAATTGACTGCATATTATTCATCAGAGAAAAGGATGGTGATATACTACCGGTTCAGATATATGTGGATGACATAATCTACGGTTCCAAAAATGAAGCATTGTGTAAAGAATTTGAATCGGTGATGAAAGCTAAATTTGAAATGAGTGCCATGGGAGAGATGAAGTTCATTTTAGGATTACAGGTGGATCAGACACCAAATGGAATCTTTCTACATCAAACCAAATACGTGGGGGACATTCTGAAGCGGTTTGATAAGGAAAATGTAATGATGGTTGGTACCCCTCTTGCCACGAACCACGATGTGGCACCTGATGAAAATAGGGATTTGGTAGATGCCACCATGTATCGTGGAATGATCGGATCTCTTATGTATCTCACCACTTCTCGTCCTGATATCATGTACGCCACGTGTCTCTGTTCCCGATATCAGTCAAAGCCAAAAGTAAATCATCTGATTGGGGTTAAGAGGAACTTTTGTTATCTGAAGGGCACTCCAACACTTGGGTTGTGGTATCCTCAAGATGATGACTTTTAACTTACAGCGTATAGTGACTCAGACTATGGTGGATGCAAGATGAACTACAAGTCGACATCTGTGGGGTATCAATTTTTTGGAAGGCGATTAGTCACCTGGCCATGTAAGAAGCAGACGTCTGTTGCTCTGTCAACATGTGAAGCTGAATATGTTGCTGCTGCAAGTTGCTGTTCTCAAATCATCTGGATTCAACAGCAAATGCGACACTACGGTTTGCAATTTACGAACACTCCTATCTTTGTTGATAATTCAGCTGCTATAGCTGTAACTAAAAAATCCGGTACAACATCCAAAAACCAAATACATCGGCATTAAATATCACTTCATACATGATTGTTTTGAAAATCGTTTTATCGATGTATTTAAAATTAACACGGATTTTCAACTCGCCGACCTCTATACAAAAGGTTTTGATAAACCAAGATTTTATTATCTATTAGAGGTTCACGGCGTAAAGAAGAAAGAGGATGTGATTCCGGAGGAGTCGAGTTCATAGTTCGTCCGTATGTTTCTTAGTTTAATTTTTCTATCAAATTTATTTTCTTTTATTTTATTTTCTGTCTTAAAATTATCAAAAACTTAAAAAGATTTTCTGTTTTAGAATTTTAGGGGGAGAATGTTTATGTTTCAGTATTTAGTACTTAAAAAAAAGGGGGCTGGCAGGTAAACTAAAAAGCAACGAAATAAAATCAAAGAAATTGATTTAGTACAATGGAAAATAATAGTACACATGAATCTTATTGTTTGGGACACCAAAAGGAACATTAGCTTTGCAAAGTTATATGAAAGTCAAAGAAAATTTATAAGTCTGAGAAGTCCAAGCCTAATAAGTTGAAAAATAATAGTAAGCTAGTCTGTTACTATGGTTACATGGAGAAAGTAGATCTAGGGGTTGCAAGTGAAAGGATCTCAGCCTCTAGTTTGATCAATTAGGTTGTATTCGCAGCGGATTTAGCACGAGAATTAAACAAATAAGCAAGAACACAAATGATTTTGCATGTAACAGTAAAATTATAGAGAGAGAGAACAATTCTGCGAAAAGGTGTTTTCTATTGAATCACACGCTTCGGCAAGGATTACAATTAGGTCATCTCCTTTTATAGGAGAAATGACGTATGCTGATGTCACTTGATAGTGACATCAAACGGTTATTAACCAACTACTAAAAGAACACTAAACTACTGAAGATGTCAAACAGTTGACATCTTCTTACAAAATGCTAAGTGTTCTAGCTTATTACAAACTACTGAAGAAAAGAAAGTACTGAAAGTATTACAACGACTGAAGAACAAGCTCTTCAGTCGTTTACAACTACTGAACTATAACAGCTGAAGAACAAGCTCTTCAGCTGTTGTACAAACTACTGAAAGGAGAAAATACAAACTACTGATAAAGAAAAACCATCACAACAACTGAAGACAACTTCTTCAGCTGTTGTGACAAACTCTGAAGCTTCAGCACTTGGTCTTCAGACTTTGATCTTCAAATGTTTCATCAGCTGATGACTTTAGTAGTTGTCATCAGCTGATGTCTTCAGTCTTTGTCTTCAGACTTTGTGCATCAGTTGTTGATCTTCAGTTCTTTAGTTCTTCAGCTTTTGATCTTCAGCACTTGTCTTCAGTACTTGAAGTCTTCAGTACTTGTATTCTTCAGTACTTCAGACTTCAGTACTTGTCTTTAGTACTTTGGATCTTCAGCTGTTGTTCTTCAGATCTTTGATCTTCAGCTGTTGAGTCTTCAGTCTTTGTCAAACTGCTGATGAAGCTTTCAGCAGTTGTTGTGATGTCATGTGGGACTTAGAGGTTTTTCTAATCTGGCTCATTGGTTCTTTTGGTCCAACAATCTCCCCCTGAACCAATGCAGCCAAAACCTCTAAGTTATTTATTGTCCCACTTATTGATGGTAGGAAGATTGGTCTTTTTCCTTCTTGATCAGCTTAGAAGATGACCCAATTAAGCACTGGCCTGGGAAGAGGTCTTAAGAATTTGTTTGGCATAGTATGGATGGGATCTCTATTTTGGGGAACTAGACACAGAGTTGTTGTCCCATCCATAAGACCTACTTCCCATGTATGAGCCGGTAGGATTCTCTGGTGTAGGCTTCAACAAATATAATCTGTTCCTCCTTTGTAAGCTCCTCAGCCTCACCATCAAAAAATCCTTCACGGCCATACAGCTCTGAGACATACTTGGCCTGTTTACCATTTTTGAGCTCAACTGTTGTTATCTGTCTATAAGCAAATTCATCAGGGTGAACACCCTCAAGTAACAGATTGAGCTCATCTCTTCTGAAGTTCTCAAGCCTCTTGTAGACTAACCCCTTTCTAACCACCCTATTCTCCAACAACATTTGGGGTGGCTGGTTAGCCTCATAGGCCTTCTTGAACTCCTGTAAAATTTCCCAGGGTGATATTACAAGGGCCACAGTGATCACTTCATCTACAATCCTCTTTAGCTGGCCCTTGTATCTTGATGGAATATCTTTCTTTATAATTCTTTGAGCCACCCTGGGATCAGGCCAAATTCTCACCTTGTCCTTATGATATTGAAATGTGTTGGCAAGGGTGTACAATCTCAGAGCTTCTTTCCTCATGTTGATAATTGATGAGGAAGCAGCATAAGCTTTATCTATGCTTTTCAGCATCTCATCATCATGAAGCTTCTGCTGCTGTTCTTCTTCTATTTTTACCCTCATAGTTTCCATCTGTGAGGTGGGAGTGATGGGCTTTGGTTTGGCTTTTGGTAAAGATATGACTGCAGAGAGAGGCAGCCTATCTTCTTCCTCATCATCCTCTTCTTCTTCTTCTTCTTGTAGCCTCAACACCCTTCTCTTCTTCTTCAAGGATGTATCATCGGAAATGGGTTTTGATGGTGAGGGGGTTGGTTTTGTGGGTTGTGTTTGGGTTTGTGTTGGTGTGGGAGATTGGGCAGGCTTTGCTAGAAGTCTGGATATGAGTGAAGGTTTGGTTTGTTTTGCTAGCAAAGTCCTGTTCCCACCCCTGGCTTCAGTAAGGGCTTCTATGACCAGCCCTTTTGTGAATTCCCCAGCCGAACAGATCTTGGTGGCTATAGCCAAGATGTTGTTCCTGGTCCATGATTTAATATCTAGGACTGGTCTCCCCAAATACTTTGAAATAAACCTAACCATAGCCTCAAGTCTCTCTCTATCCTCTTGGCTATAGCTGGTCCATCAGTACTTAATCTCCTTCATCTCCAATTTCCTAATTTCCTGATCTAGCATTGCAGTGTCCGTGTCAAAGCCTTGCCTGAACAGCTGATCAATGATAGAGTCCATTGATCGGCTATGCTCAGCATCAGCCTCCTTGACTAGGACTGCTAGACCATCCTCCTTAACCACCTTCTCTCCCTCCTTCTCACCTTTCTTCTTTTTATAAGTGACACTGAAATCCTTTTGGATTTCAGCCACTTCTATCTTTTCAGCTCTCTCCTCCCTTTCCTTCTCTTTTCCCTTCACCCTCTCAGTCTCCTCACCCACATCCCTCTCTTTTACCACCTCTTCCACCACCCCTTGCTCCTCCTCTACCCTCTTCCTCTTTGCTTTCACTAATGTCTCCCCTTTTTGGGTGCATTGGTTGGGGTTTGACTATCAGAAAGTGCCTTAGCAACAGTAACCTCCACCAAGGGTTGTATTTGTGAGGGAAGCCTCTCATCAAGGGTTTTCATCATAATGTCCGTGATTATTGGTGTGATGAGAGGCAGGGAATTTTGAAGGATAGTAACTAATTTCCCAGGAGGGTTCTGTTCCTGAGAACTAGTGCCAGAAGCAGTGGCTGGTGGCGGAGTTTGTGGGAGTGGCTGAGTGTTTAAGAGACCTTCAGGTGAAGGTGCCATCTGTGGGTTCATGGTGGCAGATGGACTTTGATTCTGAGACATTTTGGCAAGCAGCTCTTTGAGTCTGCTTACCTCATCCTCTAGGATGGTGTTTTGGGCAACTACATCGTAGAAGAAGCCCAGGTCATCATCAGTTTGCACTGAATCACCTGACCTCCTGACTATGTCAGGATGTACATGAACTGAGTGTGGCTCAGTAGTTGCATGTGCCCCTTTGTCTTGGTTCTGGGGACATCCATCCTCCAGATTGGATCCATCATCGGCAGTTGCCTCTGGTGAGGTCGTATTGATGTTACCAGCTTCTTCCTGTTCATATGCTGATGTAGGGGAAGTGGCAGCCTCACCAGAATGTCCTATCTCCCTAGCCACACTGGGAGATGAGAAATGTGATTCTCTGCGTTGTGGGCTCCCACCAACACTTGTGTCCACCCTCTCTTCGGTTGGAGATTCCCCAGTTGTGATTGGTTTCTGGGGAGAGGGTGGAGTGTTCAGATGGGTCAACACTTCTGCAATAATTAATGTAGGGCTTTTAGGGGCGGTTGCAGTAGGAGATGGGCTCGAAGCAGTATGCACATGGGGAGAAGTGTGCTTTTCAATGGCAACCTCCTCAATTGAGAAAGGTTCCAGATTGGTGGCAGCCCCAGAAATGGTTGCATCAAGCTCCTGTAAAGAGGATGCTTGTGCGGTTGTGGTAGGTGGAGTCATGGTGATTGCTGGGAGAATCGGGCCAACAAACACATCCTGCCTTTGTTGTGCAGGGGCATCCTCAGGGGACTCATTTCCCTGAGTAGCCTTTTGGTTTTCTGTTTGGGTTTGGGCTTGGTGGGGACTTTAGACTTGGAGGTGGAGGCTGTGGGTTCCAGCTGCGTGGGTTTTCGCAGCTTGGCAGCCTTTTTAAGTGTCTGGTCGCTGTTGTGCCTGGAGTATACCTCAGCTAAAACAGCCATGGCAGGGACTCCAGTGCCAACTAGTCCCTCAGCATTAAGTTGGCTCTCTATCATGGCCATAATGAACCGAGGATATAAAATCCATCGGTTAGCAAAAGTTTTAGAGGCCATGTCTTTGAGTTCCAAAAATATTATTTCAGTAAAGTTTAAAGGCTGTTTCTCAAAGATAGAGTACAATACCTGTTGCCACCTGTGGACATCTGGTCCTATGAGGATGTCTTCGGGGCCAGACAAACATTCACCATATGGAAGATGAGCCGTTGTGGATCAGGGAAATGTTTCTTCAGCAAGGTGGAGGCAGAAAGGTCACCTTGATAATCATGAGCGGAGAAGGAGAGATCAAGGTTCCCTTTGGGGTAGGCAGTTGGGAAGGTGGCATCCTCCAGCTTTAGGGTTTGTGGAAGAATAGCTGGAGTTATGACCACTTGGTGGTTGTTCACGGATGACCGGAGAGAGACCTCGCCGTCGTTCTCTCCAGTTTGAACCGGTGACGTTCGTACAGAACTCCGATAGAGAATCGGAATTAATGATCGGATTTAGGAGGAAGGCCGTTTGGTATTGTGAGTTGGTCATCAGATCAATGGTGAAAGGATCTCAGCCTCTCGTTTGATCAATCAGATTGGTTTGCAGCGGATTTAGCACGTTAATTAGCAATTATAGTAAGAACATAAAAGATATTGCAATTAAAAGCACAAACATAGAGAGAGAAAAGAGTTCTGCGAAAATTAATTGTTCTATTGCTCAACACGTTTCGGCAATTAAAACAGCATGGTTCACCATCCTTTTATAGGCGGCAAAAGGATGGTGGTGATGTCCTTTCTCTGACATCAACCGATTATTAAAATTACAACTGACGGAACATAAAACTACTGAAGATGTCAACAGCTGACATCTTCTTACAAAAGTGTTCCTATCTTTTACAAGTACTGGCAAAAGTAAACTACTGAAAGCCTACAACGACTGAAGAACAAACTCTTTAGTCATTTATAACTACTGATACTATAACAGCTGAAGAACAAGCTCCTCAGCTGTTGTACAACTACTGAAACAAAATAAACTACTGAAAAAGAAAAAACCATCATAACAACTGAAGAAGACTTCTTCAGCTGTTGTGACAAACTCTGAGTCTTCAGCACTTGTTCTTCAGACTTGGCTTCAGATGATGTAACAGCTGATGACTTCAGTAGATGTCATCAGCTGTAGTCTTCAGTCTTTGTCTTCAGACTTTGTGCTTCAGTAGAAGGTCTTCAGTTCTTCAGTTCTTCAGCTTTTGATTCTTCAGTACTTATCTTCAGTACTTGAAGTCTTCAGTACTTGTATGATCAGTACTTCAGACTTCAGTACTTGTCTTCAGTACTTTAGAGTCTTCAGCTGTTGTTCTTCAGTTCTTTGATCTTCATACTTTGATCTTCAGACTTTGTCAGAACAGCTGATGGGAGTCTTCAGCAGTTGTTGCAGTGGCATGTGAGACTTAGAGGTTTTCCTGATCTTGGCTCATTGGTTCTTTTGGTCCAACAAACTCCCCCTGAAGCAATGCAGCCAAACCTCTAATTATTTGTTGTCCCACTTATTGTTGGGATAAAGATTGGTCTATTTCCTTCTGGATCAGATCAGAAGTTGACCCTGATAAGCACTGGCCTGGGAGAAGGTTTCTAGTATTTGTTTGGCTAAGGGGCTGTTTGATTGCGCTGACTGAGTAAGATCTGACTGAGTAAGAAGCTGACCCAGTAAGAAGTTCTGACTGAGTCTGCATCTGACTGAAACTTGGCTGTTTGATTATGTATCTGACTGACTCAGCTGAATGAAAAAATAAAAATAAATAATAATAATATAATAATAATAATAATAATAATAATAATAATTATTAATAATAATAATAATAATAATAATAATAATAATAATAATAACAATAATAATAATAACAATAATAATAATAATAATAATAATAATAATAATAATTATTATTATTATTATTATTATTATTATTATTATTATTATTATTATTATTATATATTATTTAAAACCCCTTCTCACCACCATTTAACACCCACCCCCCCTCTCCTCTCTTCTTCCCCACACACACACAATCGAAGGTGTGTGTGTCGCGCAGGTGTGTGTGTCGCCAAACGCCACCGACGAAGGTGTGAATCGAAGGTGTGAATCGAAGGTGTGTGTCGCCGAACGCCACCGACGAAGGTGTGAATCGAAGGTGTGTGTCGCGCAGGTGTGTGTGTCGCGCAGGTGTGTGTGTGTCGCGAAGGTGTGAATCGAAGCACCAAATCGAAACACCAAATCGAAGAACCAAATCGAAGCACCAAATCGAAGCACCAAATCGAAGCACCAAATCGAAGCACCAAATCGAAGCACCAATCGAACCACCTGCGGTCGCGCAGGTGGTCGCTGTGGCTGGTCGCGGTGGGTTGCAGCGGGGGGTGGGGGAAGGTGGAGGTCGACCAAGGGAGGAGAAAGTGGAGAAGCTTAATGGGTCAGACATGAAAAAATAAGGGACTCGGTCAGATCTTACTTATCGGGTCAGACCACCCGGTCAGACACAGCAAACACACTGACTGGCTGACTGGGTCAGCCAGTCAGTGGTCAGAACTTGGTAAGACCAATCAAACACCCCCTAAGTATGGATGGGAGCTCTGTTTTGGGGAATTGGACACAGAGCTGTTATCCCATCCATGAAACCTACCTCCCATGTACTAGCCTGTAGGATTCTCTGGTGTAGGCTCGGACGAAAATCATTTGTTCTTCTTTGGTCATGTCTTCAGCCCCACCATCGAACAATCCTTCACGGCCGTGCATCTCTGAGACAAACTTGACCTGTTTGCCATTCTTGAGCTCAACTGTTGTGATTTGCTTATATGCAAATTCATCTGGATGTTTGCCTTCTAGCAACAAGTTGAGCTCATCTTTGCGGAAGTTCTCAAGCTTCTTATAAACTAAGCCTTTCCTCACCATCCTATTCTCCAACATTATTTCAGGAGGTTGCTTAGATTTGTAAGCCTTCTCGAACTCATCCACAATTTCCCAGGGTGTTAATACAAGAGCCACAGTTATTACTTCATCTACAATCCTCTTCATCTGGCTCTTGTACCTCACAGGAATATCTTTCTTTGTGATCCTGTGAGCCACCCTAGGATCAGGCCAAGTTCTCACTCTCTCTTTGTCATATTGGAAGGTTTGTTTAAGAGTGAAGAGTCTCAGAGCTTCCTTCTTCATGTTCATGATAGAGGTAGAGGCAGCATATGCTTGGTCAATTGACTTAAGCATTTCAGCATCATGAAGCTGCTGCTGCTCCTCTTCCTCTATCTTAACCCTCACAGTATCCATCTGTGAGGTGGGAGTGATGGTTTGTGATTTGGCTTTAGGTAGAGGTATAACTGCAGAAATGGGCAGACTATCCTCCTCATCCTCCTCTTCTTCTTCTTCTTGCAGCCTCAACACCCTTCTCTTCTTCTTCAAGGGTGGATCATTGGCTGCGGGTTTTGATGGTGAAGGGGTTGGTTTTGTGGGTTGTGGTTTGGTGGTTGGTGTGGGAATGTTGGCAGGCACTGCTAGCAACCTAGAAATAAGAGCAGGTTTGGTTTGTTTTACTAGCAGGGTCCTGTTCCCAGCACCGGCTTCTGAGAGGGCCTCAGCGACCAGTCCTTTGGTGAAATCACCAGCTGAACAGATCTTGGCGGCTATAGCCAAGATTCTGTCCCTGGTCCATGCTTTGACATCAAGGACTGGCCTGCCCAGATACTTCGAAATGAATCTACTCATAGCCTCGAGTCTCTTTTTGTCCTCTTGGCTATAAGTAGACCATCAGTGTTCGATCTCCCTAGTCTCCATCTTCCTGAGCTCCTGATCTAGCAATGCTGTATCCTTGTCAAAGCCTTGCCTGAACAGCTGACCAATGGCAGAGTCCATTGATCTGCTTTGTTCAGCATCAGCCTCCTTGACAAGGGCTGCTAGATCAGAGTCAACCACCTTCTTTCCCTCCTCTCCCTTTTTCTTATAAGTGACACTAAAATCCTTTTGGATTCCAGCCACTTCTATATGCTCAACCTCCCTCTCTTTCCTCTTTCCTTTCTCCCTCACCCTACTACTCTCCTCACCCTCTCCCTCTCAACCACCACCTCTTTCTCTGCCTCTAACTCCTCCTCTCCCCTCTTCCTCTTGGCTTGCACTGATGTCTCCCCCTTTTGGGTGCATTGGTTGGGTTTGACTATCAGCAAGCGCCTTAGTAATGGCAACCTCCACCATGGGTTGGATATATGTGGGAAGCCTCTCATCAATGGTTTGAATGACTATATCTTTAGTATGGGTGTGATGAGAGGCAGGGATTTCCGGAGGATAGCATCCAACTGCTCAGGGGGGTCCTGACCCTGAGAGCTAGTGCTAGAAGAAGGGGCTGGTGGCCGAGTTTGTGGGAGTGGCTCAGTGTTTGTGAGACCTTCGGGTGAAGGTGCCATCTGTGGGGTTATGGTGGCAGATGGACTTCTATCTTGAGTCATCTGAGCAAGCAGCTCTTTGAGTCTGCTTATCTCATCCTCTAAGATAGTGTTGTGAGCTACAACATCGAAGAAGAAGCTCAGGTCATCATCAGTATGAACTGAATCACCTGACCTCCTGACAATGTCAGGATGTACATGCTCTGAGTGGCTCAGGAATAGCATGTGCCCCTTGTTCATGGTACTGGGGACTTCCAGCCTCCGGATTGGATCCATCATCGGCAGTTGCTTCTGGTGAGGTCTTATTGATGTTACCAGCTTCACCCTGCTCAGATGTTGATGCAGAGGAAGTGGCAGCCTTACCAGATTGTCCTATCTCCCTAGCCACACTGGGAGATTGGACTTGTGATTCTCTGTGCTGTGGGCTCCCACCGGCACCTGTATCCACCCCCTTTTCGGTTGGAGTCTCCCCAGTTGTAATGGGTTTCTGGGGAGAGGGTGGAGTGCTCAGATGGGTCAGCACTTTGGCTATTGCCAATGTAGGGCTTTGTGGGGCGGTCTCATCAGTAGATGGGCTCGAAGCAATGTGCACAGGGGGAGGACTGTGCTTTTCAATGGCAGTCCTCTCAAGTGAAATAGACCCCAGAAGTGTGGCTGCCCCAGAAGTGGTTGCATCAGGCTCCTGTTGAGAGGAAGCCTGTGCGGTTGTGGTGGGTGGAGTCGTGGTAGCTGCTGGGAGAATCGAACCAGCAGCCATATCCTGTATTTGTGTTGCAGGGGCATCCTTAGGGGACTCATCTTCCTGAGTAGCCTTTTTGGGCTTCTTTTTGGCTTTTGGTTTGGTGGGGACTTTGGATTTGGAGGTGGAGGCTGTGGGTTCCTGCTGCGTGGGTTTTCGCAGCCGGCCAGCCTGTTATAGGGATTGGTCAGAGTTGTGCCTGGAGTATACCTCGGCTAGAACAGCCATGGCAGGGACCCCAGTGCCAACAAGTCCCTCAGCCTGAAGCTGGTTCTCTATTATGGCCATAATGAACCGAGGATACAAGATCCATCGGTTAGAAACTGGTTTTGTGGCCATATCCTTGATTTCCAAAAATATAATATCAGTTAAGTTTAAAGGTTGTTTTTCAAGGATAGAGAACAATACCTGTTGCCACCTTGTTGACATCTGGTCCCATGAAGAGGTTTTGGGAGCCAGACACACATTCACCATATGAAAATGAGGCGTTGGGGATCAGGAAAGTGTTTCTTCAACAAGGTTGTGGCGGAGAGGTCACCCTGGTAGTCGTTGGATGTGAAGGATAGGTCCAGGGCACCTTTGGGGTAGGAGGTTGGGTAGGTGGCATCCTCCAGCTTTAGGGTTTGGCGCAGGGTAGCTGGAGTGATAACCACGGGGTGGTTGTTAACGGAGGACCAGAGAGAGACCTCGCCATCCTGCTCTCCGGTTTGGACGGCGATGTTCGTCCAAAACTCCGTCAGGGAGTCGGTGTAGATGGTAGGGTTCAAAAGGAATGCCGTTTGGTAAGGTGAGTCGTGCATCAGATCGACGGCATGGTGAAATTTTGGCCATAAAGGCGATTTGGTGAGATGAGCGACACAGTTGTGTCGAGGTTTCAGTTGCATGGTCGCCATTAATGGTGTATGGGAAGTTCAGGGGTTTTGAAAGGTTAGGTCAAGTGAGGAGTAAATGCTCTGAACGTTGGGTATTTATAGGGTAGGGCAAAGGCTGAAAGAAAACTACTGAAGGTTTTGGTGTTAGTTATCAGTTGTTGTAACGACTGATGACGTGGTCTTAACCTTCAGTGGTTGTAACATCTGAGGACTTGGTGTTAGTCTTCAGTAGTTAAAACTACTGAAACCTTGGTTTTGTCCTTCAGATGTTGTAGACGGCTGAAGAGTTATTGTCAGTCTTCAGTAGTTATGAACTACTGAAGACCTAATATTCTTCTTCAGACGTTGTAACAACTGAAGACTTGGTGTTAGCCGTCAGAAGTTGTGAACTACTGATATCAGTAGTTATGAACTACTGAAGACATGGTATTGCTTCAGTTGTTGTAAACAACTGAGGACTTGGTGTCAGCCATCAGTAGTTGTGAAACTACTGAAGACATGGTTTTGTCCTTCAGTTGTTTGGGTATGAAACAGCAGCTGTTGGCATCAGGTGATGAGAAATTACTCATCAGCTGTTTCCGTCAAATCAGTTGTTTCATGCTAGCCTCTACACTTACTCATCAGCTCTTTGGCTGACGTTCAGATGTTTCATTGACCCTTCAGCTCTTGTGAATATTTATGCCTTCAGCTCTTGTGATCAGATGTTCACAAATGCTGATGATATACTCTTGAGAGCTGGTGAACAAATTTTGTCTTCAGTACTTGTGTAGATTACACATCAGTACTTGTGAGCAAAATTTGTTCTTCAGTACTTATTTATTTGAAAATCATACATCAGTAGTTGTAATCCACCTCACTACATCAGTTGTTTTCAATAAATAATGTACAGCAGTACTTTGAGTCAATTTAGTTTTCAGTAATTGTGAAAGAGCTGAAGACTAAATTACTCATCAGTACTTGTATTTGACCTAATTCTCATTGGTAGTTGTGAATTGAGAGCATCAGCATTGGTCAAATTATTCTAGCTGCATTATACCTAGCCTTAGTACCAAGTTTTGGAATGTGGCACTATCTAAAGGCTTGGTAAAAATATCTGCAAGCTCATCAGCACTAGGAACAAACTTAGGATCAATCAGACCTTTTTCATAGCAATCCCTGATAAAATGATGTCTGATCTCAATATGTTTGGTCCTAGAGTGCTGGACTGGATTTTTGACAATACAAAGAGCTGAAGCACTATCCATTAGTAATGGAGTCTTTGTCTCAGTAATGCCATAATCCAGAAGTTGATTCTGAAGCCAGAGTATCTGAGAGGTACAACTTGCATCAACAATGTACTCAGCTTCAGCAGTGAATGTAGCAATTGATGTTTGTTTCTTACTCTGCCAAGAAACTAAACAATTGCCTAGGAATTGGCAACCACCAGAAGTGGATTTTCTGGTGACTTTGCATCCTGCATAGTCACTATCAGAGAAAGCAACTAATTTGCAAGAATGCCCAGTTGAATACCAAAGACCTAGTGATTGGGTACCTTGCAGATATCTAAAGATCCTTGTGACTGCAATCAAATGGGATTCTTTAGTTGCAGCCTGAAATCTAGCACAAGCACATGTTGCAAACATGATGTCTGGTCTAGAAGCTGTAAGGTACATCAAGGACCCAATCATACATCTGTAAAGGGTTTCATCAACCGCTTTACCTTTCTGATCTACATCTAGTTGTGTGATGCTGCTCATGGGAGTAGAACAGGGCTTACAGGTTTGTAAATCAAACTTATTCAACAACTCTTTTGAATATTTGGACTGATGGATAAAGATTCCATCATCCTGTTGTTTGATTTGCAAACCTAGAAAGAACTGTAATTCTCCCATAGCACTCATTTCAAACCTTAGCTTCATGAGCTTTGTAAATTCATCACACAACTTTGGATCATAGGATGCAAAGATGATGTCATCTACATAAATCTGAACAAGGAGTTTATATTGTCCCACAGTCCTGATGAATAAGGTTTTATCAATGGTGCCTCTAGTGAACTTATTTTCTAAAAGAAAAGTTGATAGTGTCTCATACCAAGCTCTAGGAGCTTGCTTCAGCCCATAAAGAGCCTTATCAAGCTTGTACACCCAATCAGGATGTTTATTGTCCTCAAAGCCTGGTGGTTGACACACATAAACTTCTTCTTTTATTTTTCCATATAAGAAGGCACTTTTGACATCCATTTGATAAACCTTAAGACTGTGAAAGGCAGCATAAGCTAAGAATAGTCTGATTGCTTCCAGTCTGGCCACAGGAGCAAAGGTCTCATCATAATCGATGCCTTCCTCCTGTGCAAACCCTTGAACAACCAGTCTAGCCTTGTTCTTGACAATTTGGCCCTTCTCATCTGTTTTGTTTCTAAATACCCACTTGGTGCCTATAGCACACTTATCTTTGGGTAATGGAACAAGCTCCCACACTTGCTGTTTCTTAAACTCAAGAAGCTCAAGCTGCATAGCTTCCACCCATCCATTGTCTCTTAAAGCAATATGATAGTTCTTTGGCTCTTGCTGACTGATGAAGAGAGCATAGAAGCAGAAGTTGGACAATTGATTCCTGGTTGAAACTCCAGCATGAATATCACCAATGATTTGAGATGTGGGGTGATTCTTGAGCTCTTGATAGACTATGATGTCTGTGCAAGTGTTTGTAGACCCATCAGCAACAACAGATGGTGATGTAGATTCCTGAAACCATGTAGAGGATGGCAGCTCAAACGAAGTAGAGCAAGCAGAAATCTCATCAGCATTTGTAGTGGATGGAGCTACTGAGGCTACAGGAGCATCAGGTTCAGTGGACTCAGGCAGGTTGTCACTAAACCTGAAGAGGTGAGTACTGACTACATCATCATCAGTACCACCAGGTGGAGATCTGTTGACAGGCTCAACAGCTGGAGGTTGATAAGGAACATATTGCAGTATGTCCATATCAAACAACTCCACAGGGTTTTGTGGAATCTTGTCCTTTGGAGATTCATTGAACTTCACATGCAGAGTTTCTTCAACCCCTTTGTTCTACAGTTGAAGACTCTGTATGCCTTGCAAGTTGATGAATAACCAACAAAATACCCTGCATCCACCTTACTAGCAAACTTCTGGAGTGGGTTGCTAGTGTTGAGAATGAAACATGGACACCCAAATGCTCTAAAGAATGAAATCAGAGGGGCCAAATGATGAAGAGCTTCATAAGGAGTTTTCATCAACCTCTTATTCACTAAAGCTCTATTCTGTACATAGCAAGCTGTGTTGACAGCTTCAGCCCAAAAGGTCAGTGGCAGCCCTGAGTCAGCCAACATGGACCTTGCTGCTTCAATGAGAGTCCTGTTCTTTCTCTCCACCACTCCATTCTGCTCAGGAGTTCTAGGAATACTAAACTGCCTTCGAATTCCCTTGGACAGGTAGAAGTCATCAAGGGTGTGGTTTCTAAACTCTGTTCCATTGTCACTTCTCACACACTTGACCTGTAGGGAATACTGCTTTTCTACAAGTAACACAAAGTTCATTATAGTCTTGGCTGCTTCATCCTTGGAGTGCAAGAAGAAAGTCCATACAAACCTGGAGTAATCATCCACAATTACCAGGCAGTATTTCTTCTTTGCCATGCTCATCACTCTGACAGGACCAAAGAGATCCATGTGCAGGAGCTGCAAGCAGGCAGTGGACTTTGGTTCTTCTATTGAAGGGAATGAAACTTTGTGTTGTTTTCCTTTCAAGCAAGCAGTGCAGTCATCTTCACACTTGAACTCCTTCTGAGGCAATCCTCTTACTAAACCATGGCTTATAAGCTGATTCATGTTCTTGAAATTAACATGACCCAGCCTTCTATGCCATAGTGTAGACTCTTGAGGAAATGCCTTGGAGAATAGGCAAGGATGTCCTTTTAGATCCATCTTTTTGGAAAGATCTAAGGCATACACTCTTCCTGTCCTGTTGGCCTTCAGGAGAGTGTGTTTGTTTCTGAAGAGGTAAAACGTCTGCAGTCTGCAGACCACTTCTGCAGACATCTGCAGCAGAAGAGGTGGACCAAATGTCTGCAGTCTGCAAGAAAAAGACTATTTGTTTTGTTTAACATCTGCAGAATGCTAAAATATTCTGTAATTAAACTAAATTTATTTTTTAAAACTTTAAAAACAACTAATACATTAATATATAAATAAAAGTCATAGAAATATATTAAAATATAAATAAAAGTCGTACAAAACTACAATAATATTCATAAAATCATACGATTACATTTATAAATCGTTTATTCGACATTCTGCATTAACTGCTCAGCAATTTCATCTCTTAAAAGTCATACAACACTACAATAGTATTGGTTCCAAATGCTAGTCTTTCTTAGGCTCAAAGGATGCTCTCCATGAGGTATTTTAGACCTTGCGAGTAGACCTTTGCCTACGATTCTCTGATCACCATTTTTACGAGATGCAGACTCTTCTAACTTCCTTGTGATTTCCGACTGACTAGCCACAAAAACATTTAGGAATCGGTGTAAATGCATGCAAATTTCTATACATATAGAATATTTATAAGTCGTCCATTCTTTGACAAGTTAAAAAGTTCATTAATCAGTCAAATCATAAGATCATGTAACTGCAAACATTATAATATATGCAATTATTTAATAAAGATCATGGATTCACCACACAAAGGCATATAACAATCACTACACAGTACAAATGAACTAAAACTTACTGGGTTCATCAAAAGATCATCTTTGAAATGCTTGTACTGAGACCTCTTCTTAGACAATTCTGATGACCAAAGCCGTTTATCAGTCGGAAGATATCCCAACAATAACTGGAAGTAAGAAAGAACATCAAATCAATCATCCCATTTCACACTTAGCAACAATAAGCATAAAGAAAATGATGATATGATTTCAATTTTCAACACACAGAGCATGATGCAGGCAGTATGTTATTACACACCTTCCATGTAGTTGATCGGATTCCAGCAGCATCCGGAATACCCAATGAAGCAAGTTGACGCAATTCCCCCAAATTTAAACACATTAATCGTTCATATTCATGAAATCAGAAGCACGAACTCTTAAAATTACGTAAACACGCAAACCCTAACCTCTTGTAACAATTGCGCCTGTCGTGAAACATCTTCAACAGAAACAACACTATCATCATCACCACGGGTCGACGAATCCCTAACCTCCGTTCTCACCGTCGGCTCCGGTTCAACCAAATCAGACGCCGGCAACAGGAACCGCTGTTCGTTCACAGAACCATCGGAGGAAGTAACGGATGACGCTTTCGACGGCAAACCACCGGCGCGATCGTCGTTCAACGGCGGCGACAGAGATCGCGATTTCCGCGGCGGAGATGTGGTGGGTGTGGGAGAAGACCACATAGGGCTGTTGAGCCAATCGGGAACTCGCTTCTTCTTCACCATGATTCTGCAGATTGTGGTTCACTGGATCAGGGGTGTGGGTGTGGCGATGTGAAGTATGAAACGAGTTGGGGGTTTAGGGTGATATGTGAAGAAGAGGTGAGAAGACCTCTGAAGACTTTAGTCCACCACTTCTTGGAGAAGAGGTCACGCAGACCTTTTCTAATGAAACATCTTCAGAAAAACAAACAGTCTGCAGACCAGAAACATCTGCCCGCCTTTTTTTGGCGCAGACAAAAGAGCTTCAGAAGCTCTTTTCAAGAAAAACAAACACCACCTAAAGCTCTATTCTGTACATAGCAAGCTGTGTTGACAGCTTCAGCCCAAAAGGTCAGTGGCAGCCCTGAGTCAGCCAACATGGACCTTGCTGCTTCAATGAGAGTCCTGTTCTTTCTCTCCACCACTCCATTCTGCTCAGGAGTTCTAGGAATACTAAACTGCCTTCGAATTCCCTTGGACAGGTAGAAGTCATCAAGGGTGTGGTTTATAAACTCTGTTCCATTGTCACTTCTCACACACTTGACCTGTAGGGAATACTGCTTTTCTACAAGTAACACAAAGTTCAATATAGTCTTGGCTGCTTCATCCTTGGAGTGCAAGAAGAAAGTCCATACAAACCTGGAGTAATCATCCACAATTACCAGGCAGTATTTCTTCTTTGCCATGCTCATCACTCTGACAGGACCAAAGAGATCCATGTGCAGGAGCTGCAAGCAGGCAGTGGACTTTGGTTCTTCTATTGAAGGGAATGAAACTTTGTGTTGTTTTCCTTTCAAGCAAGCAGTGCAGTCATCTTCACACTTGAACTCCTTCTGAGGCAATCCTCTTACTAAACCATGGCTTATAAGCTGATTCATGTTCTTGAAATTAACATGACCCAGCCTTCTATGCCATAGTGTAGACTCTTGAGGAAATGCCTTGGAGAATAGGCAAGGATGTCCTTTTAGATCCATCTTTTTGGAAAGATCTAAGGCATACACTCTTCCTGTCCTGTTGGCCTTCAGGAGAGTGTGTTTGTTTCTGAAGAGGTAAAACGTCTGCAGTCTGCAAACCACATCTGCAGACATCTGCAGCAGAAGAGGTGGACCAAATGTCTGCAGTCTGCAAGAAAAAGACTATTTGTTTTGTTTAACATCTGTAGAATGCTGAAATATTCTGTAATTAAACTAAATTTATTTTTTAAAACTTTAAAAACAACTAATACATTAATATATAAATAAAAGTCATAGAAATATATTAAAATATAAATAAAAGTCATACAAAACTACAATAATATTCATAAAATCATACGATTACATTTATAAATCGTTTATTCGACATTCTGCATTAACTGCTCAGCAATTTCATCTCTTAAAAGTAATACAACACTACAATAGTATTGTTTCCAAATGCTAGTCTTTCCTAGGCTCAAAGGATGCTCTCCATGAGGTATTTTAGACCTTGCGAGTAGACCTTTGCCTAGGATTCTCTGATCACCATTTTTAGGAGATGCAGACTCTTCTAACTTCCTTGTGATTTCCGACTGACTAGCCACAAAAACATTTAGGAATCGGTGTAAATGCATGCAAATTTCTATACATATAGAATATTTATAAGTCGTCCATTCTTTGACAAGTTAAAAAGTTCATTAATCAGTCAAATCATAAGATTATGTAACTGCAAACATTATAATATATGCAATTATTTAATAAAGATCATGGATTCACCACACAAAGGCATATAACAATCACTACACAGTACAAATGAACTAAAACTTACTGGGTTCATCAAAAGATCATCTTTGAAATGCTTGTACTGAGACCTCTTCTTAGACAATTCTGATGACCAAAGCCGTTTATCAGTCGGAAGATATCCCAACAATAACTGGAAGTAAGAAAGAACATCAAATCAATCATCCCATTTCACACTTAGCAACAATAAGCATAAAGAAAATGATGATATGATTTCAATTTTCAACACACAGAGCATGATGCAGGCAGTATGTTATTACACACCTTCCATGTAGTTGATCGGATTCCAGCAGCATCCGGAATACTCAATGAAGCAAGTTGACGCAATTCCCCCAAATTTAAACACATTAATCGTTCATATTCATGAAATCAGAAGCACGAACTCTTAAAATTACGTAAACACGCAAACCCTAACCTCTTGTAACAATTGCGCCTGTCGTGAAACATCTTCAACAGAAACAACACTATCATCATCACCACGGGTCGACGAATCCCTAACCTCCGTTCTCACCGTCAGCTTCGGTTCAACCAAATCAGACGCCGGCAACAGGAACCGCTGTTCGTTCACAGAACCATCGGAGGAAGTAACGGATGACGCTTTCGACGGCAAACCACGGCGCGATCGTCGTTCAACGGCGGCGACAGAGATCGCGATTTCTGCGGCGGAGATGTGGTGGGTGTGGGAGAAGACCACATAGGGCTGTTGAGCCAATCGGGAACTCGCTTCTTCTTCACCATGATTCTGCAGATTGTGGTTCACTGGATCAGGGGTGTGGGTGTGGCGATGTGAAGTATGAAACGAGTTGGGGGTTTAGGGTGATATGTGAAGAAGAGGTGAGAAGACCTCTAAAGACTTTAGTCCACCTCTTCTTGGAGAAGAGGTCACGCAGACCTTTTCTAATGAAACATCTTCAGAAAAACAAACAGTCTGCAGACCAGAAACATCTGCCCACCTCTTTTTGGCGCAGACAAAAGAGCTTCAGAAGCTCTTTTCAAGAAAAACAAACACCACCTAAAGCTCTATTCTGTACATAGCAAGCTGTGTTGACAGCTTCACCCCAAAAGGTCAGTGGCAGCCCTGAGTCAGCCAACATGGACCTTGCTGCTTCAATGAGAGTCCAGTTCTTTCTCTCCACCACTCCATTCTGCTCAGGAGTTCTAGGAATACTAAACTGCCTTCGAATTCCCTTGGACAGGTAGAAGTCATCAAGGGTGTGGTTTCTAAACTCTGTTCCATTGTCACTTCTCACACACTTGACCTGTAGGGAATACTGCTTTTCTACAAGTAACACAAAGTTCATTATAGTCTTGGCTGCTTCATCATTGGAGTGCAAGAAGAAAGTCCATACAAACCTGGAGTAATCATCCACAATTACCAGGCAGTATTTCTTCTTTGCCATGCTCATCACTCTGATAGGACCAAAGAGATCCATGTGCAGGAGCTGCAAGCAGGCAGTGGACTTTGGTTCTTCTATTGAAGGGAATGAAACTTTGTGTTGTTTTCCTTTCAAGCAAGCAGTGCAGTCATCTTCACACTTGAACTCCTTCTGAGGCAATCCTCTTACTAAACCATGGCTTATAAGCTGATTCATGTTCTTGAAATTAACATGACCCAGCCTTCTATGCCATAGTGTAGACTCTTGAGGAAATGCCTTGGAGAATAGGCAAGGATGTCCTTTTAGATCCATCTTTTTGGAAAGATCTAAGGCATACACTCTTCCTGTCCTGTTGGCCTTCAGGAGAGTGTGTTCATCCAATGCCTTGTCAATTAAACTCAGAACTTTGGATGACAGAATCCGACAGTTCTGGCTTGTGAAAAGGGCAACATGGCCTTTGTCATACATTTGACTGACACTCAAGAGGTTGTACTTGAGATTCTCCACATGGTTAACATCATCAAACCTTATTTCCCCATTGGAAACAAAGCCTTTTCCGATGATGTAACCCTTTGCATCATTGCCAAAGGAAACAAATCCCTTCTTTCCTTGAGAGTAGTCATTAAGAAGGGAGCTGCTTCCTGTCATGTGCATGGATCCTCCACTGTCTACATACCAGATGCTTCTATGGCATGTTGAAGAACCCTTCAAACACAACCATGTGTTAGTTGGTCTTGGAGACCCAAACCTGCTTGGTTTTGGGTCTGTTCTCAGCTACAGGTGCAGCACTAACAGTTGTGTTAAGTGTGACAGCCTGAGGTGAAGAAGATGGTGCAGAAGAGGAACCCTTTGGCTTGGGCTTCCTTTTCTGTGGTTTCAACACAGGAGAATCTAAGTGGTTGACTTTTCCCACTAGTTGCTGAACCATCATCACCAGCTGTGTCTGATTTTGTGATAAAGCCTTCAGCTCTTCAGACACACTGGAGTTTGCTGATGATGGATTCCTATGTTGTACCATCTTTTTCTGAGCAACCTCAGCTGTTGCCTGAGTAACCCCTACTTTCTTTTTGGATTTAGCTTTGGGCTTAGGGATTTCAGGCTTGGATGTTGCTAGTACAAACTTGGTTTCAAACTCATTCTTCATTTTATTAATGTCCTCATTGATTTTCTCCTTCTGTTTGAGTTTGGAACCCCTTTTGTACCAGCAATCATCAGTAAGATGATTGAACAAGCCACATATCTCACATGGCTTCTTCATCATCTTATGCTGATCATCAGCTGAAGAGGATTTAACTGCTGAAGACTTGTTCTTCAGCTATTTGCCATCAGTACCAGCAGTTTTCTTCCTAGTGCCTGCTTTCCTGGTATCCTCTTTAGCTGTCTTCAAACCTTTCCTACTGTTAGTTTTCTTCTCTTTAGTGCTAACAGTATTTGAGGTTTGAACTTCAGATGTTGTCACTTGCTCTCCAGTACCTTCAGTACTTCTAGTGACAACACCTGAGTTGATCAGCCTTTTGCTCATATGACAGTCAGCATTTGAACCATCAGCTGTTGTAGCATCAGCTGATTGGTTTTGGCAGGAGTTAATGCTGACTTCTATCTCTGATGATGCTGATTCAGAAGATAGTAGGTCACATGATGAGAAGGATTGGTTATTGCTCTCCTCATCAGATTCAACTTCTGCTCTTGAAGTGAAATCTGTAGAAGGAGCAGTGTGATTGTAACCAATGCCAAACTTCACATTGGAAGCTGATTGCTTGCTAAGAAGCATTTCAAAACCCTTGCATGATTGCACCCATCGATCACACTCAACTTGGGTGATTGCAAGAGTTTCCTTGAGGTCTCTGTACTTCTCTAGAAGTACATCTTCCCTAGCTTTATCATCTTTGATTTGGCATTTAAGCTTGTAAATCTCATCATTTTTATCTTTGAGTACAGCCTCAAAATCAGCTTTTCTTTTGGAAATAGTGTGCTCAAGCTCAAGATTTTTATCTATTAAAGCTACATTTGCTTCTCTAATAGAAGCAAATGCTGCTATGCATGATTCTGAACAAAGGTTGGCTTTTGCCTCAGTGGATACCTGAGATGAGGCATTCGATGATGACCCCTCAGCAGAATCAAGGGCCATCAGAGCAAGATTTCCAAAAGGTTGGTCACCACCATGTTGACCAGCACCTTGGAGTAGTTGTTCCTGACCAGATAGCTCTTCTGGTAGACTACTCCAGTCAACAACACTTGGGGTGAAAAAGCTATGTTGTTGAGGTTGTGTGTGATGATGAGATTGGGAAGGTTGAGGCTCAGGAAGAGCATGAGGTGGTTGAGCCGAGGGTGCTTGAGCTTGACTAGGCTGAGGCATGTAGTAACAGGGGTAAGGATATGGCATATGACCTTGTGGCACAAAATAAGCAGGTGGTGCCTGTGCTTGTGATGGATGGCCAGAACTGGAGGAAGGTTGCCCTCTGTGCTGTGAGCTATTGCTGGGAAAAGTCACAAAGGGTGCAGAGGAGTTAGATCCAGACGATCTACACTCTCTTGCAAAGTGTCCAAGCCTTTGGCACTTGTGACACCTCAACTTGCTCTTGTCAAAACCAACTTTGGTTTTGCCAGAGAGTCCAGGGAATTTCCTACCAGTTCTCTTGTAGAACTTTTGAGAGCGGATATTTATCATTGCCATTTGGTTCAAAATAGCCATCTCTTCCAGATCATCATCTGGAATGCCCTTCAAGTACTCCATCAGAAAACACAAGTTGTCACCACCACCTCCTGAACTACTAACACCAACAAAAGCTTGTTCTGAGTTGGTAGAGAAATCAATATGCTCATCATAAGAACTTTCTGATGAAGCATATTCTGACTCCTGACTTATCAAGGCAGCATTACCTTGGATAAAGTCATCAGCGAGCTTACCAGAAGTGGACAACTTCCTCTTTTGCTCTATCTCTCTCTCAAAAGTGAGCAGCTTCCCATGAAGTTGGGTGAGAGATAGAGTTTCCAGGTCTGCACTGGAGCGTAGGACAATGGTATAAGTGTCCCATCTCTCAGGCAGTGACCTGAGGAACCTGTTGTTCATCTGGCTGTTGGAGTACTCCTGTTTGACCATCTTCAGCTCAGAGATCAAACAAGAGAACTGCTCAAACTGCTGGGTCAGAGTCTCACCCTTTCTATATGAGAATGTCTCATATTGTTGGGCGAGGATTTCCCTATTGTTTGCTAAGACCAAATCAGTTCCTCCAAATTGTTCCTTTAGAGCAACCCATAGGTCATGAGCAGACTCATGATGCAAGAGCCCTGAATAAATCTCATTAGGAATAGCCATGGCTAAAATTCCATGGGCTCTAGCATCAACTTCGAACAGCTTTAGATCTTCGTCAGAATATTGTTTAGGTTTCTTCGCAACCTGTTCATTAGATTCAGGGACGCTCACCATAGGCTTGTATGGTCCATGCACCACTGACTTCCAACAACCAGCACTGTTGACAGCCAAGTGGTGAAGCATACGTCTTTGCCATATGTTATACTCGTTCCTAACAAGCATCAGAGGCTTAGTTGAGGAACCAGTATTGTGAGGATCATTAGTTGGTGTCGTCATTTCAGGTTTTAGTCAAAAACAAGTTTAAACAAGACAAACGTAACTCAAGACCACCAGAGGACCTCAAGATTTTGGCCAGAAACAGCAGAAACTCACTCTCTATGGCTAGTTCTTGCAAATTGCTAATTCGATCAAACAGAGAGATCAAAAGAGCAGTTTCAAATGATCAATAGTGAAATCGATCAATGATTAACCCGCTCTGATACCATTTGACAGGATCTCAGCATCTCGTTTGATCAATCAGATTGGTTTGCAGCGGATTTAGCACGTTAATTAGCAATTATAGTAAGAACATAAAAGATATTGCAATTAAAAGCACAAACATAGAGAGAGAAAAGAGTTCTGTGAAAAATTAATTGTTCTATTGCTCAACACGTTTCGGCAATTAAAACAGCATGGTTCATCATCCTTTTATAGGAGGCAAAAGGATGGTGGTGATGTCCTTTCTCTGACATCAACCGATTATTAAAATTACAACTGACGGAACATAAAACTACTGAAGATGTCAACAGCTGACATCTTCTTACAAAAGTGTTCCTATCTTTTACAAGTACTGACAAAAGTAAACTACTGAAAGCCTACAACGACTGAAGAACAAACTCTTCAGTCGTTTATAACTACTGATACTATAACAGCTGAGGAACAAGCTCTTCAGCTGTTGTACAACTACTGAAACAAAATAAACTATTGAAAAAGAAAAAACCATCACAACAACTAAAAAATTAATTGTTCTATTGCTCAACACGTTTCGGCAATTAAAACAGCATGGTTCACCATCCTTTTATAGGCGGCAAAAGGATGGTGGTGATGTCCTTTCTCTGACATCAACCGATTATTAAAATTACAACTGACGGAACATAAAACTACTGAAGATGTCAACAGCTGACATCTTCTTACAAAAGTGTTCCTATCTTTTACAAGTACTGACAAAAGTAAACTACTAAAAGCCTACAACGACTGAAGAACAAACTCTTTAGTCATTTATAACTACTGATACTATAACAGCTGAAGAACAAGCTCTTCAGCTGTTGTACAACTACTGAAACAAAATAAACTACTGAAAAAGAAAAAACCATCACAACAGCTGAAGAAGACTTCTTCAGCTGTTGTGACAAACTCTGAGTCTTCAGCACTTGTTCTTCAGACTTGGCTTCAGATGATGTAACAGCTGATGACTTCAGTAGATGTCATCAGCTGTTGTCTTCAGTCTTTGTCTTCAGACTTTGTGCTTCAGTAGAAGGTCTTCAGTTCTTCAGTTCTTCAGCTTTTGATTCTTCAGTACTTATCTTCAGTACTTGAAGTCTTCAGTACTTGTATGATCAGTACTTCAGACTTCAGTACTTGTCTTCAGTACTTTAGAGTCTTCAGCTGTTGTTCTTCAGTTCTTTGATCTTCATACTTTGATCTTCAGACTTTGTCAGAACAGCTGATGGGAGTCTTCAGCAGTTGTTGCTGTGGCATGTGAGACTTAGAGGTTTTCCTGATCTTGGCTCATTGGTTCTTTTGGTCCAACAAATGGCATTGTGAAATTTTGACCAGAAGGGCGATTTAGTAAGGTATGGCGACACAGTTGTGTCAAGGTTTGAGTTGCATGGTCGCCATTAATGGTGTATGGGAAGGTTCAGAGGTTTTTGAAAGTTAGGTCAAGTGAGAATGAAAAACTCTGAAGGTTGGGTTGGTATTTATAGGCTAAAAGAAAACGACTGAAGGTTGTGGTGTTAGTCATCAGTTGTTAAAACTACTGATGATGTGGTTTTAACCTTCAGTAGTTGTAACATCTGAGGACTTGGTGTTAGTCTTCAGTAGTTGAAACTACTGAGACCTTGGTTTTGTCCTTCAGATGTTTCAAACAGCTGAAGACTTGTTGTTAGGCTTCAGTAGTTATAAGCTACTGAAGACATGGTTTTCATCTTCAGACGTTGTAACAACTGAAGACTTGGTGTTAGTCTTCAGTAGTTGGAAACTACTGACATCAGTAGTGGTGAACTACTGAAGACATGGTTTTGCTTCAGTTGTTGTAAACAACTGAGGACTTGGTGTTAGTCATCAGTAGTTGTGAAACTACTGAAGACATGGTTTTGTCCTTCAGTTGTTAGGATATGAAACAACAGATCAGCTGAAGAGTAAAATTACTCATTAGTTATTGCCGTCAATTCAGTTGTTTCATGCTGACCTCCACATTTACTCATCAGCTCTTTGGCTGACTTTCAGATGTTTCATTGGCCTTCATCTCTTGTGAATATTTATTCCTTAGCTCTTGTGAACAGATGTTCAGGACTTGAAATAAAATATTCTTCAGAGCTTGTGAATAAATTTTGTCTTCAGTACTTATGTGTAAGATTACACATCAGTACTTGTGAACAAAATTTGTTCATCAGTACTTATTTGTTTGAAAATTATACATCAGTTGTTGTAACTACATCAGTTGTTTTCATCAAATAATGTACTTCAGTACTTTGAAGCATTTTAGTCTTCAGTAGTTATGAAATCTGCTGAAGACTAACTTACTCATCAGTACTTATTTTTGACTTTTGCATACTAATGCTCATCAGTACTTGTGAGCTGAGAGCATCAGTATTAGTCAAATTATTCTAGCTACAGCATACCAAGCCTTAGTACCAGATTTTGAAATGTGGCACTATCTAAAGGCTTAGTAAATATGTCTGCAAGCTCATCAGCACTAGGCACAAACTTAGGATCAATCAGACCTTTCTCATAGCAATCCCTAATAAAATGATGTCTGATTTCTATATGTTTGGTCCTAGAGTGCTGGACTGGATTTTTAACAATACAAAGAGCTGAAGCACTATCCATTAATAATAGAGTCTTAGTCTCTGTAATGCCATAATACAAAAGTTGGTTCTGAAGCCAAAGTACCTGAGATGTACAACTTGCAGCAGCAATGTACTCAGCTTCAACAGTGGATGTAGCAATTGATGTTTGTTTCTTACTCTGCCAAGAAACTAAACAATTGCCTAGGAATTGGCAACCACCAGAAGTGGATTTTCTGGTGACTTTGCATCCTGCATAGTCACTATCAGAGAAAGAAACTAATTTGCAAGAGTGCCCAGTTGAATACCAAAGACCTAGTGATTGGGTACCTTGCAGATATCTAAAGATCCTTTTGACTGCAATCAAATGGGATTCTTTAGGTACAGCCTGAAATCTAGCACAGGCACATGTTGCAAACATGATGTCTGGTCTAGATGCTGTAAGGTACATCAAGGACCCAATCATACATCTGTAAAGGGTTTCATCAACCGCTTTACCTTTTTGATCCACATCCAGTTGTGTGGTGCTGCTCATGGGAGTAGAACAGGGCTTACAGTTTTGTAAATCAAACTTTTTCAACAAATCCTTTGTATACTTGGACTGATGAATAAAGGTTCCATCAGCCTTTTGTTTGATTTGCAACCCTAGAAAGAACTGTAATTCTCCCATAGCACTCATTTCAAACTTTTGCTTCATGAGCTTAGTGAATTCATCACACAGCTGGGGATCAGAGGATGCAAAAATTATATCATCTACATAAATTTGAATAAGGAGCTTATGCTTTCCCACATTCTTAATAAATAAAGTTTTATCAATGGTGCCTCTAGTGAACTTATTTTCTAGAAGAAAAGTTGATAAGGTCTCATACCAGGCTCTAGGAGCTTGTTTCAGCCCATAAAGAGCCTTATCAAGCTTATACACCCAATCAGGATGTTTATTGTCCTCAAAGCCTGGTGGTTGACACACATAAACTTCCTCTTTTATTTTACCATATAGAAATGCACTCTTGACATCCATTTGATAAACTTTAAGACTGTGAAAGGCAACATAAGCTAAGAACAATCTAATTGCCTCCAGTCTGGCTACAGGGGCAAAGGTTTCATCATAATCGATGCCTTCCTCTTGTGCAAACCCCTGCACAACCAGCCTGGCCTTGTTCTTGACAATTTGGCCCCTTTCATCAGTTTTGTTCCTAAACACCCACTTAGTGCCTATTGCACACTTACCTTGGGGTAAAGGAACAAGCTCCCACACTTGCTGTTTTCTGAACTGAAGAAGCTCAAGCTGCATTGCTTCAACCCATCCATTGTCTCTTAAGGCAACATGATAATTGTTTGGCTCTTGCTGACTGATGAAGAGAGCATAGAAGCAGAAGTTGGACAATTGACTCCTGGTTGAAACTCCAGCATTGATATCACCCATGATCTGAGACATTGGGTGATTCTTCAGTTCTTGATAGACTATAAGATCAGTGCAAGTGTTTGTAGGACCTTCAGCAGCAACAGGTGTTGATGTAGACTCTTGAAACCATGTAGGAGATGGCAGATCAAATGAAGTAGAGCATGCAGAAATCTCATCAGCATTTGTTATGGATGGAGCTGTTGAAGCTATAGGAGCATCAGGTTTAGTGGACTCTGGCAGATGGTCACTAAACCTGAAAAGATGAGTACTTGCATCTTCATCATCAGTACCACCAGGTGGAGAACTGTTGACAGGCACAACAGCTGGAGGTTGATAAGGATCATATTGCAGTATGTCCAGATCAAATAACTCCATAGGGTTTTGTGGAATCTTGTCCTTTGGAGATTCATTGAACTTCACATGCAGAGTCTCCTCAACCATCTATGTCCTACAGTTGAAGACTCTGTATGCCTTGCAAGTTGATGAATAACCAGCAAAATACCCTGCATCCACCTTTGATGCAAACTTCTGGAGTGGATCTCTTATGTTGAGAATGAAGCATGGACACCCAAAGGCTCTGAAGAAGGAGATCAAAGGAGCCAAAGGATGAAGTACTTCATAGGGAGTCTTCATCAACCTTTGATTCACTAAGGTTCTATTCTGAACATAGCAAGCTGTGTTGACAGCTTCAGCCCAAAAGGTCAGTGGCAACCCTGAGTCAGCCAGCATTGACCTTGCATCTTCAATGAGAGTCCTGTTCTTTCTCTCAACCACTCCATTCTGTTCAGGAGTTCTTGGAATACTAAACTGCCTTTTAATTCCCTAAGACAGGTAGAAGTCATCAAGTGTGTGGTTTCTAAACTCTATTCCATTGTCAGTCCTCACACACTTGACCTGCATGGAATACTGCTTCTCCACAAATAACACAAAGTTCATAATAGCCTTGGCAGCTTCATCCTTGGAGTACAAGAAGAAGGTCCATACAAACCTGGAGTAATCATCCATAATTACCAGGCAGTATTTCTTCTTTGCCATGCTCATCACTCTGACAGGACCAAAGAGATCCATGTGCAGGAGTTGCAAGCAGGCAATGGACTTTGGTTCTTCTATTGAAGGGAATGAAACTCTGTGTTGTTTTCCCTTTAAGCAGACAGTGCAGTTGTCTTCATACTTGAACTCCTTCAAAGGCAATCCTCTTACTAAACCATGGCTAGTCAGCTGATTCATGTTCTTGAGATTAACATGCCCCAACCTTCTATGCCATAGAGTAGACTCTTGAGGAGAGGCCTTGGAGAATAGGCAAGGATGGCCTTTTAGATCTATTTTCTTGGATAGATCTAAGGCATATACTCTTCCTGTCCTGTTGGCCTTCAGGAGAGTATATTCATCCAGCACCTTGTCAATCAAACTCAGAACTTTGGATGATAGAATCCGACAGTTCTGACTTGTGAAAAGGGCAACATGGCCTTTATCACACATTTGACTGACACTCAAGAGATTGTTCTGACAGTTCTGACTTGTGAAAAGGGCAACAAAGCCTTTGCCGATGATGTAACCTTTTGCATCATTGCCAAAGGAAACAAATCCCTTCTTTCCTTGAGAGTAGTCATTAAGAAGAGAGCTGCTTCCAGTCATGTGCATGGATCCTCTACTGTCTACATACCAGATGCTTCTTTGGCATGTTGAAGAACCCTGTAATCATCATAACATGTTAGTTAGTTTTGGAGACCCAAACCTTTTTGGTTTTGGGTCTGTTCTCATCAACAGATGTAACACTAAATAGTTTGTTATGTGTGACAGTCTGAGGTGAAGGAGATGGTGTAGAAGAGGAACCCTTTGGCTTGGAATTCCTTTCCTGTGGTTTCAACACGGGAGCATCTAATTGGTTGACTCTTCCCATTAGATGTTGAACCATCATCACAAGTTGTGTCTGACTTTGTGATAAAGCTTTCAGCTCTTCAGACATAAAAGTGCTTGCTGGTGATGGATTCCTGTGTTGCACCATCTTCTTTTGAGCAACCTCAGCTGTTGCCTGATTAACCCCACCCTTCTTTTTAGATTTCTTCTTTGACTTTGGGGTTTCAGATTTTGATGTTGCTGGTACAAACTTAGTCTCAAACTCAGTTTTCATTACATTCATTTGCTCTTTAATTTTCTCCTTTTGATTGAGTTTGGAACCCCTTTTGTACCAACAATCATCAGTAAGATGATTGAACAAGCCACATATTTCACATGGCTTCTTCTTCATCTTTGGTTGATCATCTACTAAAGGAGATGAAACTGCTGAAGACTTGTTCTTCAGCTGTTTGCTGTCAGTACTTGCAGTTTTCTTCTTTGCAGTACATGCTTTCCTGACATCCTCTTTAGTAGTCCTCAAACCCTTTCTACTGACAGTTTTCTTCTCTTCAGTACTGACAGTAGTTGAGGTTTGAACTTCAGGTGTTATCACTTGCTCTCCAGTACTTTCAGTACTTTTAGAGACAACACCTGAGTTGATCAACTTTTTGATCATGTGACATTCAGCATTTGAACCATTAGCTATTTTAGCATCAGCTGATTGGTTTTGTGAGGAATGAATGCTGACTTCTACTTCTGATGATGTTGTATCAGATAGTAGGTCACATGATGAGAAGGATTGGTTATTGCTCTCTCCATCAGATTCTACATTTGCTCTGGAAGTATAATCTATTGGAGGAGCAGTGGGATTATAACCAATGCCAAACTTCACATTGGAAGCTGATTGCTTACTCAAAAGCATCTCAAAACCCTTGCAGGATTGTACCCATCGATCATACTCTACCTGGGTTGGTGCAAGAGTTTCCTTGAGGTCTCTATACTTCTCTAGAAGTACCTCTTCCCTAGCCTTATCCTCTTTGATTTGGCATTTAAGCTTATAAATCTCATCATTTTTATCATTAATCACAACCTCAAATTCAGCTATTCTTTTGGAAATGATTTGCTCTAGCTCAAAGTTTTTATCAATTAAAGCCACATTTGCCTCTCTAATAGAAGCAAATGCTGCTATGCATGAATCAGAACAAAGTTTGGCTTTAGCCTCAGAAGATACCTATGATGAAGCATTTGAGGATGACCCATCAGCAGACTCCAGGGCCATAAGAGCAAGGTTCCCAAAAGGTTGATCACCACCATGTTGACCAGCACCAGGAGACAGTTGTTCATGACAAGATAAATCATCTGGTAAACTGCTCCAGTCAACAACTCTTGGGGTGAAGAAGCTGTGTTGTTGAGGTTGGGTTTGATGATGAGATGGAGAAGGTTGAAGCTCAGGGAGTGCATGTGGTTGCTGAGCAGTGGGTGCTTGAACTTGACTTGGCTGAGGCATGTAGTTGCAGGGGTATGGGTATGGCATATGACCCTGAGGCACAAAGTATGTAGGTGATGCCTGAGCTGGTGATGGATGACTAGAACTGGATGTATGTTGCCCTCTGTGCTATGAGCTATTGCTTGGAAAAGTCACAAAGGGTGCAGAGGAGTTAGATCCAGATGATCTACACTCTCTAGCAAAGTGTCCAAGCCTATGGCACTTATGACACCTCAACTTACTCTTGTCAAAACCAACTTTGGTTTTGTAAGAGAGACCAGGAAATTTCCTGCCAGTTCTCTTGTAGAACTTTTGAGATCTGATATTTATCATAGCCATTTGACTCAAAATATCCATCTCTTCCAGATCATCATCTGGAATGCCCTTCAAGTCCTCCATCAGAAAGCACAGGTTATCACTGCTACCTCCTGAACTACCATTAACACCAACAGAAGCATGTTCAGAATTGGTAGAAAAATCTATATGCTCATCATAAGAACCCTCTGATGCAGCATATTCTGACTCTTGACCTATCAGTGCAGCATTGCCTGATACAAAGTCATCAGTGAGCTTGCCAGAGGTGGACAACTTCCTTTTCTACTCTATCTCTCTCTTAAATGTAAGCAGTTTCCCATGAAGTTGGGTGAGAGATAGAGTATACAGATTTGCACTGGGGCGTAGGACAATGGTATAAGTGTCCCATCTCTCAGGCAGGGATCTGAGGAAACGGTTGTTCATCTGACTATTGGAATACTCTTGTTTAACCATTTTTAGCTCAGAAATAAGACAAGAGAATCGCTCAAACTATTGAGTCAGTGTCTCACCCTTCCTATGAGAGAATGTCTCATATTGTTGGGCGAGGATTTCCCTAGTGTTTGCTAAGACCTCATTGGTTCCTCCAAATTGTTCCTTCAGAGCAACCCAGAGATCATGAGCAGTTTCATGATGTAAAAGCCCTGAATAAATTTCATTTGGAATTGCCATAGCTAGAATTCCATGGGCTTTAGCATCAATTTCGAACAGCTTAAGATGTTCGTCCGAATATTGTTCAGGTTTCTTCGGAACCTTCTCATTTGATTCAGGGACGCTCACCATAGGCATGTGTGGTCCATGTACCACTGACTTCCAACAACCAAAACTGTTGACAGACAAGTGATGGAGCATACGACGTTGCCATATGTTATACTCGTTCCTCACAAGCATCGGAGGCTTTGTTGAGGAACCAGTATTGTGAGGATCATTAGTTGGTGTCACCATTTCAGATTTCAAGTAAATTCAAGGTAAACAAAACAAATCTAGCTCAAAAACCACGAGAACCTCAAGTTTAATGGCCAGAAGCAGCAGAAACTCAATCTCTATTACTAATTCTTGCAAATTGCTAATTCGATCAAACGTAGATAGCAACCGAGCAGTTTCAATGATCAATAGTTAAATCGATCAATGATTAACCAGCTCTGATACCATTTGAAAGGATCTCAGCCTCTAGTTTGATCAATTAGGTTGTATTCGCAGCGGATTTAGCACGAGAATTAAACAAATAAGCAAGAACACAAATGATTTTGCATGTAACAGTAAAATTATAGAGAGAGAAAACAATTCTGCGAAAAGGTGTTTTCTATTGAATCACACGCTTCGGCAAGGATTACAATTAGGTCATCTCCTTTTATAGGAGAAATGACGTATGCTGATGTCACTTGATAGTGACATCAAACGGTTATTAACCAACTACTGAAAGAACACTAAACTACTGAAGATGTCAAACAGCTGACATCTTCTTACAAAATGCTAAGTGTTCTAACTTGTTACAAACTATTAAAGAAAAGAAACTACTGAAAGTATTACAACGACTGAAGAACACGCTCTTTAGTCGTTTACAACTACTGAACTATAACAGCTGAAGAACAAGCTCTTCAGCTGTTGTACAAACTACTGAAAAGAGAAAATACAAACTACTGATAAAGAAAAACCATCACAACAACTGAAGACAACTTCTTCAGCTGTTGTGACAAACTCTAAAGCTTCAGCACTTGGTCTTCAGACTTTGATCTTCAGATGTTTCATCAGCTGATGACTTTAGTAGTTGTCATCAGCTGATGTCTTCAGTCTTTGTCTTCAGACTTTGTGCATCAGTTGTTGATCCTCAGTTCTTTAGTTCTTCAGCTTTTGATCTTCAGCACTTGTCTTTAGCACTTGAAGTCTTCAGTACTTGTATTCTTCAGTACTTCAGACTTCAGTACTTGTCTTCAGTACTTTGGATCTTCAGCTGTTGTTCTTCAGATCTTTGATCTTCAGCTGTTGAGTCTTCAGTCTTTGTCAAACTGCTGATGAAGCTTTCAGCAGTTGTTGTGATTTCATGTGGGACTTAGAGGTTTTTCTGATCTGGCTCATTGGTTCTTTTGGTCCAACAGCAAGATTATTATATGATGTGTTGGTAGATTCAACACAATAGATTAGTAGACATCATTGGTGAATCACGTGAATTAAATCATTCAACAGGTTGTGAGTTCCCATCTTATCCCTGGTCTGCACAATCAATAATTTTCCAATAAGGGGTGAAAAGCAAAGAGAAAGCCATAAATGTGTGCGAATGACCAAAACTATGAGCAAACCACATGACAAATGTGAAACGCAATCAAGTTAATGACAAATGTTGTTGCTGTGATAAACTAATTATAAAAATGCTCTAACAAGAAGATAGTTTGTGTGCCTCTCTACTGTGCGATGGCACTGACCTGAGGTTAAGCATAACCTATATATTCTAAGAATTCATTGTTGTTTGCGCCTCTCTGCTGTGCGATGGCACTGACCTGAGGCTTAGCATCTCTTTGAAAGCTCTTAGAATAGTTTCTTCTTGACAAAAACCCGTAGACCGCTCAAAATCTCCCTAGGAAGGTTGATTACTATATAAGTGTGGGATCCACAAATGCCTGTTGACTTAATACACCTAATTAATCACCAATGTGTGTCAAAAATCTATGTATGGATTTATGTGGACAAATATACTGACAATCATCGTGGCCGCATCTCCCGATGGTCAAAATCAATGTGTGCTACATAACAGCTCTAGCATGATTTCATGTTAGTGCCTTTGACTCTTAGATGAAAGAGATTAGGTGTAATGTATATTTAATGCTCTTTGTTATTAATATAAATATAAAAGGTCCCAAATGATTATGTTTTATGCCTGTCTGATTCCATATGATTCTTTCTAGAAATGATGAAAATGTTTGAAGTTGTTCTGCTCAGGGGGAGAAATCGTTTAAGTGATACTTAAAAGTTTTCAACCCTCCTCAAATGAAAAACACAAAAATATGTCTTGTTTCAGTTTATTTTAAGTTTTTCCGGTTTTAGTTATGTTTGTATTGAGTCGATGTCGGACTATGTAACCAGACTGAACTCTGTGAATGACACATAATGAACCGAACGTTAACTGTGAGAAGCTTGTTTCTGAATGATAAAAGGATCATGTCTGAGGTGATCAAAATGTTTTCAATTAAAAGGATCACGTCTGAGGTGATCAAAAGGTTTTCAGTTAAAAGGATCACGTCTGAGGTAATTAAAAGGTTTTCAATTAAAAGGATCATGTCTGAGATGATCAGTGGTCATAATGTCATGTATCAAAAATAAGTATGTGAAATAGTGGGCCAAACAAAGTCAAATCCAGAAGTATGGCCCAATCGCATAATTGGACCATAAGTATGAGTCAATCGCACGATTGGACCATAAGTATAGGCAAATCACACGACTCGACCACAAGTATGGCTTAATCGCACGACTGGACCATGAGGATGGCCGAGTCGCATGATTGGCAAACTTTGTATGAACCAATCGTACAATTGGTTGAATGGGTATAGGTCAATCGTACGACTGAACCTCAATCGCACGTATGAACCATGCGTATGGGTCCAGTCACACGACTGAAACTCAAATCAGTATAAAAAGGGGGTTCAGTCGGTCGTAACCCTACACTTTATTTCAAATTCTCTCTAAACAGCCGACTACCCAAGGACCCCTTTTCAATTTTTCGTGTGATTTTCATAGATTTCTTGTTGCTAACGGATACATATTCATCTACAGGTACAGTGAGGATGAAATCAAGACACATGATAACGTTAAAAGAATCTAAAGTATCCGAATGATTTAATACTAAAACCGAACTAAATAAATCTAAAATTGGACCTTTAAATGGACTTAAAAGTGAACTTAAAAGATAATAGGTGTAACACCAAGTCTTGGCACGTCTAATGAATTTAATCTTGATATGAATATGACTGTTTTGACAAAGATTCAAAATCTTGGACTCGCACAGTATGTTTGCGACTAGACATACTGATGAACTTCAATCGCACGATTGAGCCAGACGCATGATTCAATCGCACGATTGAATCAATTGGTGACTCAATCGCATGACTGACTCTACCGCATGTCATGGCACACAACTAAGCTCAGTCGGAGGCTCAATCGTATGACTGAGCTCAGTCGTATGGTTCAATCGTATGATTGAACCAGTGTGATATGATCTGTTCAAACTCAAAGTTTCATTTTTATGAACAAGTCTAACATGTTTGTTTCTTGTGTTGCAGTGAAATGGCTGATAGATGGACGATGAGTACTAAGCACAACATCTGTGCTTATCTCAACACGACTTCCCGGAATGCCGCAAAATTTGTTGGGATTATCAAGTTCCTACGACGATCCAAGATATACTGAGCTATATCGACTCCCTACACTCCTTACCGCTCTCTACAGCAGCCATTCTGGGAAAATGCTATTGTAGACAGATCTGTCGAGCCATTCAGGATCAGGAGCTCCGTTTTTGGACAAGACATAGACATCAGGGAGGATGATTTGAGGAGAGTATTGGATTTTTGAGATGATGGATTGTCCCGCAAAACTACATCCCATGACGGTTAGGGGATGCTTTCTACGGATTAAGTACGCCGGTGACATTAATGCTGGCATGCTTAACAAGAGCAACATGTGCCCGCCTTTCAATTATTTGGCACATGTGATTCTAAAGTGCATAGCCTCATGATTGGTGGTTTCGACGAGATGAGCGATCAGATTTAGAACGCGTTTGTTGCGTTAGTGCTCAACACCCGTTTAGTTTCTCCAAGATGTTCTTTAATTACATGAGGGAGAACATCGAGGCAAAGGGGAAGGAGGGTTTTTGCATGTATACCCGGTTTCTACAGCTGATCCTCAACAAGAAGCTACCTAACCTGCCTAAGCTTAAGGACGATGAGGTGTCATTGGAGGTGATGGATGACATGACTCTAGGCAGGATGAAGGTATATCGGGGAAAGCAGGTTAAGCCCCCAGTGAGAAGGTTGTTTGGCCATCTAGCTAATATTGATTATGCAGCGCCGGCCAGGAAGAAGTGGCGCCATGATGATAGCAACTCCGATGTTGATTATGTCGTGATTCCTAATGATGGCGAGGATGATGTTGATGATGACCAACATAAGGGTTAAGATGGTGGAGATGAGGGCTCAAGTTAACCCAGAGCCTGTGACACATCTACTGTCCAACTACCCTCACATCAGGGTGGTTCATCAGCGGCTGGTGGATCTGAGCAAGCCGCCATCCACCAGGACTTCCTGATTAGTGAGGATATTAGGAATTTCAATCTAGATAAAGAAGATGATGAATCTGAGGAGGAGCCTCTAGTGAGACAGGTCGGCAGCAAGTGGGTAGCCACCGAGAAGGGAAAGGAGGTGGTTGGTACCCACAAGGCTGGGTCAAAGGGTGTCGATACGGAAGAGAGTGATCCATCTTATACACCTGACTAGCCCATCAGCCCAGGGGGAGCCCCAATTGCTAAGGGCTCTAGGAGGAAGAGAATGGCTCAACCCCATGGAAAGAAGGGGAAACGCCAAAAGATCAACTTAGTGAGTTCTTCCACCACCACTGCTACTACCACCATCACAGCCACTACCACCATCACAGCCACTACCACCATCACAACCACGACCACCGACATACCCACCACCACACTTACACCCACATCTTCCTCACCTTCAATACCCAAAACCATAACTCCACAATCCATTCCTATTCCCACACCCATATACACCACATCTACAACCACCCCAACTATTCCCTAAGCCGGAACATCCGCCCAAATCCCACCTCCACAGGGCACTACTCTACCCACTGTTGGTTTAGAGGAACAACTGGCGAGCCTTAATAGGCTAGTGCTCTGTTGGCGACGGATGATCTTTGGGCTAACCAAATGAGCTAACTGATAGCGGTTAATGCAGCACAGGGCAAGCAAATCGCCAAGCTAACTGAGAAGAACAAAGCTCATGAGAGGGCTTTAGTTCGAGCTCACAAGGCCCTGCAAACTCAAAATGAGCTAGTGCTGGCATTTGCCAAAAGGATCGAGGGATTGGAGAAGAAGAATAAGAAGATAATGTTAAGGATGAAAGGAAAGAAGGACGAGCCTCTAAAGATAAAAGGAGATGGAAATGATGATGGGGATGATGATGACGATTCCAATGATGATGAATCAGAGGATGAAGGTGATGAGGAGGAAGCTGGTAAGAGTGGAGAGGAGAAAAAGAAAGACGATGATAAGGAGGACGAACCTGAAGGTGATGCTAACACGTCAGCCTCAACTCAATCAGCCAGGGAGAGGCGTACTATGAAGAACCAGGATCAAGGAACCTCGTCCTCAGCTCCTCAAGCTAGATGAACATAAAGTAATCTAATAGTGCGACATCTAATCTTCAAACATCCAAACTAGAACACTCCTATCCGTATGCTACACGTTCTTTTTATTCTTCTCTTAAAGTACACACCGAAAATACATCAACATAATATTGGTGAGCTTATCATGTGTTTGCAACATAAGACTTATAATATATCATAAGTAAAACATAAGTAAAGGCATAATAGATAATATCACATTCAAATCAAGACCTAGATAAGCAACCCGAGCTCTAAGTCATTCCCAAACCCATACTCTTATTATCATAGGGCTTACGTGTGCCTTGCTAAGCATGTTTAAATTCACTTATTTGTGACTCGACGATATGTCTATCTTGATGGGTGGTTTCCCTATCCCAAGGGCGCATTGTGTGTGGGAAATTTTGCAAATAGTATAATTGACAAATCACACGGCTCCACATGAAATTTGTAAGAGTTATCTTGTTGGGTTCAACAATTGGATAAACTGATGCTTTCCAAATCACAATCACACCCGACTGAAGATGTCATTGTACAAGTTCAGAGACCAAGTTGATTGCAAAAAAAACAACAATACAAGACAATATAACATGACAAAGTCAAGATCAAGACAATTAGAAAAGTCAAAATTAGGTCATGTTGTACTAATAATATAAATAGACCCACTAGTGTATTTTTGCAAGTGTGGTTCTTTTGTGTGTGTTTCTCATGGTGTGAAGCACCACCCAAGGAGAAATCCTCTCCTTTGGGTGAGTTGGATTTCACCTGCAATTTATGATTCTCGTTGTAACTTGTTATCAACATCAATGAAATCATAACATTATTATTATCCATGTCTTTGTGCTTTGATTCACACATGTCCACCCATCTTAATTTTGAATTTTCAGATCTGAAAATGATGAATCCTAAGATCCAAGCTCAATGAATCTGAAATATTGATTTAGCAAAATGGTATCAGAGCCTTGGCTCTCGGTTATTACTCAGATCTGCTCAGATCTAGGTTTAACCCGATTGATCTGTTGATTGAGTTGTTGTTTAGAGGTTTCAAACGTCTCCTCTCAGTATTCCAACTCAATACTCACTGATATACTCCACTGCTACTGTTCACCCGTTGATCTGCTCTTCGAACAAAAGTTCAGGTTGCACAGTCACTAAAAACAGAAAATCAAAAGCTGAAAATTACATATTCTCAGCAGATCCATTGTTACAGGACTAAGTTCGGACTTGTTGGACTATTTGGACTAATTAACCATAAAATCACTTAAATCCAGATCTAAACAAGTTAAAACTAACAAGTAACTATGGATGCACATAATTATTCTGAACATGGGCATGCCTCAAAACCACCCATGCTCAAACATAAATCTGAATTTAAACAATTGAAAATCATATTCATGAACTATATTACAGGTGGTGATCCTGATTATTGGATCTCAATATGCAAAGGCCCACACATTCCAGTTACACTATCTGCAGATCAAGCTGCACTGTACAAGACCTCAAGAATTCCGATTAAAGATCTTACTCTTGATGATGATGATTACAAGAAGATCAAGATTGACCTCAAAGCTTACTCCATACTTACTCAAGCACTTAAAATGGATGTGCTTAAAAGATTGGAAAAGTATGGCACTGCAAAAGTTGTATGGGATGCACTGCAAATCATGTGTGAAGGAAGCAGTGAAGTGGCTGAAATCAACAAAGACAAACTTGTGAACCAGTATAAGACATTTCATCACTCCAAAGGGGAGTCCATCTCTAAACAGTTGCATAGATTTATGCAGCTGGTGAATGATTTAGAGATCATGGGTGTTACTTACAAGTCAAAGGATTTAAACAAGAAGATGTTACATAGTCTTCCTGAAAATTGGAAACAAAATGTAACTATGCTGAAGAATACTCTTGATTTGGAGAGCACCACCCTGGATATCATGATAGCAAAGATAGAAGCTTTGGAACTGGATGAAAGAAGCAGAAATCTGGGAGGACACAGAGTAGTTGAAGCATACAAGTTTCCCACAGATAATCACTCTTTGGAAAATGCATTCATTACTGAGGAGGATGATTTCATCTCCTCAAGGGATCAAACTAAAGCAACTGGATTCACTACAGCCCTAACATCCAACAGACCATCAACATCTTCCCCATCAACTTCAACAAGTCAAGCAACAGGATTCTCTGCAACTCCTACTCCTGATGATTCAAAATCTGAAGAACAAAAGGCAACTTACAATGCATTTGTTGCCAGCTTTGAAGCCTATTTGAGTGGAAGACTTACATCTGCACATCTGATCCAAGAAGATCTGGAAGAAATGGATCTAGATGATGTGGAGGAAATGGACTTGCAATGGAAAATGGCCATGATTGCTATGAGAGCAAAAAAGTTTTTCAAAAAAGGGAAAATGCTTCACCTTAATGAAAACACCAAGCTTGGATATGAAAAATCAAAAGTGAGATGCTTCAATTGTGGTATGACTGGCCACTTCTCTAGAGAATGCAATGCTCCCAAAAGAAACTACAACGCTCAAAGGCCTTCTTAGAGCCAGTCATCATCACAACCATCTTCAAGCTTTCACTCCAACAGTCATCAACAAAAGCTTCATCATCATCAACAATCACATCAGACTCAACCCCAACTGACCAATCAAGCATATGGAAGCAATCAGTCATCAGCAAATGCTCTTGTTATCAGGCAGGATGGAGTGTGTGACTGGAGCATGTATGCTGAGGAAGTAAAGCCTCATTTTCAAAATCATGCACTCATGGCTCACATCAATGATGGACCTTCTCCCATGCCTACTGAGGGACATTCGTACAGGTCCAACAGTTTATGGTATGTGGACAGTGGATGCTCCCGACACATGACTGGAGATTGTTCCCTCCTTCATCATTTTAAGCACATTCAAGGAACTACTGTGGCATTTGGAGGAGATTCATAAGGTGGTAGATTTACAGGTGAAGGATCTGTGACAAGTGGAATGCTGAGCTTTGACAGAGTGAACTATTGCGAACAACTGAACTTCAATCTTCTCAGCGTGTCTTAGATCTGTGACAAGAAATATTCCACTCACTTCACTGACACTCATTGCTACATTCTTAGACCAGTATTTCAAATTCCTGAAGAATGGATTGTCTTGAAAACACCGAGGAAGAATAACACCTATGTCATTAATCTCAATTCTGCATCACCAAAAGAAGAAACATGTCTTCTATCAAAAGCATCTTTTGATGAATCACAACTTTGGCACAGATGATTGGGACACACAAATTTCAAAAACATGAACAGACTGGTCAAGGGAAATCATGTTATTGGATTACCTCAAAAATAATTCCACTTCATTGACCACTGTTCAGCGTGTCTCAAAGGAAAACAACACAAGTCGTCTCACAAGCTAAAGTTGGTGAACACCAACAATTCTCCATTGAAACTACTTCATATGGATCTTTTTGGTCCAACTCATGTTATGACTATGGGAAAGAAGCAATATTGTTTGGTGATCATAGATCACTTTTCTAGATTCACATGGGTCTTCTTCCTACTTCATAAAAGTGAAGCATCCCAATTAACAAAAGATTTTATCACCAAAATTGAAAATCAAATTGATCTTAAAGTCAAAACAATCAGGAGTGATAATGGGACAAATTTAAAAATGAAGATATGAGTTCGTTTTGTACAACCAAAGGCATAGCTCATCAATTTAGTGCAGCTAGGACTCCTCAACAAAATGGAGTAGCTGAAAGAAGAAAAAGAACACTAATGGAAGCAGCACGTACTATGCTAGCAGATGCTAAACTGCCAATCACCTTTTGGGCAGAAGCAGTTAACACATCGTGCTTTGTACAAAATAGAACTTTGATCGTCAAAGAAAGTAATAAGACTCCTTATGAACTAATTTTTCAAAGAAAGCCATTCATTGGATATTTCAGATCATTTGGCTATCCTGTCTCGATATTAAACACCCGTGACCATTTGGGAAAGTTTTCATCCCAGTTTGATGAAGGATCCTTTGTAGGATATTCTTCTGTTTTAAAGGCTTACAGAGTGTTTAATCCTAGATTAAACATTATTGATGAATCAACAAATGTTCAATTCAAGGAACATTCATTTCCCAAATCAACTAATGGTCCTGATTGGTTGTTTGATATTGACTCATTTACTAAATCTTTTGACCAATTTCACATGTCTAATGCAGGAATCCTACAATCAGCTGTACCTTCATCATTGGTAGAAAGAAGGAGTGACTTTCCAATGATTCCTCCAACATATACTGAGTAACTTAATGAAGAGGTTCCACTACAAGCTGATCCTATCAGACATACTGTTCAATATCAAAGTGCTTCAATTGAGGATGGTCCCAGTACAATACCCTCTCCATCAGAGATGTCATCTATTAAAGAGAGAAACCAAGAAGAAGTTAGAACTCAAACTCATGTCATCCCTCCGGTTGACACTGAAAGAACTTCAAATGATGGGAGTAATCAAATCCCTACTAACACTGAAGCAGGAACTAGAACAAATTTTGATTACTTTCATAGCTCCCTAACAGTACAAGAAGAAATTTCCTCGCACCAAGATGAACTGAATGTCTCTAATCTTGATGTAACCATTGCTGGTGACTCAATTCCAACCACAAGAATACACAAAGATCATCCAGTTGACAACATCATTGGTGAACTAAATGAACGGGTGACAAGGAGCAAGTCAAGCACAGCTAACATCTGCTTGTTCTCATGCTTTCTGTGTCAAACAGTACCCAAAAATATCAAAGTGGCTCTTCAAGACAACAGTTGGATTGAAGCAATGCAGGAAGATTTGTTGCAATTCAAGAAACAAGAAGTATGGCAGCTGGTAGATCTTCTCGAAGGACAATACCCTATCGGTACCAGGTGGCTATACAGAAACAAAACTGATGACAGAGGAATTGTCATTAGAAACAAAGCAAGACTGGTAGCTCAGGGATACACACAAGAAGAAGGAACTAATTATGATGAAGTATTTGCCCCTGTAGCCAGACTAGAAGCCATAAGAATCTTTCTTGCATATTCAGCATCCATGAAATTCACTGTTTATCAAATGGATGTGAAATGTGCATTTCTGTATGGAAAGATTGCTGAAGAGGTCTACGTAAGTCAACCTCCTGGATTTGAAGACCCAGATTTTCCCCACAGGGTGTACAAGCTAGGCAAAGCCTTGTATGGTCTTCATCAAGCTCCAAGGAAGTGGTATGAGACACTTTCATCGTTCCTTCTTGACAACAGTTATGAAAGAGGAAAGATTGATCAGACCCTCTTCAGAAAAAGAAAAGGAAAGGACATCTTGCTTGTACAGATATATGTGGATGATATCATTTTTGGCTCAACAAACAAGACTGTATGTAAAGACTTTGAAGATCTCATGCATTCAAAATTCCAAATGAGTGCTATGGGAGAACTCACTTTCTTTCTGGGAGTACAAGTCCAACAGACAGCAGACGGAATCTTCATCAATCAATCAAAATATGTGGAAACAATGCTGAAGAAATTCAAGTTTGCTGACTGTCACTCCATCAGAACTCCTATGGATACTAAAGTGAAGATTGGACCTAATTCTGAAGGCAAATCAGTGGATCAGACACACTATCGTTCCATGATAGGTTCACTAATGTATCTAATAGCCAGTAGGCATGACATTATGTTTGGTGTTTGTGTGTGCCAGATATCAAGCAGATCCTAAGGAATCTCATGTCAATGCAGTCAAGAGGATATTCAGATATCTTAAGGGCAAGCCTGCTTTTGGACTATGGTATCCAAAGGAAGGAGATTTCAATCTCTATGCATACACTGACAGTGATTATGGGGGATGTAACTTCAACAGGAAATCCACTTCTGGCGGTTGTCAATTTCTTGGTCCCAGACTGGTATCCTGGTAGTGCAAAAAGCTAACCAATGTTTCTGTCTCAACAGCAGAAGTTGAGTATATAGCAGCATCTGCATGCTGTTCTCAAGTTCTCTGGATTCAAAACCAGATGCTTGATTATGGTTTTAACTTTCTGCACACTTCAATTTACATTGACAACACAGCAGCAGTGTTTATAACTAATAATCTAGTTCAACACTCAAAAACAAAACATATTGAAATTAGATATGACTTTTTGAGAGATTGTGCTGAAAAAGGATTAATCAAATTGATGCAAGTTCACACTGATAATCAATTAGCTGATTTATTCACTAAGGCATTTGATCCAACCAGATTTGAATTCTTAGTTCAATCAATTAGCATGATTAATCTTGAGTAAAATAAAAACAAACAAAAACATTCAAATATTTCAAAAAATTATCAAAAGAAATCAAAAGAAGTATATAGTTTATCTATGGGAAATGATATAATTACAGTCGTTATATCATTCACTGTGCTTATTTATAAAACTTAAATGACTGACATGACTTATCTTATGTGTTGGTAGGCTCAACTTGGAAAAGTAACCACATGCAGTGATAAATTAAAGCTTATATTCAACTGTGATGCTGTCATCTCATAGTATGTGTAAGTTTTGACTTATCCAAATGTGTGTGTGTAGCATCCTAAACACCCCAGGCAATGATGACTTATTAATCTCTTTTACTCACATCAGTTCCTACTTTGTTTTGCTAAGCAAAGACCTGGAGAAACAAGCACATAGCGCTGATGTCCTGATCCATCAAGATTCCCAATGAGGAACACATCCAACTTGGATGAAACAAACAGAATAAAATTCATTCAAAATGAATGAAACAAAAGAATCCTAAGAGATCACCTTCCAAAGTGAAGTGAAAAGAATCCCAATGTGGATCAAAAGTGATAAAAGGATCAAAAATAAAAGAATCCTAATGAGGATCAAGTAATATGAGATTTCTAATTTTAAGTATCCTGGTCAAGTAAGATGTTGAAAGTTCTACCATACATTGCATGCAGATGGTTGACCTTACCATGCTTTTGAGTGTGAGGTACATGTTGAATACCCAATCAACCCAAAAACATGATAAGATCATTTGCATGAGAATATTAACCAAGTATGAGTTTAAGAGGATAAACATACCTGCAATCAATATGTTCATGACCATGTCTGTTTTACTAACAATTGCTTGCACTTGTGAAAGGTAAGATTGATATGATCCCAAAGAAAGGTATAACTCAACTTCTTATACAGTGAAGAAAGAAAAAATCATAAAAAGATTTTATTTTCAAAATTTTTCAAATCCTTAAAAGTTTCTATCTATTATGGATATAAACTGTAGGGGAGTAATTTAAAATTTTGATCAATTTTGTACAGGTGTTTCCTTTCATAAAATTAGAAAAACCAAAAACAATTTGCCAAATCAGAAAATCTGTCTGTGTTGTTGCAGAAGTTATACCATAGTATCTTAGTTCTTGCAGACATCTTGATGCACAAAAGACCAAGATCAGTCAACAATGGGAAACTTGATTCACCACTGATGAACAAGTCAATCCAAGCAAGAATTGATATTGTCACACCCGGCCTCTCACACCAACAATATTGTCCGCTTCGCCCACGAGGAGCTCACGGATTTGCTTTTGGTTGCCCGGGTGAAAACTTCTCAGGGAGGTCACCCATCCCTGGATTGCTCCCACCTGAGCACGCTTAGCTATGGAGTTCTCCTCTCATCCACAGCCAATACGCCCAAAACGCGTTGTTGATATTAGAGGCCAGACATTCCTTATGAACCAGGAATCTCTCCTGTCCACGGCCGATGTGGGATATGTGTAGGGTGTCACATCACACCCTCAAATTCCGGGTCTGGAATCTATCACGGAGGGGTGAGCAAACAGGATCGAACACAGTAGTTACACATGAGATGCAGTTATCTATATGATAAGTTTTAGATAACCAGTTCATTAATAATCAGAGCATTAATTATTACACGCAGCGGAAATAAATATATGTATTTTGTTTCTTAACATTACTTCTAATCATGTCTTGTTGATAACCAATATGTATCTGGAGCTCTTATATGATCCTACGTGCATGTCCATAAGCTCCTAATAGATACCTGAGAATACATGTAAATCAAGTGTCAACACAGGGTTGGTGAGTTCATAGGTAAGTAAAACATATTTGATAAATCATCCATTATCATTCAAAGAAGGGTTTACTGTAAAAGTGTGAGTTTAATTTTACTCACCGGTATATGAATAGCCTGTCGGAACCCTTTTTAATAAGGTGAACCCGCTATCCCACATACCTACTAAGTACAAGCCCAACAAATCCTTCACATTGAATTTGTCCATGTCACTTAGTTTATTATTTCTATGTACAAGTCCAACAAATCCTTCACATAAGATTTGTCCATGTATCATAGTTTAATTTTTCCCTTTTCCTTTTTATGTGTGTATTATGCCGGTTTTAATAATTCAAATCAGAGGGCGCGAATCCTCTCTTTACATTTATCCTCATATGGGTGGTAAGTGGAACTATAATGGCAAAACTTATATAGCGCAACAATCTGCCTTCCCACAGAATCGTCATCCCGAATGACAGCGAGATCTTTGTGCATCTGATAAGGACCATATGTCCAAACCTTTGTGGGGGTTAGTCACTCCCCGATAGTACTATCCAAAAGATCCCTGCCTTGTTTATAGCCCAGTTTACTCAGAAGGATTTCATAATAACCATATGTAATCATAAATGTGATCCAATTATTATTTAACATAATACACAAAAATAATTTGTAATTTCAATTACAACATGTATTCCAGCCCCAAAATATTTAAATGATTAAAAAGGGGAATAGTTATGAACTCACCTCAGTCCTTGTGTGTGGTGTTGATAAGCTAGTAAATTCCTGCTAAGGAATTATATTTCACGTAAGCAAACAGATACAAATCCAAAACCTAAATAAGTTAGATCTTGAACCTGGTGTTCAATTGATCTAGGGTTTGGTTTTCTGGGATTTGTTTTAAACATTAAGGTGCTGTTTGTTTTTTTCTGCAGGAAAACGTCTGCAGTCTGCGGACCACATCTGCAGACATCTGCAGCAGAAGAGGTGGACCAAATGTCTGCAGTCTGCAAGAAAAAGACTGTTTGTTTTATTTAACATCTGCAGAATGCTGAAATATTCTGTAATTAAACTAAATTTATTTTTTAAACTTTAAAAACAACTAATATATTAATATATATATATAAAATTTATAGAAATATATTAAAATATAAATAAAAGTCATACAACACTACAATAATATTCATAAAATCATACGATTACATTTATAAATCGTTTATTCGACATTCTGCATTAACTGCTCAGCAATTTCGTCTCTTAATTGAGTCATATATTCTCGATCGGATACGGTACCATGTTCTTCAACATCATTTTCCTCAGCATGAACGTGCACATCATTTTTCTCGATCGGATGCGGTACAATTCTTCATACAAACTATAACAACCAACTAAACCAATTCATTCTCATACAAACCATAGTATACCAATTAATCATACAAACCATATACCAACTAATCATACAAACCATATACCAACTATTCATACAAACCATATACCAAATAGTCATACAAACTAATCATACAAACTAATCATACAATCCATATAGCAAACAACTAAACCAATTCATACAAACAACAAACCATATACAAACTAATCGACAAACAACAAACCATATACAAACTAATAAACCATTACTAGTGCCCATCCATGAGTAGTAACTAATAAAAAACAATAGAAACAATAGATCTAACAGCAGCCTGTGATAGAAACAATCAACAACTAGAACTACTTCTTACTAATAGAAGTCAACAATAGAAACAATCAATAACTAGATTCACCATCAAAAGAATAAAAACAATCGATAACTATATTCACCACCAAAGGAAGATAACCAATCGATAACTAGAAACAATCGATACCTGAAGGGGGATCTGCGGGCAATCGAACTACTTCTGCCGAAGGTGGCGACGGTGGCCGTAGGGGATTTGTGGGCTGAGGGTCGCGACAGGCCGAAGGAGATCTGCGGGGCCGAAGGTCGCGACAGGCCGAAGGGGATCTACGGGGCTGAAGGGGATCTGCGGGGCCGAAGGGGATCTGCGGGGCCGAAGGGGATCTGCGACAGGCGAGGTGGCCACGGAGGCCAGGTGGCGACGGCGAGGTGGCGAGGTGGCGACGGCGAGGTGGCGACGACGAGGTGGCGAGGTGGCTGAAGGGGGCGGTGGAATATTGAGGAGGAGGAATGGGGATGTGGGGAAGAGAATACCTAAAGGGTTTGAAAGTCAGAAGAGTTTAGAAGAGGTCGTGAAGACCTTATTCCACCTCTTCTCCGTGCAGACGTCAGGAAGACGTTTTTTAATGAAACGTCTTCCAGAAAACAAACAGTCTGCGAAGTAAAAACCTCTTCCCGCGTCTGCGAGTGCGCAGATGAAGAGGTGGGGAAGAGGTTTTTTCAAAAAACAAACAGCCCCTAAGTCATTTAATTATTTTTGTTAATAATCAATGATTTATATAAAATTTAATTAGTTTAATAATGATTTTGACATATCATTATATTCTAATTAAATTATAGACGTTATATAAACATATAAGTTTATATTTAATTTTTGTAAGATTTTATAAATGTTTAAATTTATAAAAATCTACTTTGTATTTATATTATCAGGATAAATCCATAAATAATATAACATCCAATAATAATTTGATTGTTTTAATTTATATTTAAAAACCCATTTTTGTATGGATAACAATTTATAATACATGTAATAATTTATAATACATGTAATAATTATTTACATAAATAATTAGGGTTTTTAAATAATTGAATTTCTACAATTTTTATGACTTATCATTAATTAAAAATGATATGGTGTTCAATTAATGAATTAATACTTTAAATCATAATTTAAAGTCTATTTTTATAAAAATAGTTATTTATAATATTTTTAAATAATATTTTATAAATTTATTTTAAGGTGTTTTAAATAAATAAATTACAGAAAATCATTTAAAGGTATTTAAAATAAAAGAAGTTCTTAAAATTATTTTTATAATTTTTGGTAATTTTTATGTATTTTTAAAATGCTTGAAAGGCATTTAAAAAAATAATGGGAGGTGGCCGGGTTCGAACCCGTGACCTCCTGTCCAAAATCCAACACACAAACCGCTGAACCAATGGCCTAAGCCGCACCAGAACCCGGTTTGAAATTCTTTTAAACATAATAATAGATTATCCCCAATCTATAAGAACCCTAATCGGTTTTGGATCAAATTGATCCACCAATCGATTATTATAATGAAATTAACCATAATGCATTTAATCCTTGCATAAAAACGAGTTTGTTGATATATTCAATTACCTGTTTCGTTGTTCAAATCGTCCAGATGACTCGAAGAACAGGTCGCGGCTTGGGAGGATCCAGACGATGATCAAACGTGGACGAAAATGAAATTAACTTCACAGGTACCTTCTAATGAGGCTAATGATCGAAAGCCCTCTATTAATTTCGTGAATTGAAACTCGTAAGGTCTAATTCGATTGTGTTGCAGGTCGCGAAAGAGAAAGAGGTTAAATTCGATGAATGAGATTGTTTCAGGTGCAATTGAATGTGTAGACGGTTTGGTAATACTTATAGATTTGTTCAGACTCAATTAATTCGATTATGGTTGCATTTCTAGTGCAATTTGAAGCTGTAAAGTAGCCGACATGTTCACGTGGGGGTTAGATCGCACCAGCTGATCCTTTATTCGAATTGTTGGTTGGGTCGAGTTCGAATCTAGTAGGTGAAACGGTCAGGGTGTTTTAATTGGGTTAAAACGCGCTATTTTGGTCGTTTGGGGTTGGCCGGATGGTCGCCGGAGTTGGTGGCCGGAACAGTGGCGACGGGATCGGGGGTTGGGTTTGAATTAATTACAGAATGGTCCCTGGGGTTTTAAATGTTTTAAATTTTATGTTTTAAGCTTTTAAAACATGTTTTAAAAATTTCAAATAACCCCCTGGACTTTATTAATTCAATTTAATCATTTTATAAATTATTTTATTAATAATAATATTTTCATTATTATTATTATTATCATTATTAACATTATTATTTTTAAATAATATTATTATTATTATTATTATTGTCATTATTTTTATTATTATTAACATTATTATTAAATAATAATAAAAATACAAAAACTAATTTGTAAATTCACATAACTTTGATATTAAATCGTGAAAAATTTTCGGGTTGTCACATCATCCCCCTGTTAGAGGAATTTTCGTCCCGAAAATTAAGATGTACTGGCAATATCCTTGAACAGATTTAATATACTTGCGCATCATTTCGTCCTCTCGTTCCTAAGTGAACTCAGGACCATGCCGGGAGTTCCACCGAACTCTGACAACCGGAATCTTGCTATGCTTAGTTGTTTAACTTTCTTATCCATGATTTCGACTGGTGCCTCAACAAGTCTGAGTTTCTCACATACTTGCAGTTCCTTTAAAGGCACAACCAGTGATTCATCGGATAAACACTTCCTTAGATTTGATACGTGAAAACATCATGCACACCACCAATTTCAGCAGGTAGATTTAATTCATAGGCTACTGGGCCGATCCTTCTGACAATTTCAAAAGGTCCCACGTAGCGAGGGTTCAATTTCCCTCGTTTCCTAAAGCGTATAACTCCCTACCAGGGAGATACCTTTAGCGAAACTTTATCTCCTTCCTGAAATTCAGGTGGCTTGCGGTGTTTATTAACGTAGTTTTTTTTTTCTGGACAATTTTCTCATGAGTTTCAAAGATCAATTCTAACTTGTCTTGGGATCCTAATCAACCTAGGGCACACTTATGGTATTGGTCAGAACTCCAACCTTCTTAATGTCCCCGTTTAACACATGTTAGCTTAATCGTATCAACCAACATAGCTAGGTTCACAACATTGACATTAAAGCAAATCATCTAAACCATCAGAGAGGCTTATTCTACTACTCACTAGATTTTTCCCAGTGTCCTTCTTAATTCTATTTGGTCTAATGTCATGAGGTATGACATCAGTTTTGTCAATTTATGGAGTTTGTCAATATAAAGAGCACGACTTAACCCTACCATTGCATGATTTAGAATTTCAATTCTAACTTTTATATTTCATTCCTTAAGTAATAGTAACCCTATTTATGAGAATCAGCGGTATACTAAAAATGTGCTTAAACCGGTTACACGAAATCCTAATTTTCCTTAGCATTATCCCAAAGAATATGTATAATGAGTTTCATCACTCATCTATATTTCCTATAGTCCACTTTCATTCTAAGCATTCAATCAGTTCCTCAGTTACTGAAATGCTAAGTGGAGGAATGTCTCTTAAAATTAATATCATGATTGGAAATTCTATGAAGGCTCTAAGTAGGACAGGACTTAAGTAATAGCAAGTAACCTACAAGCACATAAGCACAATATGTCTAATGATAGCTGCCTATCTTTCAGGATTTCAGGTATAACCATGTTAGGGCAAGTACTAAGGAAACAAGTCTCTCTTTAAATTAGGACACGTGTAGTTTAGATTACCAAATGGAACACGTCAAGGTAATTTGATTCATATGCCTTAAAGACTTGTATATTGACCACAGTAACTTCACGTGCTACAATAGCAGCAATCTTACGACTAGAGTTTCTAGACCGTGAACGGATTTGTCGAGAAGCCATTCTGAGAGATCATTAAGAATTTTCATGGAAATATGTTCTATGAGAACCGAGGCTTTCCTGCTCAACGTGTAGGAATGATGACTTATACGGACTGCAATGTTACCACCCGACCAGATTCACCGGACTTAGCATGCACGACAAATTACAATTACGTGTGCACCCGTAATGGTAAGTTGCTTTGCATGATCACCCCGGTTCGTCCTATTGGGTTAACATATCTTGTCAAGTATAGTGGTCATTAATGATAGAAGTACCAAATATGTATGTATTATATCGGGAAAACGAAATCAAGGACAAGAATTATTCAACACGACAATGAGATGTTCCGAGTGTATTCGTTTGATTCGTGAATCAAAGCGAGTACGTTGACTAATCAAAGTATTGAGTCAATCACAACTTTGTTGAAGACATGCGTACCTATAAGCAGATACTCATCCCAAGGGTTCCCAGGTAAGGTAAACAGGTCCATCGGTTGATTTGGATATCTGCGAATACCTTGCCTAGACAGAACACCCCGAGATACAGGCATCTTACTCTTCCAGCATTGCATGTGTTCATGTTGTATAACACAGACTTTGACGAGACTTTGAAACCATTAATAACAATCGAGGTTTTGGAGTTTGAAATCAGTTGAATTAGGCACACAATGCCTTAAAATATGATTTAAGATTCGTGTGTGTATTGATAGGAATCAAGGTATAAGAGGAATCACATAAGGCATATAACTTCTTAATCTTAGTCAATCTCTAACTAAGGCAATTTACTTTGTGCAACTATTGTGTGTGGCTATAGGCTAGATGCAATTCCTAACTCACTATAACCAATGGCTCTGATACCATTCTGTCACACCCGGCCTCTCACACCAACAATATTGTCCGCTTCGCCCACGAGGAGCTCACGGATTTGCTTTTGGTTGCCCGGGTGAAAACTTCCCAGGGAGGTCACCCATCCCTGGATTGCTCCCACCTGCGCACGCTTAACTGTGGAGTTCTCCTCTCATCCACAGCCAATACGCCCAAAACGCGTTGTTGATATTAGAGGCCAGACATTCCTTATGAACCAGGAATCTCTCCTGTCCACGGCCGATGTGGGATATGTGTAGGGTGTCACATCACACCCTCAAATTCCGGGTCTGGAATCTATCACGGAGGGGTGAGCAAACAGGATCGAACACAGTAGTTACACATGAGATGCAGTTATCTATATGATAAGTTTTAGATAACCAGTTCATTAATAATCAGAGCATTAATTATTACACGCAGCGGAAATAAATATATGTATTTTGTTTCTTAACATTACTTCTAATCATGTCTAGTTGATAACCAATATGTATCTGGAGCTCTTATATGATCCTACGTGCATGTCCATAAGCTCCTAATAGATACCTGAGAATACATGTAAATCAAGTGTCAACACAGGGTTGGTGAGTTCATAGGTAAGTAAAACATATTTGATAAATCATCCATTATCATTCAAAGAAGAGTTTACTGTAAAAGTGTGAGTTTAATTTTACTCACCGGTATATGAATAGCCTGTCGGAACCCTTTTTAATAAGGTGAACCCGCTATCCCACATACCTACTAAGTACAAGCCCAACAAATCCTTCACATTGAATTTGTCCATGTCACTTAGTTTATTATTTCTATGTACAAGTCCAACAAATCCTTCACATAAGATTTGTCCATCTATCATAGTTTAATTTTTCCTTTTTCCTTTTTATGTGTGTATTATGCCAGTTTTAATAATTCAAAACAGAGGGCGCGAATCCTCTCTTTACATTTATCCTCATATGGGTGGTAAGTGGAACTATAATGGCAAAACTTATATAGCGCAACAATCTGCCTTCCCACAGAATCGTCATCCCGAATGACAGCGAGATCTTTGTGCATCTGATAAGGACCACATGTCCAAACCTTTGTGGGGGTTAGTCACTCCCCGATAGTACTATCCAAAAGATCCCTGCCTTGTTTATAGCCCAGTTTACTCAGAAGGATTTCATAATAACCATATGTAATCATAAATGTGATCCAATTATTATTTAACATAATACACAAAAATAATTTGTAATTTCAATTACAACATGTATTCCAGCCCCAAAATATTTAAATGATTAAAAAGGGGAATAGTTATGAACTCACCTCAGTCCTTGTGTGTGGTGTTGATAAGCTAGTAAATTCCTGCTAAGGAATTATATTTCACGTAAGCAAACAGATACAAATCCAAAACCTAAATAAGTTAGATCTTGAACCTGGTGTTCAATTGATCTAGGGTTTGGTTTTCTGGGATTTGTTTTAAACATTAAGTCATTTAATTATTTTTGTTAATAATCAATGATTTATATAAAATTTAATTAGTTTAATAATGATTTTGACATATCATTATATTCTAATTAAATTATAGACGTTATATAAACATATAAGTTTATATTTAATTTTTGTAAGATTTTATAAATGTTTAAATTTATAAAAATCTACTTTGTATTTATATTATCAGGATAAATCCATAAATAATATAACATCCAATAATAATTTGATTGTTTTAATTTATATTTAAAAACCCATTTTTGTATGGATAACAATTTATAATACATGTAATAATTTATAATACATGTAATAATTATTTACATAAATAATTAGGGTTTTTAAATAATTGAATTTCTACAATTTTTATGATTTATCATTAATTAAAAATGATATGGTGTTCAATTAATGAATTAATACTTTAAATCATAATTTAAAGTCTATTTTTATAAAAATAGTTATTTATAATATTTTTAAATAATATTTTATAAATTTATTTTAAGGTGTTTTTAAATAAATAAATTACAGAAAATCATTTAAAGGTATTTAAAATAAAAGAAGTTCTTAAAATTATTTTTATAATTTTTGGTAATTTTTATGTATTTTTAAAATGCTTGAAAGGCATTTAAAAAATAATGGGAGGTGGCTGGGTTCGAACCCGTGACCTCCTGTCCAAAATCCAACACACAAACCGCTGAACCAATGGCCTAAGCCGCACCAGAACCCGGTTTGAAATTCTTTTAAACATAATAATAGATTATCCCCAATCTATAAGAACCCTAATCGGTTTTGGATCAAATTGATCCACCAATCGATTATGATAATGAAATTAACCATAATGCATTTAATCCTTGTATAAAAACGAGTTTGTTGATATATTCAATTACCTGTTTCGTTGTTCAAATCGTCCAGATGACTCGAAGAACAGGTCGCGGCTTGGGAGGATCCAGACGATGATCAAACGTGGACGAAAATGAAATTAACTTCACAGGTACCTTCTAATGAGGCTAATGATCGAAAGCCCTCTATTAATTTCGTGAATTGAAACTCGTAAGGTCTAATTCGATTGTGTTGCAGGTCGCGAAAGAGAAAGAGGTTAAATTCGATGAATGAGATTGTTTCAGGTGCAATTGAATGTGTAGACGGTTTGGTAATACTTATAGATTTGTTCAGACTCAATTAATTCGATTATGGTTGCATTTCTAGTGCGATTTGAAGCTGTAAAGTAGCCGACATGTTCACGTGGGGTTAGATCGCACCAGCTGATCCTTTATTCGAATTGTTGGTTGGGTCGAGTTCGAATCTAGTAGGTGAAACGGTCAGGGTGTTTTAATTGGGTTAAAACGCGCTATTTTGGTCGTTTGGGGTTGGCCGGATGGTCGCCGGAGTTGGTGGCCGGAACAGTGGCGACGGGATCGGGGGGTTGGGTTTGAATTAATTACAGAATGGTCCCTGGGGTTTTAAATGTTTTAAATTTTATGTTTTAAGCTTTTAAAACATGTTTTAAAAATTTCAAATAACCCTCTGGACTTTATTAATTCAATTTAATCATTTTATAAATTATTTTATTAATAATAATATTTTCATTATTATTATTATTATCATTATTAACATTATTATTTTTAAATAATATTATTATTATTATTATTATTGTCATTATTTTTATTATTATTAACATTATTATTAAATAATAATAAAAATACAAAAACTAATTTGTAAATTCACATAAATTTGATATTAAATCGTGAAAAATTTTCGGGTTGTCACAGATATCACAAAAATCAGTCAAAACTTCATAAGAATCAAGCAACAGACACATCTTCATAAAGGCAAAGACATTGCTTCATAAAGCATCAGAGAAAATTCATCCAAAACCAACCAAAGCAAAAAAAATTAAGTACAAAACTTAATGCGGGTAAGAGTATTGGTTAATGCAGGTGAAGGTAACCCAAGCATTCAACCAATACAGGTATTGGTTTTGTGAACTAAAACACACGTGAAAAACTAATGCAGACAAAATCACTCTACCGCATTAGTCTCACCACCAAGTTTTAAGTATGCAAAACTAATGCGGACAAAATTTATGCTTATCCGCATTTGTTTTACTCAACTGTATTTCTTTTGAAAAGATGAAATCAACACTTAAACTTGGGTGTAAACTTGTGTCATCATAAAGTATGATCTGTGCTCACACACTCCAGTCATTAAGCACAAGTGGAAGAAATGCAGACAGACTTTCACTCTACCACATTTGATGAAAGTTGAAGAATTTGTTCTTCCGCATTTGTTACAGTGAACAAATGCTGACAAGTATTTGTTCATCCGCATTTGCTACAGTGAACAAATGCTGACAAGTATTTGTTCATCCGCATTTGCTACAGTGAACAAATGCTGACAAGTATTTGTTCATCTGCATTTACTACAGTGAACAAATGCTGACAAGTATTTGTTCTTCCGCATTTGCTACAGTGAACAAATGCTGACAAATATTTTGTTCTTCCGCATTTGCTACAGTACACAAATACTGATGAACATTTCTTCAACCGCATTTGCTACAGTAAATTTAAAACTTAGGCGCATTTGTTTTTCAAACTTATCAAATTTTGAAATCCACATTAAATTGACTATATAAACCAAAATCAAAGGGTCATTTAATACTTTTCCAAATTGATAGATTTAAAGTGCGATGAGTGCCATTAAAGTTACTATTCATCTTTATCATCTTCCTCATCTTCCAAACCTGTGTTCTAAGTTCGATTCATCACCATTTACTCATCTTCGATTCACTACAACAGTATTATCAAGGAAAAGGTGAAAATCCCAAAATGTTCATAAACCTAATTGTCGAACATTAACCCAAAACATGAACTTAGTAACATAGGTCAAGAAAGAATCATAAACAAATGTTCATGAATCATTGACAATTTCAACTGAAAGACACATGCTAATCATGAAGAAATCAACAAACAAAGGATTTTCATCATTTCTGTTCGTCGTATGAACAGGGCATGTCAAAACTAAAATGTTGAAATCAAACGATAGGTCAATGGTTGAAATGAGTTAAAATTGAGAGAAGATAATCAATACAATCATGAATAACTCATCAAAATGAACGTGCATCACTAAATCAGATTAGGTCAAATTCATATGAAACAGTATACATGAACACTCAATTTTGACCAAGAAAAGTCAAAATGTGATAAACTTAGTCTGATTTATGATAAACCTTCTGATATACAGTATTCATTATTCTAATTCATATGCCTTGAATGCAGGGTACAATGGTTAACCTCAAATGGAGCAAGCTCCATAATGTGAGTGGTTTTCTTGATCCGGATGTTACTGAGGCTGATGGATTAAGAGACATGATCAGATTCCTTCTAACCACAAGAGTTGCCTATGTTATGACAGTCAGACCCATCATCTATGAGACCTTAATTAGGTCATTCTGGGGAACAGCTGAAGTAGTTGAAGTTAATGGTGTGAAAACCCTGACTGGGAGAATCACTGATGATCATACTCTAGCCATTACTGAGCAAACTGTGAGACAGTGTCTACAATTTGGAGATGATGCAAACTCCCCTATAGAACTTGAAGATGATGAGATCATGACCTTCTTTGCCAACATTGGTTATGAAGGAGGATATGAAGGGAAACAGATTGTTAAAGGGTTGGTAGATCTGCAATGGAGATTCCTCATACACATGTATCAACATTGCTTATCTAAGAGGAAGACTGGATGGAATGATATCCCGGTGACAACCTCCTCTGCTATTTGTGCCTTATGTACTAATCAACCATTCAACATGTCTGCCAACATATTCAATGGATTGATCTCTAATGTACAAGAAGGTATAAGACGTATGTTCTTGATGTACCCAAGATTTATCCAGTGCTTCATCAATGAAGCTTTTCCAGATCTTGCACCAGTAGGACCAGTGATGGACATTCCTCACTATAATTCCAAGTCCTACAGGTACATTACAAAGAGAGATCCGAGGAACTTCTACAGTGGTAACTTCTTCCCTTTGTTGCCCTGGATGCAGCAACAGATCAACCAAGAAGAAGAACAAGATCAAGAGGCTCCTGCTGATGAGCCTATTTATGAAGAAGCACAAGCTGCTCCAAGTTAACAACATGTTGAGGAGCATGCTGCTATGACTGAGGAAAGACAAAGGTCAGTGTCACCACAAGGTTATGTAGGTGGTGATCTTCACACTGATCCGTTTGTACAAGAAGCTGACATAGCCTCTCCAGTTATACAATCACCAATACCATCACCACCCAGATCACAAATTCCATCTTCACAACCATAACCCATCATCTCACCCCACATCTCTCCTATACACTCACCACTCCATCTCCCTATCCAATCTCCCATTCACCATACACCTATCCCATCACCATCTTCAGCTGAACCTCAAGAGTTTGGTGACTCTGCTAGCTCTTCTGAGGAATCCAAATCATCATCTGATGAGGAGGATCATCCCACCAGGATGCCTGTAAGGAAAGTTGTATCAGAGGCTACTCCTTCAGAAAGTTATGCTGAGTCTGGAGTGAACAAGCCTGACGAGAAGGATGAGATGATTTCTGACTTGCTTCAGAAAATTGCCAAGTTTGAAAAGATGCAAAGAAACAGATCAGGTATCTTGCAAGACAGGTTGTTGGAATTGAATGAGAAGGAGAAAGAACTAAAGGATGTGAAAGAAAAACATGAGAGTGAAAAGAAGGAGAAGGATAAAGAGATTGAGTTGTTAAAAGCTGCTCTTCAACAATCAAGAGAGGAGATTAGTGGTCATGTGGACACCTTAAACATCCAAACAATAGTAATGGAAGATCAAGAAGAAGTTATTGAAGAACAGTCTAGTATTATCCATGACCTTGATAGGCAAGTGGAAGTTCTTAATAAGAGAGTCTCTGAGCTGGAAATGCTTGTCAAACTAAAGCAAGAGGCCAAGAAAGATAATGAAGATGAAGGTGATAAGATAGAAGAAAAATGAAAGAGAGAGGATGACAAAGACGATAGTAACAAAGAGTCATCTGGAGACAGTGGTGATGATTCCCCTCCAGCCAAAAAGATGAGATTCACTGAGGCTGAAAAAGAGGGAGAACCTAGTGGATCAAAGCAAAAATCATCTAGCATGGAGATGATTGTATACACAAGTCAGCCAGAAGAAGCCCACTCTGAAGAGATAGAGTTCAGTGACATGATAAAAGCCTTGGACATGTTCTCTGCTGAAGAATTTGTCATTGATGATGAATTTTGGGATGTCATAGTGAACCAAAGGACAGATACTGAGCCTTTAGTTGTCATACCTCAATCTCCAGTGCCAATTGAAAAGGAATTGAGTATGCAACTGGTTCCTGCAGTGTCACTTACTGATGAGCAAAAAGAACTTATCATAAAGCTCTGTGAACAGTAATTACAAGAAGAAGAATCAGCAGCCGCAGCAATACATGTTCCTGAAAAGGAACCATCTGAAGAACCACCAAAAGAAGCTGAAATGGCTGAACCCTCTTCTGGCCCAAGAATGCAAACATATGCCAGAAGAAGGAGATATCTGACTGAAAAGGCTAAGGGGAAAAGGCCAATGGTAGAGGAAGAACCAGTGAAGAAAAAGAAGAAAGATGACCGAACAAGTCTAGCAGCTATTGCTAGATTCTTGGATGAACATGAACAAGCAGAGGCCTTATTGAAAAAAAATACTGAAGTAAGTGACTTAGAAGAAGGAGAAATTCCAGGTGGGTACATGGTTGATGAGCCAGTGATTAGTAAAATCCCTGTGAATGAAGAACCTTCTGTCTTTAAGACAGCTGAAAAGGCCAAGTCTGATGATTTGATGAAAAAGGCCATATTTTTTATTGACCATGGTTATGACCCTGATGAAGTCTTTGGGATGACATATGAAGGGATGCTAGCAGAAGAAGAAAAGTTAACCAAGCTGCTAGATCCAACTTTTGAAACTGAATATGAGAAAACTCAATCTCCCAAAGCTTCTGAGGTCAAGGCAATAAAAGCCAAACCAGCTACTTCTCCTCAACCTATGTATCCCGATCCATACAGCATGACAGATAAGGAGATGAAGGATAATCTGTCTGCTCAAGGATTCATTAAAAGAAAACTAGGGAACATGAAAACCAATTCCCTAAGGGCTACTGTCCTTAGGATGATACTTGAAAAGAAAGAAAGATTGAAAAAGATGGAGGAGGAGATCACCAGAACCAAACCGAGAACAAGAGTTTCAGCTCAAGATATGAGCCTCACTCAGGAAGATCATGATTCCCTGGCACCCATTCTTCATAGATACCCAGACTGGTTTGCTGAGCCTTCACAACTAGAACTACATGAAGGACTCACAACTGCTGAAATGATCAAGGGTGTGTCTACTCCAAAAGGCAAGACAGATCAGAAAATTATTGCCTGGAAGTATGACAGTGATTGGAATATGTTCATGGTGAAGAGATTATCTAGATTAGTCCAATTCTTCACAGAGTACTCTACTCTGGTGAAATCTCTGGAGATCCATGATCTGAAGGAACTAGCCAATCTAAGACTGATTAATCACAAGGCTATGTTCAGGGGATATGAGTTTGAGGACATTCTAAGGATGTTCAAGAGAACTAACAACTTTAAATCCTTGAAGTCTATCTGCTTGGGAAAGGATAGATCATTTGTCAATCCCATTGATAAGAAGCAAAGGAAACCAGTAGAAGAGGTGGTATTCCTTGAACTTAGGGTAAAACCCACTGAATCATTAAAGAGAAAGATGGTTGCTGGTACTCGCACTTCTATGCCAATCTCTAATGTTTATTATGATGAGAAAACATACGAGTTGGTAATTGAAAGGAAGTGGGGAGGAAAGGAAGGAGCAGAGATCAGATTGTTCAGTGGATATGAGGTAAGACTGTTAGATGAATCCAATATCCACTACATCTACTCTAGGCACTTCAGGGAGATCAGAAATAAGCTTGGTGAAGTTGATATGTACTTCTTTCTAAAGTGCATAAAACTCCTGAAAATGGCCTATGATAGAATTATCAAGAAGAGAGAGCAAAGGAGGAAGAAGAAGACTCCTTTGCAGTTTGGAAACATTGTGAAATTAGAGGTAGATGCTGATGGATCTTTACTGATTCATAGAGATGGGCTGTCAGATGTGTCATTCTGGGAGCCTATCTCATTGAAGAAGCTGCCCATTGAAGCCATCCATACTATGAGACAAATGAAGATCAATGTACTAAGCAGAGAGAAGCTGGATGATGCAAGACAGTTCTCTAACATGATCAAGGCTATACCGGATCGTTCTTACACAGACCCAGCTCCTGTGTCATCTCCTCCTACTGCACAAGACCCAACAGAATCTTCACAACCTGATCCACCCTCAAACCCTTGAAGTACTTAGGCTGTATAATCCTTAGGGGGAGTATTGTTAGACACTGAAAGGATCATACATGCCAATTCAAGAGGTGGATGGTTGTTCTGCTGGTTTCTCCCCAAGTCCAAGAAGAAATGCACGTAAAGAAGATCCTGCATAAGAAGAAAATTACAAGTGTCGGCTATCCGCATTTGTTAATGCGGATGAACAAGAACAAATGCTGACAAGTATTTGTTCATCCGCATTAACTAATGCGGATAGCCGATGAAATGCGGACAAGGCATTTGTTCATCTGCGTGAACTAATGCGGATGACCAGCAACAAATGCGACCAAGTGTTTGCTCATCCGCATTAACTAATGCTGATGACCGAACACTAATACGGCTAATAGAAGACTAATGCTGATGAAGAATTACTCATCCGCATTAGTCAATGCGGATGACAAAGAAACAAATGCTGATGAAGACTTAGAAAATGCTAAGGGTAGTTCAGACTAATGCTAAGGGTAGTTCAGTCACATTAGTGTTAATACTAATGCTAAGGGTAGTTCAGTCATTTTGCACAAGCTGTAAGTCAGCCTATAAATAGAATAGAAACCTCGTATGTGAGGGTGACTTTTTTGTGTGACTGTTTACACAACTTTTGAGAATAGACAATCGGAATATACTTTGTTTCTCTCCCATGTTAGCTGTCTTGTTACTGTAGCTTGCTAAACCCTAGCATTTACTCTGTAACAGTTCATCTAATTAATACAAGAGTTCATTTATGAGTATATCAAGAGTTCTATGTTCATTGATTGCTTGATTCCGCCTTTCAATCATTGACTCAATCTTCATATTCGATCCTTGTTGATTCACATCAACAGAGAATATCATTCTCATGAACACCCAGTCAATTGTTAGACCCTTGTTAGACCCTGAAAGGATCATACATGCCAATTCAAGAGGTGGATGTTTGTTCTGCTGGTTTCTCCCCAAGTCCAAGAAGAAATGCGCATGAAGAAGATCCTGCATAAAAAGAAAATAATACAAGTGTCGGCTATCCGCATTTGTTAGTGCGGATGACCAAGAACAAATGCTGACAAGTATTTGTTCATCCGCATTAACAAATGCGGAAAGCTTATGCAAGGTAAACAAGGCATTTGTTCATCCGCATAAACTAATGCGGATGATCAGCAACAAATGCGGCTAAGTGTTTGCTCATCCGCATTAACTAATGCTGATGACCAAACACTAATGCGGCTGATAGATGACCAATGCTGATGAAGAGTTACTCATCCGCATTAGTCAATGCGGATGACAAAGAACAAATGCTGATGAAGACTTAGACTAAGGGTAGTTTAGTCTTTTTGTACAAGCTGTAAGTCAGCCTATAAATAGAATAGACTCCTCGTATGTGAGGTAACTTTTGGTGTGACTGTTTACACAACCTTTTCAGGATAGACAACAAGAATATATTTGTTCTCTCTCAGATTAGCTGTCTTGTTACTGTAGCATGCAAAACCCTAGCATTTACTCTGTAACAGTTCATCTAATCAATACAAGAATGCATTTATGAGTATATCGAGTGTTTTATGATCATTGATTGCCTGATTCCGCCTTCCAAATATTGACTCAATCATCATATTCGATCCTCGTTGATTCACATCAACAGAGAATATCATTCTCAAACCCAGTCAATTGGTATCAGAGCCCTGGCTCTCGGTTATTACTCAGATCTGCTCAGATCTAGGTTTAACCCGATTGATATGGTGATTGAGTTACTGTTTAGAGGTTTCAAACGTCTCTTCTCAGTATTCCTACCAAACACTCACTGATATACTCAACTGTTACTGTTCACCCGAAGAACTCATCTTCAAATAAACAGTACAGGTTGCACAGTCACCAAGAACAGAAAATAAAAGGCTGAAATTGACATATATTCAGCAGATCCATTGTTACAAGACTAAGTTTGTACTTGTTAAAATATTTGGACTAATTAACAATAAAATCAATTAAATACAGATCTAAACAAGTTAAAAACAAATCGTCAACTATGGATTCATACAATTATTCTGAACTTGGGCATGCCTCAAAACCACCCATACTCAAACATAAATCTGAATTTAAACAATGGAAAATCAGATTCATGAACTATATTACAGGTGTTGATCCTGATTATTGGATCTCAATATGCAAAGGCCCACACATTCCAGTCACTCTATCTGCAGATCAAGCTGCAATGTACAAGACTTCAAGAATCCCTATTGAAGATCTCACTCTTGATGATGATGATTACAAGAAGATCAAGATCGATCTCAAAGCCTACTCCATACTTACTCAAGCACTTAAAATGGATGTGCTCAAAAGATTGGAAAAATATGGTACTGCAAAAGCTGTATGGGATGCACTGCAAATCATATGTGAAGGAAGCAGTGAAGTGGCTGAAATCAACAAAGACAAGCTTGTGAACCAGTATGAGACATTTCATCACTCCAAAGGGGAGTCCATCTCTAAACAGTTGCATAGGTTTGTGCAACTGGTAAATGATTTAGAGATTATGGGTGTAACTTACAAGTCCAAGGATTTAAACAAGAAGATGTTATATAGTCTTCCTGAAAATTGGAAACAAAATGTAACCATGCTGAAGAATACTCTTGATTTGGAAAGCACCACCCTGGATATTATGATAGCAAAGATCGAAGCCTTGGAACTGGATGAAAGAAGCAGAAATCTAGGAGGACCCAGAGTAGTTGAAGCATACAAGTTTCCCACAGATAATCACTATGTGGAAAATGCCTTCATTATTGAGGAGGATGATTTAATCTCCTCAAGGGATCAAGCTAAATCTACTGGATTCACCACAGCCCCACCATCTAACAGACCATCAACTTCTTCCCTATCCTCTTCAACAACTCAAACATAAGGATTCTCTGCAACCCCTGCCCCTGATGATTCAAGATCTGAAGAACAAAAGGCAACTTACAATGCATTTATTGCCAGCTTTAAAGCCTATTTGGGTGGAAGACTTATATCTGCATATCTGATTCAAGAAGATCTGGAAGAAATGGATCCAGACGATGTGGAGGAAATGGACTTGCAATGGCAAATGGCCATGATTGCTATGAGGGCAAAGAAGTTTTTCAGAAAAGGAAAAAGACTTCACCTCAATGAAAACACGAAGCTTGGATATGACAAAGCAAAGGTGAAATGCTTCAATTGTGGAATGACTGGTCACTTCTCTAGAGAATGTAATGCTCCCAATAGAAACTACAATGCTCAAAGGACTTCACAGAGCCAGTCATCATCACAACCATCTTCAAGCTTTCACCCCAACAATCATCAACAACAGCTTCATCAATATCAACAATCACATTAGACTCAACCCCAACTGACCTATCAAGCTCATGGAAACAATCAGTCATCAGCTAATGCTCTTTTTATCAGTCAGGATGGAGTATGTGACTGGAGCATGTATGCAGAGGAAGTAAAGCCGCAATTTCAAAATCATGCACTCATGGCTCACATCAATGATTGACCTTCCCCCATGCCTACTGAGGTAAAATCTAACCTATGTAGTGATAAATGCATACATGAATTACAAGGGTATAGAGAGCATAATCATAAACTGGCTGATAAAATTAAAGAAGAAAAGGTTAAATCAGAGATGCTCAAAAGAGAAATAAAAGGTTTTGAAATCAAAATTAAATCCCTCATCTCTGACATTGAGAAATTGCATGGTGAAAAGTACACTCTTGCAGCTGAGAATGAGCTACTGACTGAAAAATTAGCTCAATCTAAAGCTGAACAAAATCTTACTGAACTGAAACTTGAAAAGTTTCAACAGTCATCAGTAAATCTGAAAGAGATGCTTGATTCACAAAAGGATCCCAAAGACATGTCTGGTATTGGATATAACTCTTGTCCACCACCATACTATGATAACTACACTGTCATGCCTGATTCTGTCACACTCACCCAAGAAAATGAACCTAACACTATTGAACCCAAAACAATAGTAAAACAAATTACTAATCCTAAATATAAACCCAGTGTCTACATTGAAACAAATAAGGACAAAATCAAGTTAGGTCACCCAATTAAAATCAAGAAGTGTTCAGACAAGACAGTGGATGTAATCAAAACAGATAGCCCAATCAAGGCTATAGTTCCTTTTGTAAAATTCATCCCTGCAATTTCCAAGGAAAAGAAAATAAAAGCTAAAAAGGTGAATCTACCTACAGAGAGTAGATCTAATAGTGAGATAAACTCTCCTAAAAATTCAAGCAAATCAGACACTGATTCACATCAATTAAAAGAAAGGTCACTCGGGTCACAGAAACTAAAACTAACTCAGACCCTCAAACATCAAAATCAAAGCAAGGTGTTGGCTTTGATATTTTCAATAAAGAGCATGTGAATCAATTTGATAAGGAGATTAGGAAAAGATCAAGAAAGCATGGACAGCCTCACAAAAACAAAGACAGTAGTGTTGTGAAATAAACTACCAACAAGGCTGATCATGTTGTCTCATCAAAACCAAGGAATGAATCTAACTCCAAATCTGCCAAACATACAATATCCGCAACACCAGGATCAGTAGCCAGAAACAAACACATGTATTGTGAAGTTTGTGAGAGGTCTAATCATAGAACAGATAAATGCTTTTACAATCAATACTGTTCAATCTGTGATATGAACAACCACTCCACCAAGAACTGTTATTTCAACAAATACTGTTATGTCTGCAACATGACAAATCACAATACATCTAAGTGTTTCTTTAAGCAAAAGGTATTGAGAGTACCTCAAAACAAACCTATCTCTTCAACCATGCTTGAGAAACCTAAGATCAATGGTCGTCTTCAACACAGAGTTTCAAAATCTGATGATGATGTGAAAAACCTGAGAACTTCAAACAGAATCAAAAGAAATAAAAATCAAACAGTCAAACAAACTAATGATTTTTATAAATATAAAACAAAGTTTGATAATAAAAAACGAATCAACTTTCTGAAAAGGAACAGGGATCAAAGGTTTGAATACTCATCTGACTCTTCAGTTGAAGTAATGAACCATTCTTCTTCTAGAAACAAATCAAGGATAACTCCATCATCAAAGCCCCAGTTTAGTGGAAAATACCAACAGGTTACTATTATGGATAGAAACGGTAAGCCCAAGACCATCATGGCTTGGGTTTCACAGTCTAATTAGTTCTTTCTGTGCTTGTAGGGTCATTCATATAGGTCCAACAGTTTATGGTATGTGGACAGTGGATGCTCCCGATACATGACTGGAGATTGTTCCCTCCTTCATGATTTTAAGCACATTCAAGGAACTACTATGGCATTTGGAGGAGATTCACAAGGTGGTAGAATTACAGGTGAAGGATCTGTGACAAGTGGAATGCTGAGCTTCGACAGAGTGAACTACTGCGAACAGCTGAACTTCAATCTTCTCAGCGTGTCTCAGATCTATGACAAGAAATATTCCACTCACTTCACTGACACTCATTGCTATATTGTAAGACCAGGATTTCAAATTCCTGATGAATGGGTTGTCTTGAAAACACCAAGAAAGAATAACACCTATGTCATTAACCTTAACTCTGCATCACCAAAAGAAGAAACATGTCTTCTATCAAAAGCATCTTTTGATGAATCACAACTATGGCACAGACGATTGGGACACACAAATTTCAAAAACACGAACAGACTCGTCAAGGGAAATCATGTTATTGGTATACCTCAAAAAGAATTTCACTTCATTGACCACTGTTTGCATGTCTCAAAGGAAAACAACACAAATCGTCTCACAAGCCAAAGTCGATAACACCAACAATTCTCCATTGAAACTACTTCATATGGATCTTTTTGGTCCAACTCATGTTATGAGTATGGGAAAGAAGCGATATTGTTTGGTGATCATAGATGACTTTTCTAGATTCACATAGGTCTTCTTCTTACTTTATAAAAATGAGGCGTCCCAATTAATAAAAGATTTCATCACTAAAATTGAAAACCAAATTGATCTTAAAGACAAAACAATCAGGAGTGATAATGGGACAGAATTTAAAAATGAAGATATGAGTTCTTTTTGTTCAACCAAAGGCATAGCTCATCAATTTAGTGCAGCTAGAACTCCTCAACAAAATGGAGTAGCTGAAAGAAGAAACAGAACACTAATTGAAGCAGCACGTACAATGCTAGCAGATGCTAAACTGCCAATCACCTTTTGGGCAGAAGCAATTAACACATCATGCTTTGTACAAAATAGAACTCTGATTATGAAAGAAACTAATAAGACACCTTATGAACTCATGTTTCAAAGAAAACCATTCATTGGATTTTTCAAGTCATTTGGTTGTCCTGTCTTAATATTAAACACCCGTGACCATTTGGGCAAGTTTTCATCCAAGTCTGATGAAGGATTCTTTGTAGGTTATTCTTCTGTTTCAAAGGCTTACAGAGTGTTTAATCCTAGATTAAACATCATAGATGAAACAACAAATGTTCAATTCAAGGAACATTCTTTTCCCAAATCTACTAATGGTCCTCACTGGTTGTTTGATATTGACTCATTTACTAAATCTTTTGATCAATTTCACATGTCTGATGCAGGTAATCTACAATCAACAGCACCTTCATCATTAGTAGAAAGAAGTAGTGACTTTCCAATGATTCCTCCAACTTCTACTGAGCAACTTGATGAAGAAGTACCATTACAAGCTGATCCTGTCAGACATACTGATCAACATCACAGTGCATCGATTGAGGATGGTCCCAGTACAATGCCCTCTCCGTTAGAGATGCCATCCATTGAAGCTATACACCCAGAAGAAGCTAGAACTCAACCTCATGACACCCCTCCAGTTGACACTGAAAGAAATTCAAATGACGGGAGTAATCAAATCTCTGCTGACACTGACGCAGGAATTGAAACAAATTTTGATTACTTTCACAGCTCTCTAACAGTACAAGAAGGTATTGCCTCTCACCATGATGAATTGAATGTCTCCAATCTTGATGTAACCATTGCTGGTGACTCAATTCCAACCGCAAGAATACATAAAGATCATCCAGTTGACAACATCATTGGTGAACTAACTGAACGGGTGACTAGGAGCAAATCAAGCATAGCAAACATTTGCTTGTTCTCATGCTTTCTGTGTCAAACAGTACTCAAAAATATCAAAGAGGCTCTTCAAGACAACAGTTGTATTGAAGTAATGCAGGAAGAGTTGCTGCAATTCAAGAAACAAGAAGTATGGCAACTGGTAGATCTTCCCGAAGGACAATACCCTATCGGTACAAGGTTGCTATACAGAAACAAAACTGATGACAGGGGAATTGTCATTAGAAACAAAGCAAGATTAGTAGCTCAGGGATACACTCAAGAAGAAGGAATTGACTATGATAAAGTATTTGCCCCTGTAGCCAAACTAGAAGCCATAAGAATCTTTCTTGCATATTCAGCATCCATGAATTTTACTGTGTATCAAATGGATGTGAAATGTGCTTTTCTATATGGAAAGATTGCTGAAGAGGTCTATGTGAGTCAACCACCTGGATTTGAAGACCCAGATTTTCCTCACAGGGTTTGAGAATCTTATGCATTCAAAATTTAAAATGAGTGCAATGGGAGAACTCACTTTCTTTCTGGGAGTACAAGTCCAACAGACAGCGGATGAAATCTTCATCAATCAATCAAAATATGTGGAATCATTGCTGAAGAAATTCAAGTTTGCTGACTGTCAGTCCATCAGAACTCCTGTGGATACTAAAGTGAAGATTGGACCTGATCCTGAAGGCAAATCAGTGGATCAGACACACTATCGCTCCATGATAGGTTCACTCATGTATCTAACAGCCAGTAGGCCTGACATTATGTTTGGTGTTTGTGTATGTGCCAGATATTAAGAAGATCCCAAGGAATCTCATGTCAATGCAGTCAAGAGGATATTCAGATATCTTAAGGGCAAACCTGCTCTTGGACTATGGTATCCAAAGGAAGGAGATTTCAATCTCTATGCATACACTGACAATGATTATGGAGGATGCAACTTCAACAGGAAATCCACATCTGGCGGTTGTCAATTTCTTGGTCCTGGACTTGTATCTATGCAGTGCAAGAAGCAAACCAATGTTTCTGTCTCAACAGCAGAAGCTGAGTACATTGCAGCATCTGCATGCTGTTCTCAAGTTCTCTGGATTCAAAACAAGATGCTTGATTATGGTTTTAACTTTCTGCACACTCCAGTTTATATTGACAACACAGCAGCAATTTTTATAACTAATAATCCAGTTCAACACTCAAAAACAAAACATATTGAAATTGGATATCACTTTTTGAGAGATTATGTTGAAAAAGGATTAATCAAATTGATACAAGTTCACACTGATAATCAATTAGCTGACTTATTCACTAAGGTATTTGATCCAACCAGATTTGAATTCTTAGTTCAATCAATTGGCATGTTTAATCTTGAGTAAAAGGAAAACAAACAAAAAAAAAACAAAAAAAATTCACATATTTCCACAAAAAATTATTTCAAAAAAAATCGAAGAAGAAGTGTGTAGTTTATCTATGGGAAATGATATAATTACAGTCGTTATATCATTCACTGTGCTAATTTATAAAACTTAAATGACTGACATGACTTATCTGATATGTTGGTAGGCTCAACTTGGAAATGAAACCACATGCAGTGATAAATTAGAGCTTATATTCAACTGTGATGCTGTCATCTCATAGTATGTGTAAGTTTTGACTTGTCCAAATGTGTGTGTGTGTAGAAACCAAAACACCCCAGGTAATGATGACTTGTGAATCTCGTTTACTCACATCAGTTCCTTCTTTGTTTTGCTAAGCAAAGACCTGGAGAAACAAGCACATAGTGCTGATGTTAAGATCCATCAAGATTCCCAATGTGGAACACATCCAACTTGGATGAAACAAACAGAATAAAGTTCATTCAAAATGAATGAAACAAAAGAATCCTGAGAGATCACCTTCCAAAGCGAACTTAAAAGAATCCTAATATGGATCAAAAGTGTTAAAAGGATCAAAAATAAAAGAATCCCAATGAGGATCAAATAATATGATTTTTCTAATTATAAATATCCTGGTCATGTAAGATGTTGAAAGTTCTACCATACATTGCATGCGGATGGTTGACCTTGCCATGCCTTTGAGTGTGAGGTACATGTTGAATACCCAATCAAGTCAAAACATGATAAGATCATTTGCATCAGAAGATTAACCAAGTATGAGTTTAAGAGGACAAACATACCTACAATGAATATGTTCATGACCATGTCTGTTTTACTAACAATTGCTTGCACTTGTGAAAGGTAAGATTGATATGATCCCAAAGAAAGGTATAACTTAACTTCTTGTACAGTGAAGAAAGCAAAAATCATAAAAATATTTTCTTTTCAAAACTTTCAAATCCTTAAAAGTTTCCATCCAGTATGGATATAAACTTTAGGGGGAGTAAATATAAAAGTTTGATCATGTTTGTACAGGTGTTTCCTTTCTTAAGAATTAGAAAAACCAAAAACAAGTTGCAAAATCAGAAAATCTGTCTGTGTGGTTGCAGAAGTTATACCATAGTATCTCAGTTCTTGCAGACATTTTGATGTACAAAAGTCCAAGATCAGTCAACAATGGGAAACTTGATTCACCACTGATGAACAAGTCAATCCAAGTAAGAATTGATATCCCAAAATCAGTCAAAACTTCATAAGAATCAAGCAACAGACACATCTTCATAAAGGCAAAGACAGTGCTTCATAAAGCATCAGAGAAAATTCATCCAAAACCAACCAAAGCAAAAACATTAAGTTCAAAACATAAAGAGTATTGGTTAATGCGGGTGAAGGTAACCCAAGCATCAACCAATGCGGGTAATGGTTTTGTGAAATGAAACCCACGTGAAAAACTAATGCGGACAAATGCACTCTACCGCATTAGTCTTATCACCAAATTTGATGAAAGTTGAAGTTTTGTTCATCCGCATTTGCTACAGTGAACAAATGCTGACAAGTCTTTGTTCATCCGCATTTGCTACAGTGAACAAATGCTGACAAGTCTTTGTTCATCCGCATTTGCTACAGTGAACAAATGCTGACAAGTCTTTGTTCATCCGCATTTGCTACAGTGAACAAATGCTGACCAGTAATTGTTCTTCCGCATTTGCTACAGTAATTTTAAAAGTTGAGCGCATTTGTTTTCAAAGATCAAAATTTGAAATCCATATTAAGTTGACTATATAAACCAAAATCAAAAGGTCATTTAATACTTTTCAAAATTGTGAGACTTAATAAGTGAGACGAGCGCCACTAAAGTTACTGTTCATCTTCATCATCTTCTTCATGTTCTAAACCTATGTTCTAAGTTCGATTCTCCATCATTCACTCATCTTCGATTCACTACAATAGGATTATCGAGGAATAGGTGAGAATCAAAAATTTTCATAACCCTAACTGTCGGACACTCATCGAAAACATGAACTTAGCAAACTAGGTCAAGAAAGAATCCTGCAAATCAAACAAGTGTTCATGAACCATTGTCGATTTCAACAGAAAGACACATGCTAATCAAGTAAAACTCAACAAACAAAGAATTTTCACAAGTTCAGTGTGTCGTAGGAACAGGGCACGTAAATACTAGTTGGAATCAAAAGACGTCACAATGGTTAAAATGACCTTGAAAGTAAAAAGTACTCAACGCAATCAGGAATAATTCATCAAAATGAACATGAATGACTAAATCAGATTAGATCGAATGTATATGAAACAGTATACATGTACACTCAATTTTGACCAAGAAAAGTCAAAATGTGATCAAATTAGTCTGATTTATGCTCTTTGTTGATATATATTATTCATCATTCTAATTCATATGCCTTGAATGCAGTGTACAATGGCAAACCTCACATGGAGCAAGCTCCATAATGTCAGTGGTTTTCTTGACCCTGATGTAACTAAGGCTGAAAGATTAAAGGACATGATCAGATTTCTTCTAACCACAAGGGTGGCTTATACCATGACAGTAAGACCCATCATCTATGAGACCTTCATTAGGTCATTTTGGGGAACAGCTGAAGTGGTTGAAGTTGATGGTGTAAGAACACTGACTGGAAGAATCACTGATGATCATTCCCTAGCAATCACTGAGCAAACTGTGAGACAGTGTCTACAGTTTGGAGATGATGCTGATACCCCTATAGAACTTGAAGATGATGAGATCATGACCTTCTTTGCCAATATTGGATATGAGGGTGGATATGAAGGGAAGCAGATTGTGAAAGGGTTGGTATATCTGCAATGGAGATTCTTGATACACATGTATCAGCATTGCTTATCTAAGAGAAAGACTGGATGGAATGATATCCCTGTGACACCTCATCTGCTATTTGTGCTCTATGCACCAATCGTCCATTCAACATGTTTTTGATGTACCCCAGATTTATACATCCAAGAGGGTAGGAGGCATATGTTTTATGATGTACCCCAGATTTATACAATGCTTCATCAATGAAGCATTTCCTGATCTTGCACCCATAGGACCAGTGATGGACATTCCTCACTATAATGCCAAGTCCTACAGGTACATCACAAAAAGAGATCCTAGGAACTTCTACAGTGGTACGTTTTTCCCTCTGTTGCCATGGATGCAGCAACAAATCAATCAAGGAGGAGTACAAGAATTAGAGGCTCCTGATGATGAGCCTGTTCATGAAGAAGAACAATCAGCAAGCTCAGAGGATAGACAGAGGTCAGTGTCACCATAGGTTGATGTAGGTGGTGATCTTCACACTGGACCTTCTGTGCATGAAGTTGATGTAGTATTACCATCTATGCCTTCACCATTACCATCACCCCAAAGATCACCAATTCCATCTCACCAAACTCAACCTATCATCTCACCCCACATCTCTCCTATACACTCACCACTTCTTCACTCTATCCAATCTCCCATTCACCATACACCTGTTCCATCACCAACTTCAGATGAGCCGCAAAAGTTAGGTGACTATGCCAGCTCGTCTGAGAAATCCAAATCATCATCTGATGAGGAGGATCATCCCACCAGGATGTCTGTAAGGCAAATTGCATCAGAGGCTGGTTATTCTGAAAGTTATGCTGATTCTGGAGCGAACAAGCCTGGTGAGAAAGATGAGATGATTTCCAACTTGCTTCAGAAGATTGCAAGGATTGAAAAGATGTAAAGAAACAGATCAGTTCTTCTGCAAGACACGTTGTTGGAATTGAATGAGAAAGAAAAAGAACTAAAAGAGTTGAAAGAAAAACATGAAAGTGAGAAGAAGGAGAAGGACAAAGAGATTGAGATGTTGAAAGCCGCCCTTCAACACTCAAGAGAAGAAATAAGTGGTCATGTGGAAACCTTGAACCTGCAAACAATAGTAATGGAAGATCAAGAAGAAGTTATTGAAGAACAATCTTCCATTATCCATGACCTTGATAGGCAAGTAGAAGCTCTTAAAAGGAGAGTCTCTGAGCTTGAAATGCTTGTCAAACTAAAGCAGGAGGCAGAGAAAGATAATGATGATGAAGGTGATGAAATGAAAGAAAAGAGGAAAAGGGAGGATGGCAAAGAATCATCTGAAGACAGTGGTGATGATTCCCCTCCAGCCAAAAAGATGAGATTCACTATGGCTGAAAAAGAGGGAGAACCAAGTGAATCAAAGCACACATCATCTAGCATGGAGATGATCGTGTACACAAGTCATCCTGAAGAAGTTCAAACTGAAGAAAAAGAGTTCAGTGACATGATGAAAGACTTAGATATGTTCTCTGCTGAAGAATATATCATTGATGATGAATTCTGGGACTTCATTATGAATCAAAGTGCAGATGTTGAGCCTTTTATTGTCATACCTCAATCTCCAGTGCCAATTGATAAGGAGTTGAGTATGCAAATAGTTCCTGCTGTGTCACTTTCTGATGAACAAAAAGAAATGATCAGAAAGCTATGTGAACAGCAAATACAAGAATAAGAACAGACTATTGTATCTGTACACATTCCTGAAAAGGAACAAACTGAAGAAGCTCCATAAGAGGATGAAATGCCTGAACCCTCTTCTGGCTCAAGCATGCAAACATATGCCAGAAGAAGGAGCTATCTTGAGGAAAAGGCTAAAGGAAAGAGACCAATGTTTAAATGATGAACCATTGAAAAAGAAGCAGAAAGATGATCCAAGGAGTCTAGCAGATATTGCTGGATTCTTGGAAGAACATGAACAAGCAGAAGCCTTATTGAAAAAGAAGGATGATGTAATTAATTTAGAAGAAGGTGAAATTCCAGGTGGATTCATGGTTGATAAGCCAGTGATCAGTAAAATCCCTGTGAATGAAGAACCTTACATTTCTGAAAAGATTGAATTGGCCAAGTCTGATGATTTGATGAAAAAGGTCGTATTTCTGATTGATCATGGTTATAACCCTGATGAAGTCTTTGGGATGACATAAGAAGGTATGCTAGCAGAAGAAGATAAGCTAAGCAAGCTACTAGATCCAACTTTTGAAACAGAGTATGAGAAAACTCTTTCTCCCAAAGCTTCTGAAATCAAGGCAACAAAAGCCAAACCTGCTACTCCTCCTCAACCTATGTATCCTGATCCCTACAGCATGTCAGATAAGGAGATGAAGGATTATCTGTCTGCTCAAGGATTCATCAAAAGAAAATTAGGTAACATGAAAACCAATTCCCTAAGGGCTGCTATCCTTAGGATGATTCTTGAAAAGAAAGACAGGTTGAAGAAAATGGAGGAGGAGATCACCAGAACCCAATCAAGAACAAGAGTTTCAGCTCAAGAAATTAACCTCACTCAGGGAGATCATGATTCCCTGGCACCCATTCTTCACAGATACCCAGAGTGGTTTGCTGAGCCTTCACAACTGGAACTACATGAAGGTCTCACAACTGCTGAAATGATAAAGGGTGTGTCTACTCCAAAAGGCAAGACTGATCAGAAGATTATTGCCTGGAAGTATGACAGTGATTGGAATATGTTCGTGGTGAAGAGAATATCAGGATTAGTACAATTTTTCACAGAGTACTCTGCTCTTGTGAATTCTCTAATGATCCATGATCTCAAGGAACTAGCCAACTTAAGATTGATAAATCATGGGGCTATGTTCAGGGGATATGAGTTTGAGGACATTCTGAGGATGTTCAAGAGAACTAACAACTTCAAATCATTGAAGACTATCTGCATGAGAAAAGATAGATCTTTTGTCAATCCCCTTGAGAAAAGGAAAAGAAAAACAGCTGAAGAAGTGGTATTCCCTGGACTTAGGGTATAGCCCACTGAATCCTTGAAGAGGAAGATGGTTGTTGGTACTCACACTTCTGTGCCACTCTCAAATGTTTATTATGATGAGAAAACCTATGAGTTGGTGATTGAAAGGAAGTGGGGAGGAAAAGAAGGAGCTGAAATTCGACTGTTCAGTGGATATGAAGTGAGACTGCTAGACAAATCATACATCCACTATATATATACAAGGCACTTCAGGGAGATTAGAAATAAGCTTAGTGAAGCTGATATGTACTTCTTTATTAAGTGCATCAAACTCCTGAAGATGGCCTATGACAGGATCTTCAAGAAGAAAGAGCAAAGGAGGAAGAAGAAGACTCCTTTGCAGTTTGGCAACATTGTGAAATTAGGGTTGATGCTGATGGATCTTTATTGATTCACAGAGATGGGCTATCAACTGTGTCATTCTGGGAGCCTGTTTCATTGAAGAAGCAGCCCATTGAAGCCATCCATACTATGAGCCAAATGAAGATCCATGTACTAAGCAGAGAGAAGCTGGATGAAGCAAGACAGTTCTCTAATATGATCAAAGCCATAATCCTTCTTTCACAGACCAAGCTCCAGTGTCATCTCCTCCTACTGCACAAGACCCAGCAGAATCCTCACAACCTGATCCACCCTCAAACCCTTGAAGTACTTAGGCTGTATAATCCTTAGGGGGAGTATTGTTAGACCCTGAAAGGATCATACATGCCAATTCAAGAGGTGGATGTTTGTTCTGCTGGTTTCTCCCCAAGTCCAAGAAGAAATGCGCATGAAGAAGATCCTGCATAAGAAGAAAATAATACAAGTGTCGGCTATCCGCATTTGTTAATGCGGATGACCAAGAACAAATGCTAACAAGTATTTGTTCATCCGCATTAACAAATGCGGAAAGCTTATGCAAGGCAAACAAGGCATTTGTTCATCCGTATAAACTAATGCGGATGATCAGCAACAAATGCGGCTAAGTGTTTGCTCATCCGCATTAACTAATGCTGATGACCAATCACTAATGCGGCTGATAGAAGACCAATGCTGATGAAGAGTTACTCATCCACATTAGTCAATGCGGATGACAAAGAACAAATGCTGATGAAGACTTAGACTAAGGGTAGTTTAGTCTTTTTGTACAAGTTGTAAGTCAGCCTATAAATAGAATAGACTCCTCGTATGTGAGGTAACTTTTGGTGTGACTGTTTACACAACCTTTTCAGGATAGACAACAAGAATTTACTTTGTTCTTTCTCAGATTAGCTGTCTTGTTACTGTAGCATGCAAAACCCTAGCATTTACTCTGTAACAGTTCATCTAATCAATACAAGAATGTATTTATGAGTATATCGAGTGTTTTATGATCATTGATTGCCTGATTCCGCCTTCCAATCATTGACTCAATCATCATATTCGATCCTCGTTGATTCACATCAATAGAGAATATCATTTGCAAACCCAGTCAATATTGATTGCTTGATTCCGCCTTTCAATCATTGACTCAATCTTCATATTCGATCCTTGTTGATTCACATCAACAGAGAATATCATTCTCAAGAACACCCAGTCAATTGTTAGACCCTGAAAGGATCACACATGCCAATTCAAGAGGTGGATGGTTGTTCTACTGGTTTCTCCCCAAGTCCAAGAGGAAATGGACATAAAGAAGATCCTGCATATGAAGAAAATTACAAGTGTCGGCTATCCGTATTTGTTAATGCAGATGAACAAGAACAAATGCTGACAAGTATTTGTTCATCCGCATTAACTAATGCGAACAGCCGATGAAATGCAGACAAGGCATTTGTTCATCCGCATGAACTAATGCGGATGACCAGCAACAAATGCGGCCAAGTGTTTGCTCATCCGCATTTACTAATGCTGATGACCAAACACTAATGCGGCTAATAGAAGACCAATGTTGATGAAGAATTACTCATCCGCATTAGTCAATGTGGATGAGAAAGAAACAAATGTTGATGAAGACTTAAACTAAGGGTAGTTTAGTCATTTTGTACAAGCTATAAGTCAGCCTATAAATAGAATAGAAACCTCATATATGAGGGTGACTTTTTTGTGTGACTGTTTACACAACTTTTGAGAATAGACAATCAGAATATACTTTGTTTCTCTCCCATGTTAGCTGTCTTGTTACTGTAGCTTGCTAAACCCTAGCATTTACTCTGTAATAGTTCATCTAATTAATACAAGAGTACATTTATGAGTATATCAAGAGTTCTATGTTCATTGATTGCTTGATACCACCTTTCAATCATTGACTCAATCTTCATATTCGATCCTTGTTGATTCACATCAATAGAGAATATCATTCTCAAGAACACCCAGTCAATCGGTATCAGAGCTGTTGGTTGCTGGATTCATCTAGTTTTTAGATCTGATTTCATCCTTAATAATGTCAAGAACAAAGAACACAACAACAAAAATGAAGAAAAAGGTCGCTGTTCATCAAAACCCCATTTGTTCATCACAAAAAATAAGAAGAAAATCAACAAATCTGTTCATCTATGGTACGATTTGAATACTCGTGAACATGTTCATGATTATTCCTTCAAAATTCGATGCAGTTGAACAAGATTATCATCAAAACAAAAAGAAAACCCATTTGTTCATCTCAAAATCAAAAAGAAAAGTCATCAGATCTGTTCTAATATGATACAATTTGAATAAATATAATCATCCCTTGGATTATTCCTTCAAAATTCAATGCAATTGAACATGATAATCATCAAAAACGAAGAAAAGATGAAGAAATCGAAGCTACTGCTGATTTCCCGACCTGCACTGCAGTGTGAAATCATTTTTGTTCAAGTCTGAAAACAAATACGGATAAACAAAAACAAATGCGGATGAAGCTTGATCAAATGCGGATGTGATATAAACAAATGCGGATAAAGAAAAACAAATGCGGATGAAGCTTGATCAAATGCGGATGTGATATAAACAAATGCGGATGTGTTATCCACAAATGCGGATGTGTTAATCACAAATGCGGATGACTTTTTCACAAATGCGGATCTGACAAAGCATCCGCATTTATTCAAAGAAATGCGGATGTTAAAGGAACAAATGCGGAAGTTCGACGAACAAATGCGGATGCACAAGGCAGAAATGCGGATGTTCAAAGAAATGTTGTTGAAACACATACAAATACGGATGTTATGTATTCTAATGCGGATGTTGAACATACTAATGCGGATGTTGACTTCAAAAATGCGGATACAAGTCAACTAATGTGGATGAATGGTGATGATAACCTTAAATGCGGATGTTAATCACCAAAATGGGCATAACCTGGGCTACGAGCCTCCGTTTCTGACGTGCTACCAGTCAAAACGACCGTGAAAACGAGGGCATCGTCTTGGTAACCACTTTGAGGTTATCATCACCATTAATCCGAAACCAAAAGTGAAGTCTTTCGAAACTTCAAGACAAAGTGTTCCGAAGCCAAAAGTGAAGTCTTTCGAAACTTCAAGACAAAGTGTTCCGAAGCCTGAAGATGGATTTCTTCTGAAGACAGAGAAGACATGATTTCTCTAATTTACTTTTGACAAAAGCCGAACCACTTTCTGCTGTCATCTCTGAAGACTCGCCAACTTATACAAGTTGGTGATTATCTCCATACTTTTGTCAACTTTACATTATGGTCTTTGAGTCTGTAACTTTCCAATCTCGTACTTTCATCCTTTTTATAATAGATTAGGATGTGAGCTATGGCATGTCATAGTCACTTATCAAAAGGCAATCCGCCTTTTGACTTTACATTAATCCTATTGTCTAGCTCAATGTTCTAGCTAGCCCTTGAAGTATGGTCGGTTGTAGGATGTAGTATAAAGTGTCTCATGTAACCAGTTCTTGGGACTAAGCCTTGTAACAATTGTAATATACTTGAGAACAATATACATTATCCTTGAAAACCAATCTCTTTGTTCTTATGTGTTCTTACTTTTGTTCTTAGTTTCAAATTCCTGGTTTCATATTTGATCTATTAAGTGTTGTATTCTCCACCTTGTGAAACTGTTGCATAACCATAACTGTCACACCCTAAAAACGACGTTGAATATCGCAGCGAATTGTATATGCGTTAAGCATGGTGATGACAAAGTTGGAAACCAGCATGATATATAGGCAAATGTTAAAACATAAGTTTTAAATTACAAACCACAGGATTTTTACCACGACATTCCAAAATAAGAAAAAGTTCAAATTGTTTAACCACGATCATTTACAAAGATCGTATTTTTAAATAAATAACCAAAAGATGCCACATCCACGTTTGCCCAAGCCCATTTCATACCACCATCCATGCTCCTATGTACCTGAAATACATGCTTAAAAAGTCAACATAAAGTCGAGCGAGTTTCACGAGTTTACAAAAACATTACATACCATAGTATCAGACATCATTGACAAACAATGTGGTAAGTTGTAAGCTAGCTAGGGATACAACTTAATGATAGTACCTGGAGCTATAATCAAACCAAGAAACGAAGGCTTTACATAAAGTAAGCAATCCCCACGAAACGAATTCAGCATATATTCACTCGCATCCAAAATGCTTGATGAGAGATACTGATCGCGAGTGCGGGCTGTCAAACCCAAATAGATCTACCATTATACACTGTGGCCTAACCCAAGGCTAATGATTATATGGGAAAAGGGGGTATTCATGAACGACCCACATGAACAGAATAACGAAACACCCATACTCAAGACTATCATACGAACACATACGAGTAAGCCACATGATCATGATACAACGAACGAAGCCATGTATTTCCCCCATGATTTTGTAAAACGATAACAAGTTATAAAGGGGACGTGGAAACTCACCTTGATCAACGAAATTGAAAGTACGTGCAATTATACCAACGAACGTCCAGTCAATCCTAATAGTGCCCTAAATACGATAAACACTTTAAGAATTGATACTCAAGTCTTACAAGCAAGTTGTTCATCCAACCTACTAGACTTATATTATTTTTAAGAAAATATTTATTTACGCGAGTAGTTGGTGATTATAACACTCGGTTACTCAACGAAAACGGTGGATTACGCATTACTTCGACAAGTACTAATTAACAACCAAAATGTGAGAGTTGTAACCAAATACACATAAAAACACTCTATATATATATATATATATATATATATATATATATATATATATATATATATATATATATATATATATATATATATATATATATATATACGTACATAAATCCTAAATCACATTTCATGAATCAAACAACTTTAAGCCAACTTGGTATAAAAGTCTCTAAATCATGGCAATTTCTACTCAAATTTGTCAAACAAACAGTCAAACCGAGCAAGATAACTTATAGTTAACATTCATAACTCCTAACATACATTAGGGGCTGTTTATAAGTCATAAAATAGCTTAAAACTTACTGCTCAAATTCAGATCTATAAATCATGCATTTTAAAACTGAAATCAAGCCGAATAGGTGACTAGTTTAGTCTAAATCATCACCAATCGCGTCCAAAAAACAAGTTTCATGCTTGTAGCTATACATATTAATTATGGATATAAAATATCACTCACAACCTGCTGTAATTTCAGTCTTTAGAATATCTAAGTTAAATACCCTAATTTTGTCATTTCACGTCTTTTTAACCAACATAATCATGTCAAATGTTAAGCCAAACCTAAAACTTAAACATATCTTTAGAACTAAGTGAAATTACTATTTTATACCATTATTAACAACAATTTCCAGATTTAATATCATCTCATGTATCCATGATTTTTCAAGTCCTAAACACGTATTTTTAAGCATATGAATCATTAATAAGCAAACCAATATTACAAATAACAATCCATACATAAAATAGCATGCATCCACACATTTTCCATCATTTAACATCTGTTCTAACTATTTTTCACTCAACAATCCGTTTGCATGTGAAGATCTAATCATAAAACAACACTTTTTGCAAGAACAAACACCCAAACATCAACATACACACATGCATTGCATATGGTCACCGATACACACACTTAATCCGTGTAAACCTTCATCAAAATATCACAATAGATGATTTATAACAGATTTCATACTTTAATCTACTTGCATGGACGATTCAACATCAACAACACATCATCAAGTAACAATCTAGCATCCAAACTTGAACACACATACATGCACACGTACGGACACATACATACACATATACACACTTACACAACTCATTTTTATTCCATATTTTCTGTTTCAAAACATATTTTTCCCAAAATCTTACTTGGATGAAAAATCTATAGCTTTTAGGTAGTCATTTTCATATAAAAACGTAACTAAAACGAAAGATTAAGGTTACCTTAGTGTTAGCAAGCTACTCTCATGAAAAAGAAACGTAGGACGGTGGTTTTTCTTCTCTAGATTCACCACCAACAAGCCTTCTTTTGCTCTAATATGCTTGCACCTCAAGTTCCAAGTGAAGATCTTCAAGGAAAATGGAACACAACGAAAATGGTGGTGGTGTTGGCCGTAGGTTGTAAGGAGAAAGAGAAGGAGAGAGTGTTTTTTTAGTGAAGTGAAGTAAAGAGAATCAAATGAGGGTAGAGGGGTTTATATAGGGGAAGGGAGGAAAGAGGGAGGGGGCGGCCGATTGCGGGGGGGGGGGGGGAAGAAGGGGTGCCGAACTGTCTTTTCATTTTTATCCCGTCTCGACCCAATTTTCAAAACCCAAACATATTAAATTCTAATTCCTTGCGAAATTATAGTCCACAACGACTATTTACATGCCCCATATCTTGGTTTTATCGTCCACTTGGGCATTTTATTGTTTATCCGCTAGATTGAGCCATCTCGTCGCACTAAGGCACGTAGATGCTGTTATCGGGTTTTCTCGTTACGATAGTCATTTCCTCACGTAATAACATTAATATTAGTGTAACTAAGATTAAATTAGGCCAAATTCTCATTTTTACATATGACGTTAGTATTTATTTCCTGGTCGGTTCGTAGTGGCGTTTATTTCAGACATTCGCCGGTCTCGGGTTTTCATGGTCGAACATGCATGAAATAGAAACGTAAACACACGTAGGACTCTAATCAATCTTTAGATTAGTTTATTTAGTGCTATATATTCTAAAACAAGACTGAGCATAGAAATCAAGATCTAGGGTTTCTAGAGAAATTACCCGGAAATCGAAGGTTGTCACAATAACCGGTCTTGCAATTGGTATCAGAGCTTTTTAGGCTCTTGATTATAAGATCTCATTATCTTTAATCGCTTCAGTTTCACAAGACAATTACATGCTCAAATGGCAGCTCTCACTAAGGCTGATATGGAAACTGACACCATGATCAAATCTCCACTGATCACTCTTGATGACTTTGGTACTTGGTCTATAAGGATAGAAGGCTTCATCAAGTTACAAAATAGTAGGATGTGCAGATCTATAGTCTTAAGACCTCATATCCCGAGTAATACTTCAACAACTACTGGAGGTGGGATGATACCAAAGGACATGGCTGACTACTCTGAGGAAGATTGGAAGAAGATTGATGTAGATCAGAAGGCCATGACCACTCTTCAAACTGCTATTCCCAACTCTATCTACAGAGGCTTTAAATGGTGCAAGACTGCAAAGGAACTCTTGGATGCACTAAAACTTATGTATGAGGGGTTTGAGGAAGCCAAGGAAAACAAGGACATCATGAAGTAGCAGTTTAAGAACTTCACCTTCAAAATAAGTAAAACTATGACTCAACCATACTTTAGGTATATTGAGATTGTAGATACTATGATGGATGTTGGAGTTAAACTTGAGAATAGGGACATAGTAACAAAGTTTATGTTCTTCCTTCCCAGATAACGGCACACTATTATGTGGCTAATAAAGAACTGAAAATCTCTCCACCCTTATCCTTATTGAGCTGTATGGTATTCTGAGCGGTTACCAGATGGAATGAACATACAAAATCCACCCAACAGCTCTTCTAACAATCAACAGAGTTCAGCCCTTCATGTAGTTGAAAGGGATACTAGAGAACCACAACATCATCTAATCTGCTACCCTAACAACTCACAAAAGGTCCCTTTAATCACATCCCCGGAGACACCAAGGGAGAGGTACACTCAAGGAAGCCCATTCTAAGAGCCAAGCTCTTCTCAAGCCTATGTGTCTTTAGATGAAAGTTATGGCAACTTTCTCTTCACTCTTAAAGACTTGGACTGTATCCATCCAGATGACCTGGAGTACATGGATATAATCCAATAGATGGATCTTCTCACTCATGGATCCAATAAATTATACAAGAGGACAGGGAGGAAGTTTCCTAGCAATGTGTTCAGTGGAAAGTTTGGGCTGGACAAAAGCAAAGTGACGTGTTACAACTGTAACCAAATAGGACGCTTTGCTAGGGAGTGCAAGGAACCAAGGACAAATGGTGGCCAGGCATAACCTAGGCCAAACTATACTCATGGAGCTCTACACACTGAGAAGCCCAAGCAGTAAGCAGCAGTTGCTGCTGAAGAAGGAGGCTTTGATTGGAGTTTCCCGGTTGAAGATGTATCTCCAAACCAAGCACTGATGACAAATCATGAAGAAGCCAAGGTATTGGAACATCTTTGTACCCTAGAATGCATTGCTAAAATAAAAAGATATAGGTCCTATAACTTAGAAATGAGATCTGACCTTGAGTCCTTAAACATCTTAAAAGCTGATTTCAAAAGAGCTGAAAATGATTATAAACTCAAAATTGAAGATTTAAAGAAAACCATTTCAACTCTTAAGCATGAACATACCAACTACATGACTCAAATTAAAGATCTCATCACTAAGTTTGCTGGGTGCCAGGCTGAGCTTGTGATCAGCAAAGCCAGGGCAGATATAGGTACAAAGCACTGTAGCTTTCTGCAGTGAAAGCAAAAATCTTCTGAAGGCATAGTCTCTAAAACTTCCTAAGTTGTCAAAACTTACGAAGTGTTAAAGTTCAAGTCTGATCTTCCAAAGATGATATGTAAGATAAAGGAAGACCATGTGACTGAAAGTTCTTCATTAGCAATAATAGATGATCTTCAAAGTCTAAACATAGGATCAATCATTGTTGCATTGTCTTCAGTCCATTTTGACAAGCCAAGACCAATGAGGCTTGGGTTTTCAAATGTAACTAACTTTCTCCTTTTATGCAGGAACAACTAAAGAATAAGAAGAATGAATGGATCATAGACAGTGGCTATTCCAGATAAATGACAGGCAATGGCTCTTTGCTTCAAAAATTTGAGAAAATCGATGGAGGGTCAGTTGCTTTTGGAGGAGATACGGGAGGTTATATTACAGGAAAGGGCAGGGTCATAAATGGTAAGCTCAACATTGAAAAGGTAAACTTTATTAAGGAGCTTGGGTATAATTTACAGAGTGTATCCTAATTTTGTGATCAGAGACATAACATGCTCTTCACTAAGCATGAGTGCATTGTTCTCAAGCCCAGGGTGGTCATTCTTCAAGTGGCTGTTCAAGGCACATGACAGGAAATGAGTCTTTGCTTCTAATCTTTAAGAAAGTTGATACAGGGCCAATTGCTTTTGGAGGAGAGTCAGGTGGTTAAATCACTTGAAGGGGCAGGGTCACAAGTGGTTAAATCACTTGAAGGGTTACTTGAAGGTAAACTTTGTCAAAAAGCTAGAGTACAATCTTTTGAGTGTATCTTAATTTTGTGACTAGAGACATAACATGCTCTTCACTAAGCATGAGTGCATTGTTCTCAAGCCCGGGGTGATCATTCCTTGAGAGCATATCCTGCTCAGAGCCCCTAGGAAAGGGAACATGTACAAGATGGATTTGCAGGAAACATCTCCCTTAGGAGAAGTTTCTTGCTTTCTATCTAAAGCAAATAGTGATGATTCTTTCCTTTGCCATAAAAGAATGTGCCATGTAAACTTTAAGAACATGAATAAATTAATTAAAAATAATTTGGTAACTGGAATGCCAAGAAATAGTTTATAAGTAATGATCATTGTGTTTCATGCCTGAAGGGGAAACAACACAGGTTGTCTCACAAACCAAAGGAAAAGAACTCCATCACTACTCCCCTACACCTATTACACATGGATCTCTTTGGCCAACCAGTGTAATGAGTCTAGGAAGGACCTGATACTGTTTAGTGATCATAGAAGATTTCACAAGATTTACTTGGGTCTTCTTCCTTAGAACATAAGATGAGACTCCTGAGGTCTTGAAGAACTTCATGCTGAAAATTAAGAATCAATTTGATCACAAGGTCAAGACCATAAGATGTGATCAAGGATCTGAATTCAAGAATCAAATTCTTGACACTGTTGATACACTATGTCCCTAGTTTATGTACTTAAATGTCTATGTCTTTCATTTCTTACACATGTGTAATGCAAGAACTTAATGTAACAAGATATATGTGTTTGGATGTTTATTTACTGTTGATTATATCATATTCTTATAGTATTTATTATTACACATATGAATGAACATTATATACAGGTTTGAGGTTGTTGTGCATAGCTCTGAGTCAAGAATGATTCAGAAATGTGTTCGACTTAGTCTTGTGGTTATTCATGCTAATGGACCATGCTCATGGACCAGACGCACGAATGGACTATACTTATGGATCAATCGTACGACTGAACCAGGTGACTGGATCAGTCACACGACTGAGACATAAGATTGACTCAGTTGCACGAATGAACTTTCAGTCGTGCGTATGAATCAAACACATGACTCAGTCGCACGACTGAACCATGCTAATTGCTCAGGCATACGACTGTATACTGAAAACCTATAAATACCACATAATTCGTGGAAAACATAACACTTCGAATATTATCATACCCTAGCCATCCAGAGCGTCCCAGTGCGTCTATGCAACTTCAAAGTTTGTTCCTGGTCGATTTCAACTCGTTCTTAATGTTTGCTTAATCATTAGATCGATCAGGTTGTCATTCTCACTGATTGGATTACCAATCAAATAGAATTCCGTGCTATTTGATTTGTTTTCACATTGAATAAGTTAGTACTCCATACATACACGGTCCTAACAGACACATTTTGTGATAAAAAGGGTATTACAATACAATATAGTACACCCAGGACTCATCAGCAAAACAATGTTGTTTAGAGGAGAAACAAGACACTTATTGAAGCTGCAAGAACCGTGTGTCTGACTCTAATCCACCTATCACCTTCTGGGCAGAGGCAGTCAACACTGCTTGCTATGTGCAAAGTAGAGTTTTAGTATTTAAGACTCATGATAAGCTCTTTATGAGCTGTGGCACAAAAGGAGACCTTTCATTGGTTTCCTCAGATCAATTGGATGTCCTTGCACCATCTTGAATACCAAAGATCATGTGCTAGATTTTCCGAGAAATCAGATGATGAAAACTTTATTGGATACTCTTCTCAAGCTAAGGCTTATAGAGTATATAATCTCAGAAGTAGAGTAATTGAAGAATCAGCCAATGTGACCTTCAATGAGCACACTCCCAGTGTGAAAGGTTCTGGTCTCGATTGGCTATTTGATCTTGATTTAGTTATCAACTGTTTTAACAAGTCTTATGAAAATGTTTCATGATCTACAAATATCTTATCAACAGGAGATCCTGACCTAAGATTTTAGCTGAGAAGACCAAGCAAGAATACGACTTCAGCTCAAGTGGTAACTAACCCTAGAAATAGAGTTCCTATAAGCATAACTACGATAAATCTAGCTGATACGTCTGAGGTGCCTACAAATTCCAGCTCAGAGGCACAAAACTCAAATGAACAAGCTTCAAATATAGGAGGAAATGGTAGTGGTGATAGTGATGAAGAATTTCTTGATGCTGATAACCACCCTATGGAAGACAACATCAATGATGTCACACACTCATTGGATCAAGCTTCTCTTGATAAGTGTGCTTATATGGTGGGTAACACTTCAATACCAGATCTAAACTTCACAAATTTAGATATGTTCAATCAAGTTGTTGTGATCCCTTAACTCAGGATCCACAAATCACACCCACCCCAAACATCATAGGAGATGTTGACACATGGGTGAGAACAAGAGGACAAACCCATGACAAAAATGTTTGCCTATACTCTTGTTTCTTATCCCAGATAGAGGCAAAGAAGGTTGATGAGGCTTTAAAGGATGGAAGTTAGGTTGAAGCAATGCAAGATGAACTACTTCAATTCAAAAGACAAAAGGTTTGGAACCTATGTCCTCTTCCTTAAGGGAAGACTACCATAGGAACCAAGTGGGTTTTTAGAAATAAGAAGGATGATAGAGGACTTGTCATTAAGAACAAGGTCAGACTATTTATTCAAGGGTACACGCAAGAAGAAGGAATAAACTACACAGATGTCTTTGCTTTTGTGACAAGACTTGAAGCTGTTAGGATTGGCTTTTGCTGCATCCAAGGATTTTAAGGTCTACCAACTTGATGTCAAGTGTGCTATCTTATATGGGGTGATTGATAGAGAGGTGTATGTCAAACAACCACATGCCTTTGTAGACCCAGATCATCCTGATTATGTGTGCAAGCTTGATAAAGCTCTCTATGGGCTGTACCAAGATCCAAGAAAGTGGTATGAGACACTATCTCAGTTCTCTATCAGCATGGCTATAAAAGAGGTACTATAGGTGGGACTCTCTTTATCAAAGGAACAGAGAATGACTTAATGTTGGTTCAAGTGTATGTAGATGACATTATCTTTGGGTCAACTAATTCAAAGCTCTTCAAAGACTTTGAGAGGCTGATGAAGAATATATTTAAAATGAGTGCTATGGGGGAACTTAATTTCTTTCTAGGAATTCAAGTGAAGCAAGTTGACAATGCCATCATTATAAGTGTCACAAAGTATTTCTAAGACATACTTACAAGATTCAACATGACTGAATGTAAGGTTGTAAAGACACCCATAGCCAGAAACCACTCCCTTGGACCATATCTTGAGAGGGAGTGTGTAGATGAACCTCTTTATAGGGTTATGATTGGGTCTCTTATGTACCTCACAGCCAGCATGCCTGATATCATGTTTGCTATATACATCTGTGCAAGATATCAAGCCAACCCCAAGATGTCACACTTGGTTGCTATTAAAAAGATTCTTAGATATCTCAATGGTGCTCCTAAAAAAGGCCTTTGGTGTCCAAAGAATTCTAAATTTAATCTATATGCTTATATAGATAATGACTATGGTCGTTGTAATATGACTACAAAGTCTACATATGGGGGATGTCAATTTCTTGGTGGAAAGATAGTCTCATGACAATGCAAGAAACAATCCTGTGTATCTGCATCAACTACTAAAGCTGAACACATTGCTGCTGCTAGATACTATGCTTAGGTGCTTTGGATTTAGAATTTGATGCTGGTCTATGGATTCAACTTTAAGGAGACTCGAATCCACATAGACAACAACAGTGCTACCTCTATTACAGAGAATATTAAGCTGCATTCAAGGACAAAACAATCAACATCAGGTATCATCTAATTAGAGATAAGTTTAAAAAGGGATTAATAAAACTAGTCAAAATTAACACAAATGAACAATATGCTGATCTGTTCACAAAGGCTTTTGATGAACATAGATTTAAATATCTAGTATCGGTTATTGGGATGATTAATTTTGAGTAGATTTTTTTAAAACTCAATTCAAGACTATTTCTAAAATATGTGTGTCCTAAATTGTCTAAACTATCACCTATATAAGCCCACTTTTCTTTAGAAGACACTTTTTTAAATGATATTCCTTACAATTCTGGAAATTATAAACATATTTTCTTTCGAAAGACACTAATATTGTCTCTGGAAGAATATTAAGTCTTCAAAATCAGATAACTACTTATAGGAAACTTATCTTTGGAAGAAATCTTGATATATCTTCCGAAACAAAAAAAAGCTTCTAAGTACTTATATGTGTTTGAAGGACAATTTTCTTCTGAAAGCAATTAACTCATGGAAGATTTATTCCCTTAAGAATAAAACTTCCAAGTTTTAATCTCTGCCGAAACCAAATATGTCTCAGAAGAGAAGATACTCTAAGTATTTTTCTTCCAAAAAAATTTCCATAAAGATCAAGAATATCTTCCGAAAGACAAATACCTTTGGAAGTTTTTCTACTTCCAAGAAAACTCTTTTTGGGAACCTTTTTCAGAGGTGGGACTGGCATTCGGATTTCAAAGTTTATCCTTTTGCATTAACTTTGTCTCAAATCCATTTCATATATAAACATCTATCGGTTCCCCCTCTTTCACTATCTTCTTCATCTGCAAATTCTATAACCTAAATTCCCCACAAACCCACTTTGTTCTTATCTTCCTTCACAACAAAGCTACCTTAAATTGGTCGACCTTGACCGCAGAAACCAACCCAATTTCTCCATGCACCTTCACAGGTAACATAATCAAGTTGCTTTATTGAACTCTGAGAAAGATCCTGGTTTCTCAAAGGTTTTTCACTTTCTTACTCTATCTAACTACTTCACCTCCCTCGCCATAGATCCTCCACTCCTTAAGGATCAACTATTAGAGTTCTAGATGACTTCCCAAGAGGTCACCATGGATGGGGAGAAGGCATTGTCTAGTGTAGGGGAGGACATTCTTCATCACTCCAGCCTCCATAAACACTCATCTCAGGCTAGATGATGTAGAAGGTGATTTGTCCTTCCCCAAGTCTACTGTCAACCAGTCCTTTGGGCAGATGGGCTATGAAGGTGACTTCTATTAGAACCTTCAGAAAAGGGAAAGTCTCCTCTCAGTGGAAGTACTTCCACCATGTAGCCATCCATAGTTTAATTAACAAACATGGAGGATGGGAATAGATTCCTAAAGATCTTTCCTTTATAGTAGTTCATGGGATGGTTCATGGGGTCAAGTTCAGGTATTCACAATTTGTATATACTAATTTGCTTGCAAACTTGGACTCCTTACAATATTACATGCTCCATAGATATGTTTAGCACATTCTCAACTTTGAACTGGGCTCATAATTCAGGGGAACATGTAATGTTCTAAAATTGGCACGGATGAAGCCCGACATCTTTAAGACTATGAGAAAGCCTACTGTGTGCTTCTCAAGGGTAGAAACAGCCCTTGTCCCTAAAATGTTAGAGTTCATTGCTCAAGGTGACAAGCTAGCAGCACCATCTAGTGTTGAACACTGGAGCTCCCACTTCCCCTGAGGAGCAAACCACTCCCATCTCACTAATTATCAAAGCTTAGGTTCCTCATGCCCAACTTGATGAGCTCATAACCCCAACAACCTTAAGCCTTCACCCAGAGTCTTAAAACTCTAGTGAACAACCTTCAGGGGTCAATTACCATCCCCAACCTCTAGATCTAAACCAACCCTTAGAATTCTATGATGATGACGACATGGACTTCAAGGAGTACCACAAAACTCTCTTCTCCACCCCTGCTCAAGGAGAGATGAGTACTCCTGCCTCTCCCATGTCTAGCCAACATCATCCACCTACTACTGAGGTGGATCTTCCTGAACAAGTTCAGGATGTCCATATGGAAGAAGCGCTGACTGCAGCAAGTGATTACATCATTAAGACCTCAACCATGGCAACACAACCCCTTGACAATTCACCTGAAGCTGTCATGGTGTAGGGGAAATCCAGTAGCCAAGAACAAAGAGCTGGTGATGAGTAAGAAGACTTAGGTCCTATTCTCTCATCCCCCTATGATTCTTCTAATGAAGATGAGGGGAACATGAGAATAAAGGTGCAAAAGCTGACTCAAACCTGCACTTATTTAGTTTCCAAGGTTAGTCACTTAGAATCTCAAGTGTCTACCTTGCAGAAAAGGGTCAATTATCAGCAACTTGAGATTTCTGATCACAAGGAAAAACTAGCTGGGAGACCTTTAAGGATGACTCAACCAGGAACACAAGAACCTATGGATGCAATAGACTTAACCCCCAGCTCACCTATGCAATAGGGTGATGCTCCCAAAAAAGGGGAAAAAGTCCAAGCAATCATAGATTCTGGGAGTTATTCACAGAGTATGGACATTGAGGATTCACCACCCTCACTTGCAATTGTCCATACTTGGCAACCTTCTTAAATCTACATTGATGTGGACTCACTCATAGAAAGTTTATTTAAGAAGGGTATTCCAAGAGCTATGCCTACCCCATCTCATCACTCCAAGAATCCAATTATAGGATGGAGGTATGACATTGATAGAAGAGCTCTGGTAACCTCTAGATCTCAGAGGCAACAGGAAATCTTCAACTTCTCCAACCTAAGATTCTATGAGAGTACCTATCTGTTTGGTCTTCCACTTGCCAACCCAAGTCAAAACAGGCAAGCTGCAAGGTTAGTAGATAGGATTCAAGACAGGGTGCTAGAAGAGTTTAAGCTAAGATCCAAATTATATAGATAGAAGCTAGCAGGTAAGACTATTGGTCAATTGGATGTTGAGGTAAACCCTAAGATTAGCTTCGAACGGGAAGCCTTGGCTGAAGGCCCAGTAGTTAAACCCGTGAATCTTGAGATAGGAACCTCTTGAGCACCTATTTCCCTCGGTGAGGCACCAGCTGGTGAAGTGCTTCACAGCCTCTCTCTAGCCAGAGATTGACTAATGAATCAAGCAATAAAGGCCAAATCTCTCTCCACCCTGAGTCACCAAGGCCTATGAGTGACAAAGGGAAAAGGAAACTGACTCTTAAGGAGATTGAGGAGGAGGGGTGAGAGGAAGAGGAAGCTAGGAGGGGAGAAAGGAAGGGGAATCTAGAAGGAGAGAGTTCAAGTAGGTCCCCAGGATTCATAGAAGCTGCTATCAGGGCTGCCCCCAGGTCAAATACTCGAGATGATGAGTTGAGTGCAGCTAGATTAGACTACTTGGGGACCAGGAACTACAATGTGGACGAATTCATATCTCTTAGAGGAACTTAATGAACTGGCAGACATAGAGGTGTTAAAGGAGAGGAAGGAGGCAGAGGATACATAGTGGCTCCTCAAGGTTACAGAAGAAAGAAGGCAGAAAAGGCTTTACAAACATGCTCTACCCTCTTACCAATTCAAGAAACCCATGAAATAAAGGCTATGACAACTGGAAATCCTGAGGTAGAAAAGGAAGTTGATAGACAAAATATGATCAACTACCTGATGCCACAGGTCTCTATCAGGCATCTACACTTCTTCCCTTTTCGTATGAGTATATTGAAGTCGAGTATCTTAAGCAGCTGGAACAACAAGTTATTAAAGAACAAAAGGCTGCTAAGAGAAAGATGAGGGAAGAAGTTACAAAGTCAAGAGCCATCATCCAAAAGAGCCAAAATAAGTCTGCTGATAGGTAGAGGATGATTACCTTCTTGAAGCTGTATGGATTCTCTGGAAGGAGGCTTGGTCCAATGTATTTATCCACTATAGATGAGCACATTAGAGTGAACAAGCACAAGATTAAAAAGGGGAGCTTGTTGACTTGCATTCTGCACCAAGTCAATCTCCTCCTGAAGTTAAGGTCAAGGTTAAACCCATTGAGACAACACAACCTGGACCTAGAGCTACATCTCAGCCAACTTCATCTTCTAATCTGTAGAAGGGTCCTACTCCCTCTCCTTCTTAACCTGTGAGGGATGAGGACCCAATTAAGAAAGACATAACAGAACAACCTGGTGCTAAAGACCGGTGTTCTCAGTTAAAGTGTTCACGAGGAGAAAAAGGATAGCCATGAAAAGTATCTTTAAGAAGAAGAAAAAGTCAAAGGCATCCACCTCCACACCTCATGATAAGTTAGAACATCTTGAGGAAGTGCAAGAAGGGGCTGCTCAACCAACTCCAACTCAAGCAGAGCCTCTTACAGCTAAAAGACCCATCCTATACTGGACCTTTGCTGCAAATCTAGACAGATGTTATGTGATCAGAGATCAAGGAGGTCAACATGTCTATTTCTAGCAAGACATGCTTGATCTTCCTCTACATGATCTCTATGACATGAGAAGGCATTATGAGAGTCTGAGGGATCCAAACCAATTAATGAAGAAAGGAATGGTCTTGATCCTGATGAGGACTGCTAATATCTGAATAACCTTCTTTGTTTTTGTAACATTATCCTAGGGGGAGTTTGTAAGGTTATACTTGAAACACTGATGCAACCAAAGAGCTTCCGGCCTGCATGCATGATGTACATGGTATAAGTTACTTCGGAAGTTTTACACTCCTTATAGAAAATATTCTAAATGCAAAATCTTTCGAAGCCAAATACGAAATCTTCCGAAGTCAAAGATGAAGTCTTTCGAAGCTTCAAAGACAAAGTCTTCCGATGCCAATGAAGTGAAGACTGATTTCTCCCAAAGATAGAGAAGACATGCTTTCTCTAATTAACTTTTGCATAAAGCTAACCCACTTTCCACTGCAACTCTGCAGACTCGCCAACATGCATAAGTTGGTGAAAAGGTCCATGCTTTTTTAACTGTAAATTAAGGTTTAGAGTCTGTAACTTTCTACTTTGTACCTTTTATCCTTTCTGTAATACATTAGGATGTGACCTATGGCATGTCATAGTTACTAGTCAAATGGCAATCTGCCTTTTGACTTTACATTGATCTTGTTGTCTAGATTAGTGTTTCCAGCTGGCTTTCAAATCATAGCCGGCTGTAGGATGTAGTATAAAGTATCTCATGTTCTTGCATTTTATCTTATGCTTTGTAACACATCTCATTGTTTACTTGTGTTCTTAGCATCATATACTCAAACCCGGTTTCTTATTTGATCTATAAAGTTTTCTAAGTCTCTCATCCTTGTGAAAACTATTGTGTGACTATCCCTTAACTGGTCCTGCAGTGGCCAAACACAATCTAGGCCAAACTACAGCAATCCTGCTCCCAGAACTGAGAAGCTAAGCCAACAAAAGCAACAAGCTACTATTGCTATTGAAGAATGAGGCTTTGACCGGAGCTTTCAGGTAGAGGGTGTATCTCTAAACCAAGCACTGATGGCTAACCATGAAGAAGCCAAGGTATTGGAACATCTCTGTACTTGCATTGCTAAAGTAAACATGTACAGGTCCTCTAACATGGAAGTGAGATCTGATCTTGAGTCCTTAAATATTTTAAAAGTTGATTTCAAAAGAGAAGAAAGTAACTATAAACTTAAACTAGAAGATCTGGAGAAAATAATTTCTACTCTTAAACACAAGCATATAAATTACAGGACTCAGATCAAAGATCTTGTTAGCAAGTTAACTGAATGCCAGACTAAGCTTGTCAATAGCAAAGCCAGGGTAGAAAAATACTTTTTTAAAGAGGAAACCTGTTGGGTCTGAAAAGGATATTCTATATTATCAACACAGTCAAAGTCAACAAAAGTCAACATCACTATCAAAGTCATCGGAAAAGTCAAACAGACGTGTTCGAGATGAAGAACCGAGACGAGACGTTGAAGATATATTTGACTAGGAGTTTAATTGTTAATAAATATATTTTGTGTCAACAAAATATATTTAATCTTGTTTTAGTCATTTTTATGTTTTATTCATATTTTTCTCTAATCACTTTAAGTCTAGGAGCTTAATGTGTCATTAGTATTATATTCACTATAAATAGTTAAGTGGCAATTAGGGTTTGATAGCTTGAATGAGCCAATTGATTTGAGGGTTTCCACTTTGTAATATCAGATTCAAATTATCAAAGATCAAGAAAGGGTTTTGATAGTGTTCTTGAATTGTTCATCATTGTTCATCCATATTTTGTGTGTTTGATCTAATAATTTTTCACAAATCTCATTTATTCAAGTGTGATTTGGGACAGACAATATGGTATCAGAGCCTATCTGAGATCCAGATCGAGTCATTTGTAAAAGTTTGCTGTTGTTATTGAAGATTCAGCAAGAACTTTTAGAGTTTTGTATGTTTTTGAGTTCAAAATCACTGGTTCGTTCATTGTTGATCTGATCGGCTTGTTTTGGATATTGAAATTTATTAAGGATTGTTCTATTTTGGTGTGGGGAGCTATAGAAATCATCAGATCTCAAATCCATTGAGACTTCGATGAGTTTGAGTTGATTTCGTGCTGAAAAAGTCGTTCGGATACGTCGGGCGAAACTAGAATTCTTCCAGCAAAACTGGATCTTCATTCAGTGAAACTACATTTTGTGTGATTTTTGAAGTTTGTCATTTATTTCCAGCGAAACTACTCACTTTGAATGGAAGTTCCCATCATGCTACTGTTCAAACAAGCGAAAGTGCTGCCGAAATTGTCATCAGAATGAAAGTTCTACTAGTTTCAGCGAAGCTGCAGGGGAAACTAGAGTTTTTCAAGCACTTTTCTAGCGAAACTGCTGCTCAGTTGCCAAGCAAATTGCCAGCAAATTTAGCAGCAATTTTGATAGTTTTTCAGCAAAATTATCATCGAATTTACAGTCTTTTTTCGTGGGAAAATTGGCTTTTTCAGAAGTCTTTAATTCCTTCAAATCTGATAATTTAATATTAGCACAAAGTCGATTTGATTCTTTTACAACTATGAAAGATGAAAAGATATCTGTTTTTGTTGATCGATTTGTGATGGTGGCAAACAACCTTAAGGAGTATGATGACCAATTGGGAAACCATGAACAAGTCAAAAAACTTTTGGACTCTCTTCCTCCACAGTGGAGTCTACAAGTTAGATTGTTAAAGCAGGAAACAAATTGTGCTGACTACAAACTCATGGATGTTATCAACAAGCTGCAGTCATTTGATTTGGATATGAAAAGTACTTATGGTGGGTCTTCTGGTTGGCGTGTCAGACAAGTCTGGTGATGGATCTTCAAGTGCTGAATCAAAGAAACTAAAGAAAAAGTCAAACCATGCATTGGTGGCTGAGGTGGTGAACAGTGATGAGGATTCTATTGAGAATTTTGATCATTTCAAAGAATTCAGGTGTGATACTCAATGTGAGAGTGTTGGTGATGTTAATGATTGTGCAAGCTGGTGTAAAGTTCAGAAGCAAAGGGATAGTGAAATAGATGAAGTGAAGCTGGAGGTTCAGGATAAAGAAAAACAAGAGGATGGTAAAGCTAAGAGAGCTAAGAAGAGAGCTAAGGAGGATGAACACAAAAAGAACACTCCGGTATGTCAATGTGAAAAAGTCCAAGCTACTAAAAAGATAGTTATGGTACTCCCCTATGAGATAGTTCAAGACATGTGTTCTCCTCCCTGCAAAATTCATTTATTTGGAGTTTATAAAGCTAACAGATTATTGTTAGAAAATGAAAAAGAATTAAAACAAATAAAAAAGGAACTTAAAATCAATGAGTCCATATTTTATCAAACTAAGAGAACCTTAAAAGAAAATGATCTTTTAAAAAGAAATCTTTTAGAAAAAAATGTCAAAATTAATGTTTTGAGCGAATGTGTCACATTAGAGGAATTTGAGACTAGAAAGCTTAAAAGTAAACTTGACAAATGGACGATATCAAGGATGAAACAGGAAGAACTATTCTGTAAGCAAAGGAGAACAAGAATCAAATCGGGTGTAGGATCTGATAAAACTTCATATGTTTATCCTCCTCCTAGTACTCAATGTTACTCTCCTATGCCTCAACCTCATCCATCTAAAAATTTGATCGAAGGTGCAGATACTAATACTTTACTTGTAGGTTTAAGCTGCATTAATCACAAAGAGGTTCGAGATGAATATGATTTTTCTGCAGGCTTGGGACTCGTCAAGCAAGGATCTGTTATGCACAATGATATTCCACCGCTGATGCTTCAAATCCAGTATCAGGTGTTTCCCATAACTTCTTTAACAAATTCAAAACAGGTAATATCCCTTCTTTTGTTCCTGTCAGGTTTGTCAAAGAAGGAACAACTATGGAAACATCAGGCAATAAGAACTCAACAAGCAGTATCAATCAAGATCCGATGGAAGTAGACCTGTGTATACAAGACTGGACTAGCTCAGATGATGAATCAAAAATTATTAAGTCACCTGAAGTTGTCAAGTCTCAAATGCATCCAAAAGTTGAATCAAGACCTATACGGATCTCATCTCCAAATGCTAAAGAAATCAGCAGTTCCTCCAAAACTCAGTAAAAGCACTCACCATCTTCATCTGCTATCCATCAAGCTCGTCACAAATGTGCCTCCAAGTCTACCAAGTCACCAGTATTACAAAAAGGTGAAACTCAGCTAAAACTCTCTCCGTCCTTATCTGGTACATCAAAAGGTTCTCAGAAGAATATTCAGTTCTTATCTCCTAGAACAACGTCAGTGCAGGCTCCACCCTCTCCTGCTTTCCATGGGACTACAAAGAACCAAAAGCCTTTCAAGGCTTGTTTTAGATGTGGAAAATAAGGTCATCTGCTAAACAAATGCCCTCAAGTTCAATACATGCTTCGAATGGTAAAGGCAAAATGAATTTCTTCTTCGGATCAGAGTCTAGAGGGAAGGTACAAGACGGTAATTGTGACATCCCTTGCTTCGAGGATAATATCCATACGTTAATAAAATGTGATAAAATATTTAAATGCATTATAAGAATTAATTTGATGATAATTAAGGTCATTTAAGGCCTAGATAAATTTTATAATTGGTAATTTTGAGAATTAACGGGTCGCGTAGCGATAAAATGTTTAACAAACGTTGGTGATAATTTAGTAAATTAAATTTGATCAATATATATTGATTTTTATGATTTAATGAATCTTAAGTGAAAATATTATTAGTCATGAAAAATAATTGCAGGATCGATTGTGGGTGGTTTTTCTCTCAACTCACTGCGAATAACACTCAGCAAGTAGTCTATGAAGAGTTGATCACAATATACCAAGTAGCAAGCAGTAAGAAAATAAACACAGCAAGTAAATTTTCAAGGTACTTTTATATATTGCCTCTCAACTCAAAGGATTACAAGACTCTTGGACTCAAATCACTTTTTAAAGAGTTACAAGGAGAAGATATATATAATACTACCTACAGCCGGATATACTTTGATACCAGCTGGACACCTCTAACCTTACATCTATACTACAAGACTCTAGGTGAGGTCTTTCAGACTTTTTGCCTGAGAGTTGGTAGTCAGGACATGTCCCTGACTTACCTTTTGTCACCAACTAAAGTTGGTAACATGTACTATCATAAAAAGGTGAACAGTAGAATAAAGCATGGTCAATAACATGGCTCTTTAGGAAGATGCCATGCTGTATCAGAGGTCTGCAGCGGACTGTCAGGGACCATACTTTTATCTGCTGGTCATAGCAATGTCTTCCGAAGAATAAAGTACTTCAGAAGAATAACTTCTTCCGAAGCCACTTATACTTCGGAAGACTGCTTCTTCCGAGGCTTGGAGTCTTCTTTGTCTTCGGAAGCAGACTTTGTCTTCAGCTCTTTCATCAGACTTTGTCTTTGGAAGCTCAGACTTTGTCTTCGGAAGCTCTTTCAGACTTTGTCTTCGGAAGCTGTTCTTCAGACTCTCGGAAGATCTCTTGCTTGGCTTCGGAAGCCCTTCAATGTAGCACCAAAAATGACTATGAAGTGGTTTTGGTTGCACCAGCCTTATCATGATCCAACAATAATTATTAATATTATTTACCTTGATCGCGTAAAATTAAGACTTTTTAAATATTGCCTTGATGCAACGTACAGTCCGTTACATACTGTGTTATATCGGCTATATCTTTATTCTTGACTTTTGGTCACTATTATTAAATGTTGTGAACCCTTGGAAAGTCTCAAATTACTATAATTTAATAGAAAATTTTCACGTAAAAACCCGAACGTTAAAGATTATTACAAAAAAACATTAACGAGACCGATACCCGCCTTACACTGGGTGGCATCTCATTTGGAGATCCACCGGCCATATCATTAATATTATCATGTGATTAACTCACCTTAACCATACTTAGTCATTTCTATAAAACCCATCCAACACTCCACCTTTTACGCACACTCAACCTCACCTTTCTCTCACTAGAAATCACCTACAAACTCTCCTCTCCCTTCTCTCTAAAATCTCAACTGGAACCATCAAAGAACATCCCACTTTTCTTTGATTTTGATCATCTAAGCTTGTTTCAAGCTTTGATTTATGGATTTCAAGGATCCTTGTGAGTTTTGTGTAAAATATTGCATAAATCCAACTCAAAGGAGAAGAAATCCCCAAGGAAATCATTCTTGAATCTTCAATATTTGTTCATCTTAGGTATGGACTTTTTACTTTTATGTCATGCAACATGACTTTTGGATGATTTTTGCAAGTTTTGTTTACCAAAAACTATTTTTTCTTGAAATCCAAGGTTCCAACAAAGGTTTTTATCAATAAAATATGTTGTAAAACAATGTGTGAGTGTGTGCCGTAAGTATGTGTATGTGTATGCTAATTTGTGTTTTGATGATCCTTTAACATTTTGATGATTTCTCTTGCATGCAAGATGATCAAACTTTGTTCTGAGGTTATGAACGTCATAAGAAACCCATCTCCAAAAGGAGTCTATCAAATGATGAAAATGGGTAATACATGAATGTATGTAAAGAATGATGTTCTTAAACCCATCTTGCACTTTGATTTCATAAAGGATTGAGATGATCCATGAATAATGGTGATCATGATCTGTAATCTTTTGATTTTAAGTATGTTTTGTTGAAATAAAAACTAAGAACACAAGATAAAGTCCATAACTTGGACTATGTAGGTATGTATGAAATTGTGTATATGTATGTATATAGGGGTTACACTTTTGTTCTTGATTTGTTCTTCACTTATAAGTTTAGAGATGATTGAAATGATCCATGTATATGGTGATCATGATCTGGAGATTTTGAAATTTTTATTCACATTTGATTTAAAGAAAAGATAAAAACAAGCTAGAATTAATGGTAATCAAATGTTGATAGGAGATGACCTCTAGTGAATCTTTTCATAAAACATTATTGACAAGCCAAATATCTTTGTAAGATCTGGAGAATAAAAAGTTTAAAACCATTAAAATATAGTTAAAAGTTAGCAACTTTACTGAAAATAAAAGTGTTGATGATTGGTTTTAATTTTGTAAATGTTTTACGTTTAAAAACGCGTTAAAAACGGTGTTTTCGGGTCTAAAACAAATGTTTTTGCACAAGTTGGTTTTGAACAGAAAATAATAAAGTGTATTAAATTAAAAATTTATGTTTTTAAGTATATAACAAACCCATAACAAGCAAGGTATTCGGTGATGACTTTATACACGCGAAAAAGCCGAAAGCTGAGAATTTCGGGTCAAAAATAATAGACTGTTTTATAACTGATTTTAAAAAAATATTTCAGAAGCTTTTTGGTATAAAAGAATCATATTTAAACATTTAAAATAATCATAATATATATGTGGGTTGATGTACGGTTTATTCGTGTAAAACCGTACGGTTGCGGGTCAAAAAGCACCGTATACTGGTGAAATTTGGGTCAAACATAATAGAGCATATTTTTATAATAAAACTTGAAAAAAATAGTTATACATATATTTTATTACTGAAAATTTAATTATTTGATTAAAAAGACTAATGAATGTTGAGTTGTGTTAAATAAAGTAATGTTTATTAAGTAATAATATAAGAGATAGTATTCTTAACTAGAACAAGAATATGAATATATTTTATTACTAATCTTAAATAAAATATTATTATAAATTAATAATTACTTATTTATTTATTTATTTAACTATTTATTCATTCATTTATTTGTTTGTTTGTATAATAAATAACTTAGTAAATTTGGCGTTATAGTTTTTTATATATGTTCATGTGGTTATTTTGTGGGTTATGTGATTGTTGTTTAAATGTTAAATAGTTGATTTAGTGAATATTAATATAAATTATAAACTAAACCGAAAGTCACCAAGGGGTCTTTGAAAATTGGATTTAAAGATAAGTCTGGTGAGTTGGGTAAACAACTTACGTACTAGACTTATTACTCGACAATTAATAGATCCTTTGTGTTTAGGGCGTTAGTTGGTCATTTATTTTCCGGGCTTGATTTTTTCTAGATCATCTCTTTGTCACATCTGAAGGTGAGTTTTCACAGCTTCTATTTTAAATAACTTTTTTAAAGAATTTTGGGGGGGAAAACATGCTATAACGATTTTTGTTTATGATATAATTATAGAATAACTGCGTGATCTTTATGATGGCCTTGAGTTGATTTTTGTTTATGATATGATTATGGAATATTTGTGCATGGCTCCCCTCTTACATAACCATTAACTCTTCGAGGGCCATAGGATATATTGGTAGATCTATTGGGTTTGACAACCGTCCGTCAGGATCGGTTGCTCCGTTCTGGTACAGAGGGAATGTATGTTGAAAGGATTTGAGGGATTTTGTGTCTTGGTTTGATTATGGGGCTCTTGATTACAATCATAGTCAGTGGACCTAGCTAGTCATTGGCGATCCAGGGGTTTATTCTAGAATAATCATGTCTTTATAAAAAGAAATAATGATAATCTTTTTATTCAAACCTGTGAACTCACCAGCTTTTTGTTGATAAACTTTTGGGCATGTTTTTCAGGTGATTAGGCATGCATTAACGGGAAACTTATCAAAGTTGGATGCCACTTTAGGACCCAATTTTCCGCTGGCGTTTAAAAATTTCTTATTGATATTTAGAAACAATGTCATGTTATTACTAATTAAGTTTTTATGCTAAGACTTATGTTTGGATCAATGTAATAACATCTTTATTTTATGATAATATTTACTTTTGGTATCCATGATTTGTTTGCTTAGTAATTGTTGGAAATAATCCAACTTTCATTATCTCCGTCACACGCGTGCCCTTACGGTGCGTTTTCATTCCTAAGAGTTCCGTGTCATGTATGCATAAGTTAATGATACTTTTTATATGTACTTGTTAAAATAAATTAAGTATAGATGCCTGTAGTTAGAAAATTTAGTACGGATATTCTTGTGTTATAGATGCCTTCTCGAATCCCCTTCATTCTCATCCATGACTCCGATACTGACTACGAGGATCCTATGTTTTCTCTTCCCCCTATCACACCCTTGGAGATTTATCATTACCCGTTTGCACCAAGATGGGAGCCGACTTCCGAGTATGGGAATGGCTGGATTTGGGAATCTGATGTTGAGAGTCCTCCTGTTGTTGGGGAGCCTAGTCATGTAGCACTTGCTAGTGATGAGCCTGTTCCTGACATTCCTGATCATGTACCTGAGGTTCGCTTTTTCTACACAAAGAAGAAGAAGAAGGTGCCGAAGATAGTTACTGATGATACTACCAGTGAGATACCGGAAGAGACTGAGCCCAAAAGGGCTAGAGTGCGGGACGGGCAGTGGGATTGGTTGAATGGACAATTACAGGAGTGAGTCGTCCTCAGCCCATCAAGACCTACCACTAATCGATGAGCCTGAGCATTGCACCCTAGCTACTTTGGTATCCAATGTATTCACGATGAGCACCAGATTTCATCCTTACAGGGTAAGGCGGGAGTGACGAGCGAGATGCTGCAGGCTATAGATGGAAGGATGATGACGTTCGAGGAGGAGAAGGTGATTGAAAATGACATCCTGAACCAGCTGAATTTCAGGATTTGTGATTTGGAAACGGGACTATCGAAGATGAAGAAGAAGCTGGAGGTGGCGGAACTGAAGGTGGAGGCTGCAGAGGCCGGATTGGTAGCAACACAGCAACAGGTGACTTCCCTGGAAGAGCGAGTGGAGGCAGCATTAGGGTTGGCAACGGTTTGCATGATGATGTCTTCGGTGGTGATGCGTGCCGATGTGATGTCATGATTCTTTCGTTAGATTTGTAGGGTCCTTATTATTTTAGTATTTGGAATATTGAAACAACTATTTTGTAATGAGGTTGATGCTACTGTAACATCTATTTTGGGTTGCTTCTGGACATGTATTCTGAACTAATTATCTCTCTCATTAAATCATTTTGATGATTATAATGAATGATTTGATTATCGAAATGTTGTGATTGTATACCTATTATTACGCATTTTGATATTATTTGTAACACTCGGAATTTTTGTCATTTAAAAGGAAAATGAAAAGAAATGAGAAAAAGAGAAAAGAAAGATACTTTGTAAGAAAAAGAAAAGAAGTACAAGAGGAGGGGTTTAAAATGTAAATAGGACAAAATAATAATATTATTTTGTTTAAAGTGGGCATGGCTGCCCACATCTTCTGCATTTTCAACTACTCGACATTTTAGAGAGAGAAAGCAAAAAGATCTTCGGTTTAGAGAGAGAAAGCTACTAGATGTAGTCAAGGTAAGTAAGTTTTAGCATAATTAGATTCGGTTTTGATGAGTTTCGACCATGTAACCGAGTTATACATGTTCTTATGTGTTTATATGCATTGGGTATGTGTTTTTGGACATGTATAGGTGTTAGGAACTTCTAAAAAGTTCAAGTTGAAGAGATTAATCTTGGAAGAATTTTAGGTGAGTTTCTAGACCCCGGTTTTCATATGTTATAAAAGTTTTAGGGGCTAAAAATGCATGTAAACCATTTTTAAAACTTTTTTATGTATGACCGTATGTATATATGCTTGTAGGTTGGTATTTTGTGGTTGTGCATGCTTTGTTAAGGCTTAGAATGATAGTGAGAAGCTTAGAACATGTTAAGATGTTGTTTAGGACTGAAAAATATATTAGAATTGTATAAGTTGGTGACCATGCGTCCAAACAGGGCTCATGCGCCTAGTTAATTGCCTTAGAAAAGTTTTAAGTAAGGTCATACGTCCAAAACAGGGCCCATGCGCCTGAAAATTTGACTTAGAAAGTCTAAGTAGATGATGATGCGCCCAAGCAGTAGCTCATGCACCTAGAAATGCCTTAGAATTTCTAAGTGTTGGCTAATGCGCCTAAACAGTGCCTCAGGCGCCTAAGTTTTTGGCTGAAATGCCTAAGTATAGGGTGATGCGCCCAAATGGTGCCCATGCGCCCAAAAGGCTCATGCGCCTAAGTGTTGAAACGCCTAAGTAAGGCTGATGCGCCTGCATAGTGAAGAAACGTACAGACAGTCCTCATGCGCCCAAATAGTCCTCATGCGCCCAAATAGTGCTCATGCACCCACAGACGTAGATGTTGTTATTGGGTTTTCTCGTTACGATAGTCATTTCCTCACGTAATAACATTAATATTAGTGTAACTAAGATTAAATTAGGCCAAATTCTCATTTTTACATATGACGTTAATATTTATTTCCTGGTCGGTTCGTAGTGGCGTTTATTTCAGACATTCGCCGGTCTCGGGTTTTCATGGTCGAACATGCATGAAATAGAAACGTAAGCACACGTAGGACTCTAATCAATCTTTAGATTAGTTTATTTAGTGCTATATATTCTAAAACAAGACTGAGCATAGAAATCAAGATCTAGGGTTTCTAGAGAAATTACCGAGAAATCGAGGGTTGTCACAATAACCGGTCTTGCAATTGGTATCAGAGCTTTTTAGGCTCTTGATTATAAGATCTCATTATCTTTAATCGCTTTAGTTTCACAAGACAATTACATGCTCAAATGGCAGCTCTCACTAAGGCTGATATGGAAACCGACACCATGATCAAATCTCCACTGATCACTCGTGATGACTTTGGTACTTGGTGTATTAGGATGGAAGGCTTCATCAAGTCATAAAATAGTAGGATGTGCAGATCTTTAGTCTTAAGACCTCATATCCCGAGTAATACTTCAACAACTACTGGAGGTGGGATGATACCAAAGGACATGGCTGACTACTCTGAGGAAGATTGGAAGAAGATTGATGTAGATCAGAAGGCCATGACCACTCTTCAAACTGCTATTCCCAACTCTATCTACAGAGGCTTTAAAAGGTGCAAGACTGCAAAGGAACTCTTGGATGCACTAAAACTTATGTATGAGGGGTTTGAGGAAGCCAAGGAAAACAAGGACATCATGAAGTAGCAGTTTAAGAACTTCACCTTCAAAACAAGTAAAACTATGACTCAACCATACTTTAGGTATATTGAGATTGTAGATACTATGATGGATGTTGGAGTTAAACTTGAGAATAGGGACATAGTAACAAAGTTTATGTTCTTCCTTCCCAGACAACGAGCACACTATTATGTGGCTAATAAAGAACTGAAAATCTCCCCACCCTTATCCTTATTGAGTTGTATGGTATTCTGAGCGGTTACCAGATGGAATGAACATACAAAATCCACCCAAAAGCTCTTCTAACAATCAACAGAGTTCAGCCCTTCATGTAGTTGAAAGGGATAGCAGAGAACCACAACATCATCTAATCTGCTACCCTAACAACTCACAAAAGGTCCCTTTAATCACATCCCCGGAGACACCAAGGGAGAGCTACACTCAAGGAAGCCCATTCTAAGAGCCAAGCTCTTCTCAAGCCCATGTGTCTTTAGATGAAAGTTATGGCAACTTTCTCTTCACTCTTAAAGACTTGGACTGTATCCATCCAGATGACCTGGAGTACATGGATATAATCCAATAGATGGATCTTCTCACTCATAGATCCAATAAATTATACAAGAGGACAGGGAGGAAGTTTCCTAGCAATGTGTCCAGTGGAAAGTTTGGGCTGGACAAAAGCAAAGTGACGTGTTACAACTGTAACCAAATAGGACGCTTTGCTAGGGAGTGCAAGGAACCAAGGACAAATGGTGGCCAGGCATAACCTAGGCCAAACTATACTCATGGAGCTCTACACACTGAGAAGCCCAAGCAGTAAGCAGCAGTTGCTGCTGAAGAAGGAGGCTTTGATTGGAGTTTCCCGGTTGAAGATGTATCTCCAAACCAAGCACTGATGACAAATCATGAAGAAGCCAAGGTATTGGAACATCTTTGTACCCTAGAATGCATTGCTAAAATAAAAAGATATAGGTCCTATAACTTAGAAATGAGATCTGACCTTGAGTCCTTAAACATCTTAAAAGCTGATTTCAAAAGAGCTGAAAATGATTATAAACTCAAAATTGAAGATTTAAAGAAAACCATTTCAACTCTTAAGCATGAACATACCAACTACATGACTCAAATTAAAGATCTCATCACTAAGTTTGCTGGGTGCCAGGCTGAGCTTGTGATCAGCAAAGCCAGGGCAGATATAGGTACAAAGCACTGTAGCTTTCTGCAGTGAAAGCAAAAATCTTCTGAAGGCATAGTCTCTAAAACTTCCTAAGTTGTCAAAACTTACGAAGTGTTAAAGGTCAAGTCTGATCTTCCAAAGATGATATGTAAGATAAAGGAAGACCATGTGACTGAAAGTTCTTCATTAGCAATAATGGATGATCTTCAAAGTCTAAACATAGGATCAATCATTGTTGCATTGTCTTCAGTCCATTTTGACAAGCCAAGACCAATGAGGCTTGGGTTTTCAAATGTAACTAACTTTCTCCTTTTATGCAGGAACAACTAAAGAATAAGAAGAATGAATGGATCATAGACAGTGGCTATTCCAGATAAATGACAGGCAATGGCTCTTTGCTTCAAAAATTTGAGAAAATTGATGGAGGGTCAGTTGCTTTTGGAGGAGATACAGGAGGTTATATTACAGGAAAGGGCAGGGTCATAAATGGTAAGCTCAACATTGAAAAGGTAAACTTTATTAAGGAGCTTGGGTATAATTTACAGAGTGTATCCTAATTTTGTGATCAGAGACATAACATGCTATTCACTAAGCATGAGTGCATTGTTCTCAAGCCCAGGGTGGTCATTCTTCAAGTGGCTGTTCAAGGCACATGACAGGAAATGAGTCTTTGCTTCTAATCTTTAAGAAAGTTGATGCAGGGCCAATTGCTTTTGGAGGAGAGTCAGGTGGTTAAATCACTTGAAGGGGCAGGGTCACAAGTGGTTAAATCACTTGAAGGGTTACTTGAAGGTAAACTTTGTCAAAAAGCTAGAGTACAATCTTTTGAGTGTATCTTAATTTTGTGACTAGAGACATAACATGCTCTTCACTAAGCATGAGTGCATTGTTCTCAAGCCCGGGGTGATCATTCCTTGAGAGCATATCCTGCTCAGAGCCCCTAGGAAAAGGAACATGTACAAGATGGATTTGCAGGAAACATCTCCCTCAGGAGAAGTTTCTTGCTTTCTATCTAAAGCAAATAGTGATGATTCTTTCCTTTGCCATAAAAGAATGTGCCATGTAAACTTTAAGAACATCAATAAATTAATTAAAAATAATTTGGTAACTGGAATGCCAAGAAATAGTTTATAAGTAATGATCATTGTGTTTCATGCCTGAAGGGGAAACAACACAGGTTGTCTCACAAACCAAAGGAAAAGAACTCCATCACTACTCCCCTACACCTATTACACATGGATCTCTTTGGCCTACCAGTGTAATGAGTCTAGGAAGGACCTAATACTATTTAGTGATCATAGAAGATTTCACAAGATTTACTTGGGTCTTCTTCCTCAGAACATAAGATGAGACTCCTGAGGTCTTGAAGAACTTCATGCTGAAAATTAAGAATCAATTTGATCACAAGGTCAAGACCATAAGATGTGATCAAGGATCTGAATTCAAGAACCAAATTCTTGACACTGTTGATACACTATGTCCCTAGTTTATGTACTTAAATGTCTATGTCTTTCATTTCTTACACATGTGTAATGCAAGAGCTTAATGTAATGAGATATATGTGTTTGGATGTTTATTTACTGTTGATTATATCAAATTCTTATAGTATTTATTATTACACATATGAATGAACATTATATATAGGTTTGAGGTTGTTGTGCATAGCTCTAAGTCAAGAATAATTCAGAAATGTGTTCGACTTAGTCTTGTGGTTATTCATGCTAATGGACCATGCTCATGGACCAGACGCACGAATGGACTATACTTATGGATCAATCGTACGACTGAACCAGGTGACTGGATCAGTCACACGACTGAGACATAAGATTGACTCAGTCGCACGAATGAACTTTCAGTCGTGCGTATGAATCAAACACATGACTCAGTCGCACGACTGAACCATGCTAATTGCTCAGGCATACGACTGTATACTGAAAACCTATAAATACCACATAATTCGTGGAAAACATAACACTTCGAATATTATCATACCCTAGCTATCCAGAGCGTCCCAGTGCATCTATGCAACTTCAAAGTTTGTTCCTGATCGATTTCAACTCGTTCTTAATGTTTGCTAAATCATTAGATCGATCAGGTTGTCATTCTCACTTATTGGATCACCAATCAAATAGAATTCCATGCTATTTGTTTTGTTTTCATGTTGAATAAGTTAGTACTCCATGCATACACGGTCCTAACAGACACATTTTGTGATAAAAAGGGTATTACAATACAATATAGTACGCCCAGGACTCTTCAGCAAAATAATGTTGTTTAGAGGAGAAACAAGACACTTATTGAAGCTGCAAGAACCGTGTGTCTGACTCTAATCCGCCTATCACCTTCTGGGCAGAGGCAGTCAACACTGCTTGCTATGTGCAAAGTAGAGTTTTAGTATTTAAGACTCATGATAAGCTCCTTCTGGGAAGAGGCAGTCAACACTGCTTGCTATGTGCAAAGTAGAGTTTTAGTATTTAAGACTCATGATAAGCTCCTTATGAGCTGTGGCACAAAAGGAGACCTTTCATTGGTTTCCTCAGATCAAATGGATGTCCTTGCACCATCTTGAATACCAAAGATCATGTGCCAGATTTTCCGAGAAATCAGATGACGGAAACTTTATTGGATACTCTTCTCAAGCTAAGGCTTATAGAGTATATAATCTCAGAAGTAGAGTAATTGAAGAATCAGCCAATGTGACCTTCAATGAGCACACTCCCAGTGTGAAAGGTTCTGGTCTCGATTGGCTATTTGATCTTGATTTAGTTATCAACTGTTTTAACAAGTCTTATGAAAATGTTTCATGATCTACAAATATCTTATCAACAAGAGATCCTGACCTAAGATTTGAGCTGAGAAGACCAAGCAAGAATACGACTTCAGCTCAAGCGGTAACTAACCCTACAAATAGAGTTCCTATAAGCACAACTATGATAAATCTAGCTGATACGTCTGAGGTGCCTACAAATTCCAGCTCAGAGGCACAAAACTCAAATGAACGAGCTTCAAATATAGGAGGAAATGGTAGTGGTGATAGTGATGAAGAATTTCTTGATGCTGATAACCACCCCATGGAAGACAACATCAATGATGTCACACACTCATTGGATCAAGCTTCTCTTGATAAGTGTGCTTATGTGGTGGGTAACACTTCAATACCAGATCTAAACTTCACAAATTTAGATATGTTCAATCAAGTTGTTGTGATCCCTTAACTCAGGATCCACAAATCACACCCACCCCAAACATCATAGGAGATGTTGACACATGGGTGAGAACAAGAGGACAAACCCATGACACAAATGTTTGCCTATACTCTTGTTTCTTATCCTAGATAGAGGCAAAGAAGGTTGATGAGGCTTTAAAGGATGGAAGTTAGGTTGAAGCAATGCAAGATGAACTACTTCAATTCAAAAGACAAAAGGTTTGGAACCTATGTCCTCTTCCTTAAGGGAAGACTACCATAGGAACCAAGTGGGTTTTTAGAAACAAGAAGGATGATAGAGGACTTGTCATTAAGAACTAGGTCAGACTAGTTATTCAAGGGTACATGCAAGAAGAAGGAATAAACTACACAGATGTCTTTGCTTTTGTGACAAGACTTGAAGCTGTTAGGATTGGCTTTTGCTGCATCCAAGGATTTTAAGGTCTACCAACTTGATGTCAAGTGTGCTATCTTATATGGGGTGATTGATAGAGAGGTGTATGTCAAACAATCACATGCCTTTGCAGACCCAGATCATCCTGATTATGTGTGCAAGCATGATAAAGCTCTCTATGGGCTGTACCAAGATCCAAGAAAGTGGTATGAGACACTATCTCAGTTCTCTATCAGCATGGCTATAAAAGAGGTACTATAGGTGGGACTCTCTTTATCAAAGGAACAGAGAATGACTTAATGTTGGTTCAAGTGTATGTAGATGACATTATCTTTGGGTCAACTAATTCAAAGCTCTATAAAGACTTTGAGAGGCTGATGAAGAATATATTTGAAATGAGTGCTATGGGGGAACTTAATTTCTTTCTAGGAATTCAAGTGAAGCAAGTTGACAATGCCATCATTATAAGTGTCTCAAAGTATGTCTAAGACATACTTACAAGATTCAACATGACTGAATGTAAGGTTGTAAAGACACCCATAGCCAGAAACCACTCCCTTGGACCTGATCTTGAGAGGGAGTGTGTAGATGAACATCTTTATAGGGTTATGATTGGGTCTCTTATGTACCTCACAGCCAGCATGCCTGATATCATGTTTTCTATATACATCTGTGCAAGATATCTAGCCAACCCTAAGATGTCACACTTGGTTGCTATCAAAAAGATTCTTAGATATCTCATTGGTGCTCCTAAAAAAGGCCTTTGGTATCCAAAGAATTCTAAATTTAATCGATATGCTTATACCGATAATGACTATGATCGTTGTAATATGACTACAAAGTCTACATATGGGGGATGTCAATTTCTTGGTGGAAAGATAGTCTCATGACAATGCAAGAAACAATCCTGTGTATCTGCATCAACTACTAAAGCTGAACACATTGTTGCTGCTAGATACTATGCTTAGGTGCTTTGGATTTAGAATTAGATGCTGGACTATGGATTCAACTTTAAGGAGACTCGAATCCATATAGACAACAATAGTGCTACCTCTATTACAGAGAATCTTGTGCTGCATTTAAGGACAAAACAATCAACATCAGGTATCATCTAATTAGAGATATGTTTAAAAAGGGATTAATAAAACTAGTCAAAACTAACACAAATGAACAATATGCTGATCTGTTTACAAAGGCTTTTGATGAACATAGATTTAAATATCTAGTATCGGTCATTGGGATGATTAATTTTGAGTAGATTTTTTTAAAACTCAATTCAAGACTATTTCTAAAATATGTGTGTCCTAAGTTGTCTAAACTATCACCTATATAAGCCCACTTTACTTTGGAAGACACTTTTTTAAATGATATTCCTTACAATTCTGGAAATTATAAACATATTTTCTTTCGGAAGACATTAATATTGTCTCTGGAAGAATATTAAGTCTTCAAAATCAGATAACTACTTATAGGAAACTTATCTTTGGAAGAAATCTTGATATATCTTCCGAAACAAAAAAAAAGCTTCTAAGTACTTATATGTGTTTGAAGGACAATTTTCTTCTGAAAGCAATTAACTCATAGAAGATTTATTCCCTTAAGAATAAAACTTCCAAGTTTTAATCTCTGCCGAAACCAAATATGTCTTAGAAGAGAAGATACTCTAAGTATTTTTCTTCCGAAAAAAATTTCCATAAAGATCAAGAATATCTTCCGAAAGACAAATACCTTTGGAAGTTTTTCTACTTCCAAGAAAACACTTTTTGGGAACCTTTTTCAGAGGTGGGGCTGGCATTCGGATTTCAAAGTTTATCCTTTTGCATTAACTTTGTCTCAAATCCATTTCATATATAAACATCTATCGGTTCCCCCTCTTTCATTATCTTCTTCATCTGCAAATTCTATAACCTAAATTCCCCACAAACCCACTTTGTTCTTATCTTCCTTCACAACAAAGCTACCTTAAATTGGTCGACCTTGACCGCAGAAACCAACCCGATTTCTCCAAGCACCTTCACATGTAACATAATCAAATTGCTTTATTGAACTCTGAGAAAGATCCTGGTTTCTCAAAGGTTTTTCACTTTCTTACTCTATCAAACTACTTCACCTCCCTCACCATAGATCCTCCACTCTTTAAGGATCAACTATTAGAGTTCTGGAGGACCTGCCAAGAGGTCACCATGATGGGGAGAAGGCATTGTCTACCACAGTGTAGGGGAGGACATTCTTCATCACTCCAGCCTCCATAAACACTTATCTCAGGCTAGATGATGTAGAAGGTGATTTGTCCTTCCCCAAGTCTACTGTCAACCAGTCCTTTGGGCAGATGGGCTATGAAGGTGACTTTTATTAGAACCTTCAGAAAAGGGAAAGTCTCCTCTCAGTGGAAGTACTTCCACCATGTAGCCATCCATAGTTTAATTAACAAACATGGAGGATGGGAATAGATTCCTAAAGATCTTTCCTTTATAGTTCATGGGATGGTTCATGGGGTCAAGTTCAGGTATTCATAATTTTTATATACTAATTTGCTTGCAAACTTGGACTCCATAGAATATTACATGCTCCATAGATATGTTTAGCACATTATCAACTATGAACTGGGCTCATAATTCAGGGGAACATGTAATGTTCTAAAATTGGCACGGATGAAGCCTGACATCTTTAAGACTATAAGAAACCCTACTGTGTGCTTCTCAAGGGTAGAAACAGCCCTTGTCCCTAAAATGTTAGAGTTCATTGCTCAAGGTGACAAGCTAGCAGCACCATCTAGTGTTGAACACTGGAGCTCCCACTTCCCCTGAGGAGCAAACCACTCCCATCTCACCAATTATCAATGCTAAGGTTCCTCATGCCCAACTTGATGAGCTCATAACCCCAACAACCTTATGCCTTCACCCAGAGTCTTAAAACTCTAGTGAACAACCTTCAGGGGACAGTTACCATCCCCAACCTCTAGATCTAAACCAACCCTTAGAATTCTATGATGATGACGACATGGACTTCAAAGAGTACCACGAAACTCTCTTCTCCACCCCTGCTCAAGGAGAGATGAGTACTCCTGCCTCTCCCATGTCTAGCCAACATCATCCACCTACTACTGAGGTGGATCTTCCTGAACAAGTTCAGGATGTCCATATGGAAGAAGCTCTGACTACAGCAAGTGATTACATCATTAAGACCTCAACCATGGCAACACAACCCCTTGACAATTCACCTGAAGCTGTCATGGTGCAGGGGAAATCCAGCAGCCAAGAACAAAGAGCTGGTGATGAGGAAGAAGACTTAGGTCCTATTCTCTCACCCCCCAATGATTCTTCTAATGAAGATGAGGGGAACATGAGAATAAAGGTGCAAAAGCTGACTCAAACCTGCACTTATTTAGTCTTCAACGTTAGTCACTTAGAATCTTAAGTGTCTACCTTGCAGAAAAGGATCAATTATCAGCAACTTGAGATTTCTGATCACAAGGAAAAACTAGCTGGGAGACCTTTAAGGATGACTCAACCAGGAACACAAGAACCTATTGATGCAATAGACTTAACCCCCAGCTCACCTATGCAATAGGGTGATGCTCCCAAAAAAGGGGAAAAAGTACAAGCAATCACAGATTCTGGGAGTACCTATCTGTTTGGTCTTCCACTTGCCAACCCAAGTCAAAACAGGCAAGCTGCAAGGTTAGTAGATAGGATTCAAGACAGGGTGCTAGAAGAGTTTAAGCTAAGATCCAAATTATATAGATAGAAGCTAGCAGGTAAGACTATTGGTCAATTGGATGTTGAGGTAAACCCTAAGATTAGCTTCGAACGGGAAGCCTTGACTGAAGGCCCAGTAGTTAAACACGTGAATCTTGAGATAGAAACCTCTTGAGCACCCATTTCCCTTGGTGAGGCACCAGCTGGTGAAGGTGCTTCACAGCCTCTCTCTAGCCAGAGCTTGACTAATGAATCAAGCAATAAAGGCCAAAGCTCTCTCCACCCTGAGTCACCAAGGCCTATGAGTGACAAAGGGAAAAGGAAACTGACTCCTAAGGAGATTGAGGAGGAGGGGAGAGAGGAAGAGGAAGCTAGGAGGGGAGAAAGGAAGGGGAATCTAGAAGGAGAGAGTTCAAGTAGGTCCCCAGGCTTCATAGAAGCTGCTATCAGGGCTGCCCCCAGGTCAAATACTCGAGATGATGAGTTGAGTGCAGCCAGATTAGACTACTTGGGGACCAGGAACTACAATGTGGACGAATTCATCTCTCTTAGAGGAACTTAATGAACTGGCAGACATAGAGGTGTTAAAGGAGAGGAAGGAGGAAGAGGATACAGAGTTGCTCCTCAAGGTTACAGAAGAAAGAAGGCAGAAAAGGCTTTACAAACATACTCTACCCTCTTACCAATTCAAGAAACCCATGAAATAAAGGCTATGACAACTGGAAATCCTCAGGTAGAAAAGGAAGTTGATAGACAAAATATGATCAACTACCTGATGCCACAGGTCTCTATCAGGCATCTACACTTCTTCCCCTTTCATATGAGTATATTGAATTCGAGTATCTTAAGCAGCTGGAACAACAAGTTATTAAAGAACAAAAGGCTGCTAAGAGAAAGATGAGGGAAGAAGTTACAAAGTCAAGAGCCATCATCCAAAAGAGCTAAAAGAAGTCTGCTGATAGGTAGAGGATGATGACCTTCTTGAAGCTGTATGGATTCTCTGGAATGAGGCTTGGTCCAATGTATTTATCCACTATAGATGAGCACATTAGAGTGAACAAGCACAAGATTAAAAAGGGGATCTTGTTGACTTGCATTCTGCACCAAGTCAATCTCCTCCTGAAGTTAAGGTCAAGGTTAAACCATTGAGACAACACAACCTGGACCTAGAGCTACATCTCAGCGAACTTCATCTTCTAATCCGTAGAAGGGTCCTACTCCCTCTCCTTCTTAACCTGTGAGGGATGAGGACCCAATTAAGAAAGACACAACAGAACAACCTGGTGCTAAAGACCGGTGTTCTCAGTTAAAGTGTTCACAAGGAGAAAAAGGATAGCCATGAAAAGTATCTTTAAGAAGAAGAAAAAGTCAAAGGCATCCACCTCTACACCTCATGATAAGTTAGAACATCTTGAGGAAGTGCAAGAAGGGGCTGCTCAACCAACTCCAACTCAAGCAGAGCCTCTTACAGCTAAAAGACCCATCCTATACTGGACCTTTGCTGCAAATCTAGACAGATGTTATGTGATCAGAGATCAAGGAGGTCAAGATGTCTATTTCTAGCAAGACATGCTTGATCTTCCTCTACATGATCTCTATGACATGAGAAGGCATTATGAGAGTCTGAGGGATCCAAACCAATTAATGAAGAAAGGAATGGTCTTGATCCTGATGAGGACTGCTAATATCTGAATAACCTTCTTTGTTTTTGTAACATTATCCTAGGGGGAGTTTGTAAGGTTATACTTGAAACACTGATGCAACCAAAGAGCTTTCGGCCTGCATGCATGATGTACATGGTATAAGTTACTTCGGAAGTTTTACACTCCTTATAGAAAATATTCTAAGTGCAAAATCTTTCGAAGCCAAATACGAAATCTTCCAAAGTCAAAGATGAAGTCTTTCAAAGCTTCAAAGACAAAGTCTTCCGATGCCAATGAAGTGAAGACTGATTTCTCCCAAAGATAGAGAAGACATGCTTTCTCTGATTAACTTTTGCATAAAGCTAACCCACTTTCCGCTGCAACTCTGAAGACTCGCCAACATGCATAAGTTGGTGAAAAGGTCCATGTTTTTTTAACTGTAAATTAAGGTTTAGAGTCTATAACTTTCTACTTTGTACCTTTTATCCTTTCTGTAATACATTAGGATGTGACCTATGGCATGTCATAGTTACTAGTCAAATGGCAATCTGCCTTTTGACTTTACATTGATCTTGTTGTCTAGATTAGTGTTTCCAGCTAGCTTTCAAATCATAGCCGGCTGTAGGATGTAGTATAAAGTATCTCATGTTCTTGCATTTTATCTTATGCTTTGTAACACATCTCATTGTTTACTTGTGTTCTTAGCATCATATACTCAAACCCGGTTTCTTATTTGATCTATAAAGTGTTCTAAGTCTCTCCTCCTTGTGAAAACTATTGTGTGACTATCCCTTAACTGGTCCTGCAGTGGCCAAACACAATCTAGGCCAAACTACAGCAATCCTGCTCCCAGAACTGAGAAGCCAAGCCAACAAAAGCAACAAGCTACTATTACTATTGAAGAATGAGGCTTTGAACGGAGCTTTCAGGTAGAGGGTGTATCTCTAAACCAAGCACTGATGGCTAACCATGAAGAAGCCAAGGTATTGGAACATCTCTGTACTTGCATTGCTAAAGTAAACATGTACAGGTCCTATAACATGGAAGTGAGATCTGATCTTGAGTCCTTAAATATTTTAAAAGCTGATTTCAAAAGAGAAGAAAGTTACTATAAACTTAAACTAGAAGATCTGGAGAAAATAATTTCTACTCTTAAACACAAGCATATAAATTACAAGACTCAGATCAAAGATCTTGTTAGCAAGTTAACTGAATGCCAGACTAAGCTTGTCAATAGCAAAGCCAGGGTAGAAAAATATTATTTTAAAGAGGAAACCTGTTGGGTCTGAAAAAGATAGTCTATATTATCAACACAGTCAAAGTCAACAAAATCAACATCACTATCAAAGTCATCGGAAAAGTCAAACAGACGTGTTCGAGATGAAGAACCGAGACGAGACGTTGAAGATATATTTGACTAGGAGTTTAATTGTTAATAAATATATTTTGTGTCAACAAAATATATTTAATCTTGTTTTAGTCATTTTTATGTTTTATTCATATTTTCCCTAATCACTTTAAGTCTAGGAGCTTAATGTGTCATTACTGAATATTATATTCACTATAAATAGTTAAGTGGCAATTAGGGTTTGATAGCTTGAATGAGCCAATTGATTTGAGGGTTTCCACTTTATAATATCAGATTCAAATTATCAAAGATCAAGAAAGGGTTTTGATAGTGTTCTAGAATTGTTCATCATTGTTCATCCATATTTTGTGTGTTTGATCCAATAATTTTTCACAAATCTCATTTATTCAAGTGTGATTTGGGACAGACAATATGGTATCAGAGCCTATCTGAGATCCAGATCGAGTCATTTGTAAAAGTTTGTTGTTGTTATTGAAGATTCAGCAAGAACTTTTAGAGTTTTGTATGTTTTTGAGTTCAAAATCACTGTTTCATTCATTGTTGATCTGATCGGCTTCTTTTGGATATTGAAATTGATTGAGGATTGTTCTATTTTGGTGTGGGGAGCTATAGAAATCATCAGATCTCAAATCCATTGAGATTTCGATGAGTTTGAGTTGATTTCGTGCTGAAAAAGTCGTTCGGATACGTCGAGCGAAACTAGAATTCTTCGAGCAAAACTGGATCTTCATTTGGTGAAACTACATTTTGTGTGATTTTTGAAGTTTGTCATTTATTTCCAGCAAAACTACTCACTTTGAATGGAAGTTCCCATCATGCTACTGTTCAAACAAGCGAAAGTGCTGCCGAAATTGTCATCAGAATGAAAGTTCTACTAGTTTCAGCGAAGCTGCAGGGGAAACTAGAGTTTTTCAAGCACTTTTCTAGCGAAACTGCTGCTCAGTTGCCAAGCAAATTGCCAGCAAATTTAGCAGCAATTTTGATAGTTTTTCAGCAAAATTATCATCGAATTTACAATCTTTTTTCGTGGGAAAATTGGCTTTTTCAGAAGTCTTTAATTCCTTCAAATCTGATAATTTAATATTAGCACAAAGTCGATTTGATTCTTTTACAACTATGAAAGATGAAAAGATATCTGTTTTTGTTGATCGATTTGTGATGGTGGCAAGCAACCTTAAGGAGTATGATGACCAATTGGGAAACCATGAACAAGTCAAAAAACTTTTGGACTCTCTTCCTCCACAGTGGATTCTACAAGTTAGATTGTTAAAGCAGGAAAGAAATTGTGCTGACTACAAACTCATGGATGTTATCAACAAGCTGCATTCATTTCATTTTGATATGAAAAGAACTTATGGTGGGTCTTCTGGTTGGCGTGTCAGACAAGTCTGGTGATGGATCTTCAAGTGCTGAAATCAAAGAAACTAAAGAAAAAGTCAACCATGCATTGGTGGCTGAGGTGGTGAACAGTGATGAGGATTCTATTGAGAATTTTGATCATTTTAAAGAATTCAGGTGTGATACTCAAAGTGAGAGTGTTGGTTATGTCAATGATTGTGCAAGCTGGTGTAAAGTTCAGAAGCAAAAGGATAGTGAAATAGATGAAGTGCAAGCTGGAGGTTCAGGATAAAGAAAAACAAGAGGATGGTGAAGCTGAGAGGGCTAAGAAGAGAGCTAAGGAGGATGAACACAAAAAGAACACTCCGGTATGTCAATGTGAAAAAGTCCAAGCTACTAAAAAGATAGTTATGGTACTCCCCTATGAGATAGTTCAAGACATGTGTTCTCCTCCCTGCAAAATTCATTTATTTGGAGTTTATAAAGCTAACAGATTATTGTTAGAAAATGAAAAAGAATTAAAACAAATAAACAAGGAACTTAAAATCAATGAGTCCATATTTTATCAAACTAAGAGAACCTTTAAAAGAAAATGATCTTTTAAAAAGAAATCTTTTAGAAAAAAATGTCGAGATTAATGTTTTGAGCGAATGTGTCACATTAGAGGAATTTGAGACTAGAAAGCTTAAAAGTAAACTTGACAAATGGACGATATCAAGGATGAAACAGGAAGAACTATTCTGTAAGCAAAGGGGAACAAGAATCAAACCGGGTGTAGGATCTGATAAAACTTCATATGTTTATCCTCCTCCTAGTACTCAATGTCACTCTCCTATGCCTCAACCTCATCCATCTAAAAATTTGATCGAAGCTGCAGATACTAATAGTTTACTTGTAGGTTTAAGCTGCGTTAATCACAAAGAGGTTCGAGATGAATATGATTTTTCTACAGGCTTGGGACTCATCAAGCAAGGATCTGTTATGCACAATGATATTCCACCGCTGATGCTTCAAATCCAGTATCAGGTGTTTCCCATAACTTCTTTAACAAATTCAAAACAGGTAATATCCCTTCTTTTGTTCCTGTCAGGTTTGTCAAAGAAGGAACAACTGTGGAATCATCAGGCAATAAGAACTCAACAAGCAGTATCAATCAAGATCCGATGGAAGCAGACCTGTGTATACAAGATTGGACTAGCTCAGATGATGAATCAAAAATTATTAAGTCACCTGAAGTTGTCAAGTCTCAAATGCATCCAAAAGTTGAATCAAGACCTATACGGATCTCATCTCCAAATGCTAAACAAATCAGCAGTTCCTCCAAAACTCAGTAAAAGCACTCACCATCTTCATCTGCTATCCATCAAGCTCGTCACAAATCTGCCTCCAAGTCTACCAAGTCACCAGTATTACAAAAAGGTGAAACTCATCTAAAACTCTCTCCGTCCTTATCTGGTACATCAAAAGGTTCTCAGAAGAATATTCAGTTCTTATCTCCTAGAACAACGTCAGTGCAGGCTCCACCCTCTCCTGCTTTCCATGGGACTACAAAGAACCAAAAGCCTTTCAAGGCTTGTTTTAGATGTGGAAAATAAGGTCATCTGCTAAACAAATGCCCTCAAGTTCAAATACATGCTTCGAATGGTAAAGGCAAAATGAATTTCTTCTTCGGATCAGAGTCTAGAAGGAAGGTCCAAGACGGTAATTGTGACATCCCGTGCTTCGAGGATAATATCCATACGTTAATAAAATGTGATAAAATATTTAAATGCATTATAAGAATTGATTTGATGATAATTAAGGTCATTTAAGGCCTAGATAAATTTTATAATTGGTAATTTTGAGAATTAACGGGTTGCGTAGCGATAAAATGTTTAACAAACGTTGGTGATAATTTAGTAAATTAAATTTGGTCAATATATATTGATTTTTATGATTTAATTAATCTTAAGTGAAAATATTATTAGTCATGAAAAATAATTATTAATATTATTTACCTTGATCGCGTAAAATTAAGACTTTTTAAATATTGCCTTGATGCAACGTACAGTCCGTTACATACTGTGTTATATCGGCTATATCTTTATTCTTGACTTTTGGTCACTATTATTAAATGTTGTGAACCCTTGGAAAGTCTCAAATTACTATAATTTAATAGAAAATTTTCACGTAAAAACCCGAACGTTAAAGATTATTACAAAAAAACATTTAAAGAGACCGATACCCGCCTTACACTGGGTGGCATCTCATTTGGAGATCCACCGGCCATATCATTAATATTATCATATGATTAACTCACCTTAACCATACTTAGTCATTTCTATAAAACCCATCCAACACTCCACCTTTTACGCACACTCAACCTCACCTTTCTCTCACTAGAAATCACCTACAAACTCTCCTCTCCCTTCTCTCTAAAATCTCGGCTGGAACCATCAAAGAATATCCCTCTTTTCTTTGATTTTGATCATCTAAGCTTGTTTCAAGCTTTGATTTCTGGATTTCAAGGATCCTTGTGAGTTTTGTGCAAAATATTGCATAAATCCAACTCAAAGGAGAAGAAATCCCCAAGGAAATCATTCTTGAATCTTCAATATTTGTTCATCGTAGGTATGGACTTTTTACTTTTATGTCATGCAACATGACTTTTGGATGATTTTTGCAAGTTTTGTTTACCAAAAACTATTTTTTCTTGAAAGCCAAGGTTCCAACAAAGGTTTTTATCAATAAAATATGTTGTAAAACAATGTGTGTGTGTGTGTGAGTGTGTGCCGTAAGTATGTGTATGTGTATGCTAATTTGTGTTTTGATGATCCTTTAACATTTTGATGATTTCTCTTGCATGCAAGATGATCAAACTTTGTTCTGAGGTTATGAACATCATAAGAAACCCATCTCCAAAGGGAGTCTATCAAATGATGAAAATGGGTAATACATGAATGTATGTAAAGAATGATGTTCTTAAACCCATCTTGCACTTTGATTTCATAAAGGATTGAGATGATCCATGAATAATGGTGATCATGATCTGAAATCTTTTGATTTTAAGTATGTTTTGTTGAAATAAAAACTAAGAACACAAGATAAAGTCCATAACTTGGACTATGTAGGTATGTATGAAATTGTGTATATGTATGTATATATGGGTTACACTTTTGTTCTTGATTTGTTCTTCACTTATAAGTTTAGAGATGATGAAATGATCCATGTATATGGTGATCATGATCTGGAGATTTTGAAATTTTTATTCACATTTGATTTGAAGAAAAGATAAAAACAAGCTAGAATTAATGGTAATCAAATGTTGATAGGAGATGACCTCTAGTGAATCTTTTCATAAAATATTATTGACAAGCCAAATATCTTTGTAAGATCTGGAGAATAAAAAGTTTAAAACCATTAAAATATAGTTAAAAGTTAGCAACTTTACTGAAAATAAAAGTGTTGATGATTTGTTTTAATTTTGTAAACGTTTTACGTTTAAAAACGCGTTAAAAACGGTGTTTTCGGGTCTAAAACAAATGTTTTTGCACAAGTCTGGTTTTGAACAGAAAATAATAAAGTGTTTTAAGTTAAAAATTTATATTTTTAAGTATATAACAAACCCATAACAAGCAAGGTATTCGGTGATGACTTTATACACGCGAAAAAGCCGAAAGCTGAGAATTTCGGGTCAAAAATAATAGACTGTTTTATAACTGATTTTAACAAAATATTTCAGAAGGTTTTTGGTATAAAAGAATCATATTTAAACATATAAAATGATCATAATATATATGTGGGTTGATGTACGGTTTATTCGTGTAAAACCGTACGGTTGCGGGTCAAAAAGCACCGTATACTGGTGAAATTTGGGTCAAACATAATAGAGCATATTTTTATAATAAAACTTGAAAAAATTGTTATATATATATTTTATTACTGAAAATTTAATTATTTGATTAAAAAGACTAATGAATATTGAGTTGTGTTAAATAAAGTAATGTTTATTAAGTAATAATATAAGAGATAGTATTCTTAACTAGAACAAGAATATGAATATATTTTATTACTAATCTTAAATAAAATATTATTATAAATTAATAATTACTTATTTATTTATTTATTTAACTATTTATTCATTCATTTATTTGTTTGCTTGTATAATAAATAACTTAATAAATTTGGCGTTATAGTTTTTTATATATGTTCATGTGTTTATTTTGTGGGTTATGTGATTGTTGTTTAAATGTTAAATAGTTGATTTAGTGAATATTAATATAAATTATAAACTAAACCGAAAGTCACCAAGGGGTCTTTGAAAATTGGATTTAAAGATAAGTCTGGTGAGTTGGGTAAACAACTTACGTACTAGACTTATTACTCGACAATTAATAGATCCTTTGTGTTTAGGGCGTTAGTTGGTCATTTATTTTCCGGGCTTGATTTTTTCTAGATCATCTCTTTGTCACATCTGAAGGTGAGTTTTCACAGCTTCTATTTTAAATAACTTTTTTTAAGAATTTTGGGGGGAAAACATGCTATAATGATTTTTGTTTATGATATAATTATGGAATAACTGCGTGATCTTTATGATGGCCTTGAGTTGATTTTTGTTTATGATATGATTATGGAATATTTGTGCATGGCTCCCCTCTTACATAACCATTAACTCTTCGAGGGCCATAGGATATATTGGTAGATCTATTGGGTTTGACAACCGTCCGTCAGGATCGGTTGCTCCGTTCTGGTACAGAGGGAATGTATGTTGAAAGGATTTGAGGGATTTTGTGTCTTGGTTTGATTATGGGGCTCTTGATTACAATCATAGTCAGTGGACCAAGCTAGTCATTGGCGATCCAGGGGTTTATTCTAGAATAATCATGTCTTTATAAAAAGAAATTATGATAATCTTTTTATTCAAACCTGTGAACTCACCAGCTTTTTGCTGATAAACTTTTGGGCATGTTTTTCAGGTGATTAGGCATGCATTAACGGGAAACTTATCAAATTTGGATGCCTCTTTGGGACCCAATTTTCCGCTGGCGTTTAAAAATTTCTTATTAATATTTAGAAACAATGTCATGTTATTACTAATTAAGTTTTTATGCTAAGACTTATGTTTGGATCAATGTAATAACATCTTTATTTTATGATAATATTTACTTTTGGTATCCATGATTTGTTTGCTTAGTAATTGTTGGAAATAATCCAACTTCCGTTATCTCCGTCACACGCGTGCCCTTACGGTGCGTTTTCATTCCTAAGAGTTCCGTGTCATGTATGCATAAGTTAATGATACTTTTTATATGTACTTGTTAAAATAAATTAAGTATAGATGCCTGTAGTTAGGAAATTTAGTACGGATATTCTTGTGTTATAGATACCTTCTCGAATCCCCTTCATTCTCATCCATGACTCCGATACTGACTACGAGGATCCTATGTTTTCTCTTCCCCCTATCACACCCTTGGAGATTTATCATTACCCGTTTGCACCAAGATGGGAGCCGACTTCCGAGTATGGGAATGGCTGGATTTGGGAATCTGATGTTGAGAGTCCTCCTGTTGTTGGGGAGCCTAGTCATGTAGCACTTGCTAGTGATGAGCCTGTTCCTGACATTCCTGATCATGTACCTGAGGTTCGCTTTTTCTACACAAAGAAGAAGAAGAAGGTGCCGAAGATAGTTACTGATGATACTACCAGTGAGATACCGGAGGAGACTGAGCCCAAAAGGGCTAGAGTGCGGGACGGGCAGTGGGATTGGTTGAATGGACAATTACAGGAGTGAGTCGTCCTCAGCCCATCAAGACCTACCACTAATCGATGAGCCTGTGCATTGCACCCTAGCTACTTTGGTATCCGATGTATTCACGATGAGCACCAGATTTCATCCTTACAGGGTAAGGCGGGAGTGACGAGCGAGATGCTGCAGGCTATAGATGGAAGGATGATGACGTTCGAGGAGGAGAAGGTGATTGAAAATGACATCCTGAACCAGCTGAATTTCAGGATTTGTGATTTGGAAACGGGACTGTCGAAGATGAAGAAGAAGCTGGAGGTGGCGGAACTGAAGGTGGAGGCTGCAGAGGCTGGATTGGTAGCAACACAGCAACAGGTGACTTCTCTGGAAGAGCGAGTGGATGCAGCATTAGGGTTGGCAACGGTTTGCATGATGATGTCTTCGGTGGTGATGCGTGCCGATGTGATGTCATGATTCTTTCGTTAGATTTGTAGGGTCCTTATTATTTTAGTATTTGGAATATTGAAACAACTATTTTGTAATGAGGTTGATGCTACAGTAACATCTATTTTGGGTTGCTTCTGGACATGTATTCTGAACTAATTATCTCTCTCATTAAATCATTTTGATGATTATAATGAATGATTTGATTATCGAAATGTTGTGATTGTATACCTATTATTATGCATTTTTATATTATTTGTAACACTCGAAATTTTTGTCATTTAAAAGGAAAATGAAAAGAAATGAGAAAAAGAGAAAAGAAAGATACTTTGTAAGAAAAAGAAAAGAAGTACAAGAGGAGGGGTTTAAAGTGTAAATAGGACAAAATAATAATATTATTTTGTTTAAAGTGGGCATGGCTGCCCACATCTTCTGCATTTTCAACTACTCGACATTTTTAGAGAGAGAAAGCAAAACGATCTTCGGTTTAGAGAGAGAAAGCTACTAGATGTAGTCAAGGTAAGTAAGTTTTAGCATAATTAGATTCGGTTTTGATGAGTTTCGACCATGTAACCGAGTTATACATGTTCTTATGTGTTTATATGCATTTGGTATGTGTTTTTGGACATGTATAGGTGTTAGGAACTTCTAAAAAGTTCAAATTGAAGAGATTAATCTTGGAAGAATTTTAGGTGAGTTTCTAGACCCCGGTTTTCATATGTTATAAAAGTTTTAGGGGCTAAAAATGCATGTAAACCATTTTTAAAACTTTTTTATGTATGACCGTATGTATATATGCTTGTAGGTTGGTATTTTGTGGTTGTGCATGCTTTGTTAAGGCTTAGAATGATAGTGAGAAGCTTAGACCATGTTAAGATGTTGTTTAGGACTGAAAAATATATTAGAATTGTATAAGTTGGTGACCATGCGTCCAAACAGGGCTCATGCGCCTAGTTAATTGCCTTAGAAAAGTTTTAAGTAAGGTCATACGCCCAAAACAGGGCCCATGCGCCTGAAAATTTGACTTAGAAAGTCTAAGTAGATGATGATGCGCCCAAGCAGTAGCTCATGCACCTAGAAATGCCTTAGAATTTCTAAGTGTTGGCTAATACGCCTAAACAGTGCCTCAGGCGCCTAAGTTTTTGGCTGAAATGCCTAAGTATAGGGTGTTACGCCCAAATAGTGCCCATGCGCCCAAAAGGCTCAAGCGCCTAAATGTTGAAACGCCTAAGTGAGGCTGATGTGCCTGCATAGTGAAGAAACGTCCAGACAGTCCTCATGCGCCCAAATAGTGCTCATGCACCCACAGACTTAGAAAATTTTCCTAAATTTTTGGAAAACCAGAATCTTAGGGTTTCACCCTAGTTTGGCTTATGGACTGTTTTGGCCTATTTTAAGCATGAATATGGGATGGTCTATGGATAGAATATGTTTGATGAATGTATAATATGCCTATGTGCATAATGTGTTATCTCTTAATGATTTTCAAAACGTATATATATATATATATATATATATATATTATATTACAATATACGTTAAGTATTATGTTATGACTTTACGTAGTATGATGAATGTATGAATAAACGTAAAGTATAACGTAACGAAGTGAAAGATAACAAAGATGAAAAGTGAAACGTAATGAAAGAAAGGAAAGGCTTGCAAGCAGACTAAAAGGAGGACCACAACTCTGAGAGTTGTCAGCTCAACTGTGTGTTTTATAGCGTGCGATTTTGGCTAACTCATGAGGGTTCGTACACATGGGGATCAGTCTTGGTGACTGAATACATAGTACGAAACGGGATCCTTGTCATTTGACCCCCGGCTTTGTGCCAAGATATGATACGGCTTTATGCCAGATATAAATGAGGCTTTGTACCTGGAATGGTGGGTTCGGGCAATGATGGGGGAAAAGCTTGATAGGATCTAGAATCAGTGAAAGATAAAGATCAAGTACGAAACGAACGATAAAGATAAAGTACAAAACGAACGATAAAGATAAAGTACGAAATGAACGATAAAGATAAAGTACAAAACGAACGATAAAGATAAAGTACGAAACGAACCATAAAGATAAAGTACGAAATGAACGAAATGGTAAAGTACGAAATGAACGAATACGTGCGATAATGAATGATTATGTGCGAAAGTAAAGAATTTACTTTTATGAAAATAGTATTTTCATGTACGAAACGTATCAAGTACTTTGATACATTAAAATTAGAACTCACTCAGCAACGCTGACTTTTATGCATTTTCAGTTGGCAGGTAATGGTTGCTGAGGATGGCACGCAGGACGGCTACTTGGCAAGGCAAGACTGGCATCCATTCACGCATATTATTATTGTTGTTTTGTAATGCAATCAATGAATGTTTTCTGTTGTAGTTTGGACAATGTTGTATTGCATAAGTAATTATCAATAAAATGAATGGTTTTTGTTAATGACTTCCGCAGTAATGTTTTATGAAAATGTATAACATTATGTATGTTTAGAGCTATGAATGACCAACTGTGAGGTCTCCGGGAACGGGGCCTTACAAGTTTGTATCAGAGCCAAAGTTTAAGTGAATTGGGTAAATATTTTCAAAACCTAAACTTAAACTAAAAATGGAACGAAGGTAGGGATGCCAGCCGAGTAGCTATGTGCCATCAGATATTTCTTTTCTTGAAGTTAACCAGTATTATGTGCGTATGCTATTTGATTTACATGCTCCTAGTAGATTTAGATAGTGATGTAGTTAGGATAGGAAATGCTTAGGGTGTGAAGAGTGAAGTAAGTGGCTAATCACAACTGGCCACTGTAATTAGGGACCTACTATACTCAACATAAACTGAGCCATTACCTTGAATGACCATGTTAGTGTTTCAATCTTATAGTGATTAGAGAATGGCTGGAGGTAGATCGTCCAAGGCTTCTAGAGGTGGAGCGCGGGGTGGACGTCGTGCTGAACCACGTGTTACGAGGAACCAGGCTAAGGATGCTAAGACGACTCCTACTAATCCTGAGGTTCATCAGCATGAGTGCGTTGATGAGAACGTGAATCTAAGGGCCTCAGAGAAGGAGGCAGTAGTAGAGGAGGTACATCAAGTCAGACGATTCTGCCGTCTATGGTGACTGAGGTGATTAAGGTAGTGAGGGAGGATGAAAGAAAGAAAAGGAGGAGGACAACTGGAAGGGAAGAAACAGAACAACCCGAGACTGAGACGGTGGTCTTGAGTGAGGAGGCGGAAGAAGAAGCGGTGTAGGAAACTGCACGAGACTGTAATTATAGGGCATTTCAAAGATGCAAGCCCCTGACTTTTGATGGGAATGGCAGTGCTGCTGCTGCTCACCGATGGGTGAGAAAGATGGAGGTGGTGCTTGATATTAGTGAGTGCCGATAAGATCAGAAGGTGAAGTTTGCTACCCACTCATTTGTGGACTCGGCCTTATGTTGGTGGGAAAATATTGTCCAGGCTAACGGTAGCAGGGCCATTAGCAGGATGAGGTGGTCAGAACTGAAGAAGCTGGTGATTGAGGAGTTTTGTCCTCACAGAGAATTAGACAAGATTGAGAGGGAGTTCCTGCAGCTGGAGGCGGGAACCATGACATACCAGTAGTACACTACCAAGTTTAATGAGATTGCGAGGCTGGTACCAGATCAAGTGATGCTGGTGTCTAAGAAGATCAAGAAGTACATCCAAGGATTGTCGGCTTATATTCGCAGGCACTTGGTTGCTGCCTGACCAAGCACGTTCAGGTCGGCAGTGGATTTGGCTGGGAGGTTGTACGGTGAGAGAGAAATGGCAGTGGTCTAGGTGAAGAAAACTGGTGGTGGTGAAAGGAGTTAGAGTGGGAAGAGGTTTGGACATGGTGGTTTCACTCCAAACAGTAAGAGGATGAAGACAGATGACCGTAGGGTGGGGTCATCAAGTTCAGGGATAAAGAAGTGTGGTAAATGTGGGAGAGAGCTCGTTGGTGAGTGCAGGTGGGGGATGAATGTGCGCGTCAAGTGTAGAAATCCCGGTCATGTGGTAAAGATGTGTGGAGTTACACGATGTTATAACTGTGGCGAGGAAGGCCATGTGAGTAGGGACTGCAAGAAGCCACGCGCCGAGAGTTCTAGAATGAAGAAGAAGCCAGAGGAAGGAGGACAGAGGGCGAGTGCTAGATCCTTCACGATGACGAGGGAGGAGTCCAGAGAGGACCCCGATGTCGTGTGAGGTATGTTTCTAGTAAAGCAAAGTTGTGCCTCTGTGTTATGTGATTCTGGTGCCAGTAGCAGTTTTATTTCTACTGCTTTCTGTGGTAACCTGCCTGTTAGTAGTAGAAGTATCAATGAACCTTTTGACGTAGAAACTACTACTGGTAAGTCTACTAGGATTATTGATATGATCGGAGACTGTGCCATAGAATTAGAAGGCCATAGGTTTTCTACCAATTTACATGTGATGCCCCTAGGCGGATTTGATGTAGTGCTAGGGATGGATTGGTTAGCAACCTATGAAGCAAACATCGTGTGTCGCAAGAAGATGATTTGATTAGTTATGCCCGATGGAAGTTCGGTTATGGTTTACGATGATCGCTTCACTACGGTTCCAAAGGTGATTTTGATGGCGGTGGCAGGGAAGTACATGCGACGTGGATGTATTGCCTACCTAGCCTAAGTGAAAGATGTGTACGCGTTAGTACCACAATTGTCCGATGTACTAGTGGTACGTGACTTTCTAGATGTGTTCCCAAAAGATTTACCAGGTGTGCCCCTGGATCGTGAGAATGAGTTTTAGATTGATCTGATACCCGGTGCTCAACCCCCTGCCGAGGCACCATATCGATTAGCTCCGACTAAGATGAAGGAACTAATGGCTCAACTGCCGGAGTTAATGGATAAAGGGTTCATTCGATCGAGTATCTCTCCATAGGGTGCTCCGGTCTTGTTTGTTAAAAAGAAGGATGGTAGTATGGGATGTGCATTGGCTACCGAGAGCTAAACAAGTTGACGGTGAAGAATCAGTACCCGTTACCAAGGATTGATGACTTGTTTGATCAGCTTCAAGGTGCCAGTTGGTTTTCAAGGATAGATCTTCGATCTGGCTACCAACAGGTTAAGGTGAAGGAGCAAGATATTCCAAAAACAGCTCTTCGTACGCGTTATGGACACTACGAGTTTCTCGTTATGTCTTTCGGTCTGACTAACGCGCCAGCTGCCTTTATAAATTTGATGAACCGAGTGTGTCGGCCGATGTTAGATAAATCAGTGATTGTATTTATTGATGATATCTTGATTTATTCAAAGAGCGAGGAAGAACATGCCGACCATATTCGGGAAGTATTGGAGACACTTAGAAGAGAGAAGCTGTATGCCAAATTCTCAAAGTGTGCTTTCTGGTTACGTGAAGTTCACTTTCTGGGTCATATGGTGAATGCTGAAGGAATTATGGTGGACCTGGCGAAGGTTGAGGGAGTGATGCAATGAAAGTCTCCAAAGATGCCATCCGAGATCCGTAGTTTCTTAGGTTTGGAGGGTTATTACAGGAGGTTCATCTAGGACTTTTCCAAGATAGCCTCACCTTTGACTAAGTTAACTTGCAAGGATGTGAATTTTGTAAGGGGTCGGGAACAGGAGTGTGCTTTTGAGGAGTTAAAGATGAGGTAGACTTAAGCTCCTGTCTTGACATTGCCCGAAGGGAGTGAAGACTTAGTGGTATATTTAGATGCTTCTTATTCGAGACTTGGTTGCGTGTTGATGCAACGAGGAAGGGTAATAGCCTACGCATCACGAAGTCAACTACCCAACCCGTGATTTGGAGTTAGCAGCTGTGGTCTTTGCGTTGAAGATTTGGAGGCACTACTTATACGGGACGAAGTGCACCATCTTCACAGATCACAAGAGCTTAAAGTATTTCTTTGAGCAAAAGGATCTCAACATGAGACGAGGAGATGGTTAGTCCTCATCAAAGATTATGACTGTGAGATCTATTACAATCCGGGTAAGGCCAATGTTGTGGCCGATTCCCTTAGCCGAACGAGAGGCCCGAGCCGATTCAGGTGAAGGCTTATCAGTTGGTTATGAACGCTGAAGTGATGATACAGGTGAAAGAATTTCAAGATGAGGTGTTGAAAGATGATCGCCCAAATTCTGAGAGGATGAGAGGTCTAGTCTCGGGGTTAGGAGAAAACACTCACGGGATGAGAACCCGAAATGGACGAATGTGGATCCCTCGTTATGGAGATCTACGAGTGCAGATTATGGATGAAGCTCTTAAGACTTGATATTCTATATATATCCTGGTGCTACCAAGATGTATGAAGATATGAAGAAAGATTACTGGTAGCCGGGTATGAAGCATGAAGTGGTGGAGTATGTGAGTAAGTGCCTTAGTTGCTTGCAAGTGAAGACGAAACATCAGAAGCCATACGGGAAAATCCAACCATTGGATATACCCAAGTGGAAGTGGGAGCACATCACCATGGACTTTATTACTAAGTTACCTCGTACGGTGAAAGGGTGCGATACCATTTGGGTGATAGTTGATCGACTGACGAAGAGTGCTCACTTCCTACCGACCCGTGAGACATACACATCTGAAAGGTTGACGGATCTATTCATCAATGAGATTGTAGCTCGTCATGGTGTACTGGTGTCTATCGTGTCAGATCATGACACCCGATTCACATCCAAGTTTTGGAAGAGATTCCATGATGCGATGGGGACGAGGCTACACATTAGCACGACTTACCATCCTTAAACAGATGGTCAGTCTGAAAGGACGATCCAGACGCTCGAGGATATGCTTCGAGCATGCGTGATCGACTTTGGAGGAAGTTGGGATGATCACTTACCGTTAGCTAATAAATTCTGGTACAACAACAGTTATCATGCCAGCAGTGGCATGCCACCTTACGAGATGCTATACGGTAGGAGGTGTAGGACACACATATGTTGGAGTGGCATTGGATAGAAAGAGTTGGGAAGCCTTAAGGTGATCAAGGCTATTATTGAAAAGTTAGAAAAGATCAAGGCTTTCATGAAAGTAACAAAGGAAGATAGAAGTCGTACGCTGACAAGAGGCTAGACCAATCGAATTCAAGGTGGGCGATCAAGTTATGTTGAAGGTCTCACCATGGAATGGAATTATCTGGTTCAGAAAGCGAGGTAAACTGAGCCCGAGGTATATAGGACCTCTCCGAATCATTGCTCAAGTAGGAGAGGTGGCCTATAGGTTAGAACTACCTGATGAGTTAAGTGGATTCCATTCCACATTCCATGTATCTCACCTGAGGAAGTCCTTAGCTGATGAAGACATGATTGTACCACTGGATCATATCAAAGTGGATGAACGGCTAAATTACATAGAGAAACCATGGCAATCATTGATCGGAAAGAAAAGAGGTCGAGGAATAAAGTAGTTCCACTGGTGCGTGTGCAGTGGAAGCATAGAAAGGGTTTGGGGTCTACATGGGAGACTGAAGAAGAGATGAGATAACATTGCCCACAGTTATTCGAAGAGTGAAGGGTTTCGGGGTCGAAACCTCTTTAAGAGAGGTGGACTTGTAACACCCGGAATTTTTATCATTTAAAAGAAAAAGAAAAGAAATGAGAAAAAGAGAAAAGAAAGATACTTTGTAAGAAAAAGAAAAGAAGTATAAGAGGAGGGGTTTAAAGTGTAAATAGGAAAAAATAATAATATTATTTTGTTTAAAGTGGGCATGGCCGCCCACATCTTCTGCATTTTAAACTGCTCGACATTTTTAGAGAGAGAAAGCAAAAAGATCGTCGGTTTAGAGAGAGAAAGCTACTAAATGCAGTCAAGGTAAGTAAGTTTTAGCATAATTAGGTTCGGTTTTGATGAGTTTCAACCATGTAACCGAGTTATACATGTTCTTATGTGTTTATATGCATTCGAGTATGTGTTTTTGGACATGTATAGGTGTTAGGAACTTCTGAAAAGTTCAAGTTGAAGAGATTAAGCTTGAATGCAGCTTATGTAAGTTTCTAGACCCCGGTTTTCTATGTTTTAAAAGTTTTCGGGGCTGAAAATGCATGTAAACCATTTTTAAAACTTTTGTATGTATGACCGTATGTATATATGCTTGAGGTTGGTATTTTGTGGTTGTGCATCGTTTGTTAAGGCTTAGAATGATAGTGAGAGGCTTAGAACATGTTAAGATGTTGTTTGGGACTGAAAAATATACTATAATTGTATAAATTGGTGGTCATGCGCCCAAACAGGGCTCATGCGCCTAAGTGTTGAAACGCCTAAGTGAGGCTGATGTGTCTGCATAGTGGAGAAACGCCCAAACAGTCCTCATGCGCCCAAATAGTGCTCATGCGCCCAAAGACTTAGAAAATTTTCTTGAATTATTGGAAAAACAGAAATTTTGTGTTTGACCCTAGTTTGACTTATGGACTGTTTTGGCCTATTTTAAGCATGAATATGGGAAGGTCTATGGATAGAATATGTTTGATGAATGTATGATATGCCTATATGCATAATGTGTTATCTTTTAATGATTTTTAATACATACATATTATATTATAATATACGTTAGGTATTATGTTATGACTTTACGTAGTATGATGAATGTATGAATAAACGTAAAGTATAACGTAACAAAGTGAAAGATAACGAAGATGAAAAGTGAAACGCAATGAAAGAAAGGAAAGGCTTGCAAGTTGATTAAAAGGAGGATCACAACTCTTTCAGAGTTGTCAGCTCAACTGTGTGTTTTATGGCGTGCGATTTTGGCTAACCTATGAGGGTTCACACAGGGGATCGGTCTTGGCGACTGAATCCATAGTATGAAACAGGATCCTTGTCATTCGACTCCGGGCTTTGTGCCAAGACATGATACGGATTTGTGCCAGATAGAAATGAGGCTTTGTGCCTAGAATGGTGGCTTCAGGCCATGATAGGGGAAAAGCTTGACAGGATCTAGAATCAATGAAAGATAAAGCTAAAGTACGAAATAAACGATAAAGATAAAGTACTAAATGAACGATAAAGATAAAGTACGAAACTAACGATAAAGATAAAGTACGAAATGAACAATAAAGATAAAATACGAAACGAACGATAAAGAGAAAGTACGAAACAAACGAAATGGTAAAGTACGAAACGAAGAATACGTGCGATAATGAATGATTACTTGCAAAAGTAAAGAATGTACTTTTATGAAAAGAGTATTTTTATGTACAAAAGGTATAAAGTACTTTGATATATTAAAATTAGAACTCACTCAGCAACGTGGACTTTTATACATTTTCAGTTGGCAGGTAATGGTTGCTAAGGATGGCACGCAGGAAGTCTACTTGGCGGGGCAAGACTGGCATCCATTCACGCATATTATTATTGTTGTTTAGTAATGCAATCAATGAATGTTTTCTTTTGTAGTTTGAACAATGTTTTATTGCATAACAACAATAAATATCAATAAAATGAATGGTTTTTGTTAATGACTTCCGCTGCAATGTTTTACAAAAATGTATAACATTATGTATTTTTAGAGCTATGAATGACCAACTGTGAGGTCTCCAGGAACGGGGCCTTACATTATTCGTGTATGTCATTTATTCTCTTTTGTTTCATTCATAAAAAAAGTTAATTCATGGCACCTAACACGTGAAATACCGCCGGTACTAGAGGTACTGGTTTACCTACCACTGCTAAAGAGTTAGCACAATTGATATCCCAACATGTCAACTCTACACTCGAGCAACATGACGCAAATGCTGGACGTGGTAGAGGATGTGGAAACTTGGGTGGTTCCAGTGGAGCCACTTCCATTGGAAATCCCTCTGGGAGTCAAGCTCAGGGTTGTACTTACAAGAAATTCCAAGCTTATAATCCACGAATCTTTTCAAGAGCAGAAGGTCCTCTTGATATTATTAGATGGATAGAGAAGATTGAATCTATGATGGCAATCAACAACTGTTCTTCTGATCAACAGGTGAAGTATGCCACGTGTTCATTCCAAGATGAAGCAATGAGTTGGTGGAATTCACAAGTTCAGAACCTAGGAGAGGAAGCTGCATTTAGCCTCTCTTGGAATCAATTGAAGGAAATGTTCCTTAAGGAGTACTGTCCTTGCAATGAGCTTCAAAAAATCAAGGCTGAATTTTGGAATCTGATTACGAAAGGTGCGGAAGTTAGAGCCTACACATCCAGGTTTAATGATCTAGCAAGACTTGTGCCTCAAATGGTGACTCCAGACTACGTCAGGATTAAGAGATATATTTGGGGACTGGCACCCTAGATCAGAGGCATGGTTACAGTATCAAACCCTACCACAATGCAGAGCACAGTGGCACTAGCTAATTCATTGACTGATGATGCCATTCGGAGAGGTGTGTTAGTTAAGAAAAGGGATACTGGTAAGAAGCCCATGGAGAATGAAAGAATGGTTGTGGAATCTGATAAGAGGTCTATGGAGAATAAGAGGAAGTAGACTAGAAATTCAAGAACCAAGTTGGGAATCAAAAGAATCAAAGGGTTGGATCAGGAAAGATGTATGCTACTAACTTACCGGAGGCAAGGAGGCAGGTTGGTATACAACCAAGGCATAGCAAGTGTAATCTTTATCATGGGGGTAACTACAATATGAATGTGTGTTCGAGGTGTAACAAGTATGGGCATTAAGCTCAAAATTGTCAAGTGTGGTTGAGTGAGAAGCCTGAGAAAACTGAGCGAAGGTGTTTTGAATGTCGATCTGAAGGTCATTACAAAAATATTGGAGCTGTAAAAGATAGTCTATATTATCAACATAATGAAAGTCAACAAAAGTCAACTTCACGGTCAAAGTCAACAAAAGTCAAACCCGACACGTTAGAGACGAGGAACCGAGACGAGACGTTGAAGATTTAGATGACTAGGAGTTTTATTGTAATAAATATATTTTGTGTGAACAAAATTTATTTTATCTTGTTTTTAGTCATTTTTATGCTTAATATGTAATTTTGCATTAATTAACCTAAGTCTAGGGAGTTAAGTGCAATTAGTGAATATTAGTCTAGACTATAAATAGGTTAATTGTCATTAGTGTTGAGGATGGTTGAATGACCAAGAGATTGAGGGATTATTTGTAAACATATTTTTTGCAATCTAATTGAAGATCAAAGGGGTTTTGATTGTGATTATCATATTTTGATCTAATTCTTCATGATTTGATTCAAGTGTGATTATCCTGGAGTAACAATTTGGTATCAGAGACATTTTGGATCAAATTCTGTGAAGATTTGAAGATTTTTAGAGAGAGAAGTTGAGGTTTTGGTTGTTTTTGTTCAATATCAAGTTTTCATTAATTTTAGATCAAATTCGTGTATATTTGATATGAAATTTGCTTGAATTTTGTTGGTTGTTGGTTGGGGAAGCTTTGTTAATCATCAGATCTCAAATCCATTAAGTTTTTGATGATTTCAGATTGATTTCATGTTGAAAAAGTTTTTCAGCTTCGTTCAGCGAAATTATCTGTTCATCCAGCGAAACTACGAGTTCTTCCAGCGAAACTACATCGGTTATCCTCATTGAAGTTGTTTTCTACTGTCCTGCGAAACTAGTTTCATTGAATGAAAGTTCAACAGTGCTTGTGGGTGATTTACAAGCGAAATTGCTGCCGAAAGTATCATTGAACGAAAGTTCAAGCTTGTTTCGTGCGAACTTGTCGGCGAAACTAAGCTGTTTTAGGCATTTGGCTAGCGAAACTGCTGCCGAAATTTCCAGCGAAACTACTGTCTGTTGGGTTTGATAGAACACAAAACATAGTTTAACCATTTTAAACTTTGTAAAAACGCAGCGTAATAATAGCTTTATAACCTTGTTTATAAGCTGAAAATTTCAAGTTCTATTTGATGTTTTGAAGTGTAAACAAACCCAAGAACAAAGGGGATCTTATATGTGAATAAGCAAGCTATGAACTCATGTAAAAGTACATAAAAACACAGCTACAATGAGCTGTGAAAAACTACCTTTCAGCAGCTTATAGTCGACCAAAAGGGAGAAGTTTGGTGCTCTAAATTCGGCCAAGGCTCCAAGGAAAGGACCCCTCAAGCTTGTACACCCCAAGCCCTTTGCAAAGCACCTTCTTGTTAGGAAGAATCACCACCAAAAGGCTCCTAAAACCCTCAAATGCTGCTGCTTGTTTCCGTGAGTTTTGATAGAGAAGAGAGAGCTTTTTCAAGTTTGCATGTGTTGAGATTAATGAGAAAAATGAAGTGTCCAAGACTAGTATTGATGTGTGTTCTTTACAAGACAAAAGAACCAATAGAAAAACAAGGGGGGCGGCCGAAATTTTCTTTCAAAAGAGGTTTCCCTCTTTTTATCTAACACACACACATATTAAACTAGTCTTGTAACTAGTTATACAATTAACCATTTAATTGTATAAGTAGTATACTCTCATTATTATTTGGTGTTATCCAACTTATTTAAATAACACTTCAAATAATATTATTGAACAAAATATTCTAATAAGTTGTTCATTCTCATATGCAACTTAATTAGAAAACCCATTTTCAAAATTGGTATAAATATTTAATTGCATGATCATATCATCAATTAAACATTAGTTGGTGTTTGCTAAGCTTGTTATTGGGTATAAACCGACTTGGATCATAACATACTAACCGCATCAATATTCTACGTGTCTTGTGCATACAGAATCCTACAATCTCCCACTTGCACAAGATTCATAGAAGATTGATGCAAGCAGTAAATACCGCCTAACAACGGTTTACTACCCTTAATACGCATGACTTATAGCCATTCAATAACATCATCCCATTCAAGTATCCTACTTGAAATGATCTAGGTGAATTAATCATATATCCTTTTGTTACAGATGTCATGTTAAATCCAAGAACACAGAGTGATCATTTCTTGTTGATTTAACTTATTCAGGCCTTAGACATCTAACTCTCAACGAATAAGAGGAACAAATCCCATCTTGACTACATACGTTTCTCACAATCACCTTGTGTTATACCTAAACATAGCCTCATGTACTGTCCATTATTTCAGAACAGCGGGGAACCAGATCAAGGCATGACACTTGGTGAATATCAAAACCCAATATGTATCTCAGGTTTGAGGATACCAAATGATATTCGCCTTTACTCAAATTTACTTATGATCAATCAATAAGATTTCATGTAGTAAAATTTGAGATGCGGGTTAGTCCAATATTTGTATCCCACAAATATCTATGAACCTTGGTAGTAACCCATTACTATATATTCATCCTTATGAATATCAACCAATCCAAGTTCATAATAATCTTACCCTCATACTTGTTCCCACAAGTATGAATGGCTATGGACATTTAGAGTGAACAATTTACTCATGGATTAAACATGCTAAAATTGGAACATTAATTGAAACATTATAACCAAATAATTTTATTCAAATAACTAAAGAGTTCCATATATCCAAATACAAAATTATAGATCAAATACAATCACTAGAATATCAAAGTCCCATGGCACAAGTATGACCTTCATGCTTGGCCTTTTCTAGGAGCTTCGTGAGAGGATCCGCAATATTTTGATCCGTGTGAACTTTGCGAATACATATCATTCATTTTTCAACTTCATCACGTATGTAGTTGAATCTCCGCTCAATGTGCCTTGTCTTTTGATGAGCACGAGGTTCCTTGATTTGAGCAATCGCACCCTCGTTATCACAAAAGATCTCTAGGGGGTCCTGAATGGAAGGGACAACCCCTAGATCGGCAATGAATTTCTTCAACCATGTAGCTTCTTGAGCTGCCAATGAGGCGGCGACGTATTCAGATTCTGTAGTTGATAAAGCCACCACATCTTCCAAGAGACTGCTCCTCCATTCAGGATGAAAATGTATCCAGATTGTGATCGTGAATCATCACGATCGGTTTGGAAACTCGCGTCCGTGTAACCTTTTACAACGAGTTCCTCATCACCAGATCCATAGATTAGGAACAAATCCTTAGTCCTCCTTAGATACTTAAGTATGTTCTTAACAGCCATCCAATGACTGTCTCCAGGGTTTTGCTGGTATCGACTTGTTATGCTTAAAGCGGATGACACGTCCGGCCGAGTGCGTATCATTGCATACATGATGGATCCAATAGCAGATACGTATGGGATTGCCTTCATTTTATTTTGCTTATCCTTTGAGCTTGGACATTGAGTTGTACTCAATATCGTTCCTCTTTGAATAGGTACCGTACCTTTCTTAGAGTTCTCCATCTTGAACCTTTTCAAGATTTTATCAATGTATGCACTTTGATTTAAACCAATCAACCGCCTTGATCTATCCCTATAGATCTTTATTCCCAGAATATAGGCGGCTTCACCAAGATCCTTGATGGAAAAACAACTTCCAAGCCAGGTTTTTACACCTTTCAAGGTTGGAATGTCATTTCCAAATAGTAGTATGTCATCAATATACAATACTAGGAAAGTGATGATGCTCCCACTAGCTTTCTTACATACACAAGCTTTATCAGCGTTCTTGATGAATCCAAATTTAATTACTTCTTCATCAAAATGGTGATTTCAACTTCTCGATGCTTGTTTCAATCCATAGATTGATTTCTTTAACTTGCATACTTTATTAGGATGTTTTGGATCGATAAAACCTTCAGGCTGAACCATATAGACATCTTCCTCAAGATATCCATTTAGGAAAGCGGTTTTGACATCCATTTGCCAAATCTCATAATCATAATGAGCAGCTATGGCAAACAATATCCTTATAGACTTTAGCATCATAACAGGTGAGAAGGTTTCATCATAATCAACCCCTTGAGTTTGAGTGAAACCCTTTGCTACAAGTCTAGCCTTATAAGTATCCAAGTTTCCATGCATATCGGTTTTCTTCTTGAAAATCCACTTCCAACTATCTTGCAATTAAGAGGTGGTGCAACAAGTTCCCAAACTTGATTGTCATACATGGATTGCATCTCAACATTCATGGCTTCAAGCCATTTGTCACAATCCGAATTGGACACTGCATTATGGTATGTAGTTGGTTCATCTGAATCTACCACATAGCATCCATCCATGAAAAATCCGTATCTTTCAGGTGGATTACTAGTTCTACCACTTCTGCAAACGTTTTGTGTGTATTGATCAACCGCTTGATCATCCTCAACATCCTCATGTTGAGTGCTAGTTTCAACCAAACGTGCATTGGGTTTTGGTTCTTGATCCTCCTCAAGATCCACTGTTCTACTGCTAGTTTCTTCCATAAGGAACTTTGCTTCTAATATCACATAGAAATAATATCCCATAGAATCTCTAGGATTTCCAACAAAAATACACTTGATGGATCGGACTTCCAATTTGTTTAGGGTGGGAGTCTTAACATAAGCCTCATAATCCCAGACCCTTAAGTATGATAGGGATGGAACTCTTCCATGCCATATTTCAAAGGGTGTCCTTTCCACCTTTTTGGTTGGGGCCATATTTAGAATACGGGCCGTGGAGAGCAAAGCGAAACCCCAAAATGATAGAGGCAATGTGCTTCTAGCCATCATAGATCAGACCATATCTAATAAGGTTCGATTCCTCCTCTCAGACACACCATTATGTTGTGGTGTTCCAGGTGGAGTGAGTTGTGAAACAATCCCACAACTCCTAAGATGATCTTGAAAAGCATCACTTAGGTATTCACCTCCTCTATCGGTGCGGAGAACTTTAATCGACTTGTTGAGTTGGTTTTCTACTTCATTCTTAAAGATTTTGAACGTTTCAAAAGCTTCATCTTTGTGCCTTAATAAGTACACATACCCATAGTACTATAATCGTCGGTAAAGGTAATGAAGTATCTTTCGCCATTCCTAGTCATTGGCTTAAAAGGACCACATACATCCGAATGTATGATTCCTTATAAATCTGTTGCCCTTTCATTAGTTCCACTAAAGGGTGCCTTAGTCATTTTTCCTTGTAAACAAGATTCACATACATCAAATGAATCACATTCATTTGTTTTTAAAAGACCATTCTTTTGAAGTGTTTGTATACATTTCTTGTTTATATGACCAAGACGACAATGCCAAAGATAGGTATCACTCAAATCCAACTTGAGTTTCTTGGTGTTAGTTTGGTACAATGAACTATTTAAAGTATGTTCATGAACCAATTCATAAATACCATTAATGGGAATAGCTTTAAAATAGAACATATCATTTAAAGAAACATGAATATCACTTTCAACAAAAGATAATACATAATCATAATGTCTTAATTGGGATACAGAAATAATGTCCTAGTCAAACTAGGAGCATACAAAGCATTCTTTAAAATTACATCCAAGCCACTTGGAAGTTTTAGGATGTAGTCCCTACGGGCTTCAACTATGACTATAGTTCCATTACCCATGAAGAGGCTAACATCCCCTTGATTGAAGTCCCTACTTCTTGTGAACCCCTGCAACAAATTGCAAATATGAGTTCCACATCCGGTATCCAATACCCATGTGTTAGAAGATGTAACATTAAGATCAATATGAACCATGTATATTGTACCTGAGGTCTGCCGGGCATCCCTCTTTGCTTTCAACTCTTGGACATGGACAGGACAATTCCTTGCCAAATGTCCAATCTCTCCACACTTGAAGCATGGGTCATTGGTAGCAACCTTTTGCTTCTTCTCTTGTGGTTTGGGTGGCACCCTTGCCACCCCTTTCCCCTTTCCCCAAACGGGTCCCTTTGTTGGATCCTATATGCCCAAGACACATAGAACATTGATGTGGTTAGTACGTCATGATCTAAGTCGGGTCATACCCAATAACAAGCTTAGCAAACACCAACAAATATTTGATTGATGATATGATCATGCAGTTAAATATAAGCACCTAATTAGAAAAAGGGTTTTCAAATTTAAAGAAATGAGAGATAGAACAAATTATATGGATAATTTGTTCATGAATTATTATTATTTACATTGTTATTTAAATGGTTAAATAACAACGAATAATATGTGTACTTATGTTATATAATCAAAAGGGTTTAATTATATAACACGTTAACATCTTAATATGTTAGTTGTTTTAATTATTTTAGATTGTATGAGTTATATAATTAAAAGGTTAATTATATATCTTATCAATTAACTAATCACATTATAATGTATACTTATGTTATTTAACTAGAAGGCTTAGTTATATAACTTGTACACCTTTTAAATATGTAACATGACCTCACCACTTCTAATGTGTTACAAATTAATTCAAATGGGAGGGAATATGGTTTAAAATCCAGATTTTGGCCTTCCCTATTTGTCTTGAAAAGAACAATCATTATTATAGTGGTTGAGTGCAAGTCTCAACATCTCTCTCCCTAATTTCTTGCAAGAAAAAACCCTCTAAATGTTCTCCACAGACTCACAGCTGGAGAAGGAGTTTTATAACTCCTTTTGGTCGTTTTTGGGTCCTTTCTTGGGTCCTCTCATGAATCAAGTTATGCTCCTTCATTTGTGCAAGAAAGGAAAAAGGATTTCCTTTCTTCTCCCAAAGAACTCACGGCTGAAAAACGGTTTTCAGCAGCCCTTTGGGCGTTTTGGTGCTTCAAATCCTAGCAACCATGATGTTTGCTTAGAGGCTTGTGGGTATGGACACATGAGGACTTCTACCCTTGAAGTCTTGGCCATTTTTCAGCCTCATTTCTGCCTTCTTTTGGTCGGTTTTGACAGCATCTTGAAAGGTAGTGTTGTGGTATGATTATGTCATGTTTTGGGTGTTCTTGTTCATATTGTATGCTAGATTTTCACATAATAAAGATCCCCTTTGTTCTTGGGTTTGTTTACACTTTAAAACATCAAATAGAACATGAAATTTTCAGCTTATAAACAATGTTATAAAGCTATACTTCCGCTGCGTTTTACAAAGTTTAAGTGGTTAAACTATGTCTTGTGTTCTAACAAACCCCAACACCCTTACCCTTGGCAACTTTTGCCTTGGGTGCGGGAGGAGGCCTTTTATTGTTCCCACCTTCATTGATGGTGAGAACGGGTAATACCCTTTTACCCATGGCCGCCTCGGCCGTTTTGAGCATTGAGTGAAGCTCACCAATGCTTTTGTCCTAAGCATTCATGTTGTAGTTCAACACGAATGTCTCGAACTTTTTGGTAAGGCCATTAAGGATCAAATCCGTGGCAAATTCCTTCAAGACAGGACAATTAAACCTTTCGAGGCGGTCAATGTGGCTTTTCATCTTAAGTGCATAAGATGAAACCGATTGTTTGTTGTCCATACGACATGCATGGAGTGCTCGAACCGTTTCGAAGCACTCAACCCTTGCTTGCTGTTGGAACGTTTCCTTCAGCTGGGTTATCATGTCATAAGCTCTGTGATGTTCATACTCCTTCTGGAGATCCGGAGTCATGCTCGCTAGCATGAGACATGACACTTGGACGGAGTCCTCAGTGTACTTCAGCCAATCGTTATAGGCCTCCTCATCATCCTCAGTAGGTTGATAGGGGATAGGGTCGTCTAAAACATATGATCGTCTCTCTTGCTTGAGAACGATTCTCAAGTTTCGATACCAATCAATGAAATTGTTACGATTTAGACGTTCCGTTTGGAGAATCGCTCGTAAAGATTGGGTGGACGTGGATGAGTTATCATGATTATCATTATTGGTGGCCATCTACAAAATTTAACAAAGGTGTATTTTAGTATTTTCGATATTGCTATTTTTAATAATTAGTACCTTTTAAGGTCATTTTCATATTAAAATCTAGAACCCAATATTACATTTAAATTGTGGTTAGGTGACCTTTATCCCACGATTTAAATTAATAAGGTGGTCAGCGATTGACGGTTGCAACCATTTGCAACTTCTAGTGGTATGGGATCGACTTTAAACATCATATGTAAAGTCAGCATGTTAATGCCATCAACACCATTTGGAAACCATATTGTAGGTGATCCATTTAACATGATTTGCAAATCAAGTTACCCTACTTGCACACACATGTGAGTTTTCCAACATAGGTGGTTAGGTGATCTTTATCCCACAAATGTGGTATCCCCACCTCAAACCACAAGTTCCCTCAAAATGGTTAGGGGACCTTTATCCCATTGAGAGTTTCCAAGTGACTCAAGCGTTGTGCAAAAGGACGGTGCTAGACTTGTCTTAAAATATTTAGAGATTTCTTTATTCTAGTTTAGAAAACTCTATGTACTTGTATTTGCATGCTTACAAATACTTGGTACCCTATGGTTCTTTTAATAAAACCCATTTTATTATGAAATCATTAATCCTTTTAATAACCATTTATTAACACTTAATGATTAAGAACAATTTTATATTAGCTTGTTAAGATCATTTTTATTAAGATTGTTAATCATATCCAAATATCATACAATCATTCACAAAATCACAATCAAACAAGCATAGTATAAACAACCACATGTGCAAAGCATAGCCACTATGTTGACAACACTTGTTTGCCATCACAAGTGTTGTCATTTGGTCTTTCCTAAGAGTTGAATACAACACAAATATGAGATCTTCATAGACCCCCACTTGAACTTGCATCCATATGCTTCAAGTCCTTCTCTTTGTATCTTCCTCTTGTGCTTCCATTTTGTGCATCTTCATTTACAAAATTTATATCCTAATACAAATTTTATAATAAAGAAAATACACTTAATCTATCTATTACATTACAAATGAATGAATAAGTAAATTACATCCCAAAACTAGCACAAAAGAATAATATTACAACCTAAATGAAAACAACCAAAACAAACATCCATTTCAAACCAAATCAACACAAGGTCTAAGCTAGGTTATGCACCAATATAAACATTCATCATATCATCCAAATATAACAAAGAATCCCCACTAAAACCCACAATTTTCAGCCAACATAAACTGAAAATTCGGGTGTTAAACATTGTCCAAACAATATACATATCATCATACATATCTTTCAAGGTTTAATCACAAGCATGTGTGATATGACCTTGAAAGTTTGGGAATTGAACATACAAGAACATAGCAGCCCCTAAAAGGGGTTTCATGGTCCATAAAACAAATTTTTAAAGGACAATACAAGCTAGCTATCCACATAACCGGCTCTAGATGCCATTGTTGGGTTTGATAGAACACAAAACATAGTTTAACCATTTTAAACATTGTAAAAACGCACGGAATAATAGCTTTATGACCTTGTTTATAAGCTGAAAATTTCAAGTTCTATTTGATGTTTTAAAGTGTAAACAAACCCAAGAACAAAGGGGATCTTATATGTGAATAAGCAAGCTATGAACACATGTAAAAGTACATAAAATCACAACTACAATGAGCTGTGAAAAACTACCGTTCAGCAGCTTATAGTCGACCAAAAAGGAGAGGTTTGGTGCTCTAAATTTGGCCAAGGCTCCAAAGAAAGGACCCCTCAAGCTTGTATACCCCAAGCCCTTTGCAAAGCACCTTCTTGTTTGGAAGAATCACCACCAAAAGGCTCCTAAAACCCTCAAATGCTGCTGCTTGTTGCCGTGAGTTTTGAGAGAGAAGAGAGAGCTTTTTCAAGTTTGCATGTGTTGAGATTAATGAGAAAAATGAAGTATCCAAGAATAGTATTGATGTGTGTTCTTTACAAGACAAAAGAACCAATAGAAAAACAAGGGGGGGGGGCGGCCGAAATTTTCTTTCAAAAGAGGTTTCCCTCTTTTTATCTAACACACACATATTAAACTAGTCTTGTAACTAGTTATACAATTAACCATTTAATTATATAAGTAGTATACTCTCATTATTATTTTGTGTTATCCAACTTATTTAAATAACACTTCAAATAATATTATTGAACAAAATATTCTAATAAGCTGTTCATTCTCGTATGCAACTTATTTAGAAAACCCATTTTGTAAATTGGTGTAAATATTTAATTGTATGATCATATCATCAATTAAACATTAGTTGGTGTTTGCTAAGCTTGTTATTGGGTATAACCCGACTTGGATCATAACGTACTAACCGCATCAATATTCTACGTGTCTTGGGCATACAAAATCATACACTGTCGGCTCAGCGAAACTAGAGTTCACAGCGAAACTAGAGTTCACAGCGAAACTAGCTCTGCGAAACTATAATTTTGGCGAAACTATCATTTCTTCTGCGAAATTCGAATGTTAAAGATGACTTTTTTCCCCTAGTTGGGATTAATTGAGTTCATCCTGATAAAGAAATTTTCATCGATTTTGCAAGATTTATAAAAAAATATATATTATTCCCGGGGGAGAATTATTTTACAAATTTTGGGGAAATATTTTTGGAGGGATTAATTACAAAAAAATATAAAAAATGGCTTTTGCAGAACTGTTTAAATCCTTCGAATCTAATAATCTCACAATTGCACAATGTCGGTTTGATAATTTTGCAGCTTTAAAGAATGAAAAGATGTCCGATTTTGTTGATCGTTTTCTGTTGGTGGCAAGAAATCTGAAGAAGTTTGATGACCAATTGGAAAATCATGAACATGTTCTAAGATTGCTTGATTCCCTTCCATCAGAATGGAGCTCACACATCAAGTCGATTAAACGAGATAAAGGTTTTGGGGATTACAAACTGATGGAGGTGATCAACAAAGTGAAAGAAATTGAGTTGGATATCAAACGTCGTGAGTACTATGAAGCGACATATCTAACTCCAAAGATCACTTCAAACTCCAAAGAGAAACAAGAAGAGAGATCAGATTCTAGCACCAATTCTGAAGGTTTACCGAAACCTGGAATTGAAGAGATACAAGAGGAGCTTAAGCGGACATCAATGGGTAAAGGTGGAGCTGAGTTGAATGATGAAGTTTATAATGCTGAGAAGGAAGAGGAATGGAAGCGAAATACCAGAGTTTGCAACTGCGAGAAGGCTCTTGCTGCTAAAAGAGTCATCCTGGATCTTCCATACGAGACAGTTTAGGATATGTGTTCTTCTGCTTGCAAAATCCGTTTATTTGGTGTGTATAAAGCCAATAGGTTACTTTTAGATAACCAAAAGGAATTAGCCACCATAAACGCGGAACTTAAAAAGAATGAAGCCTAGTATTTCATAAAATTACATGAAGCTATAAAAGAAAATGATCATTTAAAACGAACTCTTCTTGAAAGAAATGTTGAAATTAATCTTTTAAACGAAAGAGTCACCTTGGCTGAATTTGAAACTAGCAAGCTTAAAACAAAGCTTGATAGATGGACCATATCCAGAATGAAACAAGAAGAGTTACTATGTAAACAAAGGGGAGCTAGGATTAAAACGGGAGTGGGTTGTGGTGAAAATCCATGCATCTACCCTCCTTCTAGCAGCCATTGTTACTTTCCTATGCCTCAACCTCAGCCATCTAATGATTTGATTGAAGCTGCAGAAACTAATCGATTAAATGCAAGTTTAAGAAGCATTAATTTTCAAGAGGTTAGAGATGTGCAGGATTCTCCTGTAGGTTTGGGATTCCTCAGGTAGCGGTTTGACAAGAAGATTAATGACGATTCCACCTCTGATGCTCCAAAACCAATATCAGTTGCTTCTCCAACCTTCTTCAACAAATTCAAAACAGGTAACATTCCTTCATTTGTTCCTGTCAGGTTTGTCAAAGAAGGAACAGTTGTCGAATCATTAGGCAATCAGAATCCTATAACCGATGCCGACACAATAGGAGGTGTCAATCAAGATCCATTGGAAGCAGATTTGTGTATACGAGACTGGAAAAGCTCAGATGATGAATCAAACACAGAGGTTCTTGGTTCCTCACAGATCAAGATATCTCCTGACATTATCAATTCTCAAAAGCTTCCAAAAGCTGAATCAAAACCAATACGGATCTCTTCTCCAACTGCAAAACAAGCTAGTCAACCAGTGAAGATCTCATTCCCTATTCAGCACAGGTAAACTTCAGAACAAGCAAGAATCTGCTACAAGCTCAAAGCGATCCTCATTTCCACCTTCTACACACGGGTCAGTCAAGCATCAAAAGCCTTTCAAGGCTTGTTTTGAGTGTGGAAAAGAAGTTCATGTAGGAAAGAAATGCCCTCAAAGACTTGCTTCGAATGGTAAAGGCAAACCAAATTGCTTCTCCGGATGTATGTCTATAAATAATGTTCCAGACGGTAAAGGCAACACGGGTTGCTTCTCTGGATCAAGAGGTAAAAAGCATACATCTTTGAATGGTTGGATGAAAAACCCTCCATCCAAACCTTTTCATGTGAAGCCAGTTTCACATGATTCAAAGATGAAAATGACCAAAGGTTCAAAACCAAATTCTTTTCCTTCCGATCTTAAACAGAAAATGATTTCTAAATTTAATTCATTCAAATCCAAATTAGTTGAATTGAAACAAATTTGGCAAATTAAAAAGAAGGATACAGATGTCCCCGATATTTTAACAGATTGTTTGTTGAAGCATGTTACTTCTACCGTTGCAAAAGGAACACCCTGGACTACGATGGCCGGGGTTCCCCTTTCAAACTAATCTGTTTATGAGTGCAGGAATAATTCAGGAGGACTGTTAGTAATCCAGTTTACTGATAGAGATTGTTTCTAATTCAAATTTGAGGCGGAACAAACAGGTTAAGGTTACGGTATTTTATTCACAATCTGGATTTTTATCTACACAATCACCGTCCTCACTTCACAATCACTGCATATTCCTTGACAATTCATTTCTTTATTCATATCAGTGTAGTTTGGAAGACCTTCTTTGGTAAATTTCTATTTTTGTATAGTTTTTATAAATAATAATAATACATAAAAATATTAAAAAAATATAAAAAAATAATTAAAAAAATTAAAAAAATAAAATAAAAATAAAAAAATAAAAAAAAAAAACAAAACAAAAATAGGTTTGCAAAAATAGAAATTTAGGGGGAGAGTATAGCAAAAATATAGTAAATAAAAATGAAAAGAGAACTGGGAACTTGATTCGAGATGACTGAGAAATGATTGTATATCATCTTGAAATTCTTGTTTTTGCATGACTTGCGTTTTAAAATTAGAAATGATAGTAACTGTTGGGTCATGATAAGGCTGGTGCAACCAAAACCACTTCACATAGTCATTTTGATACTACATTCAAGAGCTTCCGAAGTTAAGCATGAGATCTTCCGAGAGTCTGAAGAACAACAGTTGAAGATATCAACTGAAGGCAACAGCTGAAGACTATCTTCCGAAGACAAAGTCTGAGCTTCCGAAGACAAAGTCTGAGCTTTCGAAGATAAAGTCTGAGGAAAGAGCTGAAGACAAAGTCTGAGCTTCCGAAGACAAAGTCTGATGAAAGAGCGGAAGACAAAGTCTGCTTCCTAAGACAAAGAAGACTCCAAGCCTCGGAAGAAGCAGTCTTCCGAAGTATAAGTGGCTTCGGAAGAAGTTATTCTTCCGAAGTACTTTCTCCTTCGGAAGACATTGCTATGACCAGCAGATAAAAGTATGGTCCCTGACAGTCCGCTGCAGACATCTGATACAATATGGCATCTTCCTAAAGAGCCATGTTGTTGACCATACTTTATTCTACTGTTCACCTTTTTATGATAGTACATGTTACCAACTTTAGTTGGTGACAAAAGGTAAGTCAGGGACATGTCCTGACTACCGACTCTCAGGCAAAATGTCTGAAATACCTCACCTAGAGTCTTGTAGCATAGATGTAAGGTTAGAGGTGTCCAGCTGGTATCAAAGTATATCCGGCTGTAGGTAGTATTATATATATCTTCTCCTTGTAACTCTTTAGATAAGTGATTTGAGTCCAAGAGTCTTGTAATCCTTTGAGTTGAGAAGCAATATATAAAAGTACCTTGAAAATTTACATTCTGTGTTTATTTACTTAGTGCTTGTTACTTGTTATATTGTGATCAACTCTTCATAGACTTTTGCTGAGTGTTGATTCAAGGTGAGTTTGAGAGAAAAACCATCTGTTGAGTGACCCATAATCGATCCTGCAATTGGTATCAGAGACCCAGGCTCTTGATTGTGAGATCTTACCATCCAAATCAACCTGTTTTTCACTCCTCACTACAAACCACTCACTCAAATGGCTGCTCTCTCCAAGGCTGATATGGAAACCGGTACCATGACCAAGTCCCCACTGAACACCCATGAAGACTTTGACACATGGTGTATCAGAATGGAAGGCTTCATCAAGTGTCAAGATTCAAGGATGTGGGACTCCATTGTCAATGGTCCTTTCATACCAAGCACCACTTCTGCCACTTGTAATCGCATCATTCCAAAAGATGTTGATGATTACTCAGAAGAAGATAGGAAGAGAATAGAGCTAGATCAAAGGGCTATGACTTCTCTCCAAACTGCTCTCCCCAACTCCGTCTACAGAGGCTTCAAGAAGTGCAAGACTGCTAAAGATTTATGGGAAGCATTGAAGCTGATGTATGAAGGATCCAAGGAAACCCAAGAGAACAAGAAGGATCTCTTGAAGCAGCAGTTTGAGAACTTTACTTTCAAGGCTGGTGAGACCTTGACTTAATAATACTTCAGGTATGTTGAGATAGTAGATACTCTGGTGGATATTGGAGTAGCTCTTGAGAATAGAGACATAGTTAGGAAGTTCATGTCTTCCCTTCCTAAACTATGGACACACTACTGTGTTGTAATCAAGAGAACTTCGGACCTTAAGACTCTTACTCTCACAGAGTTGTATGGTATCCTAAGTGCATTCCAGATGGAGATGAACATGCAGAACTCCTCTGGTCACTCCAATAACCAACTGAGTTCAGCCCTTCATGTGGTTGAAAGGGAAATCATAGAACCACAACATCAGTTGCTGTGTTACCCTGACAACTCACACAGTGGACCCTACATTACTCTACGTGAGACTCTAAAGTCTCAAAAGGTTCAACACAACTCCTTTCAGGATAGTTGTGCCTTTGTCTCTGGAAGTGGACACTCTGGTGATTTTCAATACTGCTTTGATGATCTTGAGTGCTTCAGTTCAGATGATGTGGAGTATATGGACATTGTCCAGCAGATGGCTCTTTTAACTTACAGAGCGAAGAAGTTCTTCAAGAGAACTGGAAGGCAATTCCCTCAAAACCCAGTCAACAGCAGGTTTGGGTTTGATAAGAGCAAAGCAAAGTGTTACAACTGCAACCAACTTGGTCACTTTGCTAGGGAATGCAAGGATCCCAAGAACAAACCGGGAACCCCACAGGCCTCCACACATCCCACTGCTTCAAAGCATGAAGAGAAGTCAACTGAAACAGCAACTGTGGCTCAAGAAGTTGACTGGAGCTTCATGGTTCAGGATGTGACTCTCGCTCAAGCACTCATGGCCGGAACAGATGATGATCAGGTATATGAACATCTTTGTACTGCTGCCTGTATTGCTAAAGTTAAACTTTATAAGGATTACATTTCGGAAATCAGATCTGAGGTTGAGACTTTAAATGTGTTAAAATCTGATTTTAAGAGAGCTGAATCTGACTATCAAAAGAAAATTGAAGAGTTAGAGAAAACTGTGTCTCTTTTAAAACATGAAAAGACCAACTGTAAGACTCAAATCAAAGATCTGATATCCAAACTATCTGAAGTTCAAGCCCATTTAGTCACTGCTGAGGCTCAGGCCAGGAAGCAAGCTATTGCTGAGCAAAGCTTCCAAACTATTCTTGCATCATCCTCTCGTTCCAAAATGTTTTATCAAAACAAAGAAGGGTTGGGAACCAATGAAATAGCTCCACCACACTCTTATGAGTCTATTAGACTACCTAGATGTGGTATTGAAGAGCAAGAGGTTCCAACTGCTGACCCTTCTCCATTGGAACTAGAGGATGAGGCAACAATAGTGGCCACCACAGGGGAGAAACTGGAGGATACACTCATCTCCACCCGTGAAGACCAAATCCTAACCACCAAGGCAAGAAGAAGCAGAGCTAAAGCTGCTAGAAGGACTGCTAAGAAGGTTGCAGAGTCCAAGCTTAAGATTGACCCAAAGCAAAAGGGTGTCTTCATTTCTGCCGGATTTCAAGTGGTAGGTACTTCTGATTCCGGAAAGGAGTGTAGTACCAGCACTCCTGTCCTACCGAAGGATCAGAAGTTGAAAGGGAAAGTTGCTGATGAAGAAAAGAAATCCAAGAAACAGCAACCTGCAAGTTCACCAGAAGGCTAGCATTGCATGCATAATGTGTGGTCTGCACAACCACATGGCTAAAGATTGTTACTACAATCCAGCAAGCACACATTATGCAAATAATGCTAGAAAAGGAGTTAGAGAAGGTTTCTCAGTTGGACCACTTCAAACGGTCCAAATGATGAAAAAGGGAAAATTGGTCTCGGAAGCCAAGTTGCTTTCGAAAGGAAGTACTCCTTCCGAAGGGAAAATGACTTCGGAAGCCAAACCTTCTAAGGTTCGGAAGAACAAGAAGGCTCCCTTGAAACCTTCTCAGAAGAAGACTACTTCGGAAGAAAAGGTGGTGAAGGCTTCTTCCGAAAAGAAAGAAGCTTCGAAAGAAGACCATGCTGCAAAAGCTTCAACAAGCTCATCCTCAAAGATCAACCAAAGGATGGATTGGAAGATCAAAGAAGATGCTACAGCCTAAACCTCTTCTTCAACGACCTCTATTGAACCCCAATGCATATCCTTTGGTTCAATTATGTCACTCTCTTTAGAAGAGCCCAAGACCTGCAAGGCTTGGGCTTCCAAACATAACTAACCATCTCATCTTATGTGCAGGGACATCCATTTGACAAGAACAACAATGTCTGGATTGTAGATAGTGGATGCTCCAGGCACATGACAGGGAATAGATCTCTTCTTCAACAATTCCAGAACTTTGATGGAGGGCCTGTCCAATTTAGAGGTGAGGTCGGAGGATATATTTCTGGCAGAGGGAGTATATCCAATGGCAGAATAAACATTGACAAAGTTCACTTTGTCAAATAGCTTGAACACAATCTGTTAAATGTTTCTTAATTCTGTGACCGGAAGCATCAGATGCTTTTCACAGAACATGAGTGCATTATCCTCAAACCAGGGATGATAATTCCTCTGGAATTGGTGCTTCTTAGATCTCCTAGGAAAGGGGATATGTACAAGCTGGATATGAACAATGCTTCTCCTATGGGTGAAGTATCATGCTTTCTTTCCAAAGCTGATAGTGATGAGTCAACACTATGGCATAAACGCATGTGTCATGTGAATTTTAAAACAATGAATAAATTGGCTAAAAATAACTTGGTACATGGTTTGCCTAAAAAGGAATTTTTCTGCAAAGATAACTGTGTTGCATGCCTGAAAGGGAAACAACACAGATCATCTCATAAACCCAAATGTGTTAACTCTATCACTACTCCATTACACTTATTGCACATGGATCTCTTTGGTCCCACAAGTATAATGAGCATTGGAAGGAAATCATACTGCCTTGTGATAGTTGATGATTTTACAAGATTTACATGGGTATTCTTTTTAAGAAGTAAAGATGAAACTGCTGAAACTTTAAAATCTTTTATTCTTAAAATAGAAAATCAAATTGATCACAAGGTTAAGATCATTAGAAGTGATCAAGGGACTGAGTTTAAGAACTTTGTTCTTGACTCATTCTGTGACTCAAAAGGGATTGCCAGACAATACAGTGCTCCCAGAACTCCTCAACAAAACGGTGTTGCTGAGAGGAGGAATAGGACACTTATTGAGGCTGCTCGGACCATGTTAGCTGATTCAAAGCTGCCTCTAACATTCTGGGCAGAGGCAGTCAGCACTGCATGCTATGTGCAGAACAGAGTTCTTGTAGTTAAGCCCCATGGAATAACTCCTTATGAGTTATGGAACAAGAGGCCACCGTTCATTGGCTTTCTAAGGTCCTTTGGCTGCATGTGTACCATACTTAACACAAAGGACAACTTAGCAAAATTTGCTGAGAAGTCGGATGATGCTATCTTTCTTGGATACTCTTCTAGCTCCAAAGCTTATAGAGTATACAACATCAAGAATCAACAATTTGAGGAGTCATCCAATATAGTTGTTAATGAGCACACTCCTTGTGTTAGGGGGAATGGACCTGAGTATATCTTTGATTTAGAATTGTTTCCAAACTATCCTAAACAATCTTGTGAGAATGTTTCAGCTGGAACAGGTGCTCAAGGTGATGCTGATGCTAATGCAGATCAACTATTTGAGCTTCCCAGACCTCTTCCAAATTCTCCAAGAGCTGAAAGGCAACAAGCTTCAACCATTCACAGATCTGATAGTGTAACTATCTCCAGGAATAATGAAGCTTCAACAAGTGAATCACTTGATCAACCTCAAAGCTCTTCAGGTGATCCATTACAACACCAGGTTGAGGGAAGTAGTATTCTGAAGGAACAGGCAACTGTTAATCCTACTTCACAACCAACCATTGATGATGTTTCTCAATCATTCAATCAGTCCTCATTGAATGACTTTGAAACAGCAGTTGGACAGAGTGATCCAGTTCCTGATCAGAACATGTCTAACCTAGACTTATCTCTACAACTGGAAGTGATTCCTCATCTTAGGATTCACAACACTCATCTAACTGAGAACATCATAGGGAATGTCTCTGAGGGTGTGAGAACAAGAGAACAAACTCATCATAGGAATGTCTGCTTGTATTCATGCTTCTTATCTCAGATAGAACCAAAGAAGGTAGAAGATGCCTTAAAGGATAGTAGTTGGGTTGAATCGATGCAGGAGGAGCTACTTCAATTCAGAAGACAAAAGGTCTGGAATCTATGCCCACTACCATCTGGTCAAGTACCCATAGGCACTAAATGGGTATTCAGGAACAAGAAAGATGATAGAGGCTTGATTATCAAGAACAAGGCAAGACTAGTAGTTCAAGGGTACACTCAGGAGGAAGGAATTGATTATACTGATGTCTTTGCACCTGTTTCAAGACTTGAGGCAGTTAGGATCTTCCTTGCTTATGCTGCATCCAAGAACTTCACAATCTACCAACTTGATGTCAAGTGTGCTTTTCTATATGGGGATATAGATAGGGAAATCTATGTATGTCAACCTCCGGGATTTGAAGACCCACAGCACCCCAACTATATGTGCAAACTGGATAAAGCTCTATATGGGCTGCACCAAGCACCTAGGCTGTGGTATGAGACCTTGTCTCAGTTTCTCCTGAAGAATGGATACACTAGAGGTACCATTGACAAGACTCTTTTCATCAGAAAGAGTGGAGAAGATATTTTGCTTGTACAAGTCTATGTTGATGACGTCATATTTGGTTCTTTAAATGACCAAATGTGTAAGGACTTTGAGAGCATTATGAAGCAGAAGTTTGAGATGAGTTCCATGGGAACAATGGACTATTTCCTTGGAATTCAGGTGAAATAGATGAAGGAAGGGTTCTTCATAAGTCAATCTAAGTATGTCTCAGACATCTTAGATAGATTTGAAATGAAGGACTGTAAACCTGCCAAGACACCCATACCCAGAAACCATAATCTTTACCCTAACCTTGAGGGGGAGGATACTGATCAACATCAGTATAGAGCAATCATTGGTTCTCTGATGTATCTCACTGCTAGTTGACCAGATATCATGTTTGCCACATGCATTTGTGCAAGATATCAGGCTGCTCCTAAGGTGTCTCACCTAGCTGCTGTTAAGAGAATCCTCAGATACCTCAAAGGAGCACCTAAACTAGGTCTCTGGTATCCAAGAAATAGTGATTTCAATCTCTATGGATACTCTGACAGTGACTATGGTGGCTGCAACATTGACAATAAATCAACATCAGGAGGATGTCAATTTCTTGGTAGAAGGATTATCTCATGGTAATGCAAGAAACAATCCTGTGTCTCTACATCAACTGCTGAAGCCGAATACATTGCTGCTGCTAGCTGCTGTGCTCAACTACTATGGATTCAAAATCAGATGTTAGACTATGGATTCAACTTCATGACTACTCCTATCCATATTGACAACAATAGTGCTATCTCCATTACTGAGAATCCGGTGAAGCACTCCAAGACAAAGCACATTGATATCAGGTATCATTTCATTAGAGATATTCATGAGAAACATCTGATCAAGTTAATCAAAGTTGACTCAAATGAACAATATGCTGATTTATTCACAAAGGCATTTGATGAACAAAGATTTAAGTATCTCATATCAGCTATTGGGATGATAAATATTGATTAACTACCTCTTTTGAAAAAGCTTTTTAAATGTGTAATATCTTGTGTCAATACAATTTAAGCCCTGTTACAAATAATCTTTAAATTATTCTAAGTGTAAATTCCTTCCGAAGAGGAATTAACTCTCGGAAGATATTCTTGAATATCTTTCGAAGCAAAGCCAAAATTCCTCAATGGAAATTTTCTTCTCGGAAGAGTTTTTGGTCTCGAAAGAAGCGATTGATTTTACATCAGATCTACTTCCGAAGCTTATATAACTCTCCATTCGGAAAGACAATTTTACCTTCGGAAGCAATGCCTTGCTTCGGAAAAGAAATTGCCTTCGGAAGACAAATTACCTTCGTAAATGTTTTACATTCGGAAGTAAAGGTTTTACTCTGTAACGGATATCTTTTTGGGCCCACTCTGTAAAAAGTAAAGATTTTGTTCATGATGGTCAGATTATTTAAAATTATCCTTTGCCGCCACTATCATTTCTCCACCGTAAACCACCATACCACCCACAGTAACCCCAAAACAGTTACCCTATTACCGCCACTACACTATTCATCCCTTTAAATAATCTTGACTCAATTTCATCTTCTTTTACCAATTTAATGCCCTAACTATTCCCTTCACTGTCAAACCTGCAATTTCACCCAAATTCAAGCTTACCTTCTATTCAATGGCGCTAAACCCTCAGCACAACCAAGTCGCATTACTTGATTCGTCAAGGGATGCCGACATCACCCAAATCATCACCTTTCTTACCGAATCCACATACCTTACTGCACTTACAGTTAACCCCACCGTATACTCCAACTATATGTCCGAATTCTGGAGTAACGGTCAAACTGCAGTTCTGAATGGGGTTCGAGTCCTGAGAACCCGCATTTGTGGCCAAGAGTTGGTCATCACTGAACAGCTCATCAGGGAGCATCTCGAGCTTCATGATGATGGGGCTCCTACTGAGTTCCCTAAAGAAGACTTGAAAGGCACCTATATCCTCATGGGATATGGAGGGGATGTGAGCAGGTCTACCGTCCACAAGTTTAACTTCTCTTACCATTGGAAGTTCCTGCTGCATATTATCCTGCACTGCCTCTCCAACAAATCAGGGGGTTGGGATCAAATCCCGTATGAACTAGGATGCCTAGTTCATGGGTTGGTGAGAGGTCTCCGATTCAACTACTCACGATTTGTGTTGACCAACCTTATCAGCAATCTGAGCAGGGATACATTCTTCATGTATCCCAGATTTATTCAACACATAATCAACTGTGAGCTGGAACCGAGCAAGCTTGTCTGCGCAGCTGCTCTTACTGTTCCACAAGTGAGGCCTACCATCTTCAAAATACTGAAGAAGGTTTCCATTAACTTCACTGGAAGGTACACTCCATTACCTCCAGAGATGACTGAGCGCATAGCTCCTGGTGACATCCCTGTTATCCCCACAGGTGATGAACCCACACCAGCAACCTCCACCATAATGCCAAAATCTTCTTTACCCATCAAAGTTACATACCAGAGACGACCCAAACGAACCCTTGTTCAATCTACTCTGATTGAACAAGCTCCTTCAGTTCAAACCAAAAGGGCTAGAGTGGCATCATGGGCTCCCACTCAGTCCGAGGTCACACCTTCCTTCACATTCGACCTCAATGTGGGTTTTGAGCCTCCTCAGTCTCAAACCCAAGAGCCCGAACCCCAAGCCTTAAGCCCACAGGGTGAGTCTTTACACTCCCCTGTGCAGCCTTCTAGGGACAGCCCCACCATAGGCTCAATGCCTGTAGATATTGATCTAGGTCCCGGGTCAGTAGGTTTAACCCCCCTATCTTTCACTGACCTTTTACTCCGTACTGATGAAGAGATTACATCTCTCCATGGCGATGAAGTTGATCTACAACACCCTTTGAAAGATCAACAGAGCCAAGAGAGATCCCTTGTCTCTAGCCCCCATCAGCAGCCAATTACTGAGGTGAGTCCCACTGATGTGGAGGGGACTCATGTAGGCTCAGCTGCCACTACTCAGAGTCTCTCATTGAGCTCTCAGGACAGTGGTAACATCATTAGGACTGAGTCTACGGCAACTTTGCCCATTGACATCTCTGAAAGAGATGACTCTGAGCAAAGGTATCCAGGGTGCCAAGAAGCCACATCTGGTGGTGAGACTGAGCATACTAGGTATGTTATCTCATCTCCCTATGATTCTTCTCATGAAGATAAGGGAAGTATGCAACTAACACTTCACTACTTGCTTTCTAAGGTCTCCAACCTGGAATCACAGGTAAGGATCTTAGAATCAAGGACTGCCACTCAGCAACTTGAGATTAACAACCTCAAGGCTAAACTAGCTGAGAAACAGACGGAGAGGTCTGTTAGGCATGTACCTATTCAGGTCTCAATGACTTCTTCCTCTAGCACATCTAGCTCTCAAGATGATGCTACCAAAAAGGGGGAGAAAGTTCAGAGACAAACACTTGAGGAACCACAGACCCAATCCTTTTCTTCATAACTCATCACACTACCTGAGTTATCTCAATCATTCCTAGAGATTCACTCAAAGATGCTTCATGATCTCTACAGACTTTTCACAAAGTTTGTATTGAGATCCTCCTTAGAGCAGCCCAGGCCTGACACCACACTTATATATTTTGGGGCTGAGGAGCTTCTAAGACTGACTGCACCTTCTACCACTGTGGAAGAAGTTGGTCAACCTAAGGTCCACATGGAACCTGAGATTAACTTCGAAGGGGAAATGGGGACTGATGGCCCAGCAACTAAAACAGATGGGACAGAACTTGCAGCAGTCTCATCTTCCGAAGCTCAGGCTGAAGCTTCCGAAGCTGACATTGAAGCCTCGAAAGAACAAGAAAAGTCTTCTGAGGCCGAAATAGAAGCTGCGGAAGGCTTATTCCAGATGTCCGAGGAACTGACCATCACAGATGTTATTGCTGAAATAGCATCTGAGGTGAGCAGGGAGGACATTTCTGATATTCCTCCAACCTAAACACCAGCTGAACTTCTCTCTCAATCTGAACCCTCTATCCAAGAACCACCACATTCAAGCTCTGTCAAAGACAAAGGCAAAAGGAAATTGACTGCGGAAGAGCTTCAGGAGGAGGAGAGGATTGAGAAGCTCAAGAAGAAAGGTAGGTTTCCTACTAAGAAACTGCTAGCTGCTAGTTCTAAGGCAGCTGCAGTCAATCAGGAAGAGATCAACACCAAGAGAAGAACAGCACTCATTGACCAGCTCATCAGCCTAGGAGCTGCCAATGAGGAAGTACTCCTGCTACCACTTGAGGAGTTGGTGTCTTTGGAGAGGTCAACCCGGATAAGGCAAGAAGAAGAAGCCAGGTTGGCCTTGGAGAGGGAAGAAGAAGAGCGAAGAGAAGCAGCTCTGAAGCTGAGAGAGGATAGGATCAAATTCCTACTCTTAAGAGGCTTCAGTCTTCCTGAACTGTCTCCACATGATGATGACATGATCCTGCTGCTCTACAACAAAGAGCAGGATCGAATGGAGAAGGAAAGGAAGAAAGCTGATAGGGAGAAGATGAAGGAGAGGAAGCGAAGGGAAGAAGAGAAGGGGTCACTGCCACCAGAAGTCCAATGACAAAGCGTGGATGAAAGACTATCTACGGGCTCATGGCTTCTCGGGTAGACAGGTGAGACCTATGTCCGAAAGGACACTCCAGCGGATAGTCAGTGAAATTAAAGTGACATCCGTTTAGGGAAAAGGAAGGAGATGTACAGAAGGGTACAGGGAATGGTCTTCACCCCAGCCACTCAACCACAGCCAACCACTAAACCACAACCCACACCAGAAGAACCAATCCCATTTCCCATCAAAACCGAACCCACTGATGAAACCTTCACCCCCAAACCCACAACTAAACCTAAACCTACCACATCACCTCAACCACCCAAACTACCCATCCTAAAACCCAAAACACAACCCAAAACCACTAAACCTAAGCCTGCCCAACAAAAACCAAGACCATCCCCTCAGCCTCTTCAACATCTCTCCTTTGAGGAAATAAAGAAGTTCAAGACAAGGCTCATCAACTGCACCACTTTGAGCAGCATCTCCTGTGAGGGAGACCTTATCAACATCACCTATGTTGATAACTCTTCAAGCTCCCTCACCCTAGGCCAATTTCTTGAGTTGCCTAGAGACACCTTGGGCCAGGCTGCAAGACTTCTTGGTCTCAACTCCGATACCCTCAATGCTAAGGAGAAGAGACTAAGAAGGAGACTGGTGACTCTACTGGATACAAGGAAAGAGAACAGGATTTCTATTCAATCTCCTGGACCTAGGAATGCTATAATCCAGTGGAGGTTCGATGAACCTTCTCACAACTTTGTTGTAGAAAGGGAGAATGGTGAAACCAACAGGCTTAATGCCACTTCTCTATTGCATCTCAGCAGATTTGACCTTGCTGAGCTTGCTGAGAAGCCATTCTCCAATCCCTCCAACTCTGAGACTGCTGCACACATCAGAAATCATATCAGCGGTCTCCACTTGGCTGAACTAAGCAGAAGAGCCAAGATTGAAGAAGAGTTGAAGTTGAAAAGAGCGGAAGACAAGGAAATACCAACCACCAAAGGCACAGCCTTTCTACAGATGGTGGAAGGTCCTGAATTGGAACTAATAGTTAGATGGGAATATGACTATAGTTCCCATCAACTAACTCTTTTCAGAAGGCCACAACAAAGGGTACACATAATCCATGGTGACAGAGTAGAGGTTCTGTCTACCAAGGATTTGTACAAACTCCTCAGCACCACATCTGGAAAGAATGCAGACACTGATAAACACTTACTTTCATTTGTGCTGAGAGTTTTGAGAAGAAGAGGAAGTGATGTTTTGGTAGCATCAGCCTAGGGGGAGTTTGTTGGGTCATGATAAGGCTGGTGCAACCAAAACCACTTCACATAGTCATTCTGATACTACATTCAAGGGCTTCCGAAGTTAAGCATGAGATCTTCCGAGAGTCTAAAGAACAACAGCTGAAGATATCAACTGAAGGCAACAGCTGAAGACTATCTTCCGAAGACAAAGTCTGAGCTTCCGAAGACAAAGTCTGAGCTTCCGAAGACAAAGTCTGATGAAAAAGCTGAAGACAAAGTCTGAGCTTCCGAAGACAAAGTCTGATGAAAGAGCTGTAGACAAAGTCTGCTTCCGAAGACAAAGAAGACTCCAAGCCTCGGAAGAAGCAGTCTTCCGATGTATAAGTGGCTTCGGAGGAAGTTATTCTTCCAAAGTACTTTATCCTTCGGAAGACATTGCTATGACCAGCAGATAAAAGTATGGTCCCTGGCAGTCCACTGCGGACCTCTGATACAACATGGCATCTTCCTAAAGAGCCATGTTGTTGACCATACTTTATTCTACTGTTCACCTTTTTATGATAGTACATGTTACCAACTTTAGTTGGTGACAAAAGGTAAGTCAGGGACATGTCCTGACTACCAACTCTCAGGTAAAATGTCTGAATGACCTCACCTAGAGTCTTGTAGTATAGATGTAAGGTTAGAGGTGTCCAGCTGGTATCAAAGTATATCCGGCTGTAGGTAGTATTATATATATCTTCTCCTTGTAACTCTTTAGATAAGTGATTTGAGTCCAAGAGTCTTGTAATCCTTTGAGTTGAGAAGCAATATATAAAAGTACCTTGAAAATTTACATTCTGTGTTTATTTACTTAGTGCTTGTTACTTGTTATATTGTGATCAACTCTTCATAGACTTTTGCTGAGTGTTGATTCAAGGTGAGTTTGAGAGAAAAACCATTGTTGAGTGACCCATAATCGATCCTGCAGTAACTGATGTTGTTATCTGATTTACATCTTATTTTTAATTGCAAATAATAGAAAAACAAACAGATTCTTTAATGATATGCTTGGTAGACTCAGCCTGAAGAATAAAGTAGACAGCAGCATAATGATTTAAATTAAAATATATGCTTAAGGACGTCTGGATTTACTCAATCATTTTGGCGTGCACGAAAACTGAGTCCCAACAAAAATTAGATTGAGAATTGATCTTTCACCCACCATGATACAAATCATATAAGCCATATCTTTGAGCCATGATTGGTGTATTTATGTGTCTTATATTTATGCTAATCTCCTCTATTGTACGAAAGTGCTAACCTGGAGTGATGATCTCCTTTATTGTACGATAGTACTGACCTGGAGCTCTGGTCGGCACATGACTAAATGGTCATCTCCTTTGTTATACGTGAGTATAGACCTCGAGCTCTCACCATTTTGGTCTAGGTAGTGTCAAATCATCTAAATGACGAATTCATCACAGAATGCAATATTCTGTTGGTAATCACTTGACGCTAATGCACAAGCCTTGCTCTATAAACATCATACCAAAATTCAAGAAATCCTGAGGTTGGGTGAGGGTTTTTTCTAAATGATTTTGGGGTCCTAGCTTTCTAAAGTATTTAATCGAACCTTAACGAATCATCTGTTGCTTGTTGAAAAAGATAGGGCATGGGTTTAAGTGGACAAATATATCAGCAATCATTATTGATCTTTTTGAAAATTTCAAACTCATTAAAAGAATGTGATTAGATTAAGTTATCAGTGTGATCTCATTGCTCGTCGATGATTGAAATTCATCTTTGTGCTAAGGTATATTTTGAGGATGTGATCTCATGATCGATACAGTTCTCGGTTATATAAAAAAATGAAAATTTTAATAGCTAAAAAATAATATTATAATAAAATTGCATTTTAAAATTCTTTTAGGTCTTTCATATTATGTTGTTACAATTTTATCATTTTTCATGCATTTCACAGAAATTGTGTATAAACGAACACGGGTTCGCTTGTTTTTCACACACAGATAAACATGGGTTTATTTTGTTAATATGAAATGATCTAATTAGAAATGTCGAGATTGTGTTTGAGAATGTGTTTCAGATTTTTGCTTTAAGTGATGGCCTATCATCAGTTGAGCAGTGTACCTGATCAGAGAACCTGTTCCTCTAGTTTGCAGAAGGTACCGAGCTAGGAATCTTCCTCCTACATCTTCTGAAGCACTCAAGATTAGAGATTTAGGAAAGTTGTTCCAACATCTTTACAAAGGATGCACTCAAAAAGGGGGAGCATATAAATAGGGGGAGCTTATGAGATGAATAATCTTTCTCATCAGATTTTGAAAGTTTCAATTTAAAGATCATTCTACTATTGACTTCTCGGTGCTGATTTCGTGTAACGACGTTGATAATGATAGACTAAGGGGGAGTATTGTTGGAGCTGTAAAAGATAGTCTATATTAGAGACGAGGAACCGAGATGAGACGTTGAAGATTTAGATGACTAGGAGTTTTATTGTAATTGTTGAAGTAAATCATCTCATTGGGGTGAAAAGGATTTTTTGTTATCTGAAGGGTACTTCAACACTAGGGTTGTGGTATCCTCATGATGATGACTTCGAGCTAACTGCTTATAGTGATTCAGACTACGGTGGCTGCAAGATGAACTTCAAGTCAACATCAGCAGGGTGTCAGTTCTTTGGAAGGCATTTAGTCACCTGGCAATGCAAGAAGCAGACATCTATTGCCTTGTCAACATGTGAAGCTAAATACGTTGTTGCTATAAGTTGCTGCTCTCAGATCATTTAGATTCAACAGCAAATGCGGGACTACGGTTTGAAATTTTCTAATACCCCTATCTTTGTTGATAATTCTACTGCCATAGTTGTAACTAAAAATCCTGTTCAACACCTTAAAACAAAACACATCAGCATAAAGTATCATTTCATACGCGACTGCTATGAAAAACAATTAATTGATGTGGTTAAAATAAACACGGATTTTCAACGCGCCGACCTCTGCATGAAACCTTTTGATAAACCCAGATTTTTATATCTGTTAGAGGTCAATGGCGTGAAAAAGAAAAGTGACATCATTTCAGATGATGCAAATGCTTAGTCTGACACTTGTTTAGGTTCGTTTTCTTTCAATTTTTTTCTTATTTTAATTTGCTGTCTTAAAAATCCAGAAACACAAAAATATTTTCGGTTTTAGAATTTTAAGGGGAGATTAGTTTAGTTTCAGTATTTATTTACTTAAAAAACAGGGGGGGGAGGGTAGATAAGCCAAAAGGTAAAAACAACGAATTTAAGATAGTGATTCAACACTATGGAAAATGATGGTACACAGGCATCGACTTACTTGGAACACCAAAAAGATTTTCAATTTTTGTAATTTTAGTTTAATTAAATCGTAGAAAATTTTTTGTCAGAGAATTCTAAGTCTAACAAATTGGGAAAATGATAGTAAGCTTGTTTGTTACACTTATTACAAGGAGAAAGTCGATCTAGGGAGGTGCTAGTTCATTATACGATGTGTTGGTAGATTCAACACAATAGACTAGTAGACACCATTGGTGATTCAACTTAGATTAAATCAATCAACAAGTTGTGGGTTCCCATAGTTTCCCTGGTTTGCACAATCAATCAATTTCCAATAAGGGGTGAGGAGCAATTGAATGCCACAAATGTGTGCAAAGACCTTAAAAACTGAGCAAATGATGACAAACGTCACTACTTAATTGTATACTAAATAATATTGCTCTGAGAAGAAGATAGGTCTTGTGCCTCTCTGCTGTGCGATGGCACTGACCTGAGGCTTGGCATAACCTATCCGTTCTAAGAATTCATTGTTGGTTGCGCCTCTCTGCTGTGCGATGGCACTGACCTGAGGCTTTGCATCTCTTTGAAAGCTCTTAGAACAAAAATCTTCTTATTCCCCGGACCGCTCAAACATCTCCTGAGGAAGATTGATTACCACATACCTGTGGGACACACAAATACTTGTTGATCTAATTCAACTAATTAATCACTAATGTGTGTCAAAAATCTATGTATGGATTTAAGTGGACAAGTATACTGACAATTGTCATAGCTGCACTGCCTGATGTTCAAAATCAATGTGTGTTACATAACAGATCAAGCATGATTTCCAGTTAGCGCTTAGAGGTCTTAGATGAATGAGAAACTGTGATTTGTAAATATGTTTGTTTCCATTTCAATATATCTATAAAAGTTCCAAGTAATTGCGTTTATGCCTGTCTGATTCCATATGAATCTGTCTTAGAAATGACGTTAATGCTGATAGGCTGTTCTGCTCAGGGGGAGAATCATTTTAAAATGATTGTTAAAGTGTTTTTAAACCCTACCCTAACAAAATCACAAAAACATGTTTATTTTTGTTACTTAGTTTAGTTTTCTAGTTTTTCAAGTTTTATGTATAGTGTCTCAGTGTCGGACTGTGCTACGAGATTCATCTCTGTGAATGTCACAAAACGAACTTAATGTAAATCTTGAATCACTTGTTTCTGAAAAAGTAAATGGATCACGTCAAAGGTGATCGGGTGGATAAATGGATCACGTCTGAGGTGATCGGGTGGATAAATGGATCACGTATGAGGTGATCGGGTGGATAAATGGATCACGTCTGAGGTGATCGGGTGGATAAATGGATCACGTCTGAGGTGATCAAAGGTTCTCTAAGTTAAAATGGTCATGTCTGAGATGATCGAATGCTCAAAATGTTTTATCAACTGTTAAAAAGGGGCTAAGTGTCATATGGTCATAAAGTCAAAATTCATAAGTATGAGCTATTCGCACGACTGGACCATGAATATGCACCAGTCGTACAATTGAACAATAAGTATGAACCCAATCGTACGATTGGAGGTGACCGACTGTGACAGTCGCACGAATGACCCTCAATCGCACGATTGGAGGTGACCGACTGGGCAAGTCGCACGACTGACCCCCAGTCACACGAATCAATCATGCGACTAGGTTCAATCGCACGACTGGAGGAAACCCTAGTATAAATAGAGGGGGAGTCGGTCGCAGTTGTTTCATTCACTCCAATCACCCTCTCAAACGCACGACCTAAACTCACCCTGCCAAAATTTCATTTGATCGATTTAGACCATTGTTTGACGTTCTCTGATGATTTGTATTGATCCTATAGGTACTGCGAGACAATGTTAAACCTTAAAATCAGTACCTACATGACTAAATGATCGAAATAAAGATCTAACTCAAACCGAAACTTAGTTTGACCAATAAACCACTAAAACTAAGTATCTTGATCAAATAAGAGTTATTAGGAGTTTAGTCGGACATATGCGAACCTAATGAGCCAAGCCACAACGTCTAACATCATGTTTTGCTAAAAATTTGAATTTGAATGGACAAACAGTCTGTCATGCGAATGGACACCCTGATGAACTTCGATCGCACGACTGAGCTATGCGAAAGGCTTGATCGCACGACTGAGATGGATGAATCGCTCAATCGCACAACTGAACCATGCGCATGAGTTCAGTCGCACGACTGAGGTAACCGCATGAGAGAACATAGATCTAAGTCCAGTCGTATGACTCAGTCGTATGTTTGAGCTCATGCGCAGGACTAGATCTCAGTCGCGCAGTCTATTCGCACGACTAGTTCTCAGTCGCATAGTTCGTTCGTACGACTGAACAAGAATTTTCAAATTCATTGAATCAAACTGTTACTCTTTGACACTTACTAACGTTTATTTACTTTGTGTCACAGATGGCGAGTCGGTGGACGATGAGCACAAAGCACAACATTTGTGCTCATCTTGATCTGTCATCCCATAATGTAGTCGAGTTCTTCGGTATCATTACATTTCTATGGAGATCGAGGATCTTCAGAGCTATCTCGACACCGTGCACACCTTACAGATCAGTGCAACAGGCTTTCTAGGAAAGCGCTGTGGTTGACAGGTCCTCCGAGCCCCATCGGATTAGGAGTTCCATACTTGGGGAGGCGACAAAGATAACATATGAGGATCTCAGGACTGTTTTAAAGTTCGGAGACGATGCTGACTGCCCCACATGATTGCATCCCCTTACAGTTCGAGGATGTTTCCTGAGAGCCAAGTACTCTGGGGACATCAACGCAGGTGTGCTCAACAAGAGCAACCTGTGCCCCCAATTCAAGTACTTTGCCCACGTGCTGCTGAGATGCATCACCTCTCGGAAAGGAGGCTTTGACGAGCTATTTCATCAGATGCAGAACGCCTACGTGGCGTTAGTGCTAAATCACCCATTCAGCTTTTCGAGGATGATCTTCACCTATCTGGTGGAGAACATTGAGGTGAAGGGGAAGGAGAGCTTCTACATGTACCCATGCTTTATGCAGATGATTATAGATCAGAAGCTCCCTTCGCTGCCCAAGGAGGAGGACGCTGTGGTCCTAGAGGTGATGGATGACACCACCCTTGGACGGATGAAGGTGTACCGGGGCAAGCAGGTGAAGTCCCCGGTTAGGCGACTGTTCGGGCATCTGGCCCGGAAGGATTATGTGGCGCCATGATGACAGCGATTCGGATGCCGAGCAGATTGTGCTCCCAGGTGACGACTCAGATGATGATGACAGTGGTGATGGTGGAGATACTGGCCCCACTCAAACTTGGACCACTGCTGCTGATGTTACATCTCCACCATCCACCCAAGGAGGTCCAGAGACTGCTGGATTCCATCAGGAGTTTCAGCCTGATGAGGAGAAGGAGTCAGATGAAGAGCCTCTGGTACGAACGGTGGGAAGCCGTGTCGTAGCCACTGAGAGAGGCGTGAGGGCGGTTGATTGATGCCAGGGTGAGTCTGGGGAGACTACTTCTAATTCATCTTACTCCATAGACCAACCCAGCAGCTAAGGGGGAGCCACCGTGTCAAAAGGGACATGGAAGAAGGGGATGGCTCAGCCTTATGGCAAGAAGGGGAAGAGGCCGAGATTCACGTTGATTACCACCACCTCTACCACTACAGCCACCACCACTACTACTACACCACCCACTACTACTACCACACCTCCATCTTCCACAGCTACACCCCATACTTCTCCACCTATTCACTAACCACCACCCATACTCACCACAGCCACCGCTACCACCACAACCACCACCAGCCACCAAGCCGGACCATCCTCACACCCCATATTCCCCACAGGATCTTCTCTCCCTCCTATTGGAGTGGAGGAATAGCTGTCAGCACTAAACCCGATGGTGCTGAAGCTGTTGGCTGCTGATGAGGAAAAGACTGCACAGATACGTCGGCTTGAGGAGCTTAATGCTACTCAAGCCCAGCAGATCTCACAGCAAGCCCAACAGATTGCCCAATTTAAAGAGCATAAGGAGGAATCAGCTAAGAAGTTGGAGGAGTTAGAGGCTGCTAATAAGACGATCGTGCTCAAACTTAAAGGATCCAAAGATGAGCCTCTGAAGATCAGTGAAGGAGATGATGATGAGGATGATGGAGAGGATGATGAGAGTGATGATGACGAGGGCAGTGGTGATGAAGAAGAGACAAGAGGTGGGCAGAACGATGATGTTAATAAGGAATGATATGTAGCAGCATCTGCCTCTGCTCAAGGTCAAGAGCAAAGAACGAAGAAAAGGCAAGACCAAGGAGCATCATCGTCTGCCCCACCTACTTCCCCGTCTGCAGAAGACCCGGCCATGATTCAAGGAAAAAGTAAAGCTTAGATATCTATATGTTATTAAACATTTATACTCAAAATCATGTATTAATGTTAAATTAAATAAATGAAAAGTTGAACTGTCATGTGTTATGTGCATAATGTCTATTAACTCTTAATGTGTTTGTTTATTTCTTTAACAGGCTCAACTAAACCGGTTGATGAGCATGATGTGGCACCCCTTCGACAAATCAAGACTCAGTTGACAATGATTCTTAATTTTTAAGGGATTGTACAACGCTCAGTCAGCTATACACCTGAAGAGGGAGAGATCATCCATGATATGATAGATGAACAAATTGCCAAGATGTTAAGTCTGAATCCGGATGAATTGATGAAAGATGCTCCCGAAGTCAACGTAGTTAGTGATGAAGAACTACAAGGTGTCGATAAGGTGGAGATCGAGGATGTGACTGCTGACCATTATCCCCAGTATACTAACGCTGATGGCGAGGTACAACCAGATCTAGGAGAAACATTTGGCAGCAGTGCATTCGATAAAGTTGAAGAAAAATTAGCTGAAAAGGAAGCATCAGAAGAAGTTCCTTAGGCGGATGATGCTGAGCTAGCAAACAAAAAGGCCGAGTGGGCAGCCTGCCTGGAGGAAATAAGGAAACAGCGGGAGCCTGTAAAGTCTAACGCCTACACCAAGCTCTACAAAGTGAAGAAGCGTCAGAAGGTGTCTGGAAAAATCATAAGCTGGGCGTATTTTGTAGACCTAAACGTCTATGCTGTGAAGAGAGAGAAGGGAATAGAGTATTTCAGATTCCCACACGATCTTAAAACTCTCCCTGGATTTGAGCTTAATCGTCTTGCTTACTTGAACCTACTTTATGCAGTTCCCGGAAAGAAATCGGGATGGTTTGAGAAGGCATTGAAAAGGGAATACCTCACGAGGTGGGTCAACTTCAAGCCTTAATAGCCTAGAAGGTTTATTGATAAGACAGAGGTTGACCCTATCTCAGGCAGACCAAAGGTAGTCTTTGAAATGGCACCCTCCACACACAATGTCTCGTATACCGTTAAGGGAGATGCCACAAGACTTTACACCCCATTTCAAATGGTGGTACTATGACTGGCGTACAGGAGAAGTCGTCATTGTTTTGGATCGAGAAGGGACTTTGGAGACAATAAGGGTGTTCGACCCAATGTTGCTCACAAACTTGTCAGCAGCTGATATATATACGCTGTACAAGTGGCCACTGTTTTTTGATACGCACGATATCAGGCAAGCACTTCAGTTTCAACATGTTATACGCTTATGCTTTGAACTTGATATTCATGTTGGGGTTTCAAAAGAAGAAAGAGTCAAGATATATGAAGAGTTTACAAAGGAGGTCAAAGAATAGATAGAACTAGGTCCAAGGGGGAGTTTGTTGGTACACATGTCCCTAGTTCTAGTTCTAGTGTGCTTAAATGTAAATGACTTTTGTTATGTTACATTGATGTAATGTCTTGATATATGTAATGAAAACTCTTTGTTGAATGATTATTGGTTATTGAATGTTATATCTATTTATTTTATTGTTTGTTACAAGCTTATATGAACATGTTATATGGGTTTACAGTCATTAGACATAGTTTTGTATCGTTAAAGGTTCAGGAATGTGTTTAAAGGCTTATGATCCAGTCGCACTACTGGACCATGCAAATGGGCCAGTCGCACGACTGAACCAGGTGATTGAGCCAAACACACGATTGAGTCATAAGACTGACTCAGTCGTACGAATGAATCAATTGTGTGGGTCAGTCGTACATGTGAATGGATCGTATGATTCAGTCACATGACTGATCCATACGCATGGCTCAGTCGTACGAATGAAGACTGTAACCTATAAATACCACTTAATTCGTGGAAAAACGTAACACTTAGAGAATTCACAACCCTTGCCGTCCCAGAGCGTCCAAGTCGTCCCTTCCAACTTCATAGAGCGTTCCTGATCATTGCTAATCAATTCTTAACGTTTTCATCGTTAGTTTTGATCGGATTAACATTCTCCCTGATTGGATCGCCAATCAAATAGGATTCCGCACTATTTGATCTGGTTTCACGTAGTTTCGGTTAGTACCAGTTCGTACTCGGTCCTAACAGTAATAAATATATTTTGTGTGAACAAAATATATTTTATCTTGTTTTTAGTCATTTTTATGCTTAATATGTAATTTTCCATTAATTAGCCTATGTCCAGGGAGTTAAGTGCAATTAGTGAATATTAGTCTAGACTATAAATAGGTTAATTGTCATTAGTGTTGTGGATGGTTGAATGACCAAGAGATTGAGGGATTATTTTTAAACATATTTTTGGCAATCTAATTGAAGATCAAAGGGGTTTTGATTGTGATTATCATATTTTTATCTAATTCTTCATGATTTGATTCAAGTGTGATTATCCTGGAGTAACAAAAAGGGATTGCCCCAAGCTGAAAGGATCAAGTGCAAGGGGCAGGGCATTTGAGACGAATGCCGAGGAGGCAAGGGAGGAACCGTCTGTCGTTACTGGTGCGTTCCTTGTCGACAACCATTTCGTATCCATATTATTTGATACTGGAGCCGATATGAGTTTTGTGTCAGAACTTTGAACCATTACTTTGTGACATTCGTCACTTTCAGGTCCGTTAATTAATTGTAGTTCGTTATCATTCGTTTAAGCATTAAATGTTTACGTGTAATTGAATCGTTCGTAATTGCGTTAAATGCTATCGTTAGCTAGTCGTGTTAAGTTTTAATTTATAAAATAATACATTGAGTAATATTATTATTATTACTATTATATATATAAATATATATATAATATCATTCGCGTAAAAGACTACCAAAAAGAGCTCGCGGTGCCGCAAATCTTGAGCACGCTGATATTATTTGGTCTCAAGTCTTAGCCTGTGCATATATTTTCCTATAATGGCTGGTTAAATGTTACATTTTAAACTTTGGGATAAATAAAAATAAGAATGAAAAGTTCAGGGTTTAGAGTGTAAATTGAGTAAGCTAGATTGGATAATTAAAAGTAAAGTTGAAGGTAATGGAAACGAGATTCCCTCTTCCACTGGCTTTCCATACATATTATGCGCATTATATTTTTCCTTCTTTTCAGCCTTGATGTCTTCCATTATGTCTTTTTTTTCAGCCTTGATTGTAGTTCTCCCCTTGTATATATACATGATCAATTCACCATTTTGAATATACTGAAATTATCACAATACCAGTTTCATAGAAGGGCCCAAAGTGCATATCATGAAACCCTCCCTCTCGCATGAACCCTCCTGCCGTCTCCCTTTCTCTCGCGCGATTCTCCACCGCGCACCACCGAAATAAGCCCGTTTTGTCGCCGTTAGCCACCGTTTGACGCCGCCGTCTCGCCGTTCACTTATTTCGCCGGTAACCGATCGTCCTAAACTTTGTTTCGTTTCGTTTCGGTTTATTGTTGCGGTTTGGTTCGGTTTCGTTTCGGGTTGTTTGAATGACTGTTTTGGTTTGATTCGTATGTATGGTGCATGTTCGTATGTATATGTATGTATCTGCGAGTGTATACGCATGTATATGCTGTGTGCGTAGCAGTGTATATATATGTGTTGTATGTGTGTCGCCGTGTATATATATATATATGCATATGGGTGTGTCGCGTGTGTATGTATATACATGTATGTGTGTGCACCGTTGGTATATATATATGCGTGTATGTATATGGCGGTATGCGTGTATGCATATGCTGTGTTTGTATATGCGTATGGGCTGTTGTGTATATATATATATATGTATTTGTTGTTTGTATGTATCTTATATATGTGTGTAATGTGTGTGTAACATGAGTATAAGGGGAGAACACAACAGCCAAAAGCTGCTGTGTACACATTGTACACGTTTGCATGTATGGATATATGATGATGTGTGTGTATATGATGGTTTGCTTTATGAGTGCTGCACATATGGTTTCTGCATGTATGTTTATTGCATCTTTATAATTAATATGTATAAATTATAGGACATGATTGGGTTTGTGCATTCGAGGGATAATGCATGTATGATGATATATATGTGTTATGACTGCTAACACTCATATGGGTGGGGTCACGGTAGTGGTGGTTGGACTGAAAAGGGTGCAACCCAAGATTGGGGTTTAGGTGTGCATGTGCACTCGAGTACTGCATGTGAGCATGTGTGGTTTTTTTATATATACCTATATATAGTATACATATATAGTGGTGTGTGTGTTGATGTGCATGTGTGTGACTCCCGTGGGCATGAATATATATATATATATGGGTACATTTACAATAAATATATTTATATTTGTATGGATTGCAGTCCGTTTTCATAACCAATGGAAACTGTTATAAGTGTGTTTAAAGCATGTAAATGTATATATATGTATATACGAGACTGGACATTTTGGAAACTACAAAATTGAGAAACTAATAAATAAAAATATATATTGTGACGTAACATCTATTATTTACAAAAAGGTTTGTAATATATATTTTTCATAAAATACATGTGTCTTGTGAAAGTGTACATTCTGTGGTGTTAATGCATTTGAGTGTGTTTGTGTATCATCGACAATCGACATCGAACCGTAACCGAGACGTGAAATGCGAAACCATACGACTCTTATATTGTAATTAATAATTAATATAACTATATATACTGAATGGAACACAGGTTAACTGGAAACCCAATCTTTTGTGTTTACATTTACTTGTTGCTCTACACTCGAGGTGAGTTTACAGCCCCACTTTTACTTTATACTATTTTCGGGGGAGAGAAACATGCTGTTTTCATAAACGTTACATTACATTGGATTGTTGTGATACTGCATATACATGATACTATGTTCGTATACTTTGCCCTTTGGTCCGTTACTACGCAAGTAGAAACGTGGAAACAATTTCATTTTCATTGATCAGTATTATTGTAATATCACCTGTTTACTAGTGTGATACCACCTAAGTCCTCACTCTCGAACCGTTAATGTATGTAGTATAGCGAGGCAATTCTGAGTAGATCTACTGGGTTTGACAAACCCCACCCGGGCTAGTCGCGCTAGCACAACGTTCGTCAAACGGGTGTTTAATTGACCTAAGTTCTGTTGCTGTGACCTGGTATTCACAGCCGAGGCGTTCAGTTTCGATTGTCAGCTTCGGTTGCGAACTTCATACACTGAGTAACTGGTTTAGTAGACTAGCTATCTACTGATATTACTTTGTTTACTGTATCGGTTTACTTTATGTTCTGTTTATCAAAACCTGTGAACTCACCAACCTTGTGTTGACACTTTAGCATGTTTCTTTCAGGTTCACAAGACGCGCACGATTAGGAGCATTCATTCATGCATTTATTATCTCACGTGGCTTATTTAATATTTTTCAGTAACGTTCATTTATTCGGTTTGCGCGTGTTGCGCCATTTAAACAATTAAGATTTATTATGCTTCCGCAACTTCTGTTATGTTTACTTTAAAAACTAGGTCTTTGGTAATATCAAACTTCAAAAATGAATTATGTTTTACAATTAACGTGTCGTTTGGTGTAACTAGTGGCTGAGATCCTGGAAGTCACACGCCTAACGGTAATACCCCGTTTGTGGAAATTGAGGGTGTGACATACTTGACCATAGATCTAGTAAATTAGATAAGAAATATATTGTTGAGCTAGCCAACGGAAAGATAATTGAAGCACATGATGTAGTTAAAGGGTGCACTATGCAGTTAGATGGTCATTCCTTTAGCATCGACCTCCTACCTGTTGTGCTTGGTAGTTTTGATATCGTCATGGGCATGGATTGGTTGTCAAAGCATCATGCTAAAGTGGTATGCTATGATAAGATTATTCGTCTCCCTATTCTAAACGGTGAAACTCTAACTATCCAAGGTGATAAAGGGAAACCTACCTTGAAGATTGTAAATGTAATGAAAGCTTGCTAGTATTGACGTGAAGGGTATCTAGTGTTTCCTGCCAAGGCAGTGGATACTAATAATGAGGAGCAGAAGCTCGAGGACATACCGATAGTGCGAGACTATCGAGATGTCTTTCCTGATGATCTGCCTGGATTACCTCCGTCTAGACAAGTTGAATTCTGAATTGATTTGGTACCTAGAGCTGCTCCTGTTACCCGATCACCATTGTAGAAGCCTCTTGAAGTTAACATTTAGTCTTTATTAGTCTTTTGTATAGTTTTGTCATAGTTTAGGGACTTAGTATGTAACTATATGTTCCTTATGTTTTCTTGATAGTATAAATAGCATAGTATGTCTTGTGTAGGTAGACTTCTAGATCAGTTGAATGTCTTGTAACTATTTTTCTTTCTACACTTGTAATTGTCTATGCTTACTATCAATGAAAGCTATGAATTTTTCTGATATGTTTGCTTTGATTTGATTACTTGTGTTTATTTTGATTGAATTGCATTGCAATATCATCACAGATCGATCCATTTTGATCCTATCAAATGGTATCAGAGTTGTTGGTTCAGTTATTCGAGTTTGTCAAACTTTCAAGCTCTTAAATCACTTGAATCTGTGATTAATAAGCAATTTGATCAAATAATTGTTGATATCAATTGGGTTTCATCAATAGAAAAATGAATTGAATTACAATTTGCAGTTCAATTCAACCAAAATTAGTGAAATTGTTCAAATTAGTGTTCGAACTTGTTCTTAATCTTCAAACTGAAGTTTAATCAAAGGATTGAATTGTTGTTGTTGTTGTCTGGTGAAATTGAAGATAAAGTATTGTTAATTGATCAAATTACTACCTAATTGGAAATTTTTAGATCAATTCAACAAGTTTTGAAGATTTTCAGAAGATCTGAGTTTGTATGAATCTGTTGAATTTGGCGCCTTGGGTTAAAACACTACTGAAAATTGCTTAAGTGTATAGGCGCTTGACAACTGTTCTGGCGTTTGACCACTATTCAGGCGTTTTTGGTCTAGGCGTTTGACCACTGTTGAGGCGGATCACAAATGTTTGGTCACATTGGAACTTTTTAGAAACAAAGTAATTCTAGGGGCATTACAACTGTGTAAGCGCATTTGAACTGTTTGGTCGTTTCTACACCCAGACGTCTGACAACTGTTTGGACGTTTTACAAATGTTCAGGCGCATTTCAAGTTGGGCGTTTTGAGAATTCTTCTAAGGCAATCCCTAGGGCATTTCTAAGTCAAAGTCAGAAGTTTCACAACTGTTGGGCGTTTCGTCACTGTTTAGGCTCATCATCTCAACACTTAGAAATTATTTTTTCAAAATTTAAAAAATCCAAAAATATTTTCATTAGAAATTATTTTTCAAAATTTAAAAAATCCAAAAATATTTTCAATTCATTGTTGTAAATCAAAAACTTAAAAATCAACAAAAACAATTCTTTTTCTTAAAATAAAAAATATAAAAATGGTGAAGTCTGAGGATTCAAAAAACAGAGTTCCTAAGTTGAAGAACAGAGCTGATTTTAAAAACTGGTCACTTAGATTGAAAGATCATCTTAATTCTATTGACATAGATTTATGGAAATCAATAGAAAGAGGACCCCATATTCCTATTACTTTAAATGGACCTGATAGAGGGTTTGTTTACACTAAAGACTCTCCAGAACCATATCCTAAAGATGGGTTACAAGGTGATTATCTAAAGAAAGTAAAGAATAACATTAAAGCCTATTCTTTGATATGTAAAGGATTACAACTTGAAGTTTTAGCTAGACTTGATGGATATCAAACGGGATATACCATGTATAAAGCTTTAAAGATAATCTACGAAGATGGTAAGGAGATTCAAAATCTCAAGAAACTGAAGAGGCAGTTAGAGTTGTTTTAACATTTATCTGGTGAAACTATAAACCAAATGATGAATAGATATGTGCAACCTACAACTAAGATGTCAACTGGTGGCATTAAACATGATCTTGAAGATCTAAATCTTAGACTTCTCAATGCTCTTCCAACATCTTGGAAACAAACAGTAACACTATTGAAGCATACTAAGAAATTTCCTATGGATCTAGATCTATTGATTGCCAAGATTGAGTCAGTTGAGATTGATGAAAGCTTAAGAAGCAATGATAGAGCAGCCTCAATGTCTCAGTAGCAATTTGTTGCATCTCCAACTAGTACAGTGGTGAATGCCTTTATGGCAAAGAATGAGAATAAACCAGAAGAAGATGGTGATCTGTTTGTCGGAGCAGGGTTCTTTACAGATTCTTCATATACAAGTGCTCATGCTTATGCAACTCAACCTCAACCTCAGGCTCCTCCTAAAACTCAAAGCTCTAGACCTCAAACTGAGACTCCATCTGTTAACTCTACTAACACTAACAAAGTTAAAGATGTCATTAACATCCTATTACAGGATGAAGAGTCCAAATCTGCTTTTACTGCTTTTATGGATAGTTTTCAAGCTTATCAAGGTAGTCATTTGACTCAATTAGATCTTGTTTTGCAGGACTTATTTGAGATGGATCCAAATGATGTGAAGGAAATGGATTTAAACTGGCAGATTGTGATGATTGCATACAGGACTTAGAAACACTCTTATGTCAATAGGAACTACAAGCCAAGTGCTAACAAGACTATTGGATTTGAAAAGTCTAAGTCAAGGTGTTTCAACTGTAATAGCTATGGCCACTTCTCACAGGAATGCAAAGCTCCCAGAAACAAAGGAGGAAATAGCCAAGCTAGTTCAAGGAATCAAAGGTTTCAACAATCATCTCAGAAGACATTCCAAAATCCATACCAAAGTCTACCAATGACTGAACTTAAAGATGAATATAAATCATCTGAAGAGCCAAAGAAAACTCTAGTTGTTAGCATTAAGGACGGATATGATTGGAGTGCGTATGCAGAGCAATTTACTGATGATCTAACCTCTAGTTTATCTCTTATTGTAGAAGTTCAAGGAGAAGATTGGTCAGGGGACTGTGATCCTAAAGCTGAAGGTAACTTTGAGAAGGAAGAAGAAGAATATGACTGGAGTGATAAATAAGATCCTAAAGAGGATTCAGAAGACATTGCTTTAATAGCATAGTCAGATCAACCAAAGGTTGAAAATTCATCTTCTAACTCTGAGACTTCTTCATCTAAATATCTTGAAATACCAGCTGAAGTAAGAGGAAAACTGTGCACCAAATCTTGCTTTGAACATGTAGAATATTATCGAACTTATCCGTACAAAATCTTTGAAAAGTTTAAGCAAGAGGAATTAATGCATAGTAAAATTAAATCTGACCACAAAATATCAGATGAAAAGAACATTTCTCTACAAACTTCAGGAACAAAACTTCAAAAGAATTAGAAATTGTTTTCAAACAACTTGAAGAAATGACTAAGAACTTGGAACAGGAGAAAATAGCACATGCTGCTACTCAAGTTGATCTTGCAAAAGTGAAATGTTCCAAAACAATTGTGGAACAACTTGTAAGTGAACAAAAGGACAAACAAAAATCATGATTAGGTTTTACACACGAACCAATGCCTGAATCTATAACCAACACTTTACCAGAGAATTTCAATACACATGATCAGTCTCCTGAAAATAAGGCTACACTTAAAGCATTTCAAAACAAAAACAAGATTTCTGATAGTGAAGAAGAGAAAACTAATGTAGAAATCTTTGAAGAAAAAGATTTCTGAAAAGATCAAAAACGGTCATCGGGTAAAAGTTAAATCGTATGAACCAAGACAGAAAAGTAAGAAAATGTTTGTTTCAAAAGAATCTGTGTTGGAAGAAATGATCCAACAAGAATAAGGAACATCAGAAGATTCAAACTCTTATGGTCTAAATAATCCAGAGTTTATTAAATGGAAAAAAGATAAGAAAGAAAAAGAAAATAAAAAAGAATCTTCACCTGAAGATGTTAAATCTCAAATAAAATCAAGTTCTTCAAAATTAAGGAACCAATGAAGAAGAAGAAAATCGACTAAAGCCAAAACTGATCAAAATAAGAGTCAAGAAAATCAGACAAGAGCAACAAATCAAGCAACAAAATTTAAACCAGTAAAATTTGTGTCTGCCGGTATGTTGAACATGAACTCAATTCAAGATGTTAAACAAACTCCTAAGAACAAATCAAACTTTGATCTGAAAATAGGTTCTGATTGGAAGTCTTCCGCTGCCGTTAAACGATTTGTGTCTAAGGAATCAAAGAATGAAGTTCATGTACAAAAGTCAAAACTAAATATGCAAAAGAACAAATTGTCAAATTAAAAACAAAATTTGTCAAATCAAAAACAACAGGTTAACTTTTGACGCCTAAATCTAAACAAGGATCAAATGTTGCGTCAACATCAGAAGTTAATAAACAGTTGTTTAAAACACCACAGAGGTACTATGAAATCTGTGACATGTACAATCAGAACACTGCTGATTGCTTTTTCAACAAGTACCGTCATATATGTGATATGAGAAATCACTCAACAGCAGATTGTTATTTTAATAAATATTATACCCTCTATGATGAAAGAACTCACAATACATAAAATTATTACTTTAGAAAGAGTTCACTAAGGATAGGATTTCCCTATACACAATTGAGCGTAGGTTATGTCAATACTCAGTTTCAAAGAAATCAAACTTTTGAATTTTGAAGATTAACTAACCAACCTTCCTTAGGTTTGAGATCATTCAAAAGAAATGATTCTGTAAGACCAAAAAAATATATTAAAGATCAATTCATTCGAAGGTCTGTGAAAATGAATGATAGAAATTTGGAAAATAAAAACTTTTCAAAAATTGGTCACTCAAATGGTATAAATTTTCTTAATAATGATAAAAATTTATGCATAACAGAATTGGTAAATTCATTAAAAATAAGCCTGATGTGAATAAACTCCATTTTTAGAAATTTACCATTGTTGATAAGTTTGGAAAACCCAAGACCATCTTGGATTGGGTAGATAACTCAAATTAATTTCTTTGTCTTGCAGGTATGCCCGAGAAGACCTATCAACACATGGTATGTGGATAGCGAGTGTAGCCGGCACATGACGAGTAATCATGCCTTACTTCAAGATTTTAGGTTAAAAGATAGTACATATGTCGCCTTCGGTGGTGATGTGTAAGGCCCCGTTCCTGGAGACCTCACAGTTGGTCATTCATAGCACTAAACATACACTTCATAAAATATCACAGCGGAATTTAATTATCAAAAGCCATTCATTTTATTCATAAATAACGTTGTTATGTAATACAACATTGTTAAGTTACAATAGAAAAAGTTTGTTAATTGAATTACAAAACAACAATAATAACATGTGTGAATGGATGCCAATCTTGCCTTCCCGAGTAGCCTCACCCTCGTGCCATCCTCAGCAACATTACCTGCCAACTGAAAATACATAAAACTCAGCGTTGCTGAGTGAGTTCTAGTTTTATATGTATTAAAAACTTTATACGTTTCGTACATAAAAATACTCTTTTCCTTTAAGTACTTCCTCTACTTTCACACATGTTTGTTCATTATCTCACATATTTGGTCCTTTCGTACTTTATCATTATCATTCATTTCGTACTTTGTCTTTATCGTTCGTTTCATACTTTATCTTTATCTTTCACTGATTCTAGATCCTGTCAAGCTTTTCCCCCCATCGTGGCCCGAAGCCACCATTCTAGGCATAAAGCCCATTTTCTAACTGGCACAAAGCCGTATCATATCTTCGCACAAAGTCCGGGGTCAAATGACAAGGATCCCGTTTCGTACTATGGGTTCAGTCACCTAGACTGATCCCCCTGTGTGTGAACTCTCACGGGTTAAAATCGCACGTTATAAGACATATAGTTAAGCTAACAACTCTCAAAGAGTTGTGATCCTCCTTTTAATCTGCTTGCAAGCCTTTTCTTTCTTTCATTATGTTTCACTTTTCATCTTTGTTATCTTTCACTTCATTATGTTATACTTTACGTTCATTCACACATACGTCAAACTACATAAAGTCATAACGTAATACTTAACGTATATTATAATATAATATATATACGTTTTGTAAATCATTAAAAGGTAACACTTTATACTTATATACATATCACACATTCATCATCACATCATACATGTTCCAAGCATAAACCCTTACATATTCATGCTTAGAATAGTCCAAAACAATCCAATAGTCAAACTAGGGTCAAACCCTAGAATTCTGTTTTTCCTCAAAATTCCAGAAAATTTTCTAAGTGTTGGGCGCATGGGAACTATTTAGGCGCATGAGGACTGTTTGGGCGTTTCTTCACTATGTAGGCGCATGAGCCTATACTTAACTATCTCTCACTTAGGCGCATGAGCCTCTTGGGTGCATGGGCACTATTTAGGCGCACCAACCCTATACTTAGGCGTTTCTGCCAAAACTTAGGCGCATGAACTACTGTTCAGGCGCATGAACTTACACTTACAAATTCTAAGGCATTTTCTAGGCGCATGAGCTACTGTTTGGGCACATCATCTTATACTTAGACTTTTTAAGCCTATTTTTCAGGCGGATGGGCCCTGTTTGGGTGCATGACCTTACTTAAAACTTTTCTAAGGCAAAATAGTGGGTACATGGGCCCTGTTTGGGCGCATGAACACCATCTTATATGTTTCTAACACATTTTTCAGTCCCAAACATTATCTTAACATGTTCTAAGTCATACACTGCCATTTTAAACCACAAACAAGCATTTTCAACCATAAAACATTAACATACAAACATACATACATATGGTTATATACATAAGAATTGTAAAATCTTTTGTACATGCATTTTCAGCCCTGAAAATATTTGAAAACTTATAAAACCAGGGTCTAAAAACTCACCTTTGCTACTCAAATGCCCAACTCCTTCAACTTGAACTTTTCAGAAGTTCTTAACACCTAGACTTGTCCAAAAACACATATCAGAACACACACATACACATGAGAACATGTAACAGCCAGTTTTATGGTGAAAAATCCATAAAAAACTAACCCAATTATACTAAATTTACTTACCTTAGATGAATTCAGTTGTTTTCTCTCTCTAGAACCAAAGCTCTTCTGCTTGCTTTCTCTAAAATGTCGATCAGTTGAGAAATGCAGGAGATATGGGCGCCATGCTTACTTTATACAAAATAATATTATTATTTTGTCCTATTTACACTTTGCACCCCTCAACTTTTGGCTTCTTTTCTCTTTGTTACAAAATGTCTTTCTTATTCTTGTCTTTTTACTTGACAAAAATTTCCGGGTGTCACAAGTCCACTCCCCTTAAAGAGGTTTCATCCTCGAAACTCGTCACTTATCGAATAACTGTGGGTAATGTTGTCTCATTTTCATCTTTAGTATCCCACGTAGACTCAGAACCCTTTCTGTGTTTCCACTGCACACGCACTAGTGGGACCACTTTATTCCTCAATCTCTTTTCTTTTTGATCAGTGATTGCCACTTGTTGCTCTACATAATTGAGCCATTCGTCCACTTTGATATCATCTAGTTGTACAATCATATCTTCATCAGCTAAGCACTTCCTCAGATAAGATACATGGAATGTGGGAAAAATTCTACTTAACTCATCTAGCAATTCTAACCGATAGGCCACCTCTCTTACTCGTACAATGATTCGGAAAGGTCCTATATAACTTGGGCTTAGCTTACCTTGTTTCCTGAACCAGATAATTCACTTCCAAGGCGAGACCTTCAACATAACTCGGTCGCCTACCTTGAATTCAACCGGTCTACGCCTCTTATCGGCGTACGACTTTTTCCTATCCTTCGCCGCCTTCATAAACGCCTTAATCTTCTCTAGCTTTTCAGTTGTAGCCCTGATCACTTCAAGGCTTCCAAACTCTTTTTGTCCAATATCACCCCAACATACGGGTTTCCTACATCTCCTACCGTATAGCATCTCCTAAGGTGGCATGCCAATGCTGGCATGATAACTGTTGTTATACGAGAACTCAGCTAACGGTAAGTGATCATCCCAACTTCTTCCGAAATCGATCGCACATGATTGAAGCATATCCTTGAGCGTCTGGATCATCCTCTCAGACTGACCATCTATCTGAGGGTGATAAGCCGTGCTAATGTGTAGCCTCGTCCCCATTACCTCATGGAATCTCTTCCAGAACTTCGATGTAAATCGGGTGTCACGATCCGACATGATAGACATCGGCACACCGTGACGAGCTATGATCTCTTTGAAGATCCTCCAATCTTTCTGATGAATACGTCTCACGGATCGGTAGGAAGTGAGCACCCTTTGTCAGACGATCAACTATCACCCAAATGGCATCGTACCCCCTTGCTGTGCGGGGTAACTTCGTTATGAAGTCCATGGTGATATGCTCCGACTTCCACTCGGGTATATGCAACAGTTGGATCTTCCCGTATGGCTTCTGATATCTGCCTTCACTTATAAACAAGTAAGGCACTTACACACATACTCCACTACTTCGTGCTTTATACCCGGCCACTAATAATCCTTCTTCATGTCCTGGTACATCTTTGTGGCACCGAGATGAATCGAGTATAGAGTTTTATGAGCCTTATCCATAATCCACCCTCGTAGGTCTCCATAACAAGGGATCCACATTTGTCCATTTCGGGTCCTGACATGATGAATGTTCTCACCCAATTCTGTAACTAGCCCTCTCATCCTTTCAGAGTTAAGGCGATCTTCTTTCAACGCCTCATCTTGAAATTCTTTCACCTGTGGCATCACATCAGTGGTCATAACCAACTGATAAGCCTTCACCCGAATTGGCTCGGGTCTCTCCTTTTGACAAAGGGCATCGGCCACAACGTTGGCCTTACCCGGATGGTAATGGATCTCACAATCATAATCCTTGATGAGCTCTAACCACCTCCTCTGTCTCATATTGAGATCCTTTTGCGCAATGAAATACTTTAAGCTCTTGTGATCCATGAAGATTATGCACTTTGCCCCGTATAAGTAGTGCCTCCAAATCTTCAACGCGAAGACCACAGCCGCTAACTCCAAATCATGGGTAAGGTAGTTGACTTCGTAGATTTCAGCTATCAGGATGCGTAGGCTATTACCCTTCCACGTTGCATTAACACGCAACCTAGTCTCGAATAAGAAGCATCCGAATATACCACTAGGTCTTCACTCCCTTCGAATAATGTCAAGACAGGAGCTTGAGTTAATCTCGCCTTTAGCTCCTTGAAAGCACACTCCTATTCCTGACCCCACACAAACTTCACATCCTTGTGAGTCAATTTAGTCAAAGGTGAGGCTATCTTGGAAAAGTCTTGTATAAATCTTCTGTAGTAGCCCTCTAAACCCAAGAAACTGCGAATCTCGGATGGCGTCTTTGGAGACTCCCATTGCATCACCGCCTTAACATTTACCGGGTCTACTATAATTCCTTCAGCATTTACCACGTGACCCAAAATTTGAACCTCGTGCAAGCAGAAAGCACACTTAGAGAATTTGGCACACAACTTCTCCCTTCTAAGTGTCTCCAACACCTCGCATATGTGGCTGACATGTTCTATCTCGCTTCTTGAATATATCAGGATGTCATCAATACACACAATCACTGATTTATCTAACATTGTTCGACGCACTTGATTCATCAGATCCATAAAGGCAGCTGACGCGTTAGTTAGACCAAAGACATAACGAGGAATTCGTAGTATCCATAACGCGTGCGAAGCTGTCTTGGGAATATCCTGTTCATTCACCTTCAGCTAATGGTAGCCAAATCGAAGATCTATCCGCCGGAACTAAGTGGCACCTTGAAGTTGATCGAACAAGTCATCAATCCTCGGTAGTGGATACCTATTCTTCACCATCAACTTGTTCAGCTCTCGGTAGTCGATGCACATCCGCATACTACCATCCTTTTTCTTTACAAACAATACCGGAGCACCCTAAGGAGAGATACTCAGTCGAATAAACCCTTTATCCATTAACTCCTACAGTTGATCCATTAGTTCCTTCATCTCAGTAGGAGCTAATCGATACGGTGCTTTAGCAACGGGTTGACAACCGGGTATCAAATCAATCTGGAACCCAACTTTGAGATCCGATGGCACGCCTGGTAAGTCTTCTGGAAACACGTCCGGAAAATCATATACCACTATACAACGGACAATTGCGGTACTAAAGCATCTACGTCTTTTATGTAGGCCAGATAGGCACTACATCCACGTCTCATGTGCTTCCTTGCCACCGCCATCGAAATTACCATTGGGACCGTAGTGATGCGATCACCATAGACCGTCATCGAACTTCCATCAGGCATAACTAATCGAATCATCTTCTCATGGCACACGATGTTAGCTTTATAGGTTGCTAACCAATCCATCCCTAGCACTACATCAAATCCGCCTAGGGGCATCACATGTAATTTAGCAGAAAACCTATGGCCTTCTAGTTCTATGGCACAGTCCTCTATCATATCAGTAATCCTGGTAGACTTACCAATAGTAGTTTCTATATTAAATGGCTCACCAATACTTCTATTACTAATAGACAACTTATCACAGAAAGTAGTAGAAATAAATTCCTACTAGCACTAGAATCAAATAATACAGAGGCACAACTTTGGTTTACTAGAAACATACCTGACATGACATCGGATCCTCTCTGTCCTCCTCCCGTGTCATCGTGAAAACTCTAGCAGTCTCCTTTTGCCCTCCTTCCTCCGGTTCTTCTTCGTCCCTGAACCTTAGGCCCGTCGCTTCTTGCAGTCCCTGCTCACATGGCCCTCCCCGCCACAGTTATAATACTCTATATCTCCACACATCTTTGCCACATGACCGGGCTTCCTGCATTTGAAGCACACATTCAAACCCCACTTACATTCACCAGCGTGCTCTCTCCTGTATTTACCACACTTCTTTATTCCCGAAGTAGATAACACCACCCTACGGTCATCCACTCTCCTCTGTTTGTTGTTTGGAGTGAAACTACCATATCCAACCTCTTCCCACTCCAATTCTTGTCACCACCACTGGTTTTCTTCACCTCAACCACTGTCACTTATCTCTCATCGTACAACCTCCCAGCCAAATCCACCGCCGACCTGAAAGTGCCTGGTCGGGTAGCAATCAAGTGCCTGCGAACATCAGCTGGCAATTCTTGGATGTACTTCTTGATCTTCTTCGACACCAGTGTCACCTGATCCGGCACCAGCCTCGCCATGTCGTTAAACTTGGTGATATACTATTGGTGTGTCATGGTCCCCGCCTCCAGCTGTAGGAACTCTCTCTCCATCTTGTCTAACTCCCTGTGAAGACAGAACTCCTCGATCACCAGCTTCTTTAATTCTAACCACCTCATCCTGCTAATGGTCTTGCTACCCTCAGCCAGGAAAATATTATCCCACCAACATAAGGCAATGTCCACAAATGAGTGGGTAGCAAACTTCACCTTCTGGTCTTCTCGGCACTCGCTGATATCAAGCACCGCCTCCATCTCCCTCTGTTAGGACCGATTTCGTACGGAGTACTAACGAATTCCGCGTGATACCGAATCAAATAGTGCAGAATCCTATTTGATTGGCGAGCCAATCAGTGAGAACGAATATCCTGATCAAACCAACAATGAAACAAACGTTAAGAACGAATGAGAATTGATCAAAAACGAACTATGAATTTGGATTGACGACTTGGTACGCTCTGGATGGCTAGGGCACGTAGGTATTCGAAGTGTTATGTTTTTCCATGAATTACGTGGTATTTATAGGTTTTCTGTCTTCATTCGTATGACTGAACCATTAGCATGGTTCAATCGTGCGACTGAATCATGCGATTGACTCATACGCATGACTGAAGGTTCAGTCGTGCGATTGACTCAATCTTATGTCTCAGTCGTGCGACAGATCCAGTTTTCTTGTTCAGTCGTGCGACTGATCCATAAGCACGATATATTCATGTGTATGGTCCATTAGCATTGTCCGTTAGCATGAACTATCACATGAATAAGTTAAACATACTTCTAAGTTCTTATTGACTTAGAACCATGTAGAATAACATCAAACCTATATAGTTAGTTCATACACGTGCAACACATTCAATATAATGATATCATGACATTATCAAACATAAATTAACATCACAATGCACTTCATTTATCATTCATTCAATTCATTACATCAATTACATATATGTAAGACATGAAAGACTTTTATATTTCAGAACATAAACTAGGTACATCAATATGTATCGACAAACTCCCCCTTGGACCTAGTTTACTCTATTGTCTAACATTCTGCACATGTTCTTGAAACTTCTTGTACTTCTCTTCTCTAGTGACTCTCGTGTGTATCTCAAACGCAAAGCAGAGTTGTATAACATGTTGGAATTAAAGAGCTTGTACAATGTCTTGCATGTAATAGAATAGTGGCCACTTGTATAGAGTGTAGACATCGTCTTTAGACAAGTTGGTCAGCCATATAGGGTCAAACACCCGGATAGTCTCAATCTGAACATCTTTGTGCAAAACTATGACTGCCTCTCCCGTCCGCCAGTCATAATACCACTATTTGAAGTGCGGAGTGAAGTCCTGAGGCATCTCCTGTAATGGGATCTTTGACATTGCGCACGGAGGACTCCACTTCAGCACTTCCTTAGGCTTTCCAGTATGTGGATCAACTTTGGTCTTATATATGAACCGTTTAGGCTATTGAGGCCTGAAGTTGACCCACCTGGTGTGGTATTCTCTCTTTAACGCCATCTCAAACTACCCCGACATCTTTCTGGGGTTGGCGTACAAAAGGTCAAAACAGTCAAGCCTGTTTAACTCAAAACTGGGAAGAGTCTTCAGATCATGTGGAAATCTGAAGTACTCTATCCCCTTCTCCCTCTTTATGGCATAGACATCCAAGTCTTCAAAATACGCCCAGCTAATAATCTTACCAGACACCTTCTGATGCTTCTTAACTCTGTAGAGTTTGGTGTAGGCGTTAGACTTTGGCGGTTATCGCTAGGCTCTCATTTCTTCTAGGCACACATCCCACTCAGCCTTCTTGATATCAACATCAGTGTCCGAGGCTTGGGCTTTCCCTTCTTCTTTCTCCTTCTCTTTCTATTTAGCATCAAGAGCTCCAAGCGTATAACTGCCAAATGTGTCACCCAAATCGGGGATAACATTTCCATGTTGGTCAGTGTACTATGGATACTCTTATGCAGTGATATCCTCGATATCAATCTCATCGACACCCTGCAGCTCTTTATCACTCATGACATCAACCTCAGGAGCATCCTTGACTAGCTTATCCGGGTTGTGTCTGAATATATCGGCCAGCTGCTCGTCTGTGAGATCATGAATGATCTCTCCCTCCTCGGGTGTGTAGCTCACTGATCATTGCACAATCCCCTGCAAATCAAGAATCATTGTTAGCTGAGTCTTGATTTGCTGAAAGGGTGCAACGTCATAGTCGTCTGCTTGATCAGCTTCATCTATTTGATTAAACATTTAAAACACAATCTCACACACATCAGTAATTAGGATAATTAAACATTAATGAACTTAAATTACATTAGTGTAATAAATGATTTATGTACAAAAGTTTTTCAAATACATAGAAATCTAAGCATTACTTTTGCCTTGGGAGCTCGACTCTTTAGCTTGGGGAGCTGATGTGGAGGGTCATAGATCTTGATTCCTATTGGTACGCCTCTCCCGAGCTGATGGATTTGAGGCTGATGCAGATGCATCACCTTCATGCTCTGGCTCATCATCATCTCCCCCATCTTTGTCCTTTCCACTGCCTTCTGCCTCACCCACTTCATCATCATCATCATCCGACGCATCATCTGATGAATCATCATCATCATCATCTCTGTCACCATCGTCACCCTTGATTTTTAGGGGCTCACCCTTAGTCTCTTTGAGTCGGAGAAGAAGCTTTTTGTTCTTCTTCTCGACCTCCTCTATCCTCTTGACCGAGGCCATCAGAAGCTCATTCTATGTTGTCAGTGCACTATGAACTCTGGCCAAGGCTCTCTTATAGGTAGCATCTCTCTCAGTCAGATGGGCAATCTGTTGACTCTGAGCCGTAGTCTTCTCGGTCAGCAGGGCGATCTGCTTGCCCTGCACAGCGTTGACAGCCATCAACTAATTCATCTGGTTCGCTCGAATATCTTGAGTTGCGAGAAGTTTGAGAACCAGACGGTTGAGGCTAGTAAGCTGTTCCTCTAACCCAATGTTGGGTAGAGAAGATCCCAGTGGTGGTACAGATGAGGTGGAAGGTCCGGCATATGATGTGGTGGGTGGAGTGGTGGATGTAGTATATGTGGGAGTGGTGGTGGTTGTGGTTTATGGTGGAATGGATGAGGTGAGTGGAATGGTGGTAGCTGTAGTGGTGGTGGTAGTTGTGATGGGAGTGGTGGATGTAGTGGTTGTGGTGGTGGTAGGTTTGGTAGGGATGGTAGAGGTAGTGGTTGTGGTGGTAGGAGAGGTCATCAGCACTATACGTCTTCTTTTGGTCGTCTTGCCATGTGGTTGTGCCATCCTCTTCAACCGTGAGCCCTTGGAGCTCTAGGTTCCCCCTGGGCTTGGCTGGGGAGGTGTGTAGGTAGGATCAGCAGTGTCAGTACCCTCAACCCTAGCCCGGCATCCTCAAACCGCCTCTATACCCCGTTCGGTAGCCACCACACAACTACCGACTGTCCTCGTGAGAGGCTCTTCATCGGACTCGTCGTCCTTGTCGTCTGGTAGGAAGTCCCGATGGATGGCTTCCTGCTCCAATCCATCGAGAGCGGAGGAACTACCATGTGGGGGGTGGTGAAGACATAGTGGAAGTCTTAATGGCCCTTGGCTGACTTGGGCCTGTGTGTCCACCACCCTGACCATCATCCTGGTCGTCGTCGTCATCCTCCTCATCGACAGGAACCAAAATTGGCTCAACATCTGAGTCGCTGTCGTCGTGATGCCATTGTTTACGCGTTGGCGCCACGTAATCCTCCCTGGCCAGGTGGTCGAACAACCTCCTAACCGGGGGCTTCACCTGCTTCCCCGGGTAGACCTTCATCCTTCCCAAGGTGGTGTCGTCCATAACTTCCAATGACACCGCATCGTCCTTCTCCTTGGGAAGGTGAGGAAGCTTCTCGTCGATCATCATCTGAATAAACCTTGGTTACATACAGAATCCCGCTCTTCCTTTGGCTTCTATGTTCTCGATCAGATAAGTCAAGAACATCCATGAGAAGCTGAATGGACGGTTTAGCACCAAAGCCACATATGCGTTCTGGATCTGAACCGACAGCTCATCGAATCCTCCTCTCTTGGAGGCTATCCACTTCAGGATACATGTGCCAAATATTTGAATTGTGGGCACATGTTACTCTTGTTCAGCACGCCGATGTTGATATCACCAGCGTACTTGATCCTAAGGAAGCATCCCCGTACCGTTAGGGGATGCAACTTGGTTGGGTGTGCACCGTCTTCACCCAAGACCAAGACTCGCCTGATATCCTCTTCACTGATCTGGATATATTCCCCAAAGATAGAACTCCTAATGCAGTAGGGCTCTGTAGATCTTTCAACAATGGCGTTCTCCTAGAACGCCTGCTGGATCGACCTGTGTGGTATACATGGAGTAGATATGGCCTTGAAGATCCTCGAACGTCATAGAAAGGCTATGCTCCCGGTAAACTCAGAGGCATTCCGGGATGTGGGGTCCAGATGAGCACATATATTGTGCTTCGTGCTCATCGTCCACCTATCTGTCATATTACCACAATACAAGGGACAAACACATTAGTTCCATTCATAATAGATAAACAATTTGACTTAGAATAGATTTTGACCAATCTGGTTCAATCGTGCGATTGAACCATATGACTGGGTTCAGTCGTACGATTTAGCCTGCGACTGAGTTCACTCGTGTGCAAAGCCATGTGGTTGAGTCAGTCATGCGACTGAATCACCGATTTGTTCAATCGTGCGATTGAAGCATGCGACTGGCTCAATCGTGCGACTGAAGTTCATCAGTCTGTCCATTCGCATAAACCCCTGTGCGACACCATAAACTTGAATCTTGTCACCAAGTGAAATTAGACGTCGTTTTCAGGTTCATATGGTTTGCAGGGACCCGATATAACATTTAAAGTCCTTTAAATCGACAGTTTTGATCATTTAAGTGATCTATTTTAGGGTTTATGTCTCGGTTATTTGTTTTAAGAATTTAGGTCATGTTTGATTCATTTTAACCAGTTGTTTGTTTCGATATCTTTCACAAATTACATGTATAAGAATACACTATTGGTTAGAACAGGAATCAGAAGGTAATCTCAAAGTTGGAAATTTTGGCAGAGTAACAGTGCTTTGGCGGTTTTTGGAAAGTTTGAAGTCTGGTAGAGTTTACGACCGAATGAGCCTCTACTTATACTGTTTTGGGTTTCGGTCGTGCGACTGGACCCAGACGCGTGGCTCAATCGTACGACTGAGGTTCAGTCGTGCGACTGACTCCATACTCCTTTCTTCAGTCGTGCGACTGGCTCAGTTGCCTCTCTTCAGTCGTGCGACTGGCTCAGTTGCCTCTCTTCAGTCGTGCGACTGGCTCAGTCTTGTGTTCCAATCGCATGACTGTCTTATACTCATGGTCCAATCGTACGATTGACTCATTCTTATGATTCAATCGTACGATTGGTTCATACTTATGATCAAATCGTGCAATTGATTCATACTCATGAGTTGACTTCATACTTTTCCAAATCTTCAGTTTTAACTTTTGATTGATATAACACTATGCGCACCGATCATCTCAGACATGATCCTTTTAACGAGAAATCATTTGATCACCTCAGACGTGATCCTTTGAATTTAAAACCTTTTGGTTACCTCAGACGTGACCCTTTTACCTTTCAAACTTTGATCATCTCGGATATGATCCTTTTAACTTTGCAACAGTTTGGTCACCTCAGACGTGACCCTTTTAAAATATGATTAACAGAGTTCACCTTGTTACATGCTCTGACATAAAAGGTAATATTTGGAACAGAAAAACAACTTGAAAAATAAAACAAGACATAATTTTTTATGTTTTTGTTTGAGGTAGGTTGAAAACTATTAAATTATCCTTTAACCGATTTCTCCCCCTGAGCAGAACGGCTTCAATTTGGTTTTTATCATCTCAGGAGAGATTCATATGGAATCATACTGGTGTATCATAATCATTTAGTACTCTTTGATATATGTTTAAATTAATGATTCTTATTACTCTCAGAGTCACAAGCACTTACAGGAAATCATACTGGAGCTGTAAGAAGCACACAATGATTTCGACTGTCGAGAGTTGTAGCTACGATGATTATCAGTATTGTTGTCCACTTAAATCCATTCACAGACTTTTAACTCACATTGGTGATTAGATTTTATTATTTCAACAAGCGTTTGTGGATCCCACACTTATATGGTAATCAACATTCCCTAGGAGATTTTTGAGCGGTCTACGGGTTTTGAGACAAGAAGAAACTATTCTAAGAGCTTTCAAAGAGATGCTAAGCCTCAGGTTAGTGCCATCGCACAGCAGAGAGGCGCAAACAACAATGAATTCTAGAATATATAGGTTGTGCTTTTCCTCAGGTCAGTGTCATCGTACAGCAGAGAGGCACACAACCTATCTTCTTGTAAGAGCACCTTTTCTTTTACACATAACGCACCAACAACATTAGTCATTCGTTTGATTGCGTTTATCATTTTTTTCATATGCTTTGCTCATTTTTATGGTCATCCGCACACATTTATGGCGTTTATTTTGCTCGTCACCCCTTATGGGAATTTATTTGATTGTGTTAACCAGTGATATGATGGAAACCCACAGCCTGTTAAACAGTTTATTTTAGATTGTTTCACCAACAAAGTCTACTTGTATATTGTGTTGAATCTACCGACACATCGTACAATGGACTAGCAACCCCTAGGTCTACTTTCTCTATGTAACCCCAGTAACTGTGATAACCCTCGATTTTTGGGTAATTTCTCTAGAAACGCTAGATCTTGATTTCTATGCTCAATCTTGTTTTAGAATATATAGCACTAAATAAACTAATCTAAAGATTGATTAGAGTCCTACGTGTGCTTACGTTTCTATTTCATGGGTGTTCGACCATGAAAACCTAAGACCGGCGAATGTCTGAAATAAACGCCACTACGAACCGACCGGGAAATAATTATTAACGTCATAGGTAAAAATGAGATTTTGGCCTAATTTAATCTTAGTTACACTAATATTAACTTTATTATGTGAGGAAACGGCTATCGTAACGAGAAAAGCCGATAACAGCATCTATGCGCCTTAGTGTGACGAGATGGCTCAATCTAGCAGATAAACAATAAAATGCCCAAGTGGACGATAAAACCAAGATATGGGGCATGTAAATAGTCGTTTTGGACTAAAATTTCTCAAGGAATTAGAATTTAACATGTTCGGGTTTTGAAAGTCGTGTCGAGATGGGAGAAAAATGAAAAAGACCGTTCGACTACCCCTTCCCCCCGCCTTCGGCCGCCCCTCCTCCCTTCCCTCTCCTCCCCTATATAAACCCCTCTCCCCCCTAATTCACTTCTCTTTACTCATTTCAAAAGAAAAAAATCACTCTCTCCCTCTCTTTCTCTTGCAACCTACGGCCAACACCACCACACCACCACCATTTTCGTTTTCGTTTCAAGTTCTTGAAGATTAAGGCTTGGAATCCCGAGTTGGAAGTGTTCATAGCAAAAAGGAGAGCTCGTTGGTGGTGAAGCAAGAAGAAAAACCATCATCTTACAACTTTTTCGTGTGAATAGCTTTCTAAGACTAAGGTATCCTTAATATTTCGTTTTAGTTACGTTTTTACTAGAAAACGGCAACCTAAAAGCTATAGATTGTTCATCCAAGTAAGATTTTGGGAAAAATCTATTTTGAAACAGAAAATATGGAATAAAAATGAGTTGTATATGTGTATGTATGTGTCCGTACGTGTGCATGTATGTGTGTCGAAGTTTGGATGCTAGATTGTTACTTGATGATGCGTTGTTGATGTTGAATCATCCATGCAAGTAGATTAAGGTATGAAATCCGTTATAAATCATCTATTGTGACATTTTGATGAAGGTTTACATGGATTAAGTGTGTATGGGTGACCGTATGCATGCATGTGTGTATGTTGATGTTTGGGTGTTTGTTCTTGCAAAAAGTGAAGGTTTATGACTAGATTTGAACATGCAAGTATGGATAATATTACGGATGGTTTAGAACAGAATATTTCAGTGTTTTGTTGAAGGATTTTTATGGATTTAATGTGTGTATGAATGGCGTATATATATATATATATATGCATGTATTGGTTCATATCTTGCGAAATGTGATGAAATAAGACTTGATCTTTGAAATGCAATAAGTTGTTTGTTATGGATAGTTTAGAACAGTAAGTTGGGGTATAATGTAGCATGAAAACATGATAGATTGTGGACGGATCATTTTTGGTTGATTTGAATGTTGATGGTTGAAATTTACGTCGAAATGCATGCTAGACTAGGTGTTTTTATATGGAATAAAAGGAACTATTAAAATCTTGAACTAGGACTGTAATGTGATGATATTTTATGTCCAAATAATGTATTTTTGATAATATGTATGATTCTTGATGATTGGATGCATTATATTACGTTTTAGGCTTAACTAGTCGAAAAAACGTTGACTTTTGGCATGAAGATTAGGCATAATATGGGTCTGAGTTTAATCAGTAGTTATGGACTTGTTGTATGTATTATTTACGGTCATATGAGGTACAATTGGTTCCCAAAGTGATATGTGCGTTTGAACATGTTTTATGATGCCTAAATTGTCACTTATGCGTAGGAATTGCCATGATTTAGAGACTTTTATACCAAGTTGGCTTAAAGTTGTTTGATTCATGAAATGTGATTTAGGATTAATGTGCGTATATATATGAGTGTTTTTATGTGTATTTGGTTACAATTTTCACATTTTGGTTGTTAATTAGTACTTGTGTAAGTAATGCGTAATACACCGTTTTCGTTAAGATCTTAACCGAGTGTTATAATCACCAACTACTCGCGTAAATAAATATTTTCTTAAAAATAATATAAGTCTAGTAGGTTGGATGAACAACTTGCTCGTAAGACATGAGTATCGATTCTTAAAGTGTCAATCGTATTTAGGGCACTACTAGGATTGACTGGACGTTCGTTGGTGTAATTGCACGTACTTTCAGTTTCGTTGATCAAGGTGAGTTTCCACGGCCCCTTTTAAACTTGTTATCGTTTTACAAATCGTGGGAGAAATACATGGCTTTGTTCGTTGTATCATGATTATGTGACTTACTCGTATGTGTTCGTATGATAGTCTCGAGTATGGGTGTTTCGTTATTGTGTTCATGTGAGTCGTTCATGAATACCCCCCTTTCCCATATAATCATTAGCCTTGGATTAGGCCAGAGTGTATATTGGTAGATCTATTTGGGTTTGACAGCCTGCACTCGCGATCAGTGGCTCTGATCAAGCGTTTTGGATGCGAGTGAATGTATGTTGAATTCGTTTCGTGGGGATTGCTTACTTTATGTAAAGATTTCGTGTCTTGGTTTGATTATAGCTCCAGGTACTATCATTAAGTTGTATCCCTAGCTAGTTTATAACTTACCACATTGTTTGTGAATGATATCTGATACTGTTGTATGTAATGTTTTCGTAAACCCGTGAAACTCTCTCAACTTTATGTTGACTTTTTAAGGATGTATTTCAGGTACATAGGAGCATGGATGGTGGTATGAACTGGGCTTGGGCAAACGTGGATGTGGCAAATTTTGGTTTTATTTTGGCTATTAATTTAAAAATACGATCTTTGTGTATGATCGTTGTTAAACAATTTGAAGTTTTTCTTATTTTGGAATGTTGTGACAAAAATCCTATGGTTTGTAATTTAAAACTTATGTTTTAACGTTTGCCTGTATATCAAGTTGGTTTCCAACTTTGTCATCGCCATGCTTAACGCATATACAATTCTGCTGCAATATTCAACGTCGTTTTTGGGGTGTGACAGAAGTTGGTATCAGAGCCAATGGTTATAGCAAACTAGAAAAGGATTTTTTTTAAAAAAAAAATTTATCTAGACTATAACTTTTCGTAAAAGAAGAAAGTTTTGGGGATTTTGGAAAAAAAGGCGTGTTCATACCACTTGCCCTTAGTAGACGTAAGATTATATTTAAATTGCCTGAATTAAGTATGCCATACTTTAGGTGCCGTGTATGAAGATTTAAACTGATAGGTTTGTTGTTTAGCATGCGTAAGTGCTATATTGAGTTTGGATTCATATGATGAAATTGTCTACATGTGAAAGTGCTTACATTTTAATTTGAATGCCATATGAGACATTGTTTAGCATGCGTAAGTGCTATATTGAGCTTGGATTCATATGATGAAATTGTTTGCATGCGTAAGTGCTTACATTTTAATTTGAATGCCATATGAGACATTGTTTGCATGCGTAAGTTCTACAATCAAGCTTGAATTCATATGATGAAATTGTTTGCATGCGTAAGTGCTTACATATAAGTTAACTCTGTTTAGCATGCGTAAGTGCTATATTGAGCTTGGATTCATATGATGAAATTGTTTGCATGCGTAAGTGCATACATTTTAATTTGAATGCCATATGAGACATTGTTTGCATGCCTAAGTGCTACAATCGAGCTTGAATTCATATGATGAAATTGTTTGCATGCGTAAGTGCTTACATATAAGTTGACTCTGGAATATTCTAGTTGTTGCATGATTTCATGATCATATGCAGGATAAGATGTTAATCTAGTATAATTACCCTTTTGTCATAGATGTCAACAAACCCGAGTGATAAGGATCAGGAGTCTAAGGTCCCACAGGTTGAGAGATCATCGCTTACTTCCAGTTTTTATGCTGATCCCAGTGCCTTTACACCCGCTATGTCACCTCATGCTAGTGATCCTAGTAACAGGAATGGGTGGATCGAGGATTCAGAAGAAGAGGAGCCCATTGAAGTTCCATCCAAAGATGAGACAGAGCCTGTAGTTCCTATGGTTGATGGTGTTGAGGACTCTAGTGATAGTGATGATAGTGATGACAGTTCTGGGGATAGTGATTCTAGTGATGATGGATCTAGTGGGGATGTTTATGTTGATGGTGATAGTGATGATGAGTGTAGGGATGAGGTTAAGGATGTTGAGTTGTCTACTGGTGAAGTTAGGAAGAGAGCTAGCACTCCTATTCGAGCTAGTACTATAGGGATGCGTCCGTCGCGTAGGTGATTCCGTTTATTCCTGAAGGACATAGAATGAAGATCACTCCATGAAAGACAGTGTTACAACACAAAAAGAGGACCCTTCCTGATAGGGATGTAGATGGAGAGTCAGTGGGATATGTTGTGGAGCGACCCCTCAAGAGGACACGTGCATGTGTGGCTAGGAAATGGGAATGGTTAGGAGATCGAGTTCAGAGGTGGACTGATGAAGAAGGTATACCAGTGATTAGAGGAGTTGGAGAGTCTTCTGACTCGAGAGCATTACCCCTGACGAGGCAGCCGATAGAGAGGACTGTGCCTCTACTAGATGCTAGGTGCGTCCGGTTAGAGAGTAGGTTACACTCGCTGGAGATGAGGAATGGTGAAGCTAGTGATGACAGGTTGGATGAGCTAGATGGTAGACTGGGTATGTTAGAGGAAGAGAAGGTAATGGATGATGATGATGCACAGGCGCAGATACATCACAGGATCCAACTGTTGGAGGAGAAGATGCTCGAGATGTAGAGAAAGTTGATCGCTGCTGAAGCCAAGATCGAGGACGTGACACTGACAGCTGATGTGACCAAGATGAGGTTGGATGCCTCATGAGTTAGAGAGATGGATGCGGACCGTCGTGTGCGAGTGATGGAGCAGCATGTGAGGGTTACCATGCCACTCATGGTAGTTTGCGTACTACTTTTCATGGTTACTGCACGTTTGGGAGTCTATTTTCGCATGAGCTATCCAGGAGCTAGGCGCGGATTTCCATGATTGTCTTATTTCCAATTGTCTATTTCATTTCATCATTGTAATTGTTACGTGAATCAATTTATTAACTCGCGTAAAAACATGTACTTGTTAGGGGATGGCATTTGACCGCCCCAGTATTTTGGTTGGGCCAAGTTGTTCTTTTGGCATTTGATGAAAAACAAGTAACATTTGGTTTTTGGGTTAATTTTTGGATGAATGAAATGTGATGAATGGTTATGTTATGACGTTATGGTTAAATTTCTTTGCTTACATACACGACTGATTCGGATATTGCGTGATATATCGACTCACTTAGATTATGATTATTGTGTTATAAATGAAAAACCATGGCTCCAAGACAGGAAACCCATGGAAACCCACTTCCACAAACTGCTGAGGAATTAGCTCTATTGATTGCGCAGCACGTTCAAGCTGTCGTCGCCTAACATAATACAAATCAAGGGAACCAAAATGAAGGATGCAGCTACATGACCTTCCAAGCATTCCAGCCAAAGAACTTTGCTGGGACAGAAGGACCAGTTGGAGTTCTCCGCTCGATAGAGAAGATGGAAGCAGTTATGTTGATCAGCAACTGTACGCTAGCTCAGCGCGTGAAGTATGCAACATGTTCACTCCAAGATGAGGCGTTAACCTGGTGGAATGCACAAATCCAGGCTTTAGGTGAGGTGCCTGCCTATGCACTCACCTGGGACGAATTCAAAGCTTTGTTGATGAAGGAATACTGTCCACGTAATGAGATTCGAAAGGTTGAAGCCGAGTTTTGTAACCTCTCGATGGAAGGAGCAAATGTTCGTGGATACACTACACTATTCAATGAAATGGCAAGAATTGTACCCCATCTCGTAACCCCTGAGTACAAGAGAATCGAATGCTACATTTGGGGATTGGTGCCTCAGATTCGTAGCATGGTGACATCATCAAATCCTACTACTTACCAGGAAGCAGTGCAGCTAGCACATACCCTAACCGATGATGCTGTATGAATGGGAACGTTAAGGAAAGCGAGCACAGGGAAGAAGTCAATGGAAATTTATGAGAGTCCAATGGAGAAGGAAAAGTCAGTTTATTCTGGAAAGAGGAAATGGTCCGAAGGTTCAGGACGTCATTCTGGAAACTTCCGTCTAAAGAAGAGAGGCTCTGGCAGGATGTATACTGCTAATGAAGCAAAAAGAAACCAAGGACCTAACCCTAAGTGCAACAAATGCAAATACTACCATACTGGCCCCTGCAACGTATGTGAACGCTGTGGAAAGTTTTGACACCAAATAAGAGATTGTTGAGTAAAGTTGGATGAGAGGAAAGAAGGTCAGAACCAAGGTTGCTATGAATGTGGAGCGTTTGGACACTTTAAGAAGGAATGTCCTAAGTTGAAGGAACAGGAAGCCCGTGGCAGAGCATTCGTGATGGAAGCGAAGAAAGCTCGTAAAGATCCCTCCGTTGTCACCGATACATTTCTAGTTAATAACCGTTATGCTTACGTATTATTCGATACTGGAGCCGATAGAAGTTTTGTTTCTAGAAACTTCGAGTCTTTCCTTTACTCACAATCTAGTATGTTGAACAAGAAGTACTCGATTGAGTTAGCTAATAGGAATTTGATAGAAACTAACGAGGTGTATAGGGATTGTACTATACTCTTTGGAGACCACACGTTTAGAATTGACCTTTTGCCTGTAGAATTGGGAAGTTTCGATGTTGTAATAGGGATGGATTGGCTATCGAAGAATCGTGCTGAAATCGTATGTCATGAGAAAGTAGTCAAGTTGCCCCTTGATAAAGGAAAGCCATTAGAGATTCAAGGTGATGAAAGTGCTCCGTTAAAGATTGTGAATGTGATGAAGGCACAAAAGTATTTAAGGAAAGGATGTGCAGCTTTTATAGCCCATGTAATCGACACGAGAGCCGAGGAGAAGGAGCTAGAGGAAATACCGATAGTGCGCAACTATCCGGAAGTGTTTCCTGAGGAGTTGCCTGGGTTGCCGCCACAACGGCAAGTTGAATTTAAAATCGACTTATTACCAGGAGCAGTGCCAATTGCACGATCTCCATATCGGTTAGCGCCACCTGAATTGCAAGAGTTATCCAAGCAATTGCAGGAAATGTTGGATAAAGGATTTATAAGACCAAGCTTCTCGCCTTGGGGAGCGCCAGTCTTATTTGTGAAAAAGAAGGATGGATCGAAGAGGATGTGCATCGACTACAGAGAACTGAACAAGTTAACCATCAATAACCGTTACCCTTTGCCAAGAATAGATGACTTGTTTGACCAATTGCAAGGATCGAGTTACTATTCAAAGATAGATTTGCGCTCTGGGTATCACCAGTTAAGAATTGCTGAGGAAGATGTTCCTAAGACAGCGTTTCGAACGCGATATGGTCACTATGAATTCATGGTCATGCCCTTTGGACTAACAAACACCCCTGCTGTATTCATGGATCTCATGAATAGGGTGTGCAGACCGTATCTGGATAAATTTGTAATCGTGTTCATAGATGACATACTTGTATATTCAAAAACTAAGGAGGAACATGAACAACATCTGAGGGTGCTTTTAGAGTTACTAAAGAAACAAGAAGTTATATGCAAAACTTTCCAAATGCGTGTTCTGGATTCGAGAAGTTCATTTTCTTGGACATGTCATCAATGCTGAAGGCATACACGTTGACCCCACTAAAATTAAAGCAATTAAGAATTGGAAATACCAAGAAACCCAACCGAGGTATGACAATTCCTTGGATTGGCAGGATATTATCGGAGATTTATCGAGAACTTCTTAAACATAGCAAAGCCGTTGACTGCATTGACACAGAAGAACAAGGAGTATCTTTGGTGCGAGGAGCAAGAGGAAGCGTTTCAATTGCTCAAGGCAAAGTTATGTAGTGGCCCTTATTTTGTCACTTGCTGAAGGGACTGATGGATTCGTGGTATACTGTGATGCCTCGCACCATGGACTAGGATGTGTCCTGATGCAAAACAATAAAGTGATCCCTTATGCATCATGACAACTTAAAGTGCATGAGCAGAACTACACGACTCATGATTTGGAGTTAGGAACAGTAGTTTTCGCACCTAAGATCTGGAGACACTACCTATATGGTACGAAGTGTACAATCTTTACAGATTACAAGAGTCTCCAGCACATCTTTGAATAGAAAGAGCTCAATATGAGACAACAACGTTGGGTGGAATTGCGAAATGACTACGACTGTGATATTCGTTATCACCCAGGTAAGGCCAACGTTATGGCTGATGCCTTAAGTAAAAAGGAGCGTGCGAAACCTTTGCGTGTGCGTGCACTAGGGTTGACCATCCAAACAAATCTCACAGCTCAGATCCGTGATGCTCAACGTGAAGCTTTGAAAGAAGAGAAATTGAAGGATGAGAATCTCCGTGGAATGATTCGAGAACTTGTACCTAAGTCTGATGATACGTTATACTTCATGAATAGAATATGGGTACCCCTTACGGGAAATTTGCATGCTTTGGTACTGGATGAAGCTCATAGGTCTAGATATTCGATTCACCTAGGGTCGGATAAGATGTACAAGGATCTTAAGGAACATTACTGGTGGTCGAATATGAAAGGAGATACTGCTGAGTACGTTAGTAAATGTTTGACTTGCGTAAAAGTCAAAGCCGAGTACCAGAAACTGTCCAGACTTCTTCAACAGCCAGTGATTCTCAGTGGAAATGGGATCGTATCGCTATGGATTTCGTCACCAAGTTACCCCGCACAAGGAGTGGTTATGACACCATTTGGGTAATTGTGGACCGTTTGACGAAATCGGTACATTTCCTACCTATTAGAGAATCCTATCGTATGAAGAAGTTGGCCAGCATCTATCTTAAAGAGGTTGTGTCCCGACATGGAGTGCCAATTTCCATTATCTCTGATAGAGATAGCCGCTTTACATCAAGATTTTGGAAAGCATTGCAGAAAGCCCTAGGTACAAAGCTAGATATGAGTACGGCTTATCATCCGCAGAGTGATGGTCAAAGTGAAAGAGTTATTCAGATCTTGGAAGATATGTTGTGCGCTTGTGTAATAGATTTTGGTAGTAGTTGGGATACTCACCTACCGTTAGCTGAATTTTCCTATAACAACAGCTATCAAACTAGTTTGAAGGCCGCACCATTCGAAGCACTTTATGGGAGAAAATGTCGTTCTCCAATATGTTGGAGTGAGGTTGGTGATAAACAAATAATAGGACCTGAGATCATCCAGGAGACAACAGACAAGATCTTTAAGATAAAGATCGATTGAAAGTCGCACAGGACAGACAGAAAAAGTATGCCGACCGAAGGAGAAAACCGTTGGAATTCAAACTTAGCCCCCGCTATATTGGTCCATACAAGACCGTAGCCCGTGTTGGCCCCGTTGCATATCATCTAGAATTACCGTGTGAATTGAGTAGTGTGCATAATGTGTTCCATGTGTCCAATCTAAGGAGGTGTTTGTCTAATAAAACGCCTGTTATTTCTCCGGAAGAAGTTTGTCTTGATGATAAACTCCAGTTTCGTGAAGAACCTGTTGAGGTTACTGATTGGAAGGAAAGTAAGACTAGACGTAGTCATATTTGCCTAGTGAAAGTGAGATGGAACTCGAGACATGGACCTGAGTATACTTGGGAACGGGAAGACATGATGAAGCGAGAGTACCCGCACTTATTGTTACTTGATGATGCGTTGTTGATGTTGTATATGTGTATTTATGTGTCCGTACGTGTGCATGTATGTGTGTCGAAGTTTGGATGCTAGATTGTTACTTGATGATGCGTTGTTGATGTTGAATCGTCCATGCAAATAGATTAAGGTATGAAATCTGTTATAAATCATCTATTGTGACATTTTGATGAAGGTTTACATGGATTAAGTGTGTATGGGTGACCATATGCATGCATGTGTGTATGTTGATATTTGGGTGTTTGTTCTTGCAAAAAGTGAAGGTTTATGACTAGATTTGAACATGCAAGTATGGATAATATTACGGATGGTTTAGAACAGAATACTTCAATGTTTTGTTGAAGGATTTTGATGGATTTAATGTGTGTATGAATGCCGTATATATATATATATATATATATATATATATATATATATATATATATATATATATATATATATATATATATATATATATATATATATATATATATATATATATATATATATGTATTGGTTCATATCTTGCGAAACGTGATGAAATAAGACTTGATCTTTGACATGCAATAAGTTGTTTGTTATGGATAGTTTAGAACAGTAAGTTGGGGTATAATGTAGCATGAAAACATGATAGATTGTGGACGGATCATTTTTGGTTGATTTACATGTTTATGGTTGAAATTTACATCGAAATGCATGCTAGACTAGGTGTTTTTATATGGAATAAAAGGAACTATTGAAATCTGGAACTAGGACTGTAATGTGATGATATTTTATGTCCAAATAATGTATTTTTGATAATATGTATGATTCTTGGTGATTGGATGCATTATATTACGTTTTAGGCTTAACTAGTAGTAAAAACGTTGACTTTTGGCATGAAGATTAGGCATAATATGGGTCTGAGTTTAATCAGTAGTTATGGACTTGTTGTATGTATTATTTACGGCCATATGAGGTACAATTGGTTCCTAAAGTGATATGTGCGTTTGAACATGTTTTATGATGCCTAAACGGTCACTTATGCGTAGAAATTGCCATGATTTAGAGACTTTTATACCAAGTTGGCTTAAAGTTGTTTGATTCATGAAATGTGATTTAGGATTAATGTACGTATATATATGAGTGTTTTTATGTGTATTTGGTTACAATTTTCACATTTTGGTTGTTAATTAGTACTTGTCTAAGTAATGCGTAATGCACCGTTTTCGTTAAGATCTTAACCGAGTGTTATAATCACCAACTACTCGCGTAAATAAATATTTTCTTAAAAATAATATAATTCTAGTAGGTTGGATGAACAACTTGCTCGTAAGACTTGAGTATCGATTCTTAAAGTGTCTATCGTATTTAGGGCACTATTAGGATTGACTGGACGTTCGTTGGTGTAATTGCACGTACTTTCAATTTCGTTGATCAAGGTGAGTTTCCACGGCCCCTTTTAAACTTGTTATCGTTTTACAAATCGTGGGGGAAATACATGACTTCGTTCATTGTATCATGATTATGTGACTTACTCGTATGTGTTCGTATGATAGTCTCGAGTATGGGTGTTTCGTTATTGTGCTCATGTGAGTGTTCATGAATACCCCCCTTTCCCATATAATCATTAGCCTTGGGTTTGGCCAGAGTGTATATTGGTAGATCTATTTGGGTTTGACAGCCCGCACTCACGATCAGTAGCTCTGATCAAGCGTTTTGGATGCGAGTGAATGTATGTTGAATTCGTTTCGTGGGGATTGCTTACTTTATGTAAAGCTTTCGTGTCTTGGTTTGATTATAGCTCCAGGTACTATCATTAAGTTGTATCCCTAGCTAGTTTACAACTTACCACATTGTTTGTGAATGATATCTGATACTGTTGTATGTAATGTTTTCGTAAACCCGTGAAACTCGCTCAACTTTATGTTGACTTTTTAAGGATGTATTTCAGGTACATAGGAGCATGGATGGTGGTATGAACTGGGCTTGGGCAAACGTGGATGTGGCAAATTTTGGTTTTATTTTGGCTATTAATTTAAAAATAAAATCTTTGTGTATGATCGTTGTTAAACAATTTGAAGTTTTTCTTATTTTGGAATGTTGTGACAAAAATCCTGTGGTTTGTAATTTAAAACTTACGTTTTAACGTTTGCCTGTATATCAAGTTGGTTTCCAACTTTGTCATCGCTATGCTTAACGCATATACAATTCCGCTGCGATATTCAACGTCGTTTTTGGGGTGTGACAGTAACAGACTAGTGTACTATCATTTTTCCTTTATTTGGCTTAAACATCGTAGACTTGAAATTTTAATTATAGCATTTTGATCTTTTCAGTCCTTTTTAAGTCCCAAACAATTAGTTCCCTGTGTACTATCATTTTCCATAGTTTTGGATCAATCTAACAGATTTGATTGCTTTCAGCCTATCTGCCCGCCTCCTTTTTTAAGTAAATAAATACCGAAACTAAACTAATCTCCCCCTAAAATTCTAAAACCAAAAATCTTTTTGTTTTTGGATTTTTAGGACAGAAAGAATTAAAATAAGGAAAAAATTAAAATAAACAGAAAGACGGACTATGAACTCGATTATTCTGGAATCACATCACTTTTCTTTTTCACGCCATTTATCTCTAAGAGATATAGAAACCGAGGTTTATCAAATGCTTTTGTGTAGAGGTCGGCGCATTGAAAATCCGTATTAATTTTAACAACATCGATTAATTTCTTTTCAAAACAATCACGTATAAAGTGATCTTTAATACCGATGTGTTTAGTCATAGGATGCTGGACCGGATTTTTAGTTACAGCAATTGCAACAGAATTAGAAACAAAGATAGGGGTGTTAGAAAATTACAAACCATAGTCACGCATTTGCTGTTGAATCCAAATGATTTGTGAGCAGCAACTTGCAGCTGTAACGTATTCAGCTTCACATGTTGACAGAGCAACAGACGTCTGCTTCTTACACTGCCAGGTGACTAACCGTCTTCCCATGAACTGACAACCCGCTGATATTGACTTGTAATTCATCTTGCAACCACCGTAGTCCGAGTCACTATACGCTGTAAGCTCAAAATCATCATCATGAGGATACCACAACCCGAGTGTTGGAGTACCCTTCAGATAACGGAATATCCTTTTAACCCCGATGAGATGATTTACTTTTGGTTTAGCCTGATATTTGGAACAGAGACACGTGGCATACATGATATCAGGACGAGAAGCTGTGAGGTATATAAGAGACCAGCAACAGTTGTATTCTCTATGTCAAACCGACTAAGAATGTCTCCTACATATTTTGTCTGATGCAGGAAGATTCCTTTGGGTGTCTGATCCACCTGTAACCCAAGAAAGAACTTCATTTCTCCCATGGCACTCATTTCAAACTCAACTTTCATAACAGATTCAAATTCCTTACATAAAGCTTTGTTTTTCAAACCGAAGATGATGTCATCCATGTAAATCTGAACCAGTAGTAAATCACCATCTTTCTCCTTGATAAACAGTGTACAGTCAATAACCCCTCTGTGAAAATCATGTTTAAGCAGATGAGTAGAAAGTTTCTCATACCAGGCTCGAGGGGCATGATAAAGCCCATACAAAGCCTTGTCCAGTTTGTACACTCTATCCCGATGATAAGGGTCCTAAAATCCCTCGGGTTGAGTTACGTATTCTGCTTCACGAATCTCACCATGAAGGAAGTCACTTTTCACATCCACTTGATAAACTTGGATTTGTATATAGGATGCATAGGCTAGGAATATACGAATAGCTTCCATCCATGCCATAGGTACAAACACTTCATTGTAGTCAATGCCTTCGAATTGCCTAAACCCTTGAACGACAAGCCGAGCCTTGTTTCGAATTATGACCCCTTGGTCATCTTTCTTGCAATGAAGAACCCTTTTGGTGCCAATCACCTTTGCACCTTTTGGTCTGTCCACAAGTGTCCAGACTCCTAATTTTTTGAATTGAAGGAGTTCTTCTTGCATAGCACTTACCCATGCCTTATCTTGTAATGCCTCGCTTACATACTTAGGCTCAACTTGAGATACAAAGCATCGATAGGCATCATCATGAATATAGCCCTTTTCCATCACTGCTGCATAATCAGCTGAATATAACTGATTTCTAGTTTGACCCCCGATAGAATATCCCTGATGACATTATCCAGGGAATGATGAACATGTACCCGAGTTCCAGGAGTGGTGGGAACAACTACCTCATTATCCAGATTTGGAATCTCATTTGCTGTTGGAGTGTGAGGTTCCGACGTGTCAGCGGCTTCAGGTTCAGCTGTGGGTGTACTTGTAGTAGCAGGAACCTGTTCTGCTTGATCCATGTTTTTGGTCTCAACCGCTTCATCATCAGAAGAAGAATCACATACCTCAAGTTCTTCCCCTGAAGGGCTTGAAGTATCATCTAATGGAGCAGACGATGTAGTGTCTAATGTCGGAGAGTTCAACACATCATACATCATCCGAGCAGCTAAGTCATCATCAGAATGGGTAGATGGTAGATTGAAGGACTTGAAGAATCCATCATAATCAAAGAAGAAGGAAGGTCCTTTTCCAGCAGGGGGTGGTGAATCTTTGAACATCAACATTACACCACACTTCTACCTGACCCGTTGAGTTATTGTAAACTCGCTTGTCTGGTATACTGTAGCCGAGAAAAATACCTTCTTCTGCCTTCTGACAAAATTTTCCAGTCTGATTCTTCTTCAATAGCATGCAAGGTGCACCGAACGATTCGAGATACTCCAAGTTAGGTTTACGTCACTGGAGTAATTCATAATATGTCGTTCCATGACGTTTGACCACCAGAACCTGATTCAAAGTGTAACCAGCATTAGCCACTGCCTCGTTCCAGAATTGAATAGGCAGTTTTGAATCGGCTAGCATTGTCCTTGCAGTCTCAATCAGACTTCTATTCTTCCTCTCAACAACACCGTTCATCTATGGATTATATGCAGAAGTGAATTGATGAACAATACCTTTCTCTCGACAGAACGTCTCCATCCACTGATTCTTGAACTCTGTGCCGTTGTCTGATCGAATCTTTCTAACTTTCAGCTTGCAGAGAGATTCCAGTGTCGTAACCAGATGCTTGAATGATTCAAACGTTTCAGACTTGGATTTCATAAACATTACCCAATAGAATCTGGAGTAATCATCAGTCACGACAAAGCAATACAGGTCTCCGGCAATACTCCTTGTGCTAACTGGGCCAAACAGATCCATGTGTAGAAGCTCGAGTGGAATTTCGATAGAGTTGACTTTCTTTGCTTTATGAGACTTCTTGGTCTGTTTCCCTTTCTTACAAGAGACATAGAAATCTGAAAGCTGGAAGTTCTTGACAGTAACTCCTTCTACCAGATCATTCTGAACCAGATGGTTCATCTTCCTCGGATTAATGTGTCTCATTCTTCTATGCCACGAGACTGACTCCCTCTCTGTTGCCTTTGACAGGAAGCACTGTGTAGTCGATTCAGTTGTGGAGGCTTTTATAGATCCAAGACATACAGATCATTATATCTTGAAGCTGACATTAATACTTTATCCTCCTTGATGACATACTCCTTCAGTATATAACACTTCTTGTTGTCGAATACAACTTTGAATCCTTTATCACAGATTTGAGAGGCAGAAAGTAAGTTATTTTGCAGTTGTTGAACATAGTTGACCTTATCAAACTTGACTTTCTCATTTCCCACTTCGCCTTGAGCGGTGATATATCCTCCTTTATTTCCAGCAAATGATATGTGTCCCCCTTTAATTTGTTTGACATTGAAAAGGAGAGATGAATTCCCGGTCATGTGCCTGGACGCCCCACTATCAATAATCCAGGTATTAGTGATAGTGCTGTAACGGACACCCTACACATACAAAGGAAATTATTTGTTCAAGTTTGGGACCCAAGCCTTAACTGCCTTGGGTGTCCTAGAGGTATCACACATCATGAACTCAACCCACTGTCCTTGAGAGGATGAGGACACATCTTTCTTCTTCTTATCCTCACTGTCAGACACATTACCTGATTTTTCTTTCCATAACCCAGTTTTGGGTAAGGCCTGTTTGTGGTAAACAGACGACTGGCTAATGGTTTGAACTTTAGGTTCACTAATAAGCATAGGTTTAACCTTGAGTGACACAGCCTTGCTTTCAGCTCGTCTGTATGGCCCTTGGTATTTTGGAGGAGTATTAGATCTGGTCTTAGAAAATCTTGGTTTTTTATCAAAAAGTTGATAATAAGGACAATTTGAAGAGATATGTCCTCGTTTTCCACAACTGTAGCAAGATCTCCCTTCTACATATTATGGAAATTGTTGATATGGGGTTGAGTATGGTTGGGGGCTTGTTAACTTCTCTTCCTTTTTAGATGTTTCACCTTCTTTAACAAATTTAATTGTTTTGACCTTTTGAACATCTTTTGCCTTAGTTTGATTTGGACTTTGATGATTAACACGTTTAGGGTTCTTTGAGTTAAACTTTTTAGGTTCTGAAATAGACGTTTGTGAACCTGATTCTAAGTTAACCTTTTCAATTTTATCAGCCAAATCCTTAACAGGCATCATATCTTTAGATCCCAAAGTAGTATTCGTCTGTGCGGTGACCGACTTCACAGGTTACCCGTAGAATATGGATCACTGACCAGAGGGGTAGACAACACATTATCCTTTACAGGGTTGTTATTTATTGGTCTACATTTAGTATTCAAAAGGATAGCATGTGGTGGCGGTACCACTTTGTAACCCAAACCTTCCCCACCATTTCGTTCTTTCACTAAGTTTTGAACTATGTGTGAAGAACTTGCCAAACTATGCAGTTGTTGTTTCAATGATTCAACTTCAACTTCCAAAACTGCTTTTTGCTTCTTTGTTTCTTCTAAAGAATTTAAAAGGAACTTAATATCATTTGATTGATTAAGAGCAACCACTTCGGTTTCCCTCAATTGTTTCCCCAGAAGTTTTATCTTTTCTTTGAAATTGCACTCATTTTGTTTTAGCACACGATTTGCTTCAGTGCAGAGTTGCAAATCATTTACCGTATTATCATTGTGTTCTAATAACCTAGAAAATTTTAAATCAATGCTTTCTCTAAATTTGTCTCATTCAGAACAAGCATATTTATCAAATAATTCGTCTTTAGAATTTACCTGTGAAGTACCAGACGAATCAGCCATCAATGCAGTGTCAGACTCTTCAGCAACTGAATGTTCTGTGTTTGCTGCACTAAGCTCTTGTTCTATTAAGTGATCAACTACATCCATAGCTTCTTCAACATCTGAACGTGAATGCTCAGCTACTGTGTCTCCCTCACTTGCAGATCCATCATCCAAGGTGTCGACAAAAACAACATTAGATTCATCCTCGGATACGAATTGGAAGGACCAGTCTTGCCTTCATAACCTTGAGCCACTGAAAGGATCTCTAATCTAGTTTGATCAATTAGGTTATGATTTGCAGCGGAATAGTACTAGAATTAGACGAAATTTAAACAAGAACAAGATGAATATTCAATCAAACAGTAACAGTTATAGAGAGAGAAAGTTTTTTGCAAAAGAGAATGTTCTCATTCATTCATAAGCTTCAGTCATTACAAATTAGGTCAACTTTCCTTTTATAGAGGAAAGGTGACGTCAGCAGATGTCACCTGATATTGACATCTAACCGTTTACACAAACAACTGAAAATAACTGAAACTACTGAAGATGTCCACAACAGCTGAGGACATCTTCTTACAATAAAAGCTTAAGTATTAACTAATACTACAACTACTGAAAACAAAGTAATGAACTACTGATTACAATCTATTGAAAAATATAAAAACAACTACTGAAAGGAAACTATCACAACTACTGAAGAGTACTTCTTCAGCTATTGTGACAACTTCTGAATACTTGGTCTTCAGACTTTGTCTTCAGCTTTAGTCTTTAGACTTTGTCTTCAGCTTTAGTCTTCAGACTTTGTCTTCAGACTTTGTCTTCAGCTGATGAAGTCTTCTTCAGTTGTTATGATGTCTGTGGGACTTAAAGATTTTTCTGATCTAGCTCATTGGTTCTTTTGGTCCAACAAACTCCCCCTGAACCGATGCAGCCAAAACCTTTAAGTTTATTGGTGTCCTAGTTATTAGGCAAAAAGATAGTCTTTTTCTTCTGGATCAGCTCAGAATTGACCAAATTAAGCACAGGCCCGGGAAGAGGTTTTAGAAAATTTGATTGGCAAGGGATAGATGGGAACTCTGTCTTAGGGAATTGGACACAGAGTTGTTGCCCCATCCATGAAACCTACTTCCCTATAATGAATCTATAAGACTCTCAGACATAGGCCTCTAGGAAGACAATCTGTTCTTCCATGGTGAGTTCTTCAGCTTCTCCTTCAAAGAAAAACTCTGGCCCATAGTACTCAGATAAGTACTTAATTTGTTTCCCATTCTTTAGCTCCAAATTTGTTATTTCTCTGTATGCAAACTCATCAGGATGATTACCTTTAAGTAACAACTAGAGCTCATTGCTTCTGACTTCTTCAAGCCTCTTGTAGATCAACCCCTTCTTCACCATCTTGTTTTCCAGTAAAATTTGTGGGGTCAGATTAGACTTGTAGGCTCTTTTGAAGTCTTCTAAGATTTCCTAGGGTGACACTACAATGGCCAGCATGATCACTGCATCTACAATCTTCTTTACTTGGCCATTGTATCTCTTGGGATGTTCTTCAAGTGAATTATATCACTACCCTGGGATCAAGCCAAATCCTAATTCTCTCTTTCTGATATTGAAATGTAAATCTGAGAGCATACAACCTCTGGGCATGTTTCCTCATAGATTGTATCGATGTAGATTGAGGAAACTCTTTATCAAGCAGACTCAACAACTGCTCATCATGTAGTTTGTGCTGTTCTTCTTCTTCAAGCTTTACTTTTACCATTTGCCTCTAGATGGCAGGTGTGATTGGTGTTGGTTGACTCCTGGCCTCAGGCATTTTTGTTTTAATAACAGCTGAAATGGGCAGCCTATCTTCCTCATCATCTTCTTCTTCTTCTTCTTCTTGAAGCCTCAACACCCTTCTCTTCCTCATGGGTGCATCATCAGCAGTTGTTTGTGTTTGTTACTTGGGTAAAGAAGTTGGTTTTGTGGGTTGTGATGTTGGTTGTTTTAGTGTGGGAGATTGTACAGACTGCTCTAGCATTTTAGTTGCAAGTGTGGCTTTGGAGCACTTAGCCAGATCAGTCCTCTTCCCAGCACCAGCTTCATCGAGGGCTTCTATGATCAACCCTTTGGTAAATACTTCAGACGAACAGATTTTGTTGGTTATCTCCAAAATACTGTCCCTGGTCCATGATTTTACTTCAAGGATTGTCCTCCCCAAATATTTTGATATAAATCTGGCCATAGCTTCCAGCCTTTCATTCTCTTTCTCACTATAGGTTTCCCATCGGTGCTCAATTTCTTGTATCTCCAGCCTTCTGATCTCAGAGTCAAGTTTGGCAATGTCGAATCCTTGTCTAAAGAGCTGATCAATGATTGTGTCCATTGATTTGCTATGTTGCTCATCAGCTGTTGGGTTTGTTAGAACATAAAATCATAATTTAACCTCTTAAACTTTCTGAAAACGCAGCGGAAGTATAGCTTTAAAACTCATTTTATAAGCTGAAAATTATGTTCTTCAAGTGACCATTCAAGTGTATAAAACAAACCCATAAATCAAAGGATCATTATATGTGAATGAACATGCTATGTGTACATAAAATAACACAATATGACAGCCATAATGGGCTGTCAAACTACCTCCTTCCAGCAGCTTTAGGTCGACCAAAAAAAAGATAAGAGGCTGAAATATGACCAAAAACTTCAAGCTTAGAAGTCCTCAAATGCTCACTCCCACAAGGCTCTAAGTAGGCATCTTGGTTGCTTGGTTTTGGACATCAAAAACTCCAAAAGTAAGCTGCCAACAGGCCTTCAAAACCGTGACTTTCAGGCAGCAAAATAGATAAAATGGGAGGATGGAAAATGACCAAGGTTCCAAGAGGAGGAACCCTCAAGTGTGTATACCCCAAGCCTCATTGCAAATACCTTCTTGTTAGGTAGAATACACCAAGAACAACACAATACACTTCAAGAAAACCCTGAAATGAAGCTGCTGAAAACCCTCTTGTTCTTGCTAAAACCGTAGCTAGAGAGAGAGAGAGTGAGAGCTGAAGTTGTGTTGTTAGTTGCATGCTTGAATCATATTCATGGAGTGCATGATCTTCACACCAAGAACAACATGAAATCAGCTCAAGACAGCACAAGAAACCCACTATTGTTGCTGCTGCATTCGTAAGATGAGAGAGAGATTGAGTGCTGAATTATGTTGTCTTGCATGTGTTATATGAGAAAAAGAGAGAGCCACTTCTAGTTTATTCAACCATGCATTTGTGTCTTCAAGAGAATCTCATAGTGGAGCATCATGAGCATGCATGTTTTGTGTTCTTATCAAGACAAGAGCACTATATTATGTGCATGTGAAAGGGACGGCCAAACATGGCTGAAAAATGGTTTTACCTTTCTTTTCTTAATATCAAATATTAAGATTTAACACACACACATATATTGTCTAGTCTTGTAACTAGTTTATGCAATTAACCATTTAATTGTATAAGTAGTATACTCTCATTATTATTTGGTGTTATACAACTAATTTAAATAACACTTCAAATAATATCATTGAACAAAATATCCTAATAAATTGTTCCATCTCATATGCAACTTATTTAGAAAACCCATTTTCTAAATTGGTGTAAATATTTAATTGCATGATCATATCATCAATTAAATATTAATTGGTGTTTGCTAAGCTTGTTATTGGGTATAACCCGACTTGGATCATAACGTACTAACCACATCAATATTCTAAGTGTCTTGGGCACATAGAATCCTACAATCTCCCACTTGCCCAAGATTCATAGAAGATTGATGCAAGCAGTAAATGACGCCTAACAACGGTTTACTACCCTTAATACGCATGACTTATGGCCATTCAATAACATCATCCCATTCAAGTACCCTGCTTGAAATGATATAGGTGAATCAATCATCTATCCTTTTGTTACAGATGTCATGTTAAATCCAAGGACACAGAATGATCATTCCTTATTGATTTAACTTGATCGGGCCTTAGACATCTAACTCTCAACTAATAAGAGGAACAAATTTCATCTTGACTACATACGTTTCTCACAAACACCTCGTCTTATACCTGAACATACCCTTATGTACTGTCCACTATTTCAGGACAGTGAAGAATTAGCTCAAAGTTATAACACTTGGTGAATATCAAAACCCAATATGTATCTCAGGTCGGAGGATACCAAATGATATTCGCCTTTACTCAAATTTACTTATGATCAATCGATAAGATTCCATGTAGTAAAATTTGAGATGCGGGTTAGTCCAATATTTGTATCCCACAAATATCTATGAACCTTGGCAGCAACCCATTGCTCTATATTCATCCTTATGAATATCGACCAATCCAAGTTCATAATAATCTTACCCTCACACTTGTTCCCATAAGTATGAACGACTACGGACATTTAGAGTAAATAATTTACTGGTCTCTCTATCTTTTTAGGTAGAGGAAAGACTTGCCACCATATACCCCTCCCAGACCCTGCTCTCCAGCGGGATACACTGGGTATGTTTGTTTGTTTATTTAATTTACTCATGGATTAAACATGCTAAATTGGAACATTAATTGAAACATTATAACCAAATAATTTTACTCAAATAACAAAGAGTTCCATATATTCAAATACAAAATTTGATCAAGTCCAATCACTAGAATATCGAAGTCCTAAGGCATAGGTATGACTTTCATGCTTTGCCCTTTCGAGGAGCTTCGTGAGTGGATCCACAATGTTTTGATCAAAGTGAACTTTGCGAGCACATATCTTTCCCTTTTCAACATCATCCCTTATGTAGTTGAATCTTCGCTCATTGTGTCTAATCTTTTGATGTGCACCGGGTTCCTTGATTTGAGAAATCACATCCTCGTTATCACAAAAGATTTCTAAGGGGTCTTGAATCTTAGAGACCATCCTTAGATCGATGATAAACCTTTTATTCATGCAGCTTCCAAAGCTGCTAATGAGGCGGCTATGTATTCCTATTTTGTAGTGGACAATGCTACCCTATTCATAATGGAGACATACCCGATTGTGATCGAGTCAGTTTGGAAACTCGCATCCGTGTAACCCTTTACAACGAGTTCCTCTTTCTCAGATCCGTATATTAGAAACATATCCTTAGTCCTCCTAAGGTATTTTTAATATACTTTTAACAGCCATCCAATGGCTATTACCTGGATTCTGCTGATATCTTCCTGTCATGGTTAATACGCATGACACGTCCGATCTTAGTGCATATCATCGCATATATGATGGATCATATAGTAGACGCATATGGGATGTCCTTCATACAATCATGCTCATCCTTTGAGCTTGGACTTTGAGATGCACTCAATATTATCCCTCTTTGAATAGGTACCATACCTTTCTTAGAGTTTTCTATCTTGAACCTTTTCAAGATTTTATCAATATATGCACTTTGGTTTAGACCTATCAACCGCCTCGATCTATCCCTATAGATCCTTATTCCCAAAATATAGGCGGCTTGACCGAGATCTTTCATGGAAAAACAATTTCCAAGCCAGGTTTTAACACCTTCCATGGTTGGAATGTCCTTTCCATATAGTACTATGTCATCAACATACAATACCAAGAATGTGATTACACTCCCACTAGCCTTTTTATACAAGCCTTATCAGTATCCAAGTTTCCATGCATATTTGTTTTCTTCTCGAAACCCACTTGCATCCAACCGGTTTGGAGTTAAGTGGAGGGTCAACCAATTCCTAAACTTGGTTGTCATACATGGATTGTATCTCTACGTCCATGGCTTCCAGCCATTTGTCACAATCCGAATTGGACATTGCATCATGGTATGTAGTTGGCTCATCGGAGTCAACCACATAGCATCCATCCATGATAAATCCATATATTTCAGGTGGAGTGCTAACTCTACCAGATCTATGAACGTTTTGTATGTATTGATCAACCTCTTGATCATCATCAACAACCCCTTGTTGATAGCCAGTGTCAACCAAACATGTATCGGCTTGTGGATCTTGATCTTTATCAAATTCCATTGTTCTATGCGTCACTCCTTCATAAGGAACTTGGCTTCCAAGAACTCTGCCATTCGAGCAATAAATTCCTTTTGCTATGTTGGATCAAAGAAGTAGTATCCTATACAGTCTTTGGGATATCCAACAAATATACACTTAGTGGATCGACTTTCAAATTTGTTTTGGTTGTTAAGCTTAACATAAGCTTTACTACCCATACCTTTAAATATGATAGCGATAGAACTCTTTCCATGCCATATTTCAAAAGGTGTCGAACCCACTTTCTTGGTTTGGGCCATATTCAAAATACGAGCCGTGGAGAGTAGTGCAAAAACCCAAGATGATAAAGGTGGTAAGCTCATAGCCTTAATGAATTGAACCATATCCAAATAGGGTTCAGTTTCTCCTTTATCAGAATGAAGAACTTAGATAGTTATGTTGAGTTGATTTTCTACTTCATTATTGAAGATTTTGAACATTTCAAAAGCTTCATTCTTATGTGTCATCAAGTGCACACAATAATAGCGACTGTAATCGTCGGTAACAGTAATGAAGTACCTTTTCACCAATCTTTGTCATTGTCCTAAAAGGACCACATACATCCAAATGTATCATTCCTAATAAGTCTTTTGGTTCACACTTATCAAATAAAACATTTTCATTTGTTTCCAGAAGACCATTCTTTTGAAGTGTTTGAATCCAATTCTTGTTTATGTGACCAAGATGTCAATGTCAAAGATAATAATAACTTAAACCGATTTTAAGTTTCTTGGTGTTTAATGTGTATAATGAGTTATTATGGGACGAATTATCATGAACTAATTCATGAATATCATTAAAAGGCATATCCTTAAAATGAAATACATCATCCATAAAACTTAATACCATTATATACAAACTTTAAATCATGACCATATTGTTTTAAGAGGAAACATTAATTATGTTCCTAGTCAAACTAGGTGCATACAAAAGGTTTTGAGACCAACTTCCAAACCATTTGTAAGTCTCAAAATAGAGTTTCCCTCTTTGAAGTGCACATTTCTTTTGAACCCCTTTGCAACAATTGCAAGTATGAGTCGCACATCCGGTATCCAATACCCATGTGTTTGAAGAAATGTCATTTAATACAATGTGAATCATGAAAATTGTATTCGAGGTTTGCCTAGCATCCCTCTTTATTTTTCAACTCCTTCAGATAGGAGGGACAATTCCCTTTTATTGTCCTATCTCACCATGCTCAAAGCATGGATCGTTCTCCTTTACTATAGGCTTCGTAAGCTTAGGTTGTTGAGGTTTTGCTTTAACCTTTGCTTTGATGTATTCCTTTCTTTTGGCAATAATTGCCTTAGGATCGAGATTGGCCATTTCTTATCGTCTACCTCATTGATCGAGAAAATAGGTAGAACCTATCTACCCATCCCTGCCTCGGTTGCTTTGAGCATTGCGTGAATTTCACCTATGCTCTTGTCCTTCCCGTTCATATTATAGTTTATTATGAATGTCTCAAACCTTTAGTTGGGCAATCAAGGTTCAAATCCTTAGCCAACTACTTTGAGACAGGACAGTTAAGCATCTTGAGGCTATCAATGTGGCTTTTCATCTTAAGAATATATAAGATGATATCGATTAGGTTTCTTCCATGTGACATGCATAAAGTGCTTGAACCGTTTTGAAGCAATCTTACTAATGTTTGAAGGAAAATTTCCTTCAACTAGATTATCATGTCATATGCCCTATGATGTTCCAAACCCTTTTGGAGTTCGGGAATCATATTCCCAACATGAGGTAGGAAACTAGCACAGAATCCTTAATGTGCTTAAGCCAATCATCAAAAGGCTTTACCATCAACAGCGTTTGTTGGTGAGACATGGGATCGTCAAGGACATAGGCCTTTACTCATTTTGATAACGATTCTCAGTGATAGGGTATGAACGGTCGGGGTGGTAGCATTATTGTTTGCGGCCATTCTACAAAATTTACAAAGTTCTTATTAGTATTTCTTAAAATTTTATTTTAATTATTAATACCCTTTTATGTCTCATAGACAATTAATAATTAAAATCTAGAATCCAACGTTACATTCAAATAATGGTTAGGTGACCTTTATCCCATTATTTAATTTAACAAGGTAGTCAATATTTCACAATTGCAACCTTTTGCAACTTCTAGCCTTTATGGGATCGGTTAAACATCTTATGTTTGGTTGGCATGTTTAATCCTATCAACACCATTGTACGCCATGCTTCGGTGACCCTATGCACATGGTTTCCAATTCAAGTCGTCCTACTTACACATACGTGTGAGTTTTCACATACAAGCGGTTAGGTGACCTTTATCCCACAAATATGTTAGACTCACCTCAAACACACAAGTTCCCTATAAGTGGTTAGGTGACCTTTATCCCACAAATAGTTCTCAAGTGATTCGAGTGTCATGTTAAAGGATGGTGTTAAACTTGTTTCAAAAGGGATTTTGGTTTTCATTAATTCTAGTTTTGAAAACTCTATATACCTTGTATTTGCATGCTTTCAAATGCAAGGTATCCTATGGTTTATTTTTAATAAAACCTCTTTTATTAAATCATTAATCCTTTTAATAACCTTTTATTAATTACTTAATGATTATAAACCATAAATTTTCAGCTTGTTAAGTTTGCTAATGAGTTTGTTATGCATATCCAAATATCAAACTACAATCATACAACAAACAACCAAACAAGCATAATATTAACAAACACAATGTGCGTAACCATAGCTACTATTGTGACCACACTTGTTTTCCATCACAAGTGTGGTCATTTGGTCTTTCCTAAGGGTTGAATACAACACAAAATAGAGGTCTTCATTTACTCCCACTTGAACTTGCATCCATATGCTTCAACTCCTTTTGTTTCTTCTTCTTGTGCTTCCTTCCCGAGCATCTTCTTTTAAAAAATATATATCCTAATACATATTTTCTAGTAAAAGAAAAACACTCCTAATCTATTATTACATCCCAATGAATAAATAGACAAATTACATTTCATAAGGATGTAACAGGGACACCCAAATGCTCTAAAAAATGAAATCAGAGGAGCCAAATAATGTAACACTTCATAAGGAGTCTTCATCAGCCTCTGAAGTACTAAGACTCTATTTTGCACATAGCAAGCTGTGTTGACAGCTTCTGCCCAAAAGGTCAGTGGCAAACCAGAATCAGCCAACATTGACCTGGCTGCTTCAATAAGTGTCTTGTTCTTTCTTTCCACCACTCCATTTTGTTCAGGAGTTCTTGGAATGCTATACTGCCTCTTGATTCCCTTAGACAAGTAGAATTCATCAAGTGTGTGGTTTCTAAATTCTGTGCCATTATCACACCTCACACACTTGACTGGAAGGGAGTATTGTTTTTCCACATGCAACATAAAGTATATTATGGTTTTTGCAGCTTCATCTTTTGAATGCAAGAAGAAAGTCCATACAAATCTAGAGTAATCATCCACAATTACCAGACAGTATTTCTTCTTTGCCATGCTCATCCCTCTTACTGGGCCAAAAAGATCCATATGCAGTAATTGCAAGCAGGCAGTAGACTTTGTCTCTTCTATTGAAGGAAATGATACTTTATGTTGCTTCCCTTTTAAATAAGCAGAGCAGTTGTCATCACATTTGAACTCCTTCATTGACAGTCCTCTCACTAAACCATGATAAATTAGCTGGTTCATGTTTTTAAGATTCACATGACCAAGCCTTCTGTGCCATAGTTTAGATTCCTGACGAGAGTCCTTGGAAAACAGGAAAGGATGTCCTTTTAGATCAATTTTCTTTGATAAATCTAAGGCATATACTCTTCCTGTCCTGTTGGCCTTCAAGAGAGTATGTTCATCCAATACCTTGTCAATCAAACTCAGAACTTTGGATGACAGAATCCTACAATTCTGGCTGGTAAAAAGGGCAACATGACCTTTATCACACATCTGACTGACACTCAAGAGGTTGTACTTGAGATTCTCCACATGGTTGACATCATCAAACCTTATTTCACCATTTGAAACAAAGCCTTTGCCGATGATGTAACCTTTAGCATCATTACCAAATGAAACAAATCCCTTCTTTCCTTGAGAGTAGTCATTAAGAAGAGAGTTGCTCCCTGTCATATGCATGGATCCTCCACCGTCTACATACCAGATGCTTCTTTGGCATGCTGAAGAACCCTGCATTTGTCAAAAGAAACCAGTTAGTTTTTGAGACCCAAACCATTTTGGTTTTGGGTCTGTTCTCATCAACACATTTTACACTAACTGATTTGTCATGATTAACAGCCTGTAGAGGTGAAGATGGTGTGGAAAAGAATTCATTTGATTTTGGCTTGGTTTTCCTTTTCTGTGGTTTAATCACAGGTACATCTATTTGGTTGACTCTCCCTAACAGATGTTGAACCATCATAATAAGTTGTGTCTGATTGTTTGCTAAAGCCTTTAGTTCATCAGACACATCAGTTCTTGTTTTTGATTGGTTCCTGTGTTTCACGATTTCCTCACTTTTGAAAGACACAGACTTGGTCTGGTGTTTTGGTATTCCATGAGGAATCCATTGAACACCTTCAGCTGTTTCATGATAAACCCCTTCCTTCTTTTTGAATTTCTGTAAGGATTTTGGGTGTTCAGATTGAGATTTCTCTGGTACAAACTTGGTTTCAAATTCATCTTTCATTTTATTAATTTTCTTTTTGATGTTCTTATTTTTGTTGAATTTGGAACCCTTTCTGTACCAGCATTCATCGGTGAGATGATTGAATAAGCCACATATTTGTCATGGCTTTTTCTTCATCTTCAGTTGATCAACTACTGAAGAAGATGAAACTACTGAAGGTTTGTTCTTCAGTACTTTCTTCCTGTCAATACTTATGTTAAGTACTGACGAATTCTTAACTACTGAAGATTTGTTCTTCAGAAGTTTTCTATCAGTACTTTTGGACTTCCTGATAGACTCTTCAGCAGTTGTCAAACAATTTTTGTTTTTAGTGGGTTTGGTTTGTTCTTCAGGTGTTGTGACTTGTCCTTCAGTACTTTGAGTACTTTGTGAGACATCACCTGAAGTGATCAGCTTTCTCCTAATCATGTGTTTATCAGCATTGGGACCATCAGCTGATTGATTTGCTGAGGTGCTAATACTGACTTCATCCTCTGATTTTGATTCATTACCAGAGGGTGAGACACATGATGATGTGGATTGGTAATTGCTTTCTCCTTCAGATTCTACTTCTAATTTGGGAGTAAAATCTGTAGGAGGAGCAGTGTGATTATAACCAATCCTAAACTTCATATTTGAAGCTGTTTGTTTGTTGAAAGCATTTCAAACCCCTTGCATGATGTTACCCAGCGTTCACACTCTACCTGGGTAGCTGCAAGTGTTTCTTTGAGATCCTTATATTTCTCTAAGATGACCTCTACCTTTGCCTTTTCATCAGTGATTTGGCATTTTAATTTATAAATCTCATCATCTTTTACATTTAAAACCGACTCAAACTCAACTTTTCTTTTTGAAATCACCTTCTCTAGCTCAAGATTTTTATTGGTTAAAGCTACATTTGCTTCTCTAATTGAGGCAAAGGTAGCTATGCATGACTCAAAACACAACTTGGCCTTAGCCTCTGAAGATACCTGTGGTACCTGTGATGTTGAAGCATTTGAACATGAACCATCAGTAGACTCCAGGGCCATAAGAGCAAGATTTCCAAAAGGGTTTTCACCACTATGTTGACTAGCAGCAGGAAACAGTTGTTCATGATAACCAGAAAGATCATCTGGTAAGCTGCTCCAGTCAACAACTCCAGGGGTGAAAAAGCTTTGTTGTGGTTGAGATTGAGATTGTTGATTTGATTGAGATGGTTGAGGCTCAGGTAGGGCAGGTGGTTGTTGAGCTGTGGGTACTTGAACCTGACTAGACTGAGGCATGTAAAAACAGGGGTAAGGATATGGCATAGGACCTTGAGGGACAAAATACGCAGGAGATGATTGAGCTTGTGAAGGATGACCAGACCTGGTGGAATGTTGCCCTTTGTTTTGTGAGCTATTGCTTGGGAAGGTCACAAAGGGTGCAGATGAGTTAGATCCAGATGATCTACACTCTCTTGTAAAATGTCCAAGTCTATGGCACTTGTGACACCTCAACTTGCTCTTGTCAAAACCAACCTTGGTTTTGCCAGAGAGACCTGGGAATTTCCGACCTGTCCTTTTGTAGAACTTTTGAGATATGATATTGATCATTGCCATTTGATTCAAAATATCCATCTCTTCTAGATCATCATCTAGAATTCCTTTTAAATCATCCATCAAAAAGCACAAATTATCACTACTACCACCTGAATTACTATCAACACTAACAAAAGCATGTTCGCCACTGTTTGTAGAGAAATCTATATGCTCATCATAGGAACCTTCTGATGCAGCATACTCTCACTCCTGACCGACCACTGCAGTATTTCCTAGTACAAAGTCATCAGTGAGCTTCCCAGATGAAGACAGTTTCCTTTTATGTTCTATCTCTCTTTCAAATGTCAACAGTTTCCCATGAAGTTGGGTGAAAGATAGAGTGTCCATATTTGCAGTGGAGCGTAGGACAATAGTATATGTGTCCCATCTCTTAGGCAGGGATCTGAGGAATCTGTTGTTCATCTGGCTGTTTGAATATTCCTGTTTAACCACTTTCAACTCAGATATCAAACAGGAAAATCGCTCAAACTGCTAGGTCAGAGACTCACCCTTTCTATGAGAGAATGTCTCATATTGCTGGGTAAGGATCTCTCTAGTGTTTGCCAAAACCTCGTCAGTTCCTCCAAATTGTTCCTTCAGAGCAACCCAGAGGTCATGTGTAGTTTCATGATGCATAAGCCCTGAATAGATTTCATTTGGCAGTGCCATGGCCAGAATTCCATAGGCTTTAGCATCAATTTCAAACAGTTTTAGATCCTCATCCAAATACAGCTCTGGTTTCTTTGGAACTTTCTCATTTGTTTCCGGAAGACTCACCATAGGCTTGTATGGTCCATGCACCACAGATTTCCAACATCCTGAACTTTTGATAGACAGGTGATGGAGCATACGTCGTTGCCATATGTTATACTCACTCCTAACAAGCATCAGAGGCTTTGTTGAGGAGCTAGTATTGTGAGGATCATTTGTTGGTGTAGCCATTTTCACAGATTCAAACAAATTCAATGTAATTTTGACAAATCTAGCTTAACAACTCAACAACTCTGTTTTAAACACGTAGAACCTCAAATTAATTCACCGGAAGCAACAGAAAATCAAACTCTATAACCAATTCTTGCAAATTTGCTAATTCGATCAAATTTAGATATCAAAAGAGCAGTTTCAATGATCAATTATTAAATCGATCAATGATTAACCAGCTCTGATACCATTTGAAAGGATCTCAGATCTAGTTTGATCAATTAGGTTATGATTTGCAGTGGAATAATACTAGAATTAGACGAAATTTAAGCAAGAACAAGATGAATATTCAATCAAACTGTAACGGTTATAGAGAGAGAACGTTTTCTACAAAAGAGAATGTTCTCATTCATTCATAAGCTTCAGTCATTACAAATTAGTTCAACTTTCCTTTTATAGAGGGAAGGTGACGTCAGCAGATGTCACCTGATAGTGACATCTAACCGTTTACACAAACAACTGAAAATAACTGAAACTACTGAAGATGTCCATAATAGCTGAGGACATCTTCTTACAATAAAAGCTTAAGTATTAACTAATACTACAACTACTGAAAACAAAGTCCTGAACTACTGATTACAATCTATTGAAAAATATAAAAAACGACTACTGAAAGGAAACTATCACAACTACTGAAGAGTACTTCTTCAGCTGTTGTGACAACTTCTAAATACTTGGTCTTCAGACTTTGTCTTCAGCTTTATTCTTCAGACTTTGTCTTCAGCTTTAGTCTTCAGACTTTGTCTTTAGATTTTGTCTTCAGACTTTGTCTTCAGACTTTGTCTTCGGACTTTGTCTTCAGACTTTGTCTTCAGCTGATGAAGTCTTCTTCAATTGTTATGATGTCTGTGGGTCTTAAAGGTTTTTCTGATCTGGCTCATTGGTTCTTTTGGTCCAACAGCAACCAAAGCTTTAGAGTCTTTACTTGCTGTTGATGCCCCAATCTTATCCTTTTCCTAATGATTTAAAGAGGGAAATGGATTTCCATTTCCTGTCTTCTTGGGCTTAACACATTCTCGCTTGAAGTGCCCTTTCTCACCACAGTTGAAGCACGTGACCTTGGTTTTGTCAAATCCAAATGTAGTATCTTTAGTTGCCACCAAGTTTTGTCCCGTGTTCTTCATGAACTTCTTTGCTCTTCTCACAGCACTAGCCAAGGCCCACATGATACCCATGCGCTCTAACTCAGTTTTATCAACTTGCTTGTAATCTTCATTAGCAAGATGATGGTTTCCAATCTTTCCAGCAACCAGACCATCATAAGATTGGACAACTACAGCTACAAGGTCCATATGCTCTTTTGCTACTTCCACAGTCGTATTCCTGAGATTGTCAGCCTTTAACTTTGTAGCATTTGCCTCAGGAACTATGTAGTGGGTTCCAGATGACCCGGAGGTGTCGGTACCTGATGGGCTGCACTGAGAAGGAGCAGAGGAGTTAGATATAAAAGCAGTTTGTAATGGTGCACCTGACGTAGTAGGAGTTAGAACTGAGTTGTATAAAGTGGGATTCTCAGCGTAGAATCCTTTCTTCGACTTGTACTTCTGACGTAGTTCTTCCTCCCTAAGCTTTAAACTGAAGTCATTTATGTCCAAGGTAGCAAGAGTCTCATTTTGTCTTAAATTTGACACAAATGTATCCCATTTGTCTGGTAACCCATCCGCAAAGCTAGAGACTTTGTGTTCCATGAATGTAACCACACCATGAGTGTGTAACTCACTCATAAGATTATAGAATCTGTTGATGATATCATCTAAGCTCTCCTTTCCAATCAGTGAGAAATTGTCAAATTCCTTTTTAAGAGCTTTTGCCTTGAGTGCCTTCAGAGTTGCATTGCCTTCGTATCTCTTTTCTAATGCTTCCCATAATTCTTAGACTGCTTGTGCTCAGAAAACTGATGAAATATACCTTTAGGTATTGACTGAGTCAACAAGGCATATGCTTCCTTTTTAGCATTATGCATAGTCTTCTGGGCTTCACTCATTCCACCCAATGTAAGCTTTACCCCATTAGCGTTGACTGGTACCACGTAAGATTCAAACACTATAAGATTCAAACACTAACACGGTCATTCAAGGTAATAGCTCAGTTTATGTTGAGTATAATAAGTCCCTAATTATAGTGGCCAGTTGTTATTAGCCATGTACTTTACTCTTCACACCCCAAACATTCCCTATTCTGATTACATCAATATCTAAATCTACTATGAGCACATAATCATGTAGCACATGCACATAACTTCAATTAATGTTGAGAAAAGAAATACTTGATGGCACGTAGCTACTCGGGCTGGCATACCTTTCCTCTAGTCCCATTCTTAGTTTAAGATTAGGTTTTGAAAAAAATTTAATCAATTCTCTTAAACATTGGCTCTGATACCAACTTGTAAGGCCCCGTCCCCGGAGACCTCACAGTTGGTCATTCATAGCACTAAACATACACTTCATAAAATATCGCAGTGGAATTTAATTATCAAAAGCCATTCATTTCATTCATAAATACTATTGTTATACAATACAAGATTGTTAAGTTACAAAATAAAACATTCGTTAATTGCATTACAAACAACAATAATAACATGTGTGAATGGATGCCAACCTTGCCCTGCCGAGTAGCCTCACCCTCGTGCCATCCTCAGCAACATTACCTGGCAACTGAAAATGCATAAAGGTCAGCGTCGCTGAATGAGTTCTAGTTTTAAATGTATCAAAATACATTATACGTTTCATACGTAAAAATACTCTTTTCCTTTAAGTACTTCCTCTACTTTCACACATGTTCGTTCATTATCTCACATACTCGTTAGTTTCATACTTTATCATCATTGTTCATTTCGTACTTTGTCTTTATCATTTGTTTTGTACTTTATCTTTATCTTTCACTGATTCTAGATCCTGTCAAGCTTCCCCCCATCATGGCCCGAAGCCACCATTGTAGGCACAAAGCCCCGTTTCTAACTGGCACAAAGCCGTATCATATCTTGGCACAAAGCCCGGGGTCGAATGACAAGGATCTCGTTTCGTACTATGGGTTCAGTCACCTAGAATGATCCCCTTGTGTGTGAACCCTCACGGCTTAAAACGCACGTTATAAGACATACAGTTGAGCTAACAACTCTCAAAGAGTTGTGATCCTCCTTTAAATCTACTTGCAAGCCTTTTCTTTCTTTTATTATGTTTCGCTTTTCATTTTTGTTATCTTTCACTTCATGGTGTTATACTTTACGTTCATTTACACATACGTCAAACTACGTAAAGTCATAACATAATCCTTAACGTATATTATAATATAATATATATACTTTTTGTAAATCATTAAAAGATAACACTTTATACTTATATACATATCACACATTTATCATCACATCATACATGTTCCAAGCATAAACCCTTACATATTCATGCTTAGAATAGTCCAAAACAGTCCAATAGTCAAACTAAGGTCAAACAAGATTTTCTTTTCCTTAAAATTCCAGAAAATTTTCTAAGTGTTGGGCGCATGGGAATTATTTAGGTGCATGAGGACTGTTTAGGTGTTTCTTTACTATGTAGGCGCATGAGCCTATACTTAACCAATTCTCACTTAGGCGCATGAGCCTCTTGTGTGCATGGGCACTATTTAGGCGCACCACCCCTATACTTAGGCGTTTCTGCCAAAACTTAGGCGCATGAACTACTGTTCAGGCGCATGAACTACTGTTCAGGCGCATGAACTTATACTTAGAAATTCTAAGGCATTTTCTAGGTGCATGAGCTACTGTTTGGGCACATCATCCTATACTTAGACTTTTTAAGCCTATTTTTTAGGCGCATGGGCCCGGTTTGGGCACATGACCTTACTTAAAACTTTTCTATGGCAAAATAGTGGGCGCATGGGCCCTGTTTGGGCGCTTGAACACCATCTTATATGTTTCGAAAACATTTTTCAGTCCCAAACATTATCTTAACAAGTTCTAAGTCTTACACTACCATTTTAAACCTCAAACAAGCATTTACAACCATAAAACATCAACATACAAACATATACATACGGTTATATACATAACAGTTGTAAAATCTTTTGTACATGCATTTTGCAGCCACTAAAACATTTGAAAACTTATAAAACCGGGGTCTAGAAACTCACCTTTTGTCAGACCCTGGGTACAGGTAGGGTGGGACGCCATAGACTAGCAGCAACATATGGCAGCGGAAACAAACCATCATAAGAGCACAAAAGGACAGAACATCATATGGCATTAATGTTTAAAGAAAAACCGGGCTGGAAGTAGGACTACCCATCAACACAAGCACATAATTCATCAGTACAAATTGTTTCCAACAATAACAAATGTAAATTGTTCAAAATGTTTTAAAAAACAACATAACAAGTCAATGCCATGGGTCATGGAGCTAGGTCAAGGCCTTCTACAATAGCTAGACTCCCATCACGGATTACCTGAAACATGCTCAAAAGAAAATTTGTGTCAACTAAAAAGTTGCTGAATTCAAGTACTGAAAAGTTTAAAAACAAAAGGATTCAATAGAATCCATATTTAATTTAAAAGAATCATATCTTCATTGTTGTGGGGGATCACAATCAACCCTACACTTAGTCCCGGCTAGCCTCTTCAAAAGTTAATGATACCGGTTAATCCCGAAAGAAGAACTGAGCCTCAAAACTAGTGTACCATACCTGCCGGACGATCCACCACAATATCTTATAAAACCTATTGCATGCCACAAATGACTCCGCAGGATCTCAGTGTGGTACCCTTCCGTTCATCACGGAACGCACTGTGTGTGGGGATTCCCCAAGTAGATCTACCCATATAAAACAAGCGGTTCACACAAGAATTAATGAATATGATACAATTATCAGCAGTAACAACGTTTCCATAACATATAGCATCATAATATAGCACAAAAGTAGTTCAGTTTAAACAAAGCATGCTTCATCCCAAAAACAATAGTAAAAAGGGGGTCACTAGAACTCACCTTAAGATTCAAGCAAATGATTCTTCGTGTACCGGGAAAAGTTTCAAGTATAGCACCCAATCATCAAGATTTAAGTGTTAAGCCACTGATTTTAAGGTTATGGAAGGTGCACCAGGTATGCCATGAGGTTAAATGCCCAACTAGATTTTGATTTGCTAGGGCTTGTATAAAAATTTTCCTTTTATAGTAAGTGCGGGTTTCTAAAGTAAAAAATACATGTTTAGCTATGTTGGATCATTTATACAAGTTAGTTTAAGTTCACCAAATGGTTATTAGTTCAAGGGGGTTGGCTTATAGGAATTTGGCAAAATTTATAGTTTAGTCCTCAAAGTTTCAAATTTTACATTTTCTACCCTAAAGTTTTCTTCTTTCCATTTATTGACTTTGATGGCCAAATAATAGCTTTTTGGAGTTAAGTAACTCATTTTAAATATGTTAACTCCCATTTTTTTCAGAAATTACATTCGGATTTAGAATTTTTACGTTTTACGTTACCGGTTACGGCAAAATCGAAAGTTTTTAACAGTTAAGTATTAACTATATTTTGAGTCTTATGCCTTTAAATATCATTTTAAGGACTTTTTGATAAGTTTACAATCTGTTGAGAACGTATTTTAATCCTCTTTTAGTTGAAAGACTCGTTTTTAGGTTTAACCCATTAAACGCGTTATTACCCGGAACCGACCATTCATAAGCATGTTTAACCAATTTTTCACCATTTTCAAGTCTTAGAGGTCTCAAATTACTGAAATAACATAGTTTTCATAGGTTTTAGGTTTGTTCCTTCATCTCCAAGATTTTCTTCCAAAATTCACCTAGTTAAGACCCGTTTTTAACTAAAAATTCCTTTTAAATTGTCCTTTGACCATTTAATCTACAAATCCAACCTAAAATTTTTTTAAACCCTTTTAGAACCTGGAATTCGTTTTAAAATGGTTAAAAACTAATTTCTCTTTTTTTTAGTCTTTTCACCACCTTTCGGGTCCCAAAATAAGCTCAAAATACCTACAAGTCCCAAAAGAAAGGCTTGCAAGCAAATGTATGGAGGTGCACACCCAATGAAGGTGTTAGCTCAACGGTGTGCGGGTTAGCTACCCCGAAGGATGCACACTGGGGTCCAATCTTTGTGATTGACCATATGTATGGGATCCTTGCCGCTTGCCCTAGGTGACTGGATCAGCTTCGTGCACAATGTTCGTGATTTAATTACCACAGGTCCAGCATCAGCTTCGTGCATAATGTTCGGGGTATAGCACATGGCATTGATCCGTAATGAAAGAGGAAAGATAAGTGGTGAATGTACTTGCCCTAGGTACTGGAGTCAGCTTCATGCACAATGTTCGAGGTCTATGAAAGACCTCAGGCCTAGTAACCAGCTTCGTGCACAATGTTCGGGGTATTGTACATGTCATCGAAAGTAAATAATGTACGAATGAAAGTAATGAATGTACGAACGAATGCAATGAACGTACGAATGAATGTAATGAATGTACGAACGAAAGTGAGGAATGTACGAACGAAAGTAAGAGTTTACAAAAGAATGTGAACGAAAGTAATGAATGTGAATGTTAATGATGTACGTTAAATGAACGAAAGTTAATAAACGAATGATGAAGATAATAATGAGATTATCTATGTGTACGTATGTTGTATGATCGCATGTATGTATAGAACGGCTTTAACGAAAGAAAAGTTTGTTTTATTATAAAACTAGAACTCACTCAGCAACGCTGACTTTTTATGTGTTTCCAGTTGGCAGGTAAGGTTGCTGAGGATGGCACGGGGCGGCTACTCAGCTCTTTTGGATGGCATTCTTTTGTATAATGCTTTTATGATAAAATACAACAATATATATTTTGTAATTGATTAATGTTGAATTAACTGGCAAACACATTTATAGTTAAAAATGAAAAGTTATTTCATAGTTTCCGCTGCATGATTTTTGTAAAGATTATATAATGATGTGTTTTAAGTGCGATGATGACCAGCTGTGAGGTGCACAGGAATGGGGCCTTACAAGTTGGTATCAGAGTTAAAGTTTAAGTGAAATGGGTAAATTTTCAAAAATAAACCTAAACTTAAACTGAAAATGGGACGGAAAGGGAAGGGATGCCAATCTGAGTAGGTGCGTGCCATCAGGTATTTTCTTAACGTTAACCGGTATTATGTGTGCATGTTATGTGGTTTATGTGTTGCTGGTAGATTTAAATACTAATGTAGACAGGACAGATAATGCTTGGGGTACGAAGAGTAAAGTAAGTGGCTAATCACAACTGGTCACTGTAATTAGGGACTTACTATACTTAACACAGACTGAGCTATTCCCATGAATGACCGTGTTGGTGTTTGAATCTTTCAGTGTGTGATAGAGGATGGCTGGTGCTAGATCATCCAAAGCCTCACGTGGTGGACTTGGTGCTGCATTGCGACCCAAAAGAGGCAGACCTAGAGTTGAGAAGGTGGTTCCTGAGGGACCCAAGACCCCTCATCCGGAGGGTGGTGATGAGAGTACAAATTTGAGGGCCTCGGTGAAAGAGGCGGTGGTTGAAGAGGTGCATCAGGTCATGCAGACGATCTTACCGTCTGTGGTGACCGAAGTGATAAGGGTTGTACGGGAAGGGGAAAGGCAAGAAAGGAACCGGTCCTCGGGAGGTCGGGAGCAACCGGAGACAGAGACGATTCCTCCGATAATGAGGTGGAGGAGGAGGAGCCTGTGCAGGAGTTAGCATGAGGCTGTAACTGCGGGGCATTTCAAAGGTGTAAGCCCCATACTTTTGATGGAAACGACACTGCTGCTGCTGCTCACCGATGGGTGAGGGAAATGGAGGTTGTTTTGAACATCAGCGAGTGCCGGGAGGACCAAAAGGTGAAGTTTGCTGCCTATTCATTTGTGGACTCGGCTCTATGCTGCTGGGACAATATAGTCCAAGCCGAGGGCAACATGGCTATTGGTAGGATGAGATAGTCAGAGCTGAAGAAGTTGGTCATTGAGGAGTTTTGTCCTCACTGAGAAATGGATAAAGTTGATAGAGAGTTCCTGCAGCTGGAGGCGGGAACGATGACACACCAGCAATACACTACAAAGTTCAACGAGATGGCACGTCTGGTGCCGGATCAGGTGACGCCTCTGTCACCAAAGATTAAGAGGTACATCCAGGGTTTGCCCACCGATATTCGCAGGCACATGATCGCTGCCCGACCGAGCACGTTTAGGTCGGCGGTGGACTTGGCGGGAAGACTGTACGATGAGCGGGATATAGTGGTGGTGGCTGAAGGTAGTAAGAAGGGTGGTGGTGATCAAAACTGGAATGGGAAGAGGTTTGGTCGGGGTGAGGCCTCGACGGGTAACAAGAAGGCACGGGTGGATGATCGCCGTGTAGCCACGCCGAGTATAGGATTGAGAAAGTGTGGCAAATGTGGGTAAGAGCATAGTGGTGAGTGTAGATGGGGGTTGAATGTTTGCTTCAAGTGTGGGAAGCCTGGTCATATGGCTAGGGATTGCAGGTATACGAGGTGCTTCAACTATGGGAAAAGTGGTCATATGAGTAAAGACTGTAAGAAGCCGAGAGCCGAGGGTTCCGGGGTGAAGAAGACGGGGAGTGAAGGACCGCGGGCGAGCACCAGGGCATTCACTATGACACAAGAGGAGGCTAGGACGGACCCTGATGTTGTGTCCGGTACGTTTCTGGTGAACCAAAATTTAGCTTCTGTGTTATTTGATTCGAGTTCCAGTAGAAGTTTTATTTCGACTACTTTCTGTACTAAGCTGCCGGTTAGTAGTAGACGTATCGATGTACCCTTTGACGTAGAAACTACCATAGGTAAGTCTACCAGGATTTTCGAGATGATAGAGTACTGTGATGTGGAACTATAAGGTCATAAGTTTCCTGTTAGACCGTTTATGATGACCTTAGGTGGTTTGATTTAGTTCTTAGGATGGATTGGCTGGCGGACTTCGAGGCGAATATAGTTTGTCGCAAGAAGATGATTCTCTAGATAGCGCCTGACTGGAGTTTGGTAAATGTCTATGGGGATCGGGTCACGACGATCCCGGAAGTGATCTCAATGGCGGTGGCGGGAAAGTGCATGAGACGTGGATGTAGTGCATACTAGGCATATATGAAGGATGTGGATACGTCCACACCACAACTGTCTAATGTACCGGTTGTGTGTGACTTTCCAGATGTGTTTCCCAAAGACTTGTCAGAAGTGCCACCTGACCGAGAGATTGAGTTTTAGATTGATCTGATACCAGGTGCCAACCTATTGCCAAAGCACCGTATCAATTGGCTCCGACGGAGATGAAAGAGTTGATGGAGTAGTTGCAAGAGCTGCTAGATAAGGGGTTCATTAGACCGAGTATCTCACCTTGGAGTGCTCCGGTCTTATTTGTAAAGAAAAAAGATGGTAGTATGAGGATGTGTATAGACTACCAGGAGCTGAACAAGTTGACAGTGAAGAATCGGTATCCGTTACCGAGGATAGATGATTTGTTCGATCAGCTTCAAGGTGCTAGTTGGTTGTCACGGATAGATCTCGATATGGCTACCATCAGCTAAAGGTGAAAGAGTAGGATATTCCTAAAATAGTTTTTCGCACGCGCTACGGTCACTACGAGTTTCTTGTCATGTCTTTTGGTTTGACCAATGCGCCAGCTGCTTTTACGGATCTGATGAACCGAGTGTGTGGGCCGATGTTGGATAAATCAGTGATTGTGTTTATTGATAATATCCTGATTTATTCAAAGAGCGAGATAGAGCATGCCGGTCACATTCGAGAAGTGTTGGAGACGTTGAGAAGGGAGAGACTGTATCCCAAGTTCTCCAAATGCGCGTTTTGGTTGCGCGAAGTTCATTTCTTGGGTCACGTGGTGAATCTGGAGGGGATTATGGTTGATCCGGCAAAGGTGGAAGCGGTGATGCAATGGAAGTCTCCAAAGACGCCATCCGAGATCCGTAGTTTCTTGGGTTTGGCGGGATACTACCGAAGATTCATTCAAGACTTTTCCAAGATCGCTTCTCCACTAACCAATTTGACCCATAAGGATGTAACGTTTGTATGGGGTCAAGCTCAAGAGAAGGCGTTCAAAGAATTGAGAACAAGATTGACCCAAGTTCCTGTTCTGTCATTACTCGATGGAATTGAAGATCTAGTGGTTTATTTTGATGCTTCCTACTCGGGATTAGGGTGTGTGTTAATGCAGAGGGGGAAGGTTATAGCCTATGCATCCCGACAGATAAAGGTTCATGAGGTTAACTATCCTACTCATGACTTGGAGCTAGCAGCTGTGGTCTTTGCACTGAAGATTTGGAGGCACTATCTCTATGGGACGAAGTGCACCATATTCACTGACCACAAGAGCTTGAAGTATTTCTTCGAGCGGAAAGACCTGAACATGAGGCAGAGGAGCTGGTTGGAGCTCATAAAAGATTATGAATGTGAGATCCATTATCATCCGGGCAAAGCCAACGTGGTGGCGGATGCCATTAGCCGAAAGGAAAGACCCGAGCCGATTCGGGTGAAGGCGTACCAGCTGATTATGACCTCTGATGTGATGAAGCAATTCAAAGAGTATCAAGATGAGGCATTGAAAGAAGATCATCTTAACTCTGAAAGAATGAGAGGTCTGGTAGCGGAGTTAGGTGAAAACACATTTGGTGTTAGAACCCGGTTTGGACGAATGTGGATTCCTCATCTTGGGGATCTACGAGTGAGGATTATGGATGAAGCTCACAAGACTCGATACTCTATTCATCCCGATGCTACAAAGATGTACCAAGACATGAAGAAAGATTATTGGTGGCCGGGTATGAAGCGTGACGTGGTGGAGTATGTGAGTAAGTGCCTTACTTGCTTACAAGTGAAGGCCGAGCATCAAAAGCCATATGGGAAGATCCAACCTTTGGATATACCGGAATGGAAGTGGGAGCACATCACCATGGATTTCATTACGAAACTACCGCGTACTCCGAAAGGGTATGATGCTATATGGGTGATTGTTGACCGCTTGATGAAGAGTGCTCACTTCCTACTGATACGCGAGACATATTCATCCGAGAGGTTGGCGGATCTTTTCAATAAGGAGATTGTGACTCGTCACGGTGTGCTGGTGTCTATTGTGTCTGATCATGACACCCGGTTTACATCCAAATACTGGAAGAAATTCCACGATGCGATGGGGACGAGGTTACACATTTGCACGGCTTATCATCCCCAGACTGATGGTCAATCGGAAAGGACCATTCAGACATTAGAGGATATTCTTCGGGCATGTGTGATTGATTTTGGGGGAAGTTGGGACGACCATTTACCGTTAGCTGAATTCTAATACAATAACAGCTATCATGCCAGCATTAGCATGCGACCTTATGAGATGTTATACGGTAGGAGATGCAGGACACCCGTATGTTGGGGTGATATTGGTCATAAAGAGTTAGGGAGCGTCAAGGTGATCGAGGCTACGACTGAAAAGCTTGAAAAGATCAAGGCCTTCATGAATGTAGCCAAAGATAGAAAGAAGTCATATGCTGATAAACAACGCAGACCGATTGAGTTCCAGGTGGGTGACCGGGTTATGTTGAAGGTCTCACCTTGGAAGGGTATCATTCGGTTCAGAAAGCAAGGCAAGTTGAGCTCGAGGTACATAGGACCTTTCCGAATCATTGCTCCAGTAGGAGAGGTGGCCTATAGACTGGAGTTACCAGATGAGTTAAGTGGAATTCACCTGACATTCCATGCATCTCATCTAAGGAAGTGCTTGGCAGATGAGGATATGATTGTTCCACTAGAGGATATCGAAGTAGACGAATGGCTCAATTATGTGGAGCAACCAGTGGCGATCACCGATCGAAAGGAGAAGAGGCTGAGAAATAAAGTGGTTCCTCTTGTGCGTGTACAGTGGCGGCACATGAAAGGATCCGAGTCAACGTGAGAGACTGAAGAGGAAATGAGACAGCATTACCCATGCTTATTCGAGGAATAACAAGTTTCGGGGATGAAACCTATATGTTAGGACCATGTAAGTACGGAGTACTAACAGATTCTTCGTTATACCAGATCAAATAGTGCGGAATCCTATTTGATTGGTGATCCAATCAGGGAAAATGTTAACAAGATCAAACCTAACAATTAGAAAACATTAAGAACGAACTAGGAATGATCTGAAACGTTTTGTGAAGTTGGAATGGACGAACAGGGCGCTCTGGGTCGACTAGGGTTGCAAATATTCGAAGTGTTATGTTTTTCCACGAATTAAGTGGTATTTATAGGTTACAACTATCATTCGTACGACTGAGTCATACGATTGGTTCATTCGGACGACTGAGTCAGTCTTATGACTCAATCGTACGATTGACTCAATCACCTAGTTCAGCCGTACGATTGGACCATTCGTATGGTCCAGTCGTGCGACTGAATCAGGATACTTGTTAAACATATTCTTGAACCTTTAATGATTCAGAACTATGTCACACAACTGTAAACCTATATAAATTGTCATAATATGCGTGTAACAACTAATAACATAAATAGATATAACATTAAATAACCAACAACCATATATAGAAGAGATTCTCATTATATTGATTAAACATTACATATGTGTTACAAGAAGAAGTTCTATTACATTTAAGTTCACTAGACTAGACTGGGGACATGTGTACCAACAAACTCCCCCTTGGACCTAGTTCTATCTAGACCTTGACTTCTTTCTTGAATTCTTCAAATCTCTTAACTCTTTCTTCTCTGGAGATCCCTGCATGGGTATTCAGTGCAAAGCATAGACGTATGATATGCTGAAACTGTAGTGCTTGCACAATATCCTGTGTGTCAAAAAACAGTGGCCACTTGTACAGCGTATAAACATCAGTCACTGACAAGTTTATTAGCCACATGGGGTCAAACACCCTTATTGTGTCCATCGACCCGTCCTTCTCCAAACGATGACTGCCTCTCCTGAGCGCCAGTCATAGTACCACCACTTAAAGTGTGGGGTAAAGTCCTGTGGCATCTCCCTCAGTGGAATTCGGGACATTGTGCATGGAGGACGCCACATCAGGACTATCTTCGGCTGACCAGTGATGGGACTCACCTCAGTCTTTCTAAGGTACCTCGTAGCCTGCTGAGGTCTGAAGTTTACCTATCTAGTCCTGTATTCCTTTTTCAAGGCAGCCTCAAACCAGCCAGACATCTTCTTAGGATCAGCATAAAGAAGCTTTAGTCGGGCCAACTGGTTGAGCTCAAAACCTGGGAGAGTCTTCAGATCATGAGGGAATCTGAAGTCTCGATTCCCCTCTCCCTTTTCACTGCATACACGCCAAGGTCATCAAAATGAGCCCAAGCAATGATCTTCCCTGACACCTTCATATTCTTCTTTACTTTGTATAGCTTGGTGTAGGTACTCTGAGTTGATGTAGCACGTTGGGCTCGGACCTCGGCGAAGCAAGCCGCCCATTCAGCCTTTTGAATATCGACTTCGGTGTCCGAGGCTTGGGCTTGACTAGTTGAGGCTTCTGCTCCTTTCTCCTTATTACTGAGTTTATCCAGAATATCACTATCAAGGTTGTTTACTAAATCTGGAAACACGTTTCCCTCTTGATCAGTGTATTCTGGATAGTGCTGATCTGTGATGTCTTCAATTTTGATTTCTTCAACATCGTTGAGCTCGTCATCATCAGCATCATCAAAAATTGGAGCATCCTTAACAATTTCATCTGGATTCAGATGAAATATTTCAGCAAGCTGCTCATCAGTAAGGTCGTGAATAATTTCTCCTTCTTCAGGAGTATAACTCACTGACCTTCTGACGATCCCCTGCAGATCAAGAATCATTGTGAGTTGAGACTTGACCTGTTGGAGGGGAGCAACATCATGCTCATCTTGCTGAAATCCCTTATCTGTTTAATATCAACATACAGAGTAGCAATCATTAGTATAAACTCAAGTTAATTAAACATTAATCATTAAATATTTACAAGAGTTTCATATACATCAAAAGATGAATCAAGTACAAAAGCTTTAGAAATAAAACATCTAATCAGTACTTTTGTCTTGAATCATCGCTGGATCTCCGGCAGAAGGGGAGGTAGGTGGGGCAGCAGTTGATGCTCCCTGGTCTTGTCTTTTCTTGGATCGTTGCTCATGACTAGAGGCAGAGGTAGATGCATCTGCGTCCCCTTCATCATCATCATCATCTTTTTCTTTATCTTCATCATCACCTTCCTCTTCATCATTATCACTATCATCATCCTCATCATCCTCCTCATCATCATCATCTTCACCTTCTCCTATCTTGAGAGGCTCACTCTGAGTTCCTTTCAGCTTTAGCAAGATAGACTTGTTTTCAGCCTGTAACTCCTCCAACTTCCTGTCAGCTGTCTGGGAGGAACACTGCTCTGTTAACTGCTGAATCTAAGCAGTCTTGGCCTTATCAGAAGCTAGCAGCTGGAGCACCATGCTGTTCAGTGCTGCAAGCTGCTCTGTCACTGAGACAAGTGGTATGAATGAGCTAGTTGGAGCATATGAGGGTCCGGTTTGGTGAGTAGTGGTGGTTGTGGTGGCTGTGGTGAAGATGGGTGAGGGTGGGAATGATGTAGTAAGGGGTACAGTGGTGGTGGTGGTGGCTGTGGGAGTGTGAGATGTAGGGATAGTGGTGGTGGTTTGAGGTGTTTGGGATGGAGTTGATGTGGTGGCTGTGGTAGTGACTGAGGTGGTTTGTGTAGTGGTGGTGGAAGTGGTGGAAGTAAGCACACTAAGCCTTCGGCGTTTGGGCTTCTTCCCGTGGGGCTAAGACATTCTCTTTATCCTGGATCCCTTGGATCCTGAAGCTCCCCCTTGGCTGATGGGAGTGTCTGGGGTATAAGATGGGTCTGCCAAAGAGCTCCCCGACTCTCCTGGGCGTCCACCAACCGCCCGTAATCCCTCCTCAGTGGCCACTACCCGACTGCCCACAGTCCGGGTTAGTGGCACCTCATCAGAATCCTCCTCCTCCTACATGTGGAAGTCAGGGTGGATTGGAGCTGGTTCAGGTCCTCCTTGACCATCTCCTCCCTGATCAGTACCATGGTCATCATCGTCGGAATCATCGGAGGGTAGAGCCACCTGCTCTATATCAGAATCACTGTCCTCGTGGCGCCATCTCCTTCTTGCCGGCGCCACATAATTTTCCTGGGCCAGATGCCTAAATAACCGCCTGACAGGGGGTTTTACCTGCTTCCCCCTATAAACCTTCATCCTGCCCAAGGTGGTATCATCCATCACCTCGAGCACAACTGCATCCTCCTTCTCCTTTGGTAACATAGGAAGCTTCTGGTCAAAGATCATTTGTAGGAAGCGAGGATACATGCAGGAGCCCTCTCTGCCCTTCACCTCTATGTTCTCCGCTAGGTAAGTGAAGATCATCCGGGAGAAGCTGAACGGATGGTTCAGCACTAACGCAACATAGGCGTTCTGCATCTGCTCAGAGAGTTCATCAAACCCTCCTTTCCTTGAGGCAATACATCTGAGCATGACGTGGGCGAGATACTTGAACTGGGGGCAGAGATTGCTCTTATTGAGCATCCCTGAGTTGATGTCCCCAGTGTACTTTGCCCGTAGGAAACACCCTCTAACAGTCATCGGGTGTAAACGAGTAGGACAGTCACCATCATCTCCAAACTCGAGGACTGTCCTTAGGTCCTCCTCTGTGATCTCTATAGCATGACCAAGGATGGAGCTCTTGATCCGATAGGGCTCGACTGATCTATCTACAGCAGCATTCTCCCAGAATGCCTGCTGTAATGAGTGGTATGGAGTGCAGGGTGTAGATATCGCCCTGAAGATCCTCGATCTCCGTAAGAATGAAATTATGCCCGTGAACTCCGCAGCATTCCTGGAGGTCAGATCAAGATGGGCACAGATGTTGTGCTTCGTGCTTATGATCCAACGACTTGCCATCTGTCACAATGTAAGTAAACGTCAGTACATGCAGAAGATAGCAAATTAAAGTCAATGAGTTTTACACTTTGGTTAAGTCGGGCGACTGAGCAACCGAATGAACATAGTCGTGCGACTGAGTAGAACGACTGAGCCTTATATGAGTGAATTGATTCATACGGGCGACTAAGTCAAGCGAATGGACATAGTCGTGCGATTGAATCATTCGTCCATCTCAGTCGGACGACTGAGACCAGTCGTCTTCTTAGTCGTACGATTGGAGTTCATCAGTGTGTCCAGTCGCCTACTCGACAGTTTGTCAATTCAAATTTGTGTTTTAATCCATACTTGATGTTAAACGTCGAGGTTTGGCTCATTATACTCAGAAATAACCGATTAAGCATATTTTAACTTTTGTTTGAACGTTTAGATTAGTTTTGATTGTCTATTTGGTCGTTAAACTTTCGGTTACTGTTGGGTCAGAATTCACGGGATTCTCGATGTCATTGATCTGTTTCAACGATGAAACACCACGAATATTACCTGCTTAAACACAAATGAGTGTTAGAACACACCAATAGGAGGTAAAAATGAATCAAAAGAAATTTTGGCAGTGGTTCTTTAGGTCGTGCGTATAAAGGGGGTGATTGGGTGAATGAACGGCTAATGATGATTCGGTCTGTATTTATACTAGGGCAAATCCCAGTCGGGCGACTGAGCCTAGTCGCTTTGATCAGTCGGGCGACTGAGCCTAGTTGCGTTGATCAGTCGGGCGACTGAGTCTCAGTCGTGTGATTAACCCAATCTTTCATCTCCAATCGGGCGATTGAGGCTCATCCAAATGACTGTTACAGTCGGTCACCTTCAATCGTTCGATTGGATTCATTCGCACTGCCCATTCGTACGATTTGACTCATAAGTGTGTTCCAATCGGACGACTGGACCATATTTATGGTTCAGTCGTGCGACTGGGTCATCCTTATCATCTTTTGACCATGTTACCATAACGACATTTAGTTCCTTTAATAGTAGATAAAACGTTATGAACAAGTTGATCATCTCAGACATGACCAATTTAATAAAACAGTTTGATCACCTCAGACGTGATCCATTTATCCACCTGATCATCTTAGACATGACCCATTTATCCACTTGATCATCTCAGACATGATCCTTTTAACCTTTCAGAAACAATTTGTTAAATAAACATTAAGTTCATTTGGTGATGTTTAGCAGATAACAATACACACAGTCCGACATTGACACATTATACTAAAAAATTGAAAAATCTTAAAACTACGAATAGAATGAACATGTTTTTGTGGTTTTTGTTGGGGCAAGTTCGTGTAGCTTATTAGCATTTACAGTTTATCCGGAACAGACTCTTTTGGAATCAGACAGGCATATACACCATCACTTGGAACATTGAGTGCTTATTACACTTAGCATGATAAAATATCACTGTGCTTATCTAAGTCTTCTAAGAACTAACTGGGAATCATGTTTGAACTAATATGCAATACTTATTGATTTTGAACATCAGGCTTTGCAGTCACGACGATTGTCAGTATATTTGTCCACTTAAATCCATACACAGACTTTTGACACAAATCAGTGATTAATTAGATGAATTAGGTCAACAAGTATTTGTGCGTTTCACATGTATATGGTAATCAATCTTCCTCAGGAGATTTTTGAGCGGTCTTGGGACTTAGAAGAATTGGTTCTAAGAATTTTCAAAGAGATGCTAAGCCTCAGGTCAGTGCCATCGCACAGCAGAGAGGCGCAAACAACAATGAATTCTTAGAACGAATAGGTTATGCTAAGCCTCAGGTCAGTGCCATCGCACAGTAGAGAAGCGCAATACCTATTTTTCTTCTTAGAGCAGTATATTTGGATATACAATATTTTAATGACTTTTGTCATCTTTTGCTCTGTTTTTCAGGTCTTTGCTCACATTTGTGGCATTTGCTTGCTCCTCACCCCTTATTGGAAATTGATTGATTATGCAGACCAGGGATACCATGAAAACCCACAATTTGTTGAATGAGTTTAGTTTAAGCCAGTTCACTGATGATGTCTAATGATCTATTGTGTTGAATCTACTGACACATCGTATGGTGTACTTGCACAACCCAAGATCTACTTTCTCCGAGTGATTACAATACCAGTCAAACGTACTATCATTTTCCCATTTTGTTAGACTTAGACTTCTCTGATTTATGATTTTTCTATGATTTAATTAACATTTTTGCACTGAAAACCATTTTGATGTTCCGAGTAACTTGATGCCTGTGTACTATCACTTTCCAAATTTATCGAGTCACATTTCCAGTTTAGTTGTCTATGTCTTTTCAGCTTTACTCACCTTCCCCCTTTTTTTTTAAGTAAATGAATACTAAAATAAATCTCCCCCTAAAATACTAAAACAGAAAATCTTTTTGTATTTTTGGATTTTATATAACAAGGAAATAAAAAATAAAAAATTAACAGAAACATAAACAAATAAACACGAGTCGGACTATGTATCTGCTTCTTCTGCAATGACATCACTTTTCTTTTTAACGCCGTTGATCTCTAGCAGATAGAAAAATCTAGGTTTATCAAATGGTTTGGTGTAGAGGTCAGCGCGCTGAAAATCCGTGTTAATTTTAATCACATCAATCAATTGTTTTTCATAGCAATCGCGTATGAAATGACATTTAATGCCGATGTGTTTTGTTTTAGGATGTTGAACAGGATTTTTAGTAATAGCTATGGCAGCAGAATTATCAACATAAATAGGGGTGTTAGAAAATTTCAAACCGTAGTCGTGCATTTGCTGTTGGATCCAGATGATCTGAGAGCAGCAACTTGCAGCAGCAACATATTCAGCTTCACAGGTTGATAATGCAACCGAGGTCTGCTTTTTGCATTGCCACGTGACTAATCGCCTTCCAAAGAACTGACACCCTGCTGATGTAGACTTGAAGTTCATCTTGCAACCACCATAGTCTGAATCGCTGTACGCGGTAAGCTCAAAGTCATCATCATGAGAATACCACAACCCCAGTGTTGGAGTACCCTTCAGATAACGGAAAATCCTTTTCACCCCAATCAGGTGATTCACTTTTGGCTTCGCTTGATATCTAGAACATAGACATGTGGCATACATAATATCTGGACGCGAGGCAGTGAGGTACATAAGAGATCTGATCATCCCACGATACATAGTGGCATCCACCAAATCCCCATTCTCATCAGGAGCCACATCATGATTTGTGGCGAGAGGGGTACCGGTAGTAGAAACATTCTCCATATTAAACCGACTCAGAATATCGCCGACATACTTGGTCTGATGTAAGAAAATACTGGTTGGTGTTTGATCCACCTGTAATCCTAGGAAGAACTTCATTTCTCCCATGGCACTCATTTCGAACTCTGCCTTCATCACAGATTCAAACTCTTTGCACAATGCTTCATTCCTAGACCCAAAGATGATGTCATCCACGTAGATCTGCACCATAAGCAAATCACCATCCTTTTCCTTGATGAATAATGTACAGTCAATCACACCCCTGCGAAAACCATGTTTCAATAGATGGGTGGAGAGCTTCTCATACCAAGCTCGAGGAGCTTGATGTAGCCCATACAGAGCCTTATCCAGCTTGTAGACTCTGTCCCGATGATACGGATCCTCAAATCCTTCGGGTTGACTGACATAGACCTCTTCATGGATTTCCCCATGAAGGAATGCACTCTTCACATCCAACTGATAGACTTTGATCTTCATAAATGATGCATAGGCAAGAAAGATCCGAATTGCTTCCATTCTTGCCACTGGTGCAAACACTTTATTGTAGTCAATCCCCTCGACTTGTCTGAATCCCTGAACAACCAAGCGTGCCTTGTTTCTGATAACAACACCTTGGTCATCCTTCTTGCACTTTAGTACCCATTTGGTACCAATCACTTTAACTCCCTTTGGCCTGTCAACGAGGGTCCAGACTCCAAGTTTCTTGAACTGAAGTAGCTCTTCTTGCATAGCATTGACCCAGGCCTCATCTTTCAGGGCATCACTGACGTATTTAGGCTCGATTTGTGAAACAAAACATGAGAAAGCCCCGTCATTGACATAACCCTTCTCCATGAATGCAGCATAATCAGCAGAGTACAGCTGATTTCGCGTGTGCACACCGGATTGAATATCCCCAATGATAGCCGTGGGGGGATGATTCACACTGATCCTAGTCATTGGTGTGGAAGGAACCATAACCTCAGAGTCAAGATAGACTACAGGTTCAGAATCCGGATTTCCCAAAGCTGGTTCAGCAGCTGATGACCCACTTTGTTGATTAACATTGTGATCAGGGTCTGGTTCAGCTGCTTCTTCATCACCTGATGAGTCATCACTCTCGTCTTGAGCAGGAGTCGAAGAACTTGAGGCACCGTTTGCAGGTGTGATGTTTCTTGAATCTAGATTCGGTGTGTTGAGGACATCGTACATCATCTGGGTAGCCACCTCATCATCTGAATCAAACTGAGGAAGATTAAAGGAGTTGAAAAAGCCATCATAATCGAAGAATGATGATGGACCTTTTCCAGCAGGGGGTGGTGTATCTCTGAACATCTACGTTGCACCACACTTCTACCTGACCTGTCGAGTTATTGTAAACTCGTTTGTCTGGTATGCTGTATCCTAAGAATATTTCTTGATCTGCTTTCTCACTGAACTTGCCATCCTGAGTCTTCTTCAACAGTGTACAAGGAGCTCCAAAAGGTTCCAGATACTCCAAGTTAGGCTTGCGCTTCTGAAGCAACTCATAGCAAGTCTTGCCATGCATTTTGACTACTAACACATGGTTAAGTGTGTAGCAAGCATTGGCAACCACCTCATTCCAGAACTGGACTGGAAGCTTAGAATCAGGTAACATGGTTCGCGCAGTCTCGATCAAGCTCCGATTCTTTCGTTCTGCAACTCCATTCATCTGTGGCGTGTATGCTGAAGTGAACTGATGAACAATTCCCTTTTCCTTGCAGAAAGCATCCATCCACTGATTCTTGAACTCTGTGCCACTGTCAGAACGAATCTTCCTTACCTTCAGGTTGTAGAGTGACTCCAGTGTCATTACGAGCACCTTGAATGATTCAAATGTTTCTGATTTAGCTTTCAGAAACATCACCCAGGTGAATCTTGAGTAGTCATCTGTGACTACAAAGCAGTACCAGTCTCCTGCAATACTCTTTGTGCTAACTGGACCAAAGAGATCCATATGTTGCAACTCCAGGGGCATCTCTATAGAATTAACTTGCTTGGTCTTGTGAGATTTCCTGGTCTGCTTTCCCTTCTTGTATAAGACACAAAAATCAGGAAGTTTGAAGTTCTTAACAGTAAGTCCTTCAACGAGGTTGTTGTGAATCAGACGATTCATCTTCCTGTGATTGATGTGTCCCATCCTCCTATGCCATGAGATGGATTCCTTCTCTGTTGCTTTTGATAGGAAACATTGAACTATAGATTCAGAGGTAGAAGCATTAGACATATCCAAGACATATAAATCATTGTACCTGGATGCGGACATCAGAACCTGCTCCTCTGGAATCTCCATCTCCTTCTTCAGTATGTAACATTTGCGATTGTCAAACATAACTTTGAAGCCCTTGTCAAATATCTGAGACACTGAAAGCAGATTGTTTTCTAGTTGTTGAACAAAATTTACTTTGTCAAATCTTACCTTCTCATTCCTTGAGCAGTAATGTATCCTCCTTTGTTACCAGCAAAGGAAACATGTCCCCCTTTAATTTGTTTGACATTTAAAAGGAGAGAATTGTTTCCTGTCATGTGCCTGGAAGCTCCGCTATCCACAATCCATGTATTCGTAGAAGCACTATAGCGGACAACCTGCACATAATTAAAAACAATTAGTTAAGGAGGGGGACCCAAGCCTTAACTGGCTTGGCTTTCCCAGAGGCATCACGCATGATGAACTCAACCCACTGTCCTTTGTCAGTTGGTGGGACATCAACCTTCAACTTGTCATTTCTATCAGACACATCAGATGATTTTGCCTTCCACATACCGTCTTTATGAAAGGATTGTTTGTGGTAGACACTAGATTGATTTACTGTTTGTATTTTTGGTTTAGGTTCCAAAATCGGTTTCACCTCAGGCATCACAGACTTGCCAGTGACATGTCTATGTTGTCTGTGGTGTGGATGTGAGGTATAAGACCTAGCAGGTGTGTTGGACCTAACTGGAGTCTTAGATCTCTGTTTTGGTATCTTATTGACATCGTGATCTAAGTCAATCTTAACCCGAGGTGTCTGATAACGAGGACAACTTGAAGATATGTGACCTCGTTTTCCACAAGAGTAATAGGATCTCCTTTCATTGTGAAGTCACTGGATCGATGAACATCTGAGCGTGTTCTTGACGGAAGGATAAACAACCAAAAGATAAACAATAGTACGAACAAGAATTGAATGATTTCATTGATAAAACATAACGATTTTAAGCTCGTTACAACTTAAGAATTACAACTTTTGGCAAGGGGAGATCGAGCATGATCTCCCCTCTCATCCGGCAGCACCTGGGCGCCAGGAACCCTATCAAAAACCCTTAGGTTTCTACACAATAATACTGGTATATATAGGCTTCGGCCCATATTAGATGCGACTGGGCCCATTCGTGCGAGTGGACCATGCGTATGGTTCAATCGTACGACTGGACCATGCGTATGGTTCAATTGTACGACTGGACCATTCTTATGGTTCAGTCTTACAAATGCCCCAATCGCATCTCTCAGTCGCACGACTGGTCCATTAGCATGGCTCAGTCGTACGACTGAGTCTTATTCGCATATGCTCCTGCGAATGACCCAGTTTCATGTGTTTACAAGGTGTATAACATTAAGCCTAGACTATTCGTCAAGCGACGGACACACTATATATGACTATATATGCTCCAACAAATTCCCCCTTGGACGTTGCTTGCGAATAGTAGATAGCACCTCTTCAGTCAATCTTTGCTCTGGTTTCCAATAGAATCATACGAACAACCATATTAGCCAACATTGTCGATCCGTCAGGTTACTACCATATCCCTGAAAACGAATTTAGGCACAATAGCTTCCGTTTACTTTGCAGAACACCATCATAGCAGCAAGATTCCCCATATGACTGATTTTTCCAGATAATGACATGACCAGTTTTCCATTGCTTCAATCTTCACACAGTCTAACCTGTTTAACATTAACAACTGTAGAAATTCCCCCTCACGTTCAGCATATCCCAATATATATACATTGTGCTCTCCTGTCGTCTTCATACGATGTATCGGGTAAAAGGTTGAAGGTTCCAATCCACAGCTGACAATATCAAACAAATCAGCATGCACGAAGATTCATCATCAGAAACCTGCTCACATCATCACTTTCTGATTGCGTCTTCAATTTTTCTATACATGGATTCCCCCTAAGAATGAGAATCCTCTCTGTGCGGATAAATATAACTTGATTGGCCCATAAATAGTCAGATGCTCCTGACTACCCCACAAATTCAGCACCGACAGCTGACATCTTCTCTTCTCTCTTTCGTGTTCTAACAACATTCACCGATTCTGGAAGTCCAACCAATAATGGGTTATCCATCGAACTTGTTTAACATAAGAAACTCAGGGTGAATGTGCTTTGCTCATCCTCAACTCTTGCATAGACTCTCCAAGAAAATCTTCATTATTGACCCGAAGACGAACCATACATGACCCGATAATTTTCCCAAAAAAATTTTATTTTACCAAACTTCTTCAGAAGGCTTCCCGACTGATAAAAATGGTTTAGGGAAAAAATAGTGCAAGAAGCTGTTCCAGACTCTTTTTTTTTTGGTCTAGTACACCGCTCATTCGTGCGACTTGAACAGATGAATGAAGACATACGTACGAATGGGTGATTCATGCGAATGGACACTCCGAATGGATCAGTCGTGCGAATGAAGTACACGAAAGGGTCAGTCGTGCGAATGAATGTTCATTCGTACGAATGGACATACGACTGGGTTAGTCATACGAATGGACCATACGAATGGTTCAGTCGTGCGATTGAGGCCCAGTCGCATGGCCCAATCGCATGAACGGGTCTGAACGCAGAAAACCAGATCTGCAGCCGCCACAAGGCTGAAAAACCCTAATCCGATGATTTGGACGGGACACAGCACAATAATTGTACCACCGGATTCGTTTTTATGATCTGAAGAAGATTCCGAGTCCGCTTTAAACAAATAAACATCACGCGCAATGAGATTTGAGCAAAACAAGATGAACACGAAGTGGGTTTAACGTCAAGATCTGAACTTTGATCCAGAAATCAAGAGCTCGGGTTGCTAGAATGATTGTTAGATCATTCTAGCAGTAACCGGGTCTGATACCAATTGTGAAGTCACTGGATCGATGAACATCTGAGCGTGTTCTTGACGGAAGGATAAACAACCAAAAGATAAACAATAGTACGAACAAGAATCGAATGATTTCATTGATAAAACATAACGATTTTAAGCTCGTTACAACTTAAGAATTACAACTTTTGGCAAGGGGAGATCAAGCATGATCTCCCCTCTCATCCGGCAGCACCTGGGCACCAGGAACCCTATCAAAAACCCTTAGGTTTCTACACAATGAAACTGGTATATATAGGCTTCGGCCCATATTAGATGCGACTGGGCCCATTCGTGCGATTGGACCATGCGTATGGTTCAATCGTACGACTGGACCATGCGTATGGTTCAATCGTACGACTAGACCATTCTTATGGTTCAGTCTTACGAATGCCCCAATTGCATCTCTCAGTCGCACGACTGGTCCATTAGCATGGCTCAGTCGTACGACTGAGTCTCATTCGCATATGCTCCTGCGAATTACCCAGTTTCATGTGTTTACAAGGTGTATAACATTAAGCCTAGACTATTCGTCAAGCAACGGACACACTATATATGACTCTATATGCTCCAACACTATATAAGGGGGGTGGACTTGTAACACCCGGATATTTTCTTTGAATACGACGAAAGAAGAAAAGAAATAAAGTCAAAAGTTAAGGGACCAAACTCGTCAACGCACGAAAGTTGGGCAAATGAGGGCATACTAAGGGAGAGGGCAGCCCTTTACCCTCTCCCCACACCCATAATTCAGCAAAAGAGGGAAAGAAGAGAGAAAGAAGAGAGAAAAGGGAGAAAAGGGTTGATTCGGGTTGATCCGGGCCTGGAAATCGTCGTCTAGCGAGTCAAAACGAAGCTCTTCTTCTTCTTCTTGTTTGTGTGAGTTATAGGACCCATCTTTTAATGGTTTTCAACTGATTTGGGGCTGGAACACATAGTAAACCCGTTTTTGTATGTGTGTGTGTTTGATCCATTTGGGTGTGATTGCGTGTGGTGCGTTTGGAGTATGTTCTTGGACTTGTGTGTGCTTGAATGGTGTCATAGTATGCATTCCTAAGGTTTAGGATGGTTGATTTGGGCTTGGAATGGGTTTGGATGAGCTTAGAGGTCAAAAATGGCAGATTGGGTTCGGGAGGACTGCATTCTGCACCAGTTAGGGCTGGGCGACCGACTGGAGGCCATACGGCCAACTGGAGGGCGATTGGGGTTCAGTCGCACGATTGAGGTTCAGTTGCATGACTGGGGTCCAGTCGCATGGGGAGTCATGCGACTGAGGGTCCAGTCGCATAGGTGCTCATTCGCATGAGGTCCAATCGCATGAGGTCCATTCGCATAGTGTCCATTCGTACGATTTAGAGTCCATTCGCACGATTGGGTGTTCATTCGCATAGGTGTTCATCCGCATAGGTCCAATCGCATGGTGTTCAGTCGCATGGAGGCCATGCGACTGAAGGGTGCCCATTCACCCAAATAGGGCTATTAGACCCGAGGACGAACATGGTTAAAGTACTGACTTTCGGGGGAAAGTGTAGACGTAAGTTTGACGTGGAAGTTCCCTTAGGTACACGTAAGACGACCGCGGGGATCTTAGAAGTCATGTAGGGCATGATAACTATGATGTTGCATGTTTATGCATGATGTTGTTATGTATGTATGATGATGCCCTATGTAGTAATGCTATAGTGTGTGTTGATGTTCCGATTTGTGACGTATGTTTATCTTTCCGTCGCTTTGCATGTTACGTTAATAAATGAATGAAAAGTATTATGTAACGTAAAGTGAAAGGTAATGAAAAGAGGAACGTAATGAAAGAAAGCATGCATTAATGTATGAACGAATGAATGTAAGAAAGGCTTGCAAGCAAATGTATGGAGGTGCACACCCAATGAAGGTGTTAGCTCAACGGTGTGCGGGTTAGCTACCCCGAAGGATGCACACTGGGGTCCAATCTTTGTGATTGACCATATGTATAGGATCCTTGTCGCTTGCCCTAGGTGACTGGATCAGCTTCGTGCATAATGTTAGTGATTTAATTACCACAGGTCCAGCATCAGCTTTGTGCACAATGTTCGGGGTATAGCACATGGCATTGATCCGTAATGGAAGAGGAAAGATAAATGGTGAATTTACTTGCCCTAGGTACTGGAGTCAGCTTCGTGCATAATGTTCGAGGTCTATGAAAGACCTCAGGCCCAGTAACCAGCTTCGTGCATAATGTTCGGGGTATTGTACACGTCATCGAAAGTAAAGAATGTACGAATGAAAGTAATGAACGTACGAACGAATGCAACGAACGTACGAATGAATGTAATGAATGTACAAATGAAAGTGACAAACGTACGAACGAAAGTAAGAGTTTACGAAAGAATGTGAACGAATGTAATGAATGTGAATGTTAACGATGTACGTTAAATGAACGAAAGTTAGTAAATGAATGATGAAGATAATAATGAGATTATCTATGTGTACGTATGCTGTGTGATCGCATGTATGTAAAGAATGGTTTTAACGAAAGAAAAGTATGTTTTATTATAAAACTAAAACTCACTCAGCAACGCTAACTTTTTATGTGCTTCCAGTTGGCAGGTAAGGTTGCTGAGGATGGCACGGGGTGGCTACTCAGCTCTTTTGGATGGCATTCTTTTGTATAATGCTTTTGTGATGTAATACAACAATATATATTTTGTAATTGATTAACATTGTATTAACTGGCAAAAGCATTTATAGATAAAAATGAAAAGTTATTTCACAGTTTCCACTGCATGAGTTTGTAAAGATTATATAATGATGTGTTTTAAGTGCAATGATGACCAGCTGTGAGGTGCCCAGGAACGGGGCCTTACAAATGAAGAAGGAAGGAAAGTTCTGAGAGGATTTATAACTAATGATAGAATGATTGAATTGTCTAAAGAATCTATCAGAGAAGCATTAAGACTAGGATAAAATGACCCTGAAGACTTAGCTGAACTCTAAATGTAGAGAAACGTTCATTTCCATGGGTCACCCAGATAACTTTCCCAAGAAACAATTCTTTAGAGCTCGAGTGTAAAATCACCGAAAACTTCTATGCTATATATTTCAACATTGTATGTCAAAAAGGAATACGAGTTGGAACTCTTTTCATGTTGACATAGCTTCACCCGTTGTGGCTCTTGAAACCAATAGAAGGTTTAACATGTCAAGATGGATACTTAGTGGTTTTATATTCAACTTGTAGGAAGGGATCAAGAACAAATACCTGATGTACCCTAGAATTCTGCAGATGTTAATCAATGAAGAATATCCAGATTTTCATGTATATGGAGTTGGTGGAGAAATAATGATACTGGAACATATGACAGAGGTATCATATAAAAGACTGGCTATGATCACAGGTGCATAAAATGTACCTATGTTTGAGTATATGAGAAATGTTGCTAGAGATGAAGTGGATATTACTATAGATCATTTTCATTTGATTGAGGGTGAACCAGTTAATCCAAATGATCTAATTGAAGAAATTCCTCAAGAACCATCTGATGATGATGAAGATGAAGGTGATGATAATGAGAATGAAGATAATGATGATGAAAGTTCTTCAAGCGATGATGATGACAATGATGGTGATGATAATGTAGCTGAGGTTGATGAAGAAGTGAATAATGAAGAAACTATCTTAGATCATGATAATGAGGAAATGAGTAATGTAAATTAAGCAACTACTACTGGTGATGATCAAAATGATGAAGTTAATGAAGATATTCATGCAAGTGATGAGATAGATGCAGATGTAAATGAAGAATTTAAGCAACAACAGACTTTAATTTGATTATATTGATGTAATGATGTCTGAGCCTATATTTCAAAGTAATCCATCTGCTGTTGAAACACCAGTTCAAGTTGTTCAAGAGGTGTTTAGCTCACAAGAAGTTCATGATCAAACAACACAAAATGTGTCTGCTCAAACTAAAGAAGTAAATGATGTTGATATGATTGAGTCTTTGAAAGAAGTTAATAAGGAACAAGAAGAGATCATAAATAAGTTGAAAGAAGAGTGAGTCATTGAAGAAAGATGTAATGATGAAAGATCTTGAGGAAAGATTGAAAATTCTGAATGATGAATGTGAAAAATTAAAAGAATCCTTGAATGAAAAATCAAAAGAACCTAATGTTTTACCATCACAGGAAGAAATAGAACCTGAAGTTCAAACTATTATGGTTCAAAGATTCTCTGAAGCAGGCAAAGGTAAAGGGAAAGTTGATGATACAATGACTGAATCTTCTGAAGATCCTAAGTCAAATAGGCAGAAGTCTATTGATGAAGTGTTGAATGTGGATGAGAATGACATTCAAAAACAATTGAAGCTTTAGATGACATAGACTCTGACTTTCCTGATGATTGGTATGATGAAGTATTAGAAGATGAATATATACAAGACATTGCTGAATCTCTAGTGAGAGATGTTCAAGAAGATATACCTATGGATTTTGAAGATAGGTATAACTATTCGATAAGAATGAAGTATAATCAAGTATTTCTTGATTGTTTAACTATCTCCCAAATAAATGAAGAATATGAGAAGTGCATAACTGCTGAATCTGTTGCTCCTGTTGATCCTAATGAGATAGTTGTAGAGCATGGAGAGTGGAATCCTCTTCAAGAAAGTATCAATATTGAGGAACTTCCAACTTCTGAGTTACATCATCCTGATCTAGATGATATGAATATAACTGCTTTAAGAACTTGGTTACAAGCACGTAACTATACAAGAAAAAAGCTTAACTGATTGCAATCAGAATCTCTAAGAAATTTGGTGAGAAGTTTTCAAGAACACAGAGAAGCAAACAAATAAGATGATTGTTCTTGATATGGATAATCCTTAACATTTGGAAATCACAAAGAGAACAAGAATTCTAAAACCTGAAGAGATTAAATCCATGGCTCTGAAAAGAAGTGTTTATTAAAGAAAAAAGGAGTTGATGAAAATGTTTCCTAAAACAGAGAAACAAGCCTATCAAGTTTCCATGGAGTAGAAACAACTATGGAACAAAGCACGAACAACAGGTGTGTAACACCCGGAAAATTTTGTCAATATAAAGAAAGAAAAGAAATGAGGAGTAAAAGAAATATAATTTGTAAGAAAGAAAGAGAGGCCAAAGTGGAGGGGTGAAAAGTGTAAAAGGGTAAAATCTTTTTATTATTTTGTTTAACAAGGTGGTATGGCCACCCACACCAACTGCTACACCCATCACTCGATGCTTTAGAGAGAGAAAGCAGCAAAGCTTCAGTTTTAGAGAGAGAAAGAAGCTGAATTCACAAATTGGTAAGTGTTCTTAGTATTTTTAGTTCGGGTTTATGGGTTTTCAATCGTGAGACTGATTTCTACATGTTCCTATGTGTATGCATGTGTTCGGTATGTGTTCTTGACATGTTTTAGGTGTTAGAACTCCTTAAAAGGTTCAAATCTAAGAGTTCGAGGTTGAAGCAGCTAAGGTGACTTTTTAGACCCCATCTTTTACATTTTTTAAAGATTTTCGGGGCTAAAAATGCATGAAAAACTATTTTATGATTTAATGTATATAATCGTATGTATACATATATGAGTTTGGATGTTTTATGGTGTGTAAATGCTTCTTTGAGGTTTAAAATAGTAGTGTAAGACTTAAAACATGTTAAGATAATGTTTGGGACTGAAAAATATGTTAGAAACATATAAGATGGTGTTCATGCGCCCAAACAGGGCCCATGCGCCTAAGTTTTTGCCTTTGGAAGATTTTAAGTAAGGTCATGCGTCCAAACAGGGCCCATGCGCCTAAAAAATAGGCTGAAAAATCTAAGTGTGCGATAATACGCCTAAACAGTAACGCATGCGCCTAGTATTTGCCATAGAAAAGATCTAAGTAAGGTGATGCACCTGAATAGTACCCCATGCGCCCAAATAATGCCTTAGAATTTCTAAGCGTAAGTTCATGCGCCTGAGTTTTTGGCTGAAATGACTAAGTCTAAGGTGAAGCGCCTGAATAGTGCCCATGCGCCCAAAAGGCTCATGTGCCTAAGTGTTGAAGTGGTTAAGTGTAAGCTCATGCGCCTACATAGTAGAAAAACACCCAGATAGGGCTGATGCACCCAAATAGTTCCCATGCGCCCAACAGTTAGAAATTTTTCTGAAATTTTGAGGAAAAATAGAATTAAAGGGTTTGACCCTAGTTTTACTTGTGGGCTGTTTTGGACTATTCTAAGCATGAATAAGTGAGGGTTTATGAGTAAAATATGCATGATGTGATGATGAATGTATTACATGCATGATGTGATGATGAATGTATTATATGCATATGTATATGAGATGTTATCTTTTATTAGTTTTCAAAACATATTTATACTATAATATAATATACGTTAAGTATTATGTTATTACTGTAGGATTCTATATGCCCAAGACACGTAGAATATTGATGCGGTTAGTACGTTATGATCCAAGTCGGGTTATACCAAATAACAAGCTTAGCGAACACCAATTAATATTTAATTGATGATATGATCATGCAATTAAATATTTACACCAATTTAGAAAATGGGTTTTCTAAATAAGTTGCATATGAGAAGGAACAACTTATGAGAATATTTTGTTCAATAATATTATTTGAAGTGCTATTTAAATAAGTTAGATAACATCAAATAATAATAAGAGTGTATAACTTATACAATTAAATGGTTAATTGTATAACTAATTAGATGACTAAGTTTAATATAATGTGTGTTTTGTTTAAGGGGGGAAACCCTTTTAAAATGAAATTTTCGCCCCCCCCCTAATTGATTGGCTCCTTTCTTTTCTTGAGAACACACATCATTTACTAAGTCTAGCACTCAACAACACTCTTCTCTCAATACATGCAAAAGAACACAAAACACTCTCTCTTCTCTTCTCAAACTCATGGCAGCAACATCAAAGAAAAGAGGGTTTATGAAGTGGTTCTTGGTGTAGATTCTCCCTAACAAGAAGGTTTTGCTATCAAGCTTGGGGTATACAAACTTGAGAGGACCTCCCTTGGTGCCTTGGTCGATTTCTTGCTCCATATCATCCTCATTTCCTCACTTTTGGTAGCTCAAAGGTAGATTATGGCAGCTTCTATATGGCTGTCCATAATGCTCGTTTTATGTTTCATAGCTAGTTACATTCACATATAAAAGATCCTTTTGTTCTTGGGTTTGTTTACAACTTATAACATCAAATAGAACTTGATTTTTCAGCTTATAAACAAGGTTATAAATCTATTATTCCACTGCATTTTTCTTGTTTAAATGATTAAACAACTATGTTCATGTTCTAACAAACCCAACAATTACTTTACGTAGTATGATGAATGTGTGAATGAACGTAAAGTGTAACGTAATGAAGAGAAAGATAACAAAGATGAAAAGTGCACTGTAATGAAAGAAAGAAAAGGTTTGCAAGCAGAAAGAAAGGATGATCACAACTCTTTGAGAGTTGTCAGCTCAACTGTGTGTATAATTACATGCGATTTTAACCCATGAGGGTTCACACACAGGGGGATCAGTCTAGGTGACTGAACTCGTAGTACAAAACGGGATCCTTATCATTTTGACCCCGGGCTTTGTGCCAAGTTATGAAGGAGTTGAACAAACTGCCTCTAATCAACCCGACGAGAGCTAGTCGAGGTGAAAATTTTGTGCTATTATTGAACAGAGGCATAACTAGAATGAGTTCATTTTTGCAAACTCGATATGACCAAGAAGATAGAGAATATTTTTATTCTTTGAAAAGAAAAAGAAAAGATGGTGATAAACCTGATGAGGAAGAAAAATTTTTGGATGCATTTAGTGATCAATACTTTGAGAAGGTAACTAATCCTGGATTGAAAGTTATTAATGGAACACAAAAGTCTAAGCCAATTTTGAGATGGTTTTACAATACTGACACGTTTGAGTTAAAGCTAGTTCAAGACTTAGACGACTGGGATCGTGACATGATTTCATTATTTGGAGTATTTGAATTGAAACTCTTACGTCCGATCTACATCTCATTTTTGTCAATCCAAAAATTTGATCGAGTAGTACCAGAAGTAGCTAAGAATGATAAAAAAAATACTTCTTGTCAATAATCAAAGTGACAGATGCAGTAGTGGAGAGAATATCATTAAGAAAAGCTTTAGCTTATGCTAATATAGTGAAGAAAGACATCAACTCAATTGAATTCATAAGGATTCAAGTAAAGGGGTGCTAGAGATTCATTCCAAAGAGTATCCAAAACCTCTTGACTGTTATGCTAACATTGATATTGCAAGTTTATCAAAGGAAACTTTGGAGGTGATGAATCAGATGGAAATCAAAATAAATGAATCAAAACCTGAACAAGAAATTTTAGCAGGCAAGTTCAAGTCTACAATTGCTAAAGCCTTGAGAGAGTAAGAAATGTATAAGGCTTGAAGACAAAAGACAAAAGATACAAGATTCAAGATTGAAGATTTTGAAGACTGAAGACAATGTCAATCTTAAGGGGAGTATTGTAGAAGCCTCTTGAAGATTAACATTTAGTCTTTATTAGTCTTTTGTATAGTTTTATCATAGTTCAGGGACTTAGTAGGTAACTATATGTTCCTTATGTTTTTTGGATAGTATAAATAGCATAGTATGTATTGTGTAGCTAGACTTTTAGATCAATTAAACGACTTGTAACTGTTTTTCTTTCTACACTTCTAATTGTCTATGCTTACTATCAATGAAAGCTATGAATTTTTCTGATATGTTTGCTTTGATTTAATTAATTGTGTTTGTTTTGATTGATTTGCATTACAATATCATCATAGATCGATCCATTTTGATCTTATCAACCATATCGATTAGCGCCTTCATAGATGCAAGAATTGTCCAAGCAATTAGAAGAATTGTTGGATAAAGGATTTATAAGACCAAGCTTCTCGCCATGGGGAACACCAGTCTTATTTGTCAAACAGAAAGATGCGTCATTCAGGATATGCATCGATTGCCGAGAGTTAAACAAACTCACTATCAAGAATTGATACCCATTTCCAAGAATCGACGACCTATTTGACCAGCTTCAAGGATCCAGTTTCTACTCCAAGATTGATTTGAGATCGGGTTATCATCAACTATTGATAGCTAAGGAAAATGTTCCATAAATAGCATTCAGGACACGTTATGGCCATTACAAGTTTCTGGTAATGCCATTTGGTCTGACAAATGCGCCTGCTGTGTTCATGGATCTTATGAATAGAGTATGCAAACCTTACTTAGATAAGTTTGTAATAGTATTTATCGATGATATACTAGTTTATTCAAGAACCAAGAAAGATCATGAATAAAATCTGAAGATCATCATGGAGACATTGAGGAAAGAGAAACTGTAGGCAAAGTTCTCGAAATATGAGTTTTGGATTCAAGAAGTTCATTTTCTCGGACATGTCGTTAATGAGAAAGGCATACATGTAGATCCGGCAAAGATTGAAGCAATCAAGAACTGGGAGGCACCCAAGTCCTTGACTAAGGTTCGTCAGTTTCTTAGACTGGCTTGTTATTATTAGAGATTCATTGAAAATTTCTCGAAGATAGCACAGCCGTTGATGCTGTTGACTAAAAAAGATAGGAACTAAGACTGGACTAATAAGCAAGAGGCAGCTTTTCAGTTACTGAAGCAGAAATTATGTATTGCTCCTATTCTATCTCTTCCTAAAGGAACAGAAGGGTTCATTATGTACTATGATGCGTGGAGTTTAGGTCTTGGTTTTGTGTTGATGCAGAAAGATAAGGTCATAGCCTATGCATCCAGACGATAAAGGTGCATGAGAAGAATTACACCACTCACGATCTAGAGTTGGGAGCGGTGGTTTTTGCACACAAGATTTGGCGGGATTACCCATACGATACAAAGTGTGTTATCTACACAGATCACAAGAGTCTTTAGCATATCTTCGATCAGAAAGAGCTTAACACGAGACAACGTTGATGGGTAGAGTTGCTAAATGATTATGATTATGAGATCTGCTATCATCCGGGCAAGACTAACATTGTGGCCGATGCATTGAGTAGAAAGGAGAATGATAAGCTATGAAAGATGAGAATTTGAAGAATGAAGGATTGAAAGGCATGGTCAAGGAGTTGGTGCCTAAAACCAATAATGTGATGTACTTCATGGACCGAATCTGGGTTCCATGTTTCGAAAACCTACGTGAATTGATTTTGGACGAAGCCTATAAATCTAAGTATTTAATTCACCCCGGATCGGATAAGATGTACAAGGATGTGAAGGAACATTATTGGTGGCACAATATGAAGGGTGAGATAGCAACCTATGTGGGCAAATGTTCGACATGTTCTAGAGTGATGGCAGGAATATCAACAATCATCAGGACTTCTTCAACAACCAGAGATTCCTCAGTGGAAGTGGGAACTAATAGCAATGGACTTTGTCATAAAGTTACCCCGAACATCAAGTGGTCACGATGCTATTTTGGTAATAGTCGATAGATTGATTAATTCTGCTCATTTCCTACCCATTAAGGAAACAGATCGGATGGAAAGGTTAACCAAAATCTACCTCAAAGAGGTGGTATCTCGTCATGGAGTACCAATCTTTATAATCTCTGACAGAGACAGTCGATTTACGTCGAGGTTTTAGCAATCCTTACATCAAGCTTTGAGTACTCGTGTGGACATGAGTACTTCCTACCATCCGCAAACAGATAGTCAAAATGAAAGGACTATTCAAACATTGGAAGATCTGCTAAGAGTTTATGTGATTGACTTTGGAGGAAATCGGGATACTCATCTGCCCTTAGTTGAGTTTTCCTACAATAACAGTTATCATAGTAGTATAAAAGTTGCTCCATTTGAAGCTTTATATGGAAGAAAGTGTCGCTCGCCGCTTTGCTAGGCTGACGTTGGAGAGAAACAACTGGTTGGACCTGAGATTATCCAAGAGAATACGGATAAGATTGTTCAAATCAGAAAGAGGTTAGAAGCTGTTATGATTCGGAAAAAGAGTTATGCGGATAATCGAAGGAAACCATTGGAGTTCCGGGTTAGAAACAGAGTTTATCTGAAGGTCTCGCCTTGGAAAGGGGTTGTTCGGTTTGGAAAGCAAGGAAAGTTTAGCCCCCGTTATATCGGACCATTCGAAATTATGGAGCGAGTTGGTCCCGTTTCATATCAACTTAAGTTACCTTGTAAGCTTAGTGGAGTACATGATGTGTTCCATATATCCAATCTAAAGAAATGTCTTGCTAATGAAGCTTTGATTATTTGACCTGAAGAAGTTTGTATTAATGAGAAACTAAATTTCACTGAGGAACCAGTCAAAATTATGGACCAAAGAGTTCAGAAACTCAGAAGGAGTCGGGTTAGGTTGGTGAAGGTTAGATGGAACTCTAAGCATGGTCCCAAGTTCACTTGGGAACGACACCACCAGATGAAGCGCAAATACCCTCACCTTTTTCTGTCTAGATTAGAATCTGGAGCTACAGATTTAATTTCAGGACGAAATTTCCTAAACAAGGGGAGACTATGATAAAATATTTAAATGCATTATACTACTTAATTTGATGATAATTAAGGTCATTTAAGGTCTAGCAAAGCCCCGTTGTACATAGATTTTATAACTTCGGGATCGGGGGAGTGGTCTCTATACCCTGGGGAGGTGAACGGAGTGAAACAAAGTCGTGACATTCATGTATTTAGTCGTGAAAGAGCCACGAAGCCGAAACAGGTGGGTAGGTCGCGTAGCGATAAAACGTTTAACGAACGTTAGTGATATTTAGTTAATTAAATTTGGTCAACATATGTTGATTTTTATTATATAATGAATCTTAAGAGAAAATATTGTTAGTCATGAAATACAATTATTAATATTATTTACCTTGATCGGGTAAAATTAAGACTTTTTAACTATTGCCTTGATGCAACGTACAGCCCGTTGCATACTGTGTTATACCGGGTATATCTTTGCTCTTGACTTTTAGTCACTATTATTAAATGTTGTGAACCCTTGTAAAGTCTCAAATTAATACTATAATTGAATAGAAAATTTCACATAAAAACCCAAACATTTAAGATTTTTACCAAAAAAAAAACATTTAATGAGACTGATACCCGTCTTACACCAGGTGGCATCTCATTTGGAGATCCACCAGCCATATCACTAATATAATCACATGATTAACTCACCTTAACCATACTTAGTCATTTCTATAAAACCCACCCAACACTCCACCTTTTACATACACTTAACCTCATCTTTCTCTCACTAGAAATCACCTACAAACTCTCCTCTCCCTTCTCTCTAAAATCTCGACTGGAACCATCAAAGAACATCCCTCTTTTCTTTGATTTTGATCATCCAAGTTTGTTTCAAGCTTTGATTTCTGGATTTCAAGGATCCTTTATGAGTTTGGTGCAAAACATTGCATAAATCCAACTCAAAGGAGAAGAATCCCCAAGGAAATCATTCTTGAATCTTCAAAATTTGTTCATCTTAGGTATGAACTTTTTACTTTTATGTCATGCAACATGACTTTTCGATGATTGTTGCAAGTTTTGTTTACCAAAACTAGTTTTTCTTGAAATCCAAGGTTCCAACAAAGGTTTTTATCAAAAAAAGGTGTTGTAAAACAGTGTGTGTGTGTGTGTGAGTGTGTGTCGTAAGTATGTGTATCTGTATGATGATTTGTGTTTTGATGATCCTTTAATATTTTGATGATTTTTTCTTGCATGGAAGATGATCAAAATTTGTTCTGAGGTTATGAATATCATAAGAAACCCATTTCAAAAAGGAGTTTATCAAATGATGAAAATAGGTAATACATAAATGTATGTAAAGAATGATGTTCTTAGACCCATCTTGCACTTTGATTTCATACAGGATTGAGATGATCCATGAATAATGGTGATCATGATCTTAAATATTTTGATTTTAAGTATGTTTTGTTGATATAAAAACTAAGAACACAAGATAAAGTCTATAACTTGGACTATGTAGGAATGTATGAAACCATGTATATGTATGTATATATGGTTACACTTTTGTTCTTGATTTGTTCTTCACTTATAAGTTTAGAGATGATTGAAATGATCCATGTATATGGTGATCATGATCTGGATATTTTGAAGTTTTTATTCACTTTTGATTTAAAGAAAAGATAAAAACAAGCTAAAATTAATGTTACTCAAGTGTTGATGGGACATAACCACTAGTGAATCTTTCTATAAAATATTATTGACAAGCCAAGTATCTTTGTAAGATCTGGAGAATAAAATGTTTAAAACTATTAAAATATAGTTAAAAGTTAGCAACTTTACTGAAAATAAAAGTTTTGATTATTGGGTTTAATCTTGTAAACGTTTTACGTTTAAAAACGCGTTAAAAACGGTGTTTTCGGGTCTAAAACAATTTTTTTGCACAAGTCCGGTTTTGGACAGAAAATAATAAAGTGCTTTAAGTTAAAAAAAATATGTTTTAAGTATATAACAAAACCATAACAAGCAAGGTCTTCGGTGATGACTTTATACGCGTGAAAAAGCCGAAACCCGACAATTTCGGGTCAAAATAATGGACTGTTTTGAAACTGATTTTTAACAAAATATTTCAGAAGATGTTTGGTATAAAAGAATGATATTTAAACATATAAAATGGTCATAATATATATGTGGTTTGATGTACGGTTTATTCATGTAAAACCGTACGGTTTCGGGTCAAAAAGTATCGTATACTGGTGAAATTTGGGTCAAATATAATAGAGCATATATTTATAGTAAAACTTGACAAAAATAGTTTTACATATATTTTACTACTGAAAACTTAATGAAGGGATCTCAGAACTAGTTTAATCAATTAGATTATGATTTGTAGCGGAATAGTATACGAATTAGACGAAATTTAAGCAAGAACACAAAGGATATTCAATGAAACAGTACGGGTTATAAAGAGAGAGAGAGATTTCTGCAAAAGAGGATGTATTCATTCATACACAAGCTTTGGCAATTACAAATTAGCTCAACCTTCCTTTTATAAAGGTAAGGTGACGTCAGCAGATATCACTTGATAGTGACATCTAACCGTTTTACAAAAACAACTGAAACTAACTAAACTACTGAATATGTCCACAACAGCTGAGGACATCTTCTTACAAAAGAAGCTTAGTATTAACTAATACTACAACTACTAAAAACAAACTACTGAACTACTTATTACAAACTACTGATTACAAACTACTTAACTGAAAAAGACAACTACTGAAAAGGAAACCATCACAACTACTGAAGAGTACTACTTCAGCTGTTGTGACAACCTCTGAAGGCTTAGTCTTCAGACTTTGTCTTCAGCACTTGTCTTCAGACTTTGTCTTCAGTACTTGTCTTCAGACTTTGTCTTCAGCACTTGTCTTCAGACTTTGTCTTCAGACTTTGTCTTCAGTACTTGTCTTCAGACTTTGTCTTCAGCTGATGTAGTCTTCTTCAGTTGTTATGATGTCTGTGGGACTTAAAGGTTTTTCTAATCTGGCTCATTGGTTCTTTTGGTCCAACAAACTCCCTCTGAACCAATGCAGCCAAAACCTTTAAGATTTTTTGAGTACCACTTATTAGGAAAGAAGATATTCTTTTTCTTCTGGATTAGCTCAGAAATGACCAGATTAAGCACAGGCCTGGGAAGTGGTTTCAGTAGATCTGATTGGCAAAGGATGGATGGGAACTCTGTTCTGGGGAATTGGACATAGAGTTGTTGTCCCATCCATGAAACCTACTTCCCCACAATGAGACTGTAAGACTCTCTTACATAGGCCTCCAGGACGACAACTTGTTCTTCCAGAGTGAGATCTTCAGCTGCTCCTTCAAAGAAGAACTCTGGCCCATAATATTTAGAAAGATATTTGACATGTTTCCCATTCTTTAACTCCATAGTTGTTATTTCTCTATAAGCAAACACATCAGGGTGATTACCCTCAAGTAACAACTGGAGTTCATTGCTCCTGACCTCTTCAAGCCTCTTGTAAATTAACCCCTTTTTCACCATTTTGTTTTCTAGTAAATTTTGGGGGGAAAGATTAGCTTTGTAGGCTTTCTTGAAGTCTTCTAGGATTTCCCAGGGTGATACTACAATGGCCAGCATGATCACTGCATCTACAATCTTCTTTACTTGGCCATTGTATCTATTTGGAATGTTCTTCTTGTGAATTCTATGACTCACCCTAGGATCAGGCCAAATTCTCACTCTCTTCTTCTGATATTGAAAGGTGAATCTAAGAGCATACAACCTCTGGGCATGTTTCTTCATAGATTGTATCGAAGTGGTCTGAGGAAAGTCTTTATCAATTAGGCTCAACAGCTGCTCATCATGTTGTTTGTGCTGCTCTTCTTCTTCCAGCTTAAATTTTACCATTTGCCTCTGGATGTCAGGTGTGATTGTTGTTGGTTGACCCCTGGGCTCAGGAAACTTAATAACAACTAAAATAGGCAGCCTGTCTTTCTCATCATCAACTTCTTCTTCTTCTCGAAGCCTCAACACCCTGCTCTTCCTCTTGGGTGCATCACTGGCAGGTGCTTGAGTTGGCGTTTTGGGTAAAGGAGTTGGTTTTGTGGGTTGTGATGTTGGTTGTTTTGGTGTGGGAGATTTTACAGTCTGCTCTAGCATCTTGGCTGCAAGTGAGGCTTTGGAGTACTTTGCTAGATCAGTTCTCTTCCCAACACCAGCTTCATTAAGGGCTTCTATGATCAATCCCTTTGTAAATACTTCAGACGAATAGATTTGGTTGGTTATTTCCTAAATACTGTCCCTAGACCATGATTTCACCTCAAGGATTGATCTCCCCAGATATTTTGATATGAATCTGACCATGGCTTCCAGTCTCTCCTGTTCTTTCTCACTGTAACTGGCCCATCTATACTCGATCTCTTATATCTCTAGCCTTCTGATCTTAGAATCCAGCTTAGCTGTATCAAACCCTTATCTGAATAGCTGATCAATGATTTTATCCATTGATCTGCTATAATGCTCATCAGCTTCTTTGATCATGTCATCCAACTTTTTCTCAGAAGACTGCTCAACACCCTTCCTCTTCTTGTATGTGACTTGAAAGTCTTTTTCTTTTTCCTCCTCCCTCTCTTTTTCTTTTTCTTTCACCTCCTCCTTTTCTTTTTCTTCTTCTTTCTCCTTCTCTTGTTCTTTCTCTTTCTCTTGTTCCTCTTCAACTCTCTTCCTTTTAGCTGTTTTCACTAACTTAGACTCCCCCTTTTTGGTTGCATTGGGTTCAGGGGTTTGAATGTCAGAAAGCCTTTTAGAATCTGCATCGTCAACCAGGGTTTGTATATTTGAGGAGAGCCTTTCATCAAGGTCTTGATGCACTATGTCAGTGATGATGGGAGTGATGAGAGGCAGGGAAGATTTAAAAACAGCAACCATTTGCTCAGACGGGTTCTGTCCCTGAGAAATGGTGCCAGAAGCAGTGGCTGGTGGTTGATTTTTGGAGAGTGGCTCAGTGTTTGGGAACCTTCAGAAGAAGGTGTCATCTGTGGGCGAATTTGGGCAGATGGTCTTGATTCTTGAGACATTTTGGCAAGTAGTTCTTGTAGTCTACTTACCTCAGCCTCAAGAATGGTGTTATGGGCTAGAACATCAAAGAAAAAGCCCAGGTCATCATCAGTTGGTGCTGAATCATCTGACCTCCTGATTTCATCAAGATGAATATGTGCTGAGTGTGGATCAGTATTCACATGTGCACCTTGATCTTGGTACTGGGGACTTCCTGCCTCAGGATTTTGTCCTTCATCGGCAGTTGCCTCTGGTGAGGTCTTAGAGATGTTACCAATTGCATCATGTTCATGTGCTGAATCAGGAGAAGTGGCAGCCTCACCAGAAGTTCTAATCTCCTCCTCCACACGGGGAGATTGAACTGTGTAATCCCTGTGCTGTGGGCTATCAGCAACACTAGAATCCTCCCCCTTAATGGTTGAGGTTTTCCCAATAGTAATAGGTGCCTGGGGAGAGGGTGGAGTGTTGAGCTGAGTCAGCACTTCTACAATTATAAATGTTGGGCTTTGAGGGGCGGTTGCAGTGGGAGATAGGTGTGAAACAGTTTGCACCTGGGGTGAATGGTGCTCTCAATGGCAACCTTCTCAAATGAGAGAGGTTCCAGTAATCTGACATCCCCTGAAATGGTTGCTGCAGGATCCTTTTGAGAGGATTCCTGAGCGGTTATGGTAGGTGGAGTCTTTAGAACTACTGGTGGATTACTACCAGTAGTTTCTTCCTGCCTTGGTGCTGTAGGGGCATCCTCAGGGGACTCAACTCCCTGAGTGGCCATTTTGGGCTTTTTAGTTTTTGGCTTAGTAGGGACTTTGGATTTGGAGGATGAGGCTGTGGGTTCCCGCTGCTTGGGTTTTAGCAGCTTGGCAGCCTCTTTTAGTTGTGTGTTCGAGTTGTGCCTGGAGTATACTTCAGGCAAGACTGCCACAGCAGGGACTCCTAGGCCAACAAGACCCTCAGCTTTTAATTGATTTTCGATAATGGCCATAAGAAACCTTGGATATAATATCCATCTGTTAGCCAAAGGTTTCAAAGCCATATCTTTTAATTCTAAAAATATAATTTCAGAAAAATTTAAGCTTTGGCGTTCAAGGATAGAATACAATACCTACTGCCACTTGGAAGACATTTGATCCCATGAGGAGGTCTTGGGGGCAAGACAGACATTAACCATGTGAAAGATAAGGCGTTCAGGGTCATGGAAGTGCTTCTTCAAGATTGTGGTAGCACTTAGGTCACCTTCATATCCATAATGGGCGAAGGATAAGTCGGTTGTACCCATAGGATATTCGGTGACGAAGGTGGCATCATTCAGATTTAGGGTTTGTCGAATAATGTTAGAAGTGACGACCACCTTCTTCTAGTTGACAAACGACTGGAGAGTCGGCATCATTCTCACCAGTTGTGAGGGTGATGTTTGTCCAGAATTGTTGTAGGGATTCGGCGTATATGGTTGGATTCAAAAGAAAGGCCGTTTGGTATGGGGATTCAACCATCAGATTGATGGCGTCATCGAACTTGTTCCACAAAGCTGATTTGGTGAGGTAGGCTACATAGTTATGGCGTGGTTTGAGTTGCATGGTCACCATTAATGCAGGGGGGAAGGTCTGAGAATTTTGAATGATAACGGTTGGGAAATGTAAAGTTCTGAGGTTAGGGTTTGATATTTATAGATTATGAAACGGCTGATGGAAAACAACTAAAGGTTTTGGTGTTGGTCATCAGTTGTTTGAAACTACTGAATACATGGTTTTAACCTTCAGATGTTGTAAACAACTTAAGACTTGGTGTTAATCATCAGTAGTTGAAAACTACTGAAGACTTGGTTTTGGCTTCAGTTCTTTTGAAATGAAACAGCAGTTGTTTAAAACAGCTGAAGAGTAAAGTTACTCATCAGTTGTTGTCGTCAATTCACGGATTTCAGTTGTTTCATTCTGACCTCAACATTTACTCATCAGACTTTTTCTGATTTTCAGACGTTTCATTGGTCATCAGTTCTTTGAAATATTTATTCATCAGCTCTTCTGAACATGTGTGCAGTAGATCTTTTTGAAATAAATATTCTTCAGAACTTATGAACAAATATTGTCTTCAGTACTTATATGCAGGGTTACACATCAGTACTTTTGGACAAATTTGTTCTTTAGTACTTATTGATTAAAAATAGGCATCAGTAGTTATAACCACATCAGTAGTTGTAACTACATCAGTTCTTTTTAACAAATAATATACTTCAGTACTTTTAAGTATTTTAGTCTTTAGTCTTTTTATCACTTCAGTAGTTAAAAAGTATTGAAGACAAAATAACTCATTAGTACTTATTTTTGACTTTTGTACACTAATACTCATCAGTACTTGTGAGCTGAAAGTATAGTATTAGTCAATTTATTCTAGCTGCAGTATACCAAGCCTTAGCACAAGATTTTGAAAAGTTGTACTGTCCAAAGGCTTAGTAAATATATCTGCAAGCTCATCAGCACTAGGAACAAACTTTGGATCAATCAGACCTTTTTCATAACAATCCCTGATGAAATGATGTTTGATCTCAATGTGTTTGGTCTTAGAATCCTGGACAGGATTCTTAACAATACAAAGAGCTGAAGCACTGTCCACCAATAATGGAGTCTTAGTCTCTGTAATTCCATAATCCAGTAATTGATTCTGAAGCAAGTGCACCTGAGATGTACAACTTGCAGCAGCAATGTACTCTATTTCAGCAGTGGATGTAGCAACTGAAGTTTGTTTCTTACTCTGCCAAGAAACCAAACAATTGCCTAGAAATTGGCATCCACCAAAAGTTGATTTTCTGGTTACCTTACACCCTGCATAGTCACTATCAGAGAAAGCAACCAATTTGCAAGAGTGCCCAGTGGAATACCAAAGTCCTAGAGATTGAGTTCCTTGCAAGTATCTAAAGATCCTTTTGACTACAATCAAATGGGATTCTTTAGGTGCAGCCTGAAATCTAGCACAGACACAAGTTGCAAACATAATGTCTGGTCTAGAAGCTGTGAGGTACATCAAGGAACCAATCATACATCTGTAAAGGGTTTCATCAACCGCTTTACCTTTCTGATCAATATCCAGTTGTGTGGTGGTGCTCATGGGAGTAGAACAGGGCTTACAGTTTTGTAAATCAAACTTTTTCAAAAGATCTTTTGTATATTTTGACTGATGAATGAAAGTTCCATCAGTTCTTTGTTTGATTTGCAAACCCAGAAAGAACTGTAATTCTCCCATGGCACTCATTTCAAACTTTTGTTGCATCAGTTTTGTAAGTGCATCACACAACTGTGGATCAGAGGATGCAAAAATAATATCATCAATATAAATTTGAACAAGTAGCTTATGTTGTCCTTCTTTCTTTATGAATAAAGTTTTATCTATGGAGCCTCTAGTGAAATTATTTTGAAGAAGAAAATTAGACAATGTTTCATACCAGGCTCTAGGAGCTTGTTTTAACCCATATAGAGCCTTATCAAGCTTATACACCCAATCTGGATGCTTATTATCCTCAAAACCTGGTGGTTGACACACATAAACCTCTTCTTTTATTTTACCATATAAAAATGCACTTTTGACATCCATTTGAAAAACTTTAAGATTGTGGAAAGCAGCATAAGCTAAGAACAATCTGATTGCCTCTAGTCTGGCTACAGGGGCAAAGGTTTCATCATAATCAATACCATCTTCTTGTGCAAACCCCTGGTACAACCAGTCTGGCCTTATTTTTCACAATTTGACCTTTTTCATCAGTTTTATTCCTAAACACCCATTTAGTGCCTATTGCACACTTACCTTGGGGTAGAGGAACCAGCTCCCACACTTGCTTCTTTTTAAACTGAAGAAGTTCAAGTTGCATGGCTTCAACCCATCCATTGTCTCCTAATACAACATGATAGTTCTTTGGCTCTTGCTGACTGATGAAGGGAGCATAGAAGCAGAAATTGGACAATTGACTTGCATTGATATCACCAATGATTTGAGACATTGGTTGATTCTTCAGCTCTTGATAAACAATACGATCTGTGTAAGTGTTTGCAGGGAATTCAACAGCAACAGATGTTGATTCAGACTCTTAAAACCATGAAAGAGATGGCAGTTCAAACGAAGTAGATGATGCAGAGACCTCATCAGCATTTGTTATGGATGGAGCTGCTAAAGCTATAGGAATATCAGGTTTAGATGACTCAGGCAGTTGAGCACTAAACTTGAAAAGGTGACTACTATCATCATCATCATCAGCACCACCAGGTGGAGAACTGTTTGCAGGAACTGCAACAGCTGGAGACTGATAAGGAACATATTGCAGTATGTCCAAATCAAATAGCTCCACAGGGTTTTGGGGAATTTTTTCATTTGGAGATTCATTGAACTTCACATGCAAAGTCTCTTCCACTATCTTTGTTCTGCAGTTGAAAACTCTGTATGTCTTGCAAGTAGATGAATATCCAATAAAGTACCCTGCATCCACCTTTGATTCAAACTTCTGAAGTGGATTATTCGTGTTAAGAATGTAACAGGGACACCCAAAAGCTCTAAAAAATGAAATCAGAGGGGCCAAATGACGTAACACTTCATAAGGAGTCTTCATCAGCCTCTGATTTACTAAGACTCTATTCTACACATAGCAAGTTGTGTTGACAGCTTCAGCCCAAAAGGTCAGTGGCAAACCAAAATCAGCTAACATTGACCTAGCAGCTTCAATAACTGTCTTGTTCTTTCTTTCCACCACTCCATTTTGTTCAGGAGTTCTTGGAATGCTATACTGCCACTTGATTCCCTTAGACAAGTAGAATTCATCAAGTGTGTGATTTCTAAATTCTATGCCATTATCACTCCTCACACACTTGACTGGAAGGGAATACTATTTTTCAACATGCAATACAAAGTATATAATCGCTTGTGCAGCTTCATCTTTTGAATGCAAGAAGAAAGTCCATACAAATCTGGAGTAATCATCGACAATTACCAGACAGTATTTCTTATTTGTCATGCTCATCACTCTTACAGGACCAAAAAGGTCCATATGAAGTAAATGCAAGCAGGCAGTGGACTTTGGCTCTTCTATTGGAGGAAATGATCTTTGTGTTGCTTCCCTTTCAAACAAGCAGAGCAATTGTCATCACATTTGAACTCCTTCATTAGCAATCCTCTCACTAAACCATGATGGATCAGCTGGTTCATGTTTTTAAGATTCACATGACCAAGCCTTCTGTGCCATAGTTTAGATTCCTGAGGAGAGGCCTTGGAGAACAGGCAAGGATGGCCTTTTAGATCAATTTTCTTTGACAAATCTAAGGCATATACTCTTCCTCTCCTGTTGGCCTTCAGGAGAGTATGTTCATCCAATACCTTGTCAATCAGACTCAGAACTTTGGAAGATAGAATCCTGCAGTTCTGGCTGGTGAAAAGGGCAACATGACCTTTATCACACATCTGACTGACACTTAAGAGATTGTACTTGAGATTCTCCACATGGTTGACATCATCAAACCTTATTTCACCATTTGAAACAAAGCCTTTGCCGATGATGTAACCTTTAGCATCATTACCAAAAGAAACAAATCCCTTCTTTCCTTGAGAGTAGTCATTAAGAAGAGAGTTGTTCCCTGTCATATGCATGGATCCTCCACTGTCAACATACCAGATGCTTCTTTGGCATACTGAAGAACCCTGCATTTGTTAAAAGAAACTAGTTAGTTTTTGAGACCCAAACCATTTTGGTTTTGGGTCAGTTCTCATCAACAGATTTTTCACTAACTGGTTTGTCATTATTAACAGCCTGTGGTGATGGAGATGGTGCAGAAAAGGATTCCTTTGATTTTGGTTTGGGTCTCCTTTTCTGTGGTTTAAGCACAGGAACATCTATTTGGTTGACTCTCCCCAATAGATGTTGAACCATCATAACAAGTTGTGTCTGATTGTTTGCTAAAGTCTTCAGTTTATCAGACATATCAGTTCTTGTCTTTGATTGATTCCTGTGTTGCACCATTTTCTCACTTTTGGAATACACCGACTTAGTCTGGTGTTTTCCTTCAGCTGTTTCCTGATCAACCCCTTCCTTCTTTTTGGATTTCTTGAAGGATTTTGGGTTTTCAGGTTGAGATGTCGCTGGTACAAACTTGGTTTCAAACTCATTTTTCATTTTGTTAATTTTCTTTTTAATGTTCTTATCTTTGTTGAGGTTTGAACCCTTTCTGTACCAGTAGTCATCAGTGAGATGATTGAATAAAGCCACATATTTCACATGGCTTTTTCTTCAACTTCAGTTGATCAATTGCTGAAGAAGATGAAACTACTGAAGATTTGTTCTTCATAACTTTCTTCCTTTCAGTACTTATGTTAAGTACTGATCGATTTTTAACTACTGAAGATTTGTTCTTCAGCAGTTTTCTATCAGTACTTTTGGACGTCCTGGTAGACTCTTCAGCAGTTTTCAAACCCTTTTTGATTTCAGTGATTTGGGTTTGTTCTTCAGGTGTTGTGACTTGCTCTTTAGTACTTTGAGTACTTTGTGAGGCAAGACCTGAAGTGATCAACACTTTCCTAATCATGTGTTTGTCAGCATTGGAACCATCAACTGTTTCAACATCAGCTGATTGGTTATCTGAGGTGCTAATGCTGACTTCATCCTCTGATTTTGGTGCATTATCAGAGGGTGAATTACATGATGATGTGGATTGGTCATTGCTTTCCCCTTCAGATTCTACTTCTAATTTGGGAGTAAAATCTATAGGAGGAGTAGTGTGATTATAACCAATCCCAAACTTCATATTTGAAGCTGTTTGTTTGTTGAGAAGCATTTCAAACCCCTTGCATGATGTTACCTAGCATTCACACTCTACTTGGGTATCTGCAAGTGTTTCTTTGAGGTCCTTATATTTCTCTAACATGACCTCTTCCTTTGCCTTGTTATCAGTTATTTGACATTTTAATTTGGAAATTTCATCATTCTTTTCATTTAAAATAGACTCAAACTCAGCTTTTCTTTTGGAAATTACTATCTCTAGCTCAAGATTTTTATTGATTAAAGCTACATTTGCTTCTCTAATTGATGCAAATGTGGCTATGCATGACTTAGAACACAACTTGGCTTTTGCCTCTGAAGATACCTGTGATACCTGTGATGTTGAAGCATTTGAGGATGATCCATCAGTAGTCTCCAGGGCCATAAGAGCAAGATCTCCATAAGGATTTTCACTACCATGTTGACCAGCACCAGGAAACAGTTGTTCATGATAACCAGAAATATCATCTGCTAAACTGCTCTAGTCAACAACCCAGGGGTAAAAAAGCTATGTTACGGTTGAGATTGAGATTGTTGATGTGATTGAGATGATTGAGGCTTAGGTAGGGCAGGTGTTTGTTGAGCTGTAGGTACTTGAACTTGATTGGACTGAGGCATGTAAAAACAGGGGTAAGGATATGGCATAGGACCTTGAGGAACAAAATATGCAGGAGATGATTGAACTTGTGATGGATGACCAGAACTAGTGGAATGTTGCCCTTTGTTTTGTGAGCTATTGCTTGGGAATGTCATAAAGGGTGTAGATGAATAAGATCCAGATGATCTACACTCTCTTGCAAAGTGTCCAAGTCTATGGTACTTGTGACACCTCAACTTCCTCTTGTCAAAACCAACCTTGGTTTTGCCAGAGAGACCTTGAAATTTCCTACCAGTCCTTTTATAAAACTTTTGAGATCTGATGTTAATCATTGCCATTTGACTCAAAATATCCATCTCTTCCAGATCATCATCTGGAATTCCTTTCAAATCATCCATCAAAAAGCACAAATTATCACTAACACCACCTAAATTATCAACACCAGCAAAAGCATGTTCTCCACTATTTGTAGAGAAATCAATATGCTCATCATATGATCCTTCTGATGCAGCATACTCTGACTCCTGACCGACCAGTGCAGTATTTCCTGGTACAAAGTCATCAGTGAGCTTCCCAGATGAAGACAGTTTCCTTTTCTGTTCTATCTCTCGTTCAAATGTCAACAGTTTCCCATGAAGTTGGGTGAGAGATAGAGTGTCCAGATTTACACTGGAGCGTAGGACAATAATATATGTGTCCCATCTCTCAGGCATGGATCTGAGGAATCTGTTGTTCATCTGGCTATTTGAGTATTCCTGTTTAACCATTTTCAACTCAGATATCAAACAGGAAAATCGCTCAAACTGCTGAGTCAGAGACTCACCCTTTCTATGAGAGAATGTCTCATATTGCTGGGCAAGGATTTCTCTAGTGTTTGCCAAAACCTCATTAGTTCCTCCAAATTGTTCCTTCAGAGCAACCCAGAGGTCATGAGCAGTTTCATGATGCATAAGCCCTGAATAGATTTCATTAGGCAGTGCCATGGCCAGAATTCCATGGGCTTTAGCATCAATTTCAAATAGTTTTAGACCCTCATCCGAATACTGCTCTAGTTTCTTCGGAACCATCTCATTCTTCTCCGGAAGACTCATCATAGGCTTGTATGGTCCATGAACCATAGACTTCCAACATCCTGCGCTATTGATAGACAGGTGATGGAGCATTCGGCGTTGCCATATGTTATACTCACTCCTAACAAGCATCGGAGGCTTTGTTGAGGAGCCAGTATTGTGTGGATCATTTGTTGGTGTAGCCATTTTCACAGATTCAAATCAATTCAATGTAATTTTAACAAATCTAGCTCAAAAACTCAACAACTCTATTTTAAGCACGAGGAACCTCAAATTAATTCACCGGAAGCAACAGAAACTCAAACTCTATAACCAATTCTTTCAAACTTGCTAATTTGATCAAACTTAGATATCAAAAGAGCAGTTTCAATGATCAATTGTTAAATCGATCAATGATTAACCAGCTCTGATACCATTTGAAGGGATCTCAGATCTAGTTTGATCAATTAGATTATGATCAATTGTTAAATCGATCAATGATTAACCAGCTCTGATACCATTTGAAGGGATCTCAGATCTAGTTTGATCAATTAGATTATGATTTGCAGCGGAATAGTATACGAATTAGATGAAATTTAAGCAAGAACACAAAGGATATTCAATGAAACAGTACGGTTATAAAGAGAGAGAGATTTCTGCAAAAGAGAATGTATTCATCCATACACAAGCTTCATCAATTACAATTTAGGTCAACCTTCCTTTTATAAAGGTAAGGTGACGTCAGCAGATGTCACTTGATAGTGACATCTAACCGTTTTACAAAAACAACTGGAACTAACTAAACTACTGAAGATGTCCACAACAGCCGAGGACATCTTCTTACAAAAGAAGCTAAGTATTAACTAATACTACAACTACTGAAAACAAACTACTGAACTACTTATTACAAGCTACTGATTACAAACTACTGAACTGAAAAAGACAACTACTGAAAAGGAAACCATCACAACTACTGAAGAGTACTACTTCAGCTGTTATGACAACCTCTGAAGGCTTAGTCTTCAGACTTTGTCTTTAGCACTTGTCTTCAGACTTTGTCTTCAGTACTTGTCTTCAGACTTTGTCTTCAGCACTTGTCTTCAGACTTTGTCTTTAGTACTTGTCTTTAGACTTTGTCTTCAGCTGATGTAGTCTTCTTCAGTTGTTATGATGTCTGTGGGACTTAAAGGTTTTTCTAATCTGGCTCATTGGTTCTTTTGGTCCAACATTTAATTATTTGATTTTAAAGACTAATGAATGTTGAGTTGCGTTAAATAAAGTAATGTTTATTAAGTAATAATATAAGAGATAGTTTTCTTAACTAAAAGAAGAATATGAATATATTTTATTACTTATTTATTTATTATTTAACTATTTATTTATATATTTGTTTGTTTGTTTATATAATAAATAAATTAGTAAATTTTGTGTTATAATTTTTTATATACGTTCATGTGTTTATTTAGTGGGTTATGTCATTGGTGTTTAAATGCTAAATGGTTGATTTAATGAATATTTGTCACATATAATATAAATTATAAACTAAACCGAAAGTCACCAATGGGTCTTTTAAAAATGGATTTCAAGATAAGTCTAGTGAGTTGGGTAAACAACTTACGTATTAGACTTATTACTCGACAATTAATAGATCCTTTGTGTTTAGGGCGTTAATTGGTCATTTATTTTGCGGGTTTGATTTTTGTTAAATCATCTCTTTGTCACATTTGAATGTGAGTTTTCACAGCCCCTATTTTAAATAACATTTATTTAAGAATTTTGGAGGAAAAAGATGCTATAACGATTTTTGTTTATGATATGATTACGGAATAACTGTGTGGCCTCGAGTTGACTTATTATTTGTGCACGACTACCCTTTTACATAATCATTAACTCTTGGAGGGCCACAAGATATATTGGTAGATCTATTGGGTTTGACAACCACCCCACAGGATTGGTTGCTCTGATCTGGTATAGAGGGAATATATATTGAAAGGATTTGAGGGATTTTGTGTCTTGGTTTGATTATAGGGCTCTTGGTTGCGATCATAGTCAATGGACCTAGCTACTCATTTACGATCCAGGGGTTTATTCCAGGATAATCATGTCTTTTATAAAAAGAAATTGTGATAATCTTTTTATACAAACGTGTGAACTCATTAGCTTTTTGCTGATAAACTTTTGGGCATTGTAACACCCAGAAAATTTTGTCAAAATAAAGAAAGAAAAGAAATGAGAAATAAAAGAAATATATTTTTGTAAGAAAGTAAAAGAGGCCAAAGTGGAGGGGTGCAAAGTGTAAAAGAACAAAATCTTATTATTATTTTGTTTAAAAGGTGGTATGGCCGCCACACTGTGACACCCTACATAAATCCCACATCGGCCGTGGACAGGAGAGATTACTGGTTCATAAGAAATGTCTGGTCTCTAATATCACCAACATGTTTTGGGGGTATTGGCTGTGGATGAGAGGAGAACTCCACAGTTAAGCGTGCTCAGTTGTCAGCAATCTAGGGATGGGTGGCCTCCCTGGGAAGTTTTCACCTGGGCAACCAAAAGCAAATCCATGAGCTCCTCGTGGCAAAGCGGACAATATTGGTGGTATAAGAGGCCGGGTGTTACAAAATGGTATCAGAGCCACTCCTGTGCCGTTCGGGATGTGGGACATACCTCACCGATAATGGTGACTTCTCGGGCTCATCGAGGACGATAAGTCCAAAGGGGGATGATTGTGACACCCTACATAAATCTCACATCGGCCGTGGACAGGAGAGATTCCTGGTTCATAAGGAATGTCTGGTCTCTAATATCACCAACGAGTTTTGGGCGTATTGGCCGTGGATGAGAGGAGAACTCCACAGTTAAGTGTGCTCAGGTCGCAGCAATCTAGGGATGGGTAACCTCCCTAGGAAGTTTTCACGTGGGCAACCAAAAGCAAATCCGTGAGCTCCTCATGGCGAAGCGGACAATATTGGTTCGTATGAGAGGTCGGGTGTTACACACACCACCTGCTACACTCCACTACTCGATGTTTCAGAGAGAGAATGCAGCAAAGCTTCGGTTTTAGGGAGAGAAAGAAGCTGAATTCGTAAATTGGTAAGTGTTCTTTGTGTTTTTAGTTTAGTTTTATGAGTTTTCAACCTTGAAACTGATTTTTACACGTTCCTATGTGTGTGCATGTGTTCAAATTTGTGTTTTTGGAAGTATTTAGGTGCTAGAAACGTCTACAAAGTTTGAGTGGAGAAGTTTAAGCCGGGAAGCCACAAAGGTGAGTTTCTAGACCCTGTATTTTATTAGTTTTAAATATTTTTGGGGCTGAAAATGCATGTAAAACATTTTTAAAACTTTGTATGTATGACCGTATGTATATATATGCTTGTATGTTGATGTTTTATGGTTGTGCATACTAAGTTAAAACTTAGAATAGCATTGAGAAGCTTAGAATATGTTTAGATGGTGTTTGGGACTGAAAAATATGTTAGAATGATGTAAGGTGATGGTCATGCGCCCAAACAGGGCCCATGCGCCTGGTAAATTGCCATTGAAATATTAAGTATAGGCTCATACGCCCAAACAGTACCCCATGCGCCCCGAATAATGCCTTAGAATTTCTAAGTGTAGGTCCATGCGCCTGAACAGTTGTTCATGCGCCTGAGTTTTGGGCTGCAATGACTAAGTATAAGATGAAGCAGCCAAATAGTGCCCATGCGCCCAAAAAGGCTCATGCACCTAAGTGTTAAAGTGGTTAAATGTAGGCTGATGCGCCTACATAGTTGAGAAATGCCCAAACAGGGCTGATGCGCCCAAATAGTTCCCATGCGCCCAACACTTAGAAAATTTTCTGAAAGTTTGAGGAAAAACAGAATTATAGGGTTTGACCCTAGTTTGACTTATGGGCTGCTTTGGACTATTCTGAACATGAATAAGAAAGTGTTTATGAGTGGAATATGCATGATATGATGATAAATGTATTATATGCATACGTATACGAGTTGTTATCTTTTATAAGTTTTCAAAATGTATTTATATTATAATATAATATACGTTAAGTATTATGTTGTGACTTTACGTAGTATGACGAGTGTATGAATGAACGTAAGGTATAACATAATAAAGAGAAAGATAACAAAGATGAAAAGTGAAATGTAATGAAAGAAAGAAAAGGCTTGCAAGCAGAAAGAAAGAAGGAATACATGAGAGTTTTCAGCTCAACTGTGTGTATGATAACATGCGATTTTAACCCATTCACACACAGGGGGATCAGTCTAGGTGACTGAACCCATAGTACGAACGGGATCCTTGTCATCGACCCTAGGCTTTGTGCGAGATAGAAATGAGGCTTTGTGCCCGGAATGGTTGCTTCGGGCCAAAGGCTTCGTGCCAATAGTAACGGGGCTTTATGCCTAGAATGGTGCCATTCGGGCCACGGGCTTCGTGCCAATTAGTAAAGAAGCTTTGTGCTCGGAACGGCGGTTTTGGACCACTATGGGGGAAAAGCCTAACGGGATCTGGAATTAGTACAAAACGAGCGAGATAAGAAATTATGAAGGAACGAAGTAATAAAGTACGAAATGAACGTTAACGAAAGATAGTGATAAAGTACGAGATGAACGTTAACGAAAGATAAGATTAAAGTACGAAATGAGAGATAACAAATGAAGTAATAAAGTATATACGAATGAACATGTGTGAAAGTTAAGAAAGTGTTTTGTAGAAAAGATAAATTTTACTTAGGAAATGTGTAAAGTGTTTTGATACTTACCAAACCAGAACTCACTCAGCAACGCTGACTATTATGCATTTTCAGTTGGCAGGTAAATGTTGCTAAGGATGGCATGCCGGGAGGCTACTCGGTAAGGGAAAGATTGGCATCCATTCACACATGTTATTAATGTTGATTTGTAATGCAATTAATGAATGTTTTCCTTTTGTAACTTAACAATGTGGCATTGCATATCAACAGTATTTATGACTAAAATGAATGGCTTTTGATAATTAGATTCTCCTGCAATGTTTTATGAAAATATATAATATTATTATATATGTTTAGTACTATGATTAACCAACTGTGAGGACTGTTGATACACTATGTTCCTAGTTTATGTACTTTAGTGTAAAAGTCTTTCATTTCTTACACGTAAGTAATACAAGTGCTTAATGAAATATGATATGTGTTTTGATGTTTATTTGTCTTTGATTATATCATATTCTTATTGTATTCAGTATTACTCATATGTTTGAACATAATATATAGGTTTGAGGTTGTTGTACATAGTTCTAAGTCAATAATGACTCAGATGTGTTCAACTTTGTCGGGTGGTTATTCATGCTAATGGACCATACTTATGGACCATACGCACGAATGAACCATACTTATGGACCAGTCGCACGATGAACCAGGTGACTAGGTCAGTCGTATGAGTGAGACATAAGATTGACTCAGTCGTACGACTAAACCTTCAGTCGCGTGTATGAATCAAACGCATGACTCAGTCGCACGACTGAACCATGCTAATGGCTCATTCGTACGACTAAACACTGAAAACCTATAAAAACCACATAATTCATAGAAAAACGAAACACTTTGAATACTATCATACCCTAGCCATACAGAACGTCCCAGTTCGTCCATCCAACTTCATAGTTAGTTCCTGATTGATTCCAACTCGTTCTTAACGTTTGTTTAATCGTTAGATCGATCAGGTTGTCGTTCTCACTGATTGGATCACCAATCAAATAGAATTCCGTGCTATTTGATCTGGTCTCATGCAGAATCAGTTAGTACTCCATACGAAAACGGTCCTAACAAGTGGTATGAGAGCTTAGCCTCGTGATTTTGCATGGATTCGATTAGTTTTGGTGTTAAAAATTAACGTTTTTAATCAAAAGATTCACTTTTTGCTTCAAAACGTGTTTCTGACGAGTGCATGAGTTAAAGTTTTGACTTTTCATCATACGGCAGATTAGGGTTCCCAAAAATTAATATTTTGTGTCAGAGTGTTCAAAATTCGACTTTTTCAAACACAACAGCCTCAGTCACACGATTGGATCAATCGTACAACTGAATCCAATTCACATATCCCAATCGCACGACTGGACTCAGTCGCATCGTTCAGTCGCACAATTAAGCTATTCCAGTCAGTTGACCTCAATCGTCCCCTTCATTCGCATGACTGAATTCAATCGCATGATTGAATTCATTTGCATCCTTCAATCGTACGATTGACCCGGTCACCTTGCTTAATCACACGATTGACTCTGTCTTGTCTTAAGTTTGTCAAGTTTTAAGCCATGGAAGACCAGTTTGTTGCGTTTAGTGCCGGAAAAGACTCGCGTATCCAGAATCTTCTTCTTCTAGAAAATGAGATAGGGAATCATAACAAACCGCCAAAGTTGTTGACAATGGATGAGTACCCACAGTGGAAGCAGCGGTTTGAGATATACTTGAATGGTGTAGACCCTAATCTATGGACATCTATTGAGACTGGTTATACTGTACCAGTAAGTGCAAATAGGGTGAAGTGGACACTAGGGGGTATGAACGAAGCTCAGAAGGTTCTGCATATGTTGAGAAGAAAGTGTATGCACTATTGACTCAGTCGATACCTAAGGATATATTCCATCAATTCTCGAAAAACAAGCAGTCGAAGAAGTTATGGGAGGCTTTAGAAAAGATATATGATGGTAATGCAACCTTGAAGGCACTGAAGGCTAAGGCTCTCAAAAAGGAATTTGATAATTTCTCTCTAATAGGAAATGAGACCTTAGATGACATCATTGATAGATTTTGTCATTTGATGAGTGAGTTGCATACCCATGGTGTGACTACATCTATGGAAGATAAAGTTTCAAGCTTTGCTGATGGTCTGCCGGACAAATGGGATCCATTTGTGTCTAATTTGAGACAGAATGACACTCTTGCTACTTTAGACATAAATGATTTCATCTTGAAGTTAAGGGGGAGGAACTACGACTGAAATACAAGTCTAAGAAAGGATCCTACGCTTAGAATCCTTCACTGTACAATTTTGTTCCTACTCCGACTTCATCAGGCGCACCGCTACAAACGGCGTTTGTGTCTAATTCATCTGCTCCTTCCCAAAGCAGTTCCTCGGGAAGCGAAGCGTCAGATTCATCTAGAACCCAATACATTGTCCCTGATTCCAACCCAACTAAGCTGAAGACCGAGAATCTCAGAAATGTCACTGTGGAAGCAGCCAAAAAGCACATGGATCTTCTAGCTGCAGTGGTTCATTCTTATGATGGGTTAGTCACTAGTAAGATTGGAAATTGTCATCTCGCTGACGAGGACTATGAGCAGGTGGATGAGACTGAGTTGGAGCGTATGGATATAATGTGGGCTTTGGCTAGTGCGGTAAGGAGAGCCAAAAAGTTTGTTAAGAAGACGGGGCAGAAGTTGGTTGCCACTAAAGACACTACGTTTGGGTTTGATAAAACCAAGGTCACATGCTTCAACTGTGGAGAAAAGGGGCATTTCAAACGTGAATGCGTAAAGCCAAAGAAGACTGGTAATGGCAACCCTTTTCCTTCGATCAACCATCAAGACAATGAGAAGATTGGGGCATCATCAGGTAAAGAGTCGAAAGATATGGTTGCTTAGGGTGATGAAGGACAAGACTGGTCCTTCCGATTTGTGTCTGAGGGAGAATCGAATGTAACGTTAGTGGATGATTTGGATGATGGATCTGCGAGTGAGGGAGACATCATAACTGAGCATGCACGTTTAGATATTAAAAAAGCAATGGATGTTGTAGATCATCTTGTTGAAGAAGAATTGAGTGCTGCAAACTCAGAATCTCCAGTTATCAAAGATTCTGAATCTGCATTAATGGCTGATTCGTCTAGTTTTGCATAGGTATACTCTAAATACGAATTGTTTGATAAACATGCTTGTCATGAATGTGATAAATTTAGAGAAAGCATTGACTTAAAATTTGCTAGGTTGTTAGAACACAATGATAATCTGGTAAATGATTTAAAACTCTGTACTGAATCAAACCATGTTTTAAAACAAAATGAGTGTAGTTTGAAAGAAAAGATAGAACTGCTAGGGAAACAAATAAGGGAAACCGAGGTTGTTGTCCTAAATCAATCAAATGACATTAAGTTCTATTCAACCACTATAGAGGAAACTAAAAAGGAAAAAGCAGTTTTGCAAGTCGAGGTTGAAACTTTAAATAAAAAACTGCATAGTTTAGATAGTTCCTCTCACATAGTTCAGAACTTAGTGAAAGAACGTAACAGTGGGGAAGGTTTGGGATATAAAGTAGTGTCGCCTTCACATGCAATCCTTTTAAATACTAAATGTAGACCAATAAATAATAACCCAGTTAAGGATCATGTGGTGAGTACTCCTCTTGTCAGTGATCCAGAGTCCACAGGTAAAGTTGCGCAGTCTGTCACTGAACGAAAGGCTACTACTTCGAGATTAAGAGATAAGGTGCTTATAGAGGATTTGTGTGATAAAGTAGAAAAGGATAATGTTGGGTCGGGTTCAGAAACGTCTACTTCAGAACCTAAAAATCTAAACCAGCAAACCCTTAACATGTAAATCATCAAAATCCTGATAAAATGAAAGAAAAACATGTTCAAAATGTCAAAAAATTAAGTTTGTTAAAGAAGGTGAAGCATCTAAGAAGGAAGAGAAACTGACCAGCCCCCGACCATACTCACCCCCTTACCAAAGTTCTCCTCAACCTGTCAAAGGGAGATCCTGCTACAGTTGTGGAAAACGAGGACATATTTCTCCAAATTCTCCTCATTTTCAGTCTACCTAAAAGAAAAATTGAACTTTTTGATGAAAAACAAAGATTTTTCAAAAATAGATCTAATACTCCTCCGAAAGACAACACAGACAAGCTCAAAGCGAAGCTGTGTTACCTAAGGTTAAACCTAGGAATATTAGTAAACCAAAAGTTCAAACTATAAGCCAGTCTTCTATTTACCACAAACAGGCCTTACGCAAAACTAGTTTGTGGAAAGAAAAATCAAGTAGTGTGTCTGATAGTGAGGACAAGAAGAAGAAAGATGTGTCCTCGTCCTCATAAGGTCAGTGGGTTGAGTTCATGATATGTGATACCTCTGGGAAACCCAAACTAGTAAAGTCTTGGGTCCCAAACCTGAACTAATCATTTCCATTCTTTGTGCAGGTTGTCCGCTATAGCGCTATCACTAATACCTGGATTATTGATAGTAGGGCTTCCAGGCACATGACCGGGAATTCGTCCCTCGTTTTCAATGTCAAGTAAATTTAAGGGGGACCGCTCAAGGCAAAGTGGGAAATGAGAAGGTAAAGTTCGGCAAGGTAAACTACGTTCAGCATTTACAAAACAACTTGCTTTCTGTCTCCCAAATTTGTGATAAGGGCTTTAAGGTCATGTTTGACAATAATAAGTGCCACATACTTAAGAAGCAGTATGTTATCCAGGAGGAGCAAGTTTTAATGTCGGCCTCAAGATATAACGACCTGTATGTTTTGGACCATTTAAAAACCTCCACAACTGAGTCTACTGCTCAGTGTTTATTGTCAAAAGCAACTGAGAGGGTTTTAGTTTCCTGGCATAGGAGAATGGGACGCATCAATCCCAGGAAGATGAATCATCTGGTTCAAAATGATCTGGTGGACGGAGTTACCGTCAAGAACTTGCAGCTCCCAGATTTCTGCGTAGCATGCAAGAAAGGGAAACAAGCAAAGAAGTCTCATAAATCAATGAAAGTTCATTCTATTGAAATTCCTCTTGAGCTTCTACATATGGATCTGTTTGGCCCTGTCAACACAAAGAGCATTGCTGGAGATTAGTACTGCTTTGTGGTGACGGATGATTGCTCAAGATTCTCTTGGGTGGTGTTTCTAAAAGCGAAGTCAGAGACATTTGAATCATTCAAACATCTAGCTACCACATTAGAGTCACTCTACAAGTTGAAAGTGAGGAAAATACATTCAGACAACGGGATAGAATTCAAGAATTAGTGGATGGGGGCATTCTGTTGAGAGAAAAGGATTGTTCATCAATTCTCTTCTGCTTACACTCCACAGATGAATGGAGTTGCTGAACGTAAGAATCGCAACTTGATTGAAACTGCAAGGACAATGTTAGCAGATTCGAAGCTGCCGATTTAATTCTGGAATGAAGCAGTTGCTAATGCATGTTACACACTCAATCAGGTCTTAGTGGTTAAACGTCATGGTAAAACTTGTTATGAGTTGCTCCAACAGCGTAAACCCAATTTTGAGTATCTAGAACCATTTGGAGCCCCCTGCATGCTATTAAGAAAAGTCAAAATGGGAAGTTCTGTGAGAAGGCAGAAGGTATCTTTCTTAGCTACAGTATACCAGACAAAAGGGTTTACAATAACTCAACTGGTCAGGTAGAAGTGTGGTGCAATGTTGATGTCCAAAGATACACCATCCCCCCTGCTGGAAAAGGACCTTCCTTCTTCTTTGACTATGATGGATTGTTTAAATCCTTTAATCTACCTTCTTCCCATTCTGATGATAAGGTGGCCGCTCAAATGATGTACGATGTTCTGAATACTCCTACTCGAGACTCGACATCCTCGGCTCTATTAGAAGGTACTTCTAGTCCTTCAGGGGGAGATCTAGAGCTGAGCGATTCCTCCTCTGATGATGAAGAAGTTGCAAATGAGAATGTGAACCGTGAGGAATAGGTCCCCACTGTTAAGAGTACACCTGCAGCTGATTATGAGGTGACTGGAACTTCTGAATCTAGTCATTCACCAGCCACAGAAACTGAACCTGTGATTCAAAACCCGGATGATGAGGTAGCAGTTCCCACAACTCCTAGAACTATGATTAATATGAATCATCCCCTGGATAACATCATCGGGGATCTTCTTTCGGGAGTTCAGACAAGAAATCAGCTATACTTAGCTGATTATGCTGCGGTCATGGAAAAGGGGTACATACACGATGGGGCATATCGATGTTTTGTGTCTCAAGTTGAGCCCAAGTATGTAAGCGAGGCCTTAAAGGATGAGGCATGGGTAGGTGACTTGCAAGAAGAACTCCTACAGTTTAAGAAGTTAGGCATCTGGACACTTGTGGACAGATCAAAAGGTGCAAAGGTGATTGGCACTAAGTGGGTTCTTCGATGTAAGAAGGATGACCAAGGGGTCATAATCAGAAACAATGCTAGGCTAGTTGTTCATGGGTTCAAGCAAGTCGAAGGAGTAGACTACAATGAAGTGTTTGCACCAGTGGCCAGGATGGAAGCAATTGGAATCTTCCCAGCCTATGCATCCTTTATGAAGTTCAAAGTATATCAATTGCATGTGAAAAGTGCATTTCTTCATGGTGAAATCCGTGAAACAATTTACGTCAATAAACCCGAAGGATTCGAGGATCCTTATCATCGGCAGAGATTTTATAAACTAGACAAGGCTTTGTACAGGCTCCATCAAGCCCCTCGAGCCTGGTATGAGAAACTCTCTACTTGTCTGCTGAAACATGGCTTTCGCAGAGCTATAATTGACTGTATGTTGTTCATAAAGGAAAAAGATGGTGATTCACTAATGGTGCAGATATACGTGGATGACATAATATTCGGTTCCAAAAATTAATTATGTAAAAAATTCGAATCGGTGATGAAAGTTGAGTTTGAAATGAGTGCCATGGGAGAGATGAAGTTCTTTCTTTGTTTACAGGTAGACCAGACACCAAATGGAATCTTCCTGCATCAGACCAAATATGTTGCAGATATCCTTAGTCGGTTCAACATGGAGAATGCAACTGTTGCTGGTACTCCACTTGCCACGAACCATGATGTGGCACCCGACGAAAATGGTGATCTAGTAGATGCCACTATGTATCGAGGAATGATCGGATCTCTGATGTACCTCAAAGCTTCTCGCCCTGATATCATGTACGCCACATGTCTCTGTTCCAGATATCAGGCAAAACCAAAAGTAAATCATCTGACTGGGTTAAAAAGGATCTTTTGTTATCTGAAGGGTACTCCAATGCTTAGCTTGTGGTATCCTTATGATGATGACTTTGAGCTAACAGCATATAGTAACTCAGATTATGGTGGTTGCAAGATGAATTACAAGTCAACATCTATGGGATGTCAGTTCTTTGGAAGACGATTAGTCACCTGGCAATGCATGAAGCAGACGTCTGTTGCTCTGTCAACATATGAAGCTACATACGTTGCTGCAGCAAGTTGTTGTTCACAAATCATCTGGATTCAACAGCAAATGCGAGACTATGGTTTGAAATTTTCTAACACTCCTACATTTATTGATAATTCTGCTGCTATTGTTGTCACTAAAAATCTGGTCCAACATCCCAAAGCTAAACACATCGGTATTAAATATCACTTTATACGTGGCTGTTTTGAAAAACAATTAATCAATGTTGTTAAAATTAACACGGATTTCTAACACGCCGACCTCTACACAAAAGCTTTTGATAAACCTTGATTTCATTATCTATTAGAGGTTAATGTCGCTAAAAAGAAAGATAATGTGATTACAGACGAATCAAGTTCATAGTCCATCTCTATGTTTCATTTTTTAATTTTATTTTTCTTTATTTTCATTTTCTGTCTTTAAAATTTCAAAAACACAAAGAGATTTTCGGGTTTAGAATTTTAGGGGGAGAATAGTTTTAGTTTCAGAATAGTTTTAGTTTCAGTAGTTAGTATTTAATTACCAAAAAGAAAAAAAACGAGGGCGGGTAGATAAGCTGAAAAGCAAAGACATCAAATCTGTGAAATTGATTCAAGATTATGGAAAATGATAGTACACAGGGATCGAATTGTTTAGGACATCAAAAAGATTTAAATGTGTTACAATGTTATATTCAAAGTTACAGAAAATTATAAGTCTAAGAAGTCTAAGCCAAATAAGGGAAAAATGATAGTAAGCTAGTCTGTTACTGTGGTTACATAGAGAAAGAAGACCTAGGGGTTACTAGTCCATTATATGATGTGTCGGTAGATTCAACACAATATACTAGTAGACTTCATTGGAGAATAAATTAAAAACTAAATCATTCAACAGGCTGTGGGTTTCCAGCTTATCCCTGGTTAATACAATCAACGTATTTCCAATAAGGGCTGAGGAACAAAATGAACGCCACAAATGTGTGCGGACGACCATAAAAATGAGCAAAGCGCATGAAAAATGTGAAACGCAATCAAGCTAATGACAAATGTTATTGGTGCGTTATATGTCAAATAAAATTGCTCTAACTAGAAGATAGGTTGTGTGCCTCTATGATGTGCGATGATACTGACCTGAGGATAAGCACAACCTAAATATTCTAGAATTCATTGTTGTTTGCGCCACTCTGTTGTGCTATGGCACTGACCTGAGGCTTGGCATCTCTTTGAAAGCTCTTAGAACGGTTTCTTCTTTTCCAAAAACCCGTAGACCGCTCAAAAATATCATGAGGAAAGTTGATTACCATATAAGTGTGGGATCCACAAATGCTCATTGAAATAATAAACCTAAATAATCACCAATGTGTGTCAAAAATCTGTGTGTGGATTTAGGTGGACAAATATACTGACAATCATCGTGGTTGCATTCCCCGATGGTCAAAATCAATTTGTGCTACATAACAGCTCTAGCATGATTTCCTGTTAGTGCTCCTGACTCTTAGATGAATAAGATTCTGTGATGGGTAAATATAACGTTGTCTATTATCGAAATAAATATAACGGGTCCCAAATGATTATGTTTATGCCTGTATGATTCCATATGAACCTTTCTAGATATGATGAAAATATTTGAAACTGTTCTGCTCAGGGGGAGAAATTGTTTAAGTAATGTTAAAATGTTTTCAACCCACCTCGAATGAAAAATACAAAAATATGTCTTGTTTCAGTTTAATTAAAGTTTTTACTGTTTTAGTTGTCTGTATTGAGTCGAAAGCTGGTTTCTGAACTGTAGAATGATCACGTCTAAGGTGATCACAAGGTTTTCATGTAAAAGGATCACGTCTGAGGTGATCAAATGGTTTTCATGTAAAAGGATCACGTCTGAGGTGATCTAAAGGTTTCATTTAAAAGGATCACGTCTGAGTTGATCAAACGGTTTTATTTAAAAGGATCATGTCTGAGATGATCAATTTTCATAATGTCATAAGTCAACAATGAGTATGTGAATTAATGGAACAAACTAAGTCAAATTCACCAGAATGACCCAATCGCACTATTGGATCATAAGTATGAGCCAATCGCATGAATGGACCATAAGTATGGCCCAGTCATACGATTGGACCACAAGTATTGCTCAATCACACGACTGAGCCATGAGGATGGCCGAGTTGTATGATTGGAAGCATCAGAATGAACCAATCGCACAATTGGGATGTTGGGTTTGTTGGACCTAAATCATGTTGTTTAACCATTTTAAACAAGAAAACGCAGCGGAATATGAGCTTAATTTCGTATTCTATAATCTGAAAATTAAGGTTCATAATATTATTTCAACAAACCCAAAGACAAGGATCATATATATGTGAATGGATTAGTTATCAAGAAACAAACATAACAACCAAATCAACACAATGTACTACCTTTAGAGGCTGTCAAAAACCGTGGATGAAGCTGTCAAAAATGTGGATGCATGATGAAGATGAAGCTGCTCTTGGACGGCCAAAACATCAACAATAGATGTTCTTAAGTGTCCATACCCACAAGCCCTTTTTGCAACACCTTTTGCTAGGATTTGTTCACCAATTCGAACCAAGAACCAAGCTGAAAACGAATTTCAGCAGTGTACTTCACAAGGCTGCTGGAACCCATTTTCCAGCAATGAAATCCGTCCTTTTGATGAAAGAAAAGAATCCTTGTGTCGATTTGCATGTGAGAAAAGAGTAGGTGAAGTGTGTGTGTGTTCTAGGAAGAGAAGTGCTCCAAGAACACAAAAGAAAAGAAGAATGAGAGGCTGCCTGAGCCCTTGTTCCAGCCGTATAACCTCTCTTCCATATGAGAAACTTGAGTTCTCCTTCCAGCAGCAAAACCATCCAAAAGAAGGTTGATAGATGCTTGTGAATTCGGCTAGGAGTCCAAAGAAGGACCCCCTCAAGTTAGTATACCCCAAGCACTTGCAAAACCCTTCTAGTTAGGAAGAAAATACACCTGGAATCAGCTTCAAAAACTCTATTTTCCCAGCTCTTTGTCCGTGAACAAGAAGGGGAGAAGAAGGAGCTCTTGCTGATTTTGCATGTCTTGAGAATAGGTAGAGAGAAGCAAGTTCAAGACACAATTAAGTGTGATGTTCAATAAAAAGAATTGGTCCAATGAAAAAAAAGAAAAGGGGCGGCCTTTTGACTGAATTTCAAAGGGTTATACCCCCTTTTAATTGAACACATTCACAAGTTAAATGGTCTTGAACTAGACATACAATTAACATTTAATTGTATGTACAAGTTATTTATAACTTATACAATTAATTATTTAACTTATAAGTTATAATCTCTCATTATTATTAGGTGTCATTTAACTAATTTAAATAACACATCAAATAATATAATTGAACAAATTATCCTAATAAGTTGTTCCCACTCATATGCAACTCGTTTAGAAAACCCATTTTCTAAATTGGTGTAAATATTTAATTGCATGATCATATCATCAATTAAATATTAATTGGTGTTTGCTAAGCTTGTTATTAGGTATAACCCGACTTGGATCATAACGTACTAACCGCATAAATATTTTACGTGTCTTGGGCACATAGAATCCTACAATCTCCTACTTGCCCAAGATTCATAAAAGATTGATGCAAGTAGTAAATACCGCCTAACTACGGTTTACTACCCTTAATACGCATGACTTACAGCCATTCAATAACATCATCCTTTTCAAGTACCCTACTCGAAATGATTTAGGTGAATTTATCATCTATCCTTTTGTTACAGATGTCATGTTAAATCCAAGGACACAGAATGATCATTCCTTGTTGATTTAATTTAATCAGGCCTTAGACATCTAACTCTCAACGAATAAGAGGAACAAATTCCATCTTGACTACATACGTTTCTCACAAACACCTCATGTTATACCTGAACATATCCTTATGTACTGTCCACTATTTCAAGACAGTGAAGAACTTGCTCAAGGTATAACACTTGGTGAATATCAAAACCCAATATGTATCTCAGGTCGGAGGATACCAAATGATATTCGCCTTTACTCAAATTTACTTATGATCAATCAATAAGATTCCATGTAGTAAGATTTGAGATGCGGGTCAGTCCAATATTCGTATCCACGAATATCTATAAACCTTGGCAGCAACCAATTGCTCTATATTCATGCCTTATGAATATCCACCAATCCAAGTTCACAATAGTCTTACATTCATATTTGTTCCCACAAATATGACCGACTACGGACATTTAGAATAATAAAATTATTCATGGATGTAAACATGCTAAAAGGGAACATCACTTAAAATATCGTAAATACATAGATAAGTTAAGTATTACAATTGTTCCATATTAATAATATTAATACTAAACAGATCAATTCCAATCACTAGAATATCGAAGTCCTGAGGCACAAGTATGACTTTCATGCTTTGCCCTTTCAAGGAGCTTCGTGAGTGGATCCGCAATGTTTTGATCAAAGTGAACTTTGCGAATACATATCTTTCCCTTTTCAACTTCATCCCTTATGTAGTTGAATTTCCGCTCATTGTACCTAATCTTTTGATGTGCACGGGGTTCCTTGATTTGAACAATCACACCCTCGTCATGACAAAAGATTTCTAAGGGGTCTTGAATGGTAGAGACCATCCTTAGATTGGTGATAAACCTTTTTATCCATGCAGCTTCCCAAGCTGCTAATGAGGCGGCTATGTATTCGAATTCTGTAGTGGACAATGCTACCCTATTCATAATGGAGACGTACCCCGATTGTGATCGAGGATCATCTCGACCAGTTTGGAAACTAGCATTCGTGTAACCCTTTACAACTAGTTCCTCTTCATCAGATCCGTATATTAGAAACAGATCCTTAGTCCTCCTAAGGTATTCCAATATACCTTCAACAGCCATCCAATGGCTGTTTACTTGGATTATGCTGATATCTACTTGTCATGCTTAATGTGCATGACATGTCCAGTCTAGTGCATATCATCGCATATATGATGAATCCTATAGCAGACGCATATGGGATGTCCTTCATACAATGTTGCTTATCCTTTAAGCTTGGACATTGAGATGCACTCAATATTGTCCCTCTTTGAATAGGTACTATACCTTTCTTAGAGTTTACCATCTTGAACCTTTTCAAGATTTTATCAATGTATGCACTTTGGTTTAACCCTATCAACCGTCTCGATCTATCCCTATAGATCTTTATTTCCAAAATATAGACGGCTTCACGGAGATCCCTTTTGGAAAAACAATTTCCAAATGTAGTTTGTCACCAACATACAATACTAAGAACGTAATTACACTCCCACTAGCCCCTTGATACACACAATCCTCGTCAGCGTTCTTGATGAAACCCAATTTCTTGATCTTTTCATCAAAACGTTGATTCCAACTTCTCGATGCTTGTCTCAATCCATAGATTGATATCTTTTACTTGCATACTTTATCAGGATGACTTTAGCATTGCCATTGGCGAGAAGGTTTCATCATAATCAACCCTTTGACTTCGAGTGAAACCTTTTGCTACAAGTCATGCCTTGTAGGTATCCAAGTTTCAATGCATGTCAGTTTTCTTCTTGAAAACCCACTTGCGTCCAACCGGTTTGGAGTTAAGTGAAGAGTCAACCAATTCCCAAACTTGGCTGTCATACATGGATTGCATCTTTACGTTCATGGCTCCTAGCCACATGTCACAATCCGAATTGGACATTACATCATGGTATGTAGTTGGCTCTTCGGAGTCAACAACGTAGCATCCATCTATGAAAAATCCATATCTTTCATGTGAAATGCTAACTTTACCAGATCAGCGAACGTTTTGTGTGTATTGATCAACCTCTTGATCATGATCAACAACCTCTTATTGATTGCTAGTGTCAACCAAACGTGTATCGGCTTGTGGATCTTGATCCTCATCAAATTCCACTGTTCTATGCGTCATTCCTTCCATAAGGAACTTGGCTTCCAAGAACACTACCTTTTGAGCAAATACCTTTTGCTCTGTTGGATCAAAGAAGTAGTATCCTATACAGTCCTTTTTGGATATCCAACAAATATACACTTAGTGAATCGACTTTCAGTTGGTTTGGGTGTTAAGCTTAACATAAGCTTCATAACCCATAATTTTAAATATGATAGCGATGGAACTATTCCATTTCATATTTCAAAAGGCGTCGAATCTACTTTCTTGGTTTGGACCATATTCAAAATATGAGCCGTGGAGAGTAGTGCGAAAACCCCAAAATTATAGAGGTAGTGAGCTTATATCCATCATAGGTCGAACTTTATCCAATAGGGTTCGATCTCCTTACAGACACACCATTATGTTATGGTGTTCTGTGAGGAGTAAGTTATGAGACAATCTTACAACTTCCTAGATGATCCCTAAAAGTCTCACTTAGGTATTCACCTTCTCTATCTAAACGGTGAACTTTGGTAGTTCTATCGAGTTGATTTTCTACTTCATTCTTGAAGTGTTTGAACATTTCAAATTCTTCATGTTTATGTGCCAACAAGTACACATAATCATAGCGACTATAATCGTCGGTTAAGGTAATGAAGTAAGTTTCACCATACCTTGTCATTGTCTTAAAAGGACCACATACATCCAAATGTATGACTCCTAATAAGTCTTTTGCCCTCTCATTTGTACCACTAAAAGGCGTGTTGGTTATCTTACCTCATAAACAAGATTCACACTTATCAAATGAACAATTTTCATTTGTTTTTAAAAGACCATTCTTTTAAAGTGTTTGAATCCAATTCTTGTTTATGTAACCAAGATGACAATGACAAAATTAAGAGTCACTTAAACCATTTTAAGTCTCTTGGTGTATGATAGGTATAATGTGTTATTATAGGACGAATCATCATGAACCAATTCATAAATATCATTAGAAGGCATAGCCTTGAAATAATATACATCATCTATATAAATATAAATACCATCATTTACTAACTTTAACTCATAACCATATCATTTTAAAAGGGAAACTTAAATCATGTTCCTAGTCAAACTAGGAGCATATAACATGTTTTGAAGAACAACTTCCAAACCTTTTGAAAGTTTCAAAACATAATCTCCTTTCTTAAAGTGCTTATTTCTTTTGAACCCTTGCAACAAATTGCAATAGTGAGTTCCATATGAGGTATCCAATTACCCATGTGCTTTTAGGAAATAACACCTAAGTTAATATGGATTATGAAAGTTATACTTAAGGTTTGCCCAGCATCCCTTTTATTTCTCAACTCATTGAGATAGGTTGGATGAATCCCTTTCAAATGACCTATCTCTCCATACTCAAAGCATGGATCGTTTTCGGTTACCTTAAGCTTCATAAGCTTAGGTTTTGGAGGTTCCGCTTTGATCTACCCTTACCCATTGCCTTTGATGTGCCCTTCTCCTTTGGCAACATTTGCCTTAGGATCGGGAATGGCCTCAACATCGTCGGGGTCGGGTTGGTTAGGTGTAGGATCGTCAAGGACATATGCCTTTGCTCTTGCTTGAGAACAATTCTTAAGTTTCGAGACTAGTCCATAAGGTTATTATGGTAGAGACGATCCCTTTCTAAAATAGCTCTCAGTGATAGGGTATGGACGGTCGGGGTGGCAGCATTATTGTTTGCGGTCATTCTACAAATTTTACAAAGTTCTTTTTAGTATTTCTGAAAAATTTTATTTTAATTATTAATACCCTTTATGTCTCATAGACAATTAATAATTAAAATCTAGAATCCAACGTTACATTCAAATAATGGTTAGGTGACCTTTATCCCATTATTCAAATTAACAAGGTAGTCAACATTTGACAATTGCAACCCTTTGCAACTTCTAGCGGTATGGGATCGACTTTAATCATCATATGCAAAGTCGGCATGTTAATCCCATCAACACCATTTGGAAACCATATTTTAGGTGATCCATTCAACATGGTTTGCAAATCAAGTTACCCTACTTGCACACACATGTGAGTTTACCAACACAAGTGGTTAGGTGACCTTTATCCCACCAATGTGGTATTCCCACCTTAAGTCATAAGTTCCCTCAAAATGGTTAGGTGACCTTTATCCCATTAAGAGTTTCCAAATGACTTAAGCGTTGTGCAAAAGGACGGTGTTAAACTTGTTTGAAAAAGGGATTTTTAGTTTTCATTGATTCTAGTTTGAAAACTCTATTCACCTTGTATTTGCATGCTTTCAAATGCAAGGTATCCTATGGTTCACTTTTAATAAAACCTCTTTTATTAAATCATTAATCCTTTTAATAACCTTTTATTAATCACTTAATGATTAGGAACCATAAATTTCAGCTTGTTAAGTTTGTTAATTAGTTTGTTATGCACATCCAAATGTCAAATAACAATCATACAACAAACAACCAAACAAGCACAATCATACAAACATATGTGCATAACTATAGCCACTAAGTTGACTACACTTGTTTGCCATCACAAGTGTTGTCATAAGGTCTTTCCTAAGGGTTGAACACAATACAAATGATGAGGTCTTCAAACACTCCCACTTGAACTTGCATCCAAATGCTTCAAGTCCATCCTTTGTGTCTTCCTTTTGTGCTTCCTTCCCGAGCATCTTCTTTTACAAAATATATATCCTAATACATATTTTCTAGTAAAAGAAAAAATACTCCTAATCTATTTATTACATTGCCAAATGAATAAACAAATTACAACCCAAATAGAAACACCAAAAGGATTATTACAACCCATAAAGAATGAATACAACCAACATGACAAGATTACAATCAACCAAATCCAAACACACATGGTCAAGGCTATGTTATGCACTAATATATGTATCCACATACATAATTTCAAGAACCAAAATGAACCCCATTTGACCCTAAATTTTCAGCCAACACAAACTAAGAATTTAGGGTCTATTGTCCAACCAAAAACATAATCAACCAATTTGATATTTTCCTTTCAAGATCCAATCATAAGCATGCATGATTACAACCTTGAAAGGTTGGGGTATCATCAAATCATCACAAAACAGCCCTATTGAGGTTGTTAAACCTTATATATCCAAATATACAAGAACATATGAAACTAATCATCCACATAACCGGCTCTGATACCATTGTTGGGTTTGTTGGACCTAAATCATGTTGTTTAACCATTTTAAACAAGAAAACGCAGCGGAATATGAGCTTAATTTCGTATTCTATAATCTGAAAATTAAGGTTCATAATATTATTTCAACAAACCCAAAGACAAGGATCATATATATGTGAATGGATTAGTTATCAAGAAACAAACATAACAACCAAATCAACACAATGTACTACCTTTAGAGGCTGTCAAAAACCGTGGATGAAGCTGTCAAAAATGTGGATGCATGATGAAGATGAAGCTGCTCTTGGACGGCCAAAACATCAACAATAGATGTTCTTAAGTGTCCATACCCACAAGCCCTTTTTGCAACACCTTTTGCTAGGATTTGTTCACCAATTCGAACCAAGAACCAAGCTGAAAACGAATTTCAGCAGTGTACTTCACAAGGCTGCTGGAACCCATTTTCCAGCAATGAAATCCGTCCTTTTGATGAAAGAAAAGAATCCTTGTGTCGATTTGCATGTGAGAAAAGAGTAGGTGAAGTGTGTGTGTGTTCTAGGAAGAGAAGTGCTCCAAGAACACAAAAGAAAAGAAGAATGAGAGGCTGCCTGAGCCCTTGTTCCAGCCGTATAACCTCTCTTCCATATGAGAAACTTGAGTTCTCCTTCCAGCAGCAAAACCGTCCAAAAGAAGGTTGATAGATGCTTGTGAATTCGGCTAGGAGTCCAAAGAAGGACCCCCTCAAGTTAGTATACCCCAAGCACTTGCAAAACCCTTCTAGTTAGGAAGAAAATACACCTGGAATCAGCTTCAAAAACTCTATTTTCCCAGCTCTTTGTCCGTGAACAAGAAGGGGAGAAGAAGGAGCTCTTGCTGATTTTGCATGTCTTGAGAATAGGTAGAGAGAAGCAAGTTCAAGACACAATTAAGTGTGATGTTCAATAAAAAGAATTGGTCCAATGAAAAAAAAGAAAAGGGGCGGCCTTTTGACTGAATTTCAAAGGGTTATACCCCCTTTTAATTGAACACATTCACAAGTTAAATGGTCTTGAACTAGACATACAATTAACATTTAATTGTATGTACAAGTTATTTATAACTTATACAATTAATTATTTAACTTATAAGTTATAATCTCTCATTATTATTAGGTGTCATTTAACTAATTTAAATAACACATCAAATAATATAATTGAACAAATTATCCTAATAAGTTGTTCCCACTCATATGCAACTCGTTTAGAAAACCCATTTTCTAAATTGGTGTAAATATTTAATTGCATGATCATATCATCAATTAAATATTAATTGGTGTTTGCTAAGCTTGTTATTAGGTATAACCCGACTTGGATCATAACGTACTAACCGCATAAATATTTTACGTGTCTTGGGCACATAGAATCCTACAATCTCCCACTTGCCCAAGATTCATAAAAGATTGATGCAAGTAGTAAATACCGCCTAACTACGGTTTACTACCCTTAATACGCATGACTTACAGCCATTCAATAACATCATCCTTTTCAAGTACCCTACTCGAAATGATTTAGGTGAATTTATCATCTATCCTTTTGTTACAGATGTCATGTTAAATCCAAGGACACAGAATGATCATTCCTTGTTGATTTAACTTAATCAGGCCTTAGACATCTAACTCTCAACGAATAAGAGGAACAAATTCCATCTTGACTACATACGTTTCTCACAAACACCTCATGTTATACCTGAACATATCCTTATGTACTGTCCACTATTTCAAGACAGTGAAGAACTTGCTCAAGGTATAACACTTGGTGAATATCAAAACCCAATATGTATCTCAGGTCGGAGGATACCAAATGATATTCGCCTTTACTCAAATTTACTCATGATCAATCAATAAGATTCCATGTAGTAAGATTTGAGATGCGGGTCAGTCCAATATTCGTATCCCACGAATATCTATAAACCTTGGCAGCAACCAATTGCTCTATATTCATGCCTTATGAATATCCACCAATCCAAGTTCACAATAGTCTTACATTCATATTTGTTCCCACAAATATGACCGACTACGGACATTTAGAATAATAAAATTATTCATGGATGTAAACATGCTAAAAGGGAACATCACTTAAAATATCGTAAATACATAGATAAGTTAAGTATTACAATTGTTCCATATTAATAATATTAATACTAAACAGATCAATTCCAATCACTAGAATATCGAAGTCCTGAGGCACAAGTATGACTTTCATGCTTTGCCCTTTCAAGGAGCTTCGTGACTGGATCCGCAATGTTTTGATCAAAGTGAACTTTGCGAATACATATCTTTCCCTTTTCAACTTCATCCCTTATGTAGTTGAATTTCCGCTCATTGTACCTAATCTTTTGATGTGCACGGGGTTCCTTGATTTGAACAATCACACCCTCGTCATGACAAAAGATTTCTAAGGGGTCTTGAATGGTAGAGACCATCCTTAGATTGGTGATAAACCTTTTTATCCATGCAGCTTCCCAAGCTGCTAATGAGGCGGCTATGTATTCGAATTCTGTAGTGGACAATGCTACCCTATTCATAATGGAGACGTACCCCGATTGTGATCGAGGATCATCTCGACCAGTTTGGAAACTAGCATTCGTGTAACCCTTTACAACTAGTTCCTCTTCATCAGATCCGTATATTAGAAACAGATCCTTAGTCCTCCTAAGGTATTCCAATATACCTTCAACAGCCATCCAATGGCTGTTTACTTGGATTATGCTGATATCTACTTGTCATGCTTAAATGTTCTTTCTTATGAACGGATCTAACATGATTGTTGCGTGTATTGCAGTAAAATGGCCGATAGATGGACGATGAGCACTAAGCACAACATTTGTGCTTATCTCAACACCACGTCTCGTAATGCATCAGATTTTGTCGGGATCATGGAGTTTCTACGGTGATCGAGGATACATCATGCCATATCTACTCCCTGCACACTTTACCGCTCATTACAGCAGGCATTCTGGGAGAATGTTGTTGTAGATCGATCTGTTGAGCCGTTTCGTATTCGTAGCTCTATCTTTGGAGAGGATATTGATATAGGGGAGGATGACTTGCAGCGAGTGTTGGATCTGGGAGACGACTCGGACTATCCCACCAAACTACATCCAATGACTGTGAGGGGATGCTTTCTGAGGATCAAGTACGTTGACGACATCAATGCCGGCGTGCTCAACAAGAGCAACATGTGCCCGCCATTCAAGTATTGGGCACATGTGATCCTCAAGTGCATAGCCTCCCGACGCGGTGGTTTTTATGAGATGAGCGACCAAATTCGAAATGTGTTTGTTGTGTTGGTGCTCAACCACCCGTTTGGTTTCTCTCGGATGTTTTTCAACTATATGAGGGAGAACATCGAGGCTAAGGGGAAGTGGGATTTTGCATGTATCCCAAGTCTCTATAGCTAATCATTGACGAGAAGCTACCTCACCTGCCCAAGCTGAAGGATAATGAGGTGTCTTTGGAGGTTATGGACAACACCACATTAGGCAGGATGAAGGTGTATCGGGGTAAGCAGGTGAAGACCCCGGTTAGGAGGTTATTTGGTCATCTGGCTAACATCGACTATGTCGCGCCAGCCAGAAAGAAGTGTCGCCATGACGACTGCGAATCCGATGTTGAGCCTATCATGGTTCACGATGATGACGTAGATGATGATAATAATGACCAAGATCATGGTCAAGGTGGTAGAGATGAGGGCTCTAGTCAATCAAGAGCCACTGACACGTCTACTATTCCTCCACCACCTCAGCAGAGTGGTTCTTCAGCTCCTGGTAGATCCGAGCAAGCTGCTATCCACCAGGACTTTCTGATAGATAAAGATAATGATTTTGATGTGGAGCCTCTCACCAGGAGAGTCGGTAGCAGGGTTGTCTCTACAGAGAAAGGGAAAAAGGTGCTTAGTTGACTCCAAGCTGGTGCTGAGGGTGTTGGCACTGATGTCACAGATCCAACATACACACCCGACCAGCCTATCAGCCCAGGGGGAGCCCCGACTGCCAAGGGGTCCAGGAAGAAAAGGATGGCCCAACCCTATGGCAAGAAGGGTTAGAGGCAGAAGATTATACTGATTAGATCATCCACCACTTCCATCCCAGCTACCACCACTTCCATCCCAGCCACCACCACTACCATACCATCCACCACTCATATATCCACATCTACCTCACCCACCATACCCAAAACAGTCCCACCATAATCCATTCTTGTTCCTACTCCCATCTACACCACATCCACTACTACACCTACCATTCCCCAAGCTGGCACATCCACCCAGTTCCCACCTCCACAGGCACCACTCTACCCACGGTTGGGTTAGAGGAATAGTTGGCAAGCCTAAACAGACTGGTGCTTAAACTGTTGGCAACTGATGATCTTAGAGCTAATCAGATGAACCAGCTGATGGCGGTAAATGCAGCACAGGGCAAGCAGATTGCCCAGCTCAATGAGAAGAACGAAGCTCATGAGAGAGCTTTAGTTCGAGCTCATAATGCCCTGCAAGCTCAAAATGAGCTAGTGCTTGCATCTGCCAAAAGGATTGAGGAGTTAGAGAAAAAGAACAAGAAGATCATGTTAAGGCTGAAGGGTACGAAGGGTGAGCCACTAAAGATTAAGGGAGACGGAGATGATGGTGATGATGATGATGATTCAAGTGATGATGAATCAGAAGAAGAAAGAAATGAGGAGGAAGCCGGAGAGAGTGGAAAGGAGAAAGAGAAGGATGATGATAAGGAGGATGAGCCTGAAGGTGATGCTAATGCATCAGCCTTAACTCAATCAACAAGGGAGAGGCGCACGAAAAGGAATCAAGATCAAGGAACCTCGTCCTCAGCTCTTCAAGCTGAAGAGTCACACGATCAAGACAAAAGTAGAGATTAAGATGTTTATGTATTTGAAACTTTTGTACTTAAATTGTGTATTACATTAATGTAATTAAAGATAATTTATGTTTAATGTCTTGATGAATGATTAATGTGTGAATTGTTGATTGTTTAATCGAACAGATGAAACTCAACAGACCGATAATTATGATGTCACTCCCCTTCAGCAAATCAAGACTCAACTTACTATGATTCTTGATTTGCAAGGGATTGTGAGACGGTTTGTAAGTTACACTCCAGAAGAAGGAGAGATTATCCACGACCTGACAGACGAGCAGCTCGCTGATATGTTTCAACTGAATCCTGATAAGCTTGTCAAAGATGCTCCGGAAGTCGATGTTGTGAGTGACGAAGAGTTACAAGGCGTGGATGAAATAGAGATTGAGGATATCACGTCAAATTATTATCCTCAGTACACTGACCTTGATGGAAATGTTATCCCCGACTTGGGTGAAACATTTGGTAGTGATACTTTTGACAAACTAGCTGAGAAAGAGATAGAAAAAGAAGCTGAAGGTAAAGCTTAAGCTGCAGATGCTGATGTTGATCAAAAGAAAGCTGGATGGGCTGCATGTTTGGTAGAAATGAAAGCTCAACGTGAACCTCCAAAGCTAAATGCCTACACCAAATTGTACAGAGTTAAGAGATATCAGAAGGTGTCGGGCAAGATTATTAGTTGGGCTTACTTTGAGGATTTGGATGTGTATGCAGTGAAAAGAAAAATGGATTGAGTACTTTAGATATCCATATGATCTGAAGACTCTCCCTGGTTTTGAGTTAAACAGATTGGCCTGTTCAGATCTGTTGTATGCCAACCCGAGGAAGATGTCGGGATGGTTTGAGATGGCCTTGAAGAAAGAATACCACCCCAGATGGGTAAACTTCAGACCTCAGCAACCTAAGAGGTTTATTCATAAGACTGAAGTTGACCCTATCACTGGAAGGCCTAAGGTGGTGTTGAAGTGGAGTCCCCAGGCACGATGTCTAAGATCCCTTTACAGGAGATACGTCAGGACTTCACTCAACACTTCAAATGGTGGTATTATGATTGGTGGACGGGGGAAGCGGTCATAGTTTTGAACAGAGAAGGAAAAATAGAGACTATTAGGGTATTAGACCCAATGTGGCTTACCAACTTGTCAGCTGATGATGTTTATACTGTTGGATTCTTTATGCCCAAGACACATAGAACATTGATGTGGTTAGTACGTTATGATCCAAGTCGGGTCATACCCAATAACAAGCTTAGCAAACACCAATTAATATTTAATTGATGATATGATCATGCAATTAAATAATTACACCAATTTAGAAAATAGGTTTTCTAAATAAATTGCATATGAGATTGAACAACTTATATGGATATTTTGTTCATGAATATTATTTGTAATGTTGTTTAAATTGGTTAAATAACATCAAATAAAAGGTGTGTGTGTATAAGTTGTATAATTAAAGGGGTAATTACATAACTTATTAAAACCTTTTGTTTAATATAGATAAAAAAAGGTTTTGGGAAAACCCTAAAACACAAAAGGGGTTCGGCCGCCCCTAAGGCAGCCCTCTTTTCATTTTTCTTTTGGTGTCTTGAGAGCTCTCTTTGAAAAAGGTAAAAACACACACTCTCCATTCAGATCTCTCTCACTCTCTCATATGCAAAAGGGTCACAAGAACTTCGATCTCTCTCTTTTGAAAAAAAGATGTCACGGCTGGAACAAATGTTCAACAGCCATGTTGATGGTCACGGCTGGAACAAGGTTCCAGCAGCTTTCTTGACCCGATTTGGTGCTCAAATCCTAGCAAGAATGGTGAGTGCTTGATACTTGTGGGTATGAATACTTGAGAACACCTCCTCTTGGTGTTTTGGCTGCTCAAGAACATCATTCTCTTCATCTATATCTCGTTTTTCAGCAGCCTTTGGAAGGTAGTATGTATTGCTTGTTTGGGTTGTTATTTATTGGTGATAACTAGTTCAAACACATATATAAGATCCTTGTGTTCTTGGGTTTGTTGTTGTCATGAAATGAACCATATTTTCAGATTTCAAATGATATTTATTTGATGTTAATCCGCTGCATTTTCAAGTTTAAAATGGTTAAACTATTTTGATTTGGTCCAACAAACCCAACATTGGCATCTAGAGCCGGATATGTGGATGACTAGTTTCATGTGTTCTTGTAAAATTGGTTTTATGAGGCTTTAACAACCATATTGGGCTGTTTTGTGGTGATGATAATAAATCCCTAACCTTTCAAGGTTATATCTAACATGCTAGTGATTAAACCTTGAAAGTAAGATATCAAGTACTTGATTATGTTTTTGTTTGGTCAAAAGACCCTAAATTCATGGTTAATGTTGGCTGAAAATTTAGGGTCATATGGGGATTTATTTGGTTTTTGAATGTTGTAAATGATGTATATGGATACATATATTAGTGCATAACATAGCCTTGACCATATGTGTTATGGATTTGGTTGATTGTAATCTTGTCATGTTGGTTGTATTCATTCTTTAAGGGTTGTAATTTGTTTATTCATTTGGCAATGTAATAAATAGATTAGGAGTATTTTTCTTTTACTAGAAAATATGTATTAGGATATATATTTTGTAAAAGAAGATGCTCGGGAAGGAAGCACAAAAGGAAGACACAAGGGATGGACTTGAAGCATTTGGATGCAAGTTCAAGTGGGGGTCTTTGGAGATCTCATCATTTGTGTTGTGTTCAACCCTTAGGAAAGACCTTATGACAACACTTGTGATGGCAAACAAGTGTTGTCAACATAGTGGCTATGGTTATGCACATGTGGTTGTTTGATATTGAAAGAATTGATCTGCCCAAGATACATATGAAATTGATGTGGCTAGTGTGATATGATCCAAGTCGGGTCATACCCAATAACAAGCTTGTCAAACACCAATAGATAATTTATTTGTGGATAAGATCATACAAATAAATAATGACACCAATTTGGAAAATGGACTTCTAAATTATTGCTTATGCAAATGAACATTATTATGTGAATAATTGTTCATGAGATATTATTTGTTTTCATTATTTAGTATTACTAAATAATAACAAATAATAGAATGTTTAGTTTATAAAGTTTAAAAAAAATTAGTTTTTAAATTTTATAAACTTGAAATTAGTATGTGTTTTAATTGTGTTTAAGAGGTAAAATGGGTGGGACCATTTTCTTTTAAAAACTCGGCCGCCCACAAGGGCATTAGTGGCCATTAAATTTGTCTTGTAAATAGCTAAAGACAACACATGCTAACTTCTCCCAACACATTCCATATTCTCCTTGCATGCAAGCACTTCTCTTCTCTCAAAAACTCTCTCTATACTCACGGTTTTGGAAGGAGAAGAAGAACAATAATTCCAGCTTTCAAATCGTTTGGGTTGCTGAAATTTTTCAGCTTTCAAAGTCGGTTTTGCTTGCTGAAAAGAGGTGTCAAGGGATTCCTAGCAATCAAGGTGTTTGAAGTAGCTTGGGTACAACCTCTTGAGAACTTCTCCATTGAAGTTTCAGCTACAAACATCATCATCTTCACTTCTTATTTTCGGTTTCAAGGAAGCTACAAAAGGTTGTAGAATCTTGTCTATCTTATGTTTTATTATTGTATGCATTGTATAAAGATCCATGGGTTGGGGTTGTTTGTTAAAATGGTTTAACAATTAATTTGATAACATGTTTTAAAACATATATTCCGCTGCGTTTTTCATATAAACAAGTTGTATGAAGCTTTGATAAACATGTTAAAACCCCATCAATGGCATCTAGAGCCACTTATACATATGCATACATATATTACACTAACTAATTCACGTTTTTTGGGTGCTTGACACCACAAAACCGTGAGTTAAAGTGCTGAAAAATGTCCCCTTTTTGATGTTTTAAAGATCTTACTTTATACATGTAATGATCTTTAAAAATCTAGATCATAAAATGTTTGCTTGTTTGGACAAAACCCATATGTTCTTGGTTAATGTTGGCCAAGAAAATGGGTCAAAGGGGGCTGCTCAAAACCGTGAGTATCGATGTGATTTAAAATGTTGTTTGTTGATCATGCATAACAAAGCCTTGACCATATGGATTGATTGGTTAAATTGGTTGTCTAGTTATATTCATTTGGGCATGTAATAATTTAATTTTTGTTTCAAGTCTAGTCTTGTAATTTATTTATTCATATGGTTTGTAATAAATAGATTAGGAGTTTATCTTTACTAGAAAAATGTATTAGGATACATATCTTGTAAGGAAGCTCAAGATCAAGACTTGAAGAAAAGATGGACAAAGAGGATTCTTGAAGATATGGTTTCAAGTGGGAGTCTCTTTGGTCAACCATGTGTCATGATTCTAAACCCTTAGGATATGACCATTTGACACACTTTTTTGGCTAAACAAGTGTGATCAACTTAGTATGCTTTGTTATGCATATATGACTTGTTTTGTTTATGTTTGGTTGAATGCATATGATGATGTTTGTTTTGAATATTTGGATGTGATTAACAAACCTCAACTAAAACAAACAACAAACAAGTAATTGGTTCTCAAATCATTAAGCATAAGTAGAATGGCTCTATAAAAGGAATTAATGGTTTACAAAATAAAATGGGTTTTATTTAAAAGAACCAATAGGGTACCATATGGTTGAATGCATACAATCATATGGTACATAGACTTTTCTAAACAAGAATTGTCAAATTATAAATCCCTTTTGAAAAACAAGTTAAACACCATCCTTTTACACAACACTTAGGTTACTTGCTAACTCTTAGTGGGATAAAGGTCACCTAACCACTTTGGGGGAACTTGTAACTTGAGGTGAGAATACCATGTTTGTGGGATAAAGGTCACCTAACCACTTATATAGTAAACTCACACGTGTGTGTAAGTAGGACGACTTGATTTGTAAAATATATTGAATGGATCACCTAAAATATATTTTATAAAAGGTGTTGATGGAATAAACATGCTGTTATAAACATGATATGTTCAAACGATCCCATACCACTAGAAGTTACAATAGGTTGTAATTGTCATTTATGACTACCTTGTTTATTTAAATAATGGGATAAAGGTCACCTAACCAATATTTAAATATAACGTTGGATTCTAAAATTTTATTTATTAATGATCTATGAGACATAAAGGGTATTGATAAATAAAATATAATTATATCAACGATTACTAATGGAACTTTGTAAAATCTTGTAGATGGCCGACAACAACAACACTAATAATGATGTACCAAACCAAAACAACCAATCCCTAAGGGCGATCCTTCAAAGGGATCGTCTAACACCTAACAATTTCATGGATTGGTACCGCAACTTGAGAATTGTTCTCAAACAAGAAAAGCGGGCCTACATCCTTGATGACCCCATCCCCGATGAACCTAACGAGGAAGATGTGGAAGCATATAATGATTGGGTTAGATATGTAGAAGACTCCATCCAAGTCTCTTGCCTAATGTTAGCAAGTATGACACCCGAACTCCAAAAGGAGTATGAGCTCCATGGAGCTTATGACATGATCACTCAGTTGCGGGAAACGTTCCAGCAACAAGCTAGAGTGGAGCGCTACGAAACGGTTCAAGCGCTTAATGCATGTCGGATGGAGGAATCCCAATCAGTTTCATCTTATGTTCTTAAGATGAAAAGCCACATCGACCGCCTTGAAAGGCTGAACTGTCCCGTCTCAAAAGAGTTGGCCACGGATTTGATCCTTAATGGCCTAACTAAAAGGTTTGAGGCATTCGTCATGAACTACAACATGAACGGATGGGACAAGAGCATAAATGAACTTCATTCTATGCTCAAATCAGCTGAGGCGGGAATGGGTAAGAGAGTTTTACCCGTTCTCACCATAAATGAAGGTGGGAAAAGAGAAAGTCTCTAACCCCTCCTAAGGCGACTGGTGCCAAAGGAAAGGGGCAAGTTTGGGGAAAGGGGAAGAAGGCTGTTAGGGCGCAACCTCCAAAGCCTAAGGAGAAGAAGCAAAAGGTTGCCGTGAACGACCCATGCTTCAAATGTGGTGAGATAGGGCATTGGATGAGAAATTGTCCAGTCTATCTCAAAGAGTTGAGAGAAAAGAGGGATGCGGGGCAAACCTCAGGTATAATTTACATGATACATGTTGAGCTGAATGTTATTTCTTCTAACACATGGGTATTAGATACCGGATGTGGAACTCACATTTGTAATTTGTTGCAGGGGTTCAGAAGAAATGAGCATTATGCTAAAGGGGAAATAAGTCTCTTCATGGGCAATGGTGCAAAGGTTCATGTGGAAGCCCAAGGAGACTACATTTTGAAGCTTCCAAGTGGTTTGGAAGTTATTTTAAATGATGTATTATATGCTCCTAGCTTGACTAGGAACATAATTTCTGTTTCCCGTTTAAGACAATATGATTATGATTTCAAGTTTGTTGACAATGATATTCATGTTTCTTTAAATCATGTATTTTATTTTAAGGCTATACCTTGTAATGGTATTTATGAATTAGTTCATGAAAACGCAACATATGATAGCTCTATATACCAAGCAACCACCAAAAGACTCAAATTAGATTTGAGTGATACCTACCTTTGGCATTGTCGTCTTGGTCATATAAACAAGAAACGCATACAAACACTTCAAAAGAATGGTCTTTTAAAAACAAATGAATGTGATTCATTTGATGTATGTGAATCTTGTTTACAAGGAAAAATGACTAAAACACCCTTTAGTGGAACTAACGAAAGGGCAAAAGATTTATTAGGCATCATACATTCGGATGTATGTGGTCCTTTTAAGCCAATGACTAGGAATGGTGAAAGATACTTCATTACCTTTACCGACGATTATAGTCGCTATGGGTATGTGTACTTAATAAGACACAAAGATGAAGCTTTTGAAATGTTCAAAATCTTCAAGAATGAAGTAGAAAATCAACTCAACAAATCAATTAAAGTTCTCCGTACCGATAGAGGCGGTGAATACCTAAGTGATGTTTTTCAAGATCATCTTAGGAGTTGTGGGATTATCTCACAACTCACTCCACCTGGAACACCACAACATAATGGTGTGTCTGAGAGGAGGAATCGAACCCTATTGGATATGGTTCGATCTATGATGGCTAGAAGCACATTGCCTCTATCATTTTGGGGTTTCGCTTTGCTCTCCGCGGCCCGTATTTTGAATATGGCCCCAACCAAAAAGGTGGAAAAGACACCTTTTGAGATATGGCATGGAAGAGTTCCATCCCTATCATACTTAAGGGTCTGGGGTTGTGAGGCTTATGTTAAGACTCCCACCCCAAACAAATTAGATGTCCGATCCACCAAGTGTATTTTGTTGGATATCCTAGAGATTCTATGGGATATTATTTCTATGATCCACTGGAACAAAAAGTGTTTGTTGCCAGAAAGGGTGAGTTCTTAGAAACAAAGTTCCTTATGGAAGGAACTAGCAGTAGAACGGTGGATCTTGAGGAGGATCAAGATTCACAGCCCGATGCACGTTTGGTTGAAACTAGCACTCAACATGAAGATGTTGAGAATGATCAAGCGGTTGATCAATATACACGAAACGTTCACAGAAGTGGTAGAACTAGTAATCCACCTGAAAGATACGGATTTTTCATGGATGGATGCTACGTGGTAGATTCAGATGAACCAACCACATATCATGATGCAGTGTCCAATTTGGATTGTGACAAATGGCTTGAAGCCATGAACGTTGAGATGCAATCCATGTATGACAATCAAGTTTGGGAACTTGTTGTACCACCTCTTAATTCCAAAGTAGTTGGAAGTAAGTGGGTTTTCAAGAAGAAAACCGATATGCATGGAAACTTAGATACTTACAAAGCTAGACTTGTAGCAAAGGGTTTCACTCAAACTCAAGGGGTTGATTATGATGAAACCTTCTCACCTGTTGCAATGCTAAAGTCTATAAGGATACTGTTTGCCATAGCTGCTCATTATGACTATGAGATTTGGCAAATGGATGTCAAAACCGCTTTCCTAAATGGATATCTTGAGGAAGATGTCTATATGGTTCAGCCTGAAGGTTTTGTCGATCCAAAACATCCTGATAAAGTATGCAAGTTAAAGAAATCAATCTATGGATTGAAGCAAGCATCGAGAAGCTGGAATCACCGTTTTGATGAGGAGATAAAGAAATTTGGCTTCATCAAAAACGCTGATGAGGCTTGTGTGTACAAAAAGGCTAGTGGGAGCATAATAACCTTCCTAGTATTGTATGTTGATGACATAGTACTATTTGGAAACGACATCCCAACCTTGGAAGGTGTAAAAACCTGGCTTGGAAGTTGTTTTACCATCAAGGATCTTGGTGAAGCTGCCTATATTCTAGGAATAAAGATATATAGGGATAGATCAAGGCGGCTGATTGGTTTGAATCAAAGTGCATACATTGACAAAATCTTGAAAAGGTTCAAGATGGAAAACTCTAAGAAAGGTAGTGTACCTATTCAAAGAGGGACAATATTGAGTACGACTCAATGTCCAAGCTCAAAGGAGGAGCAAAATAGAATGAAGGCAATCCCATATGCATCTGCTATAGGATCCATCATGTATGCAATGATATGCACTAGACCAGACGTGTCATGCGCTTTAAGCATGACAAGTAGATACCAGCAAAATCCTGGTGATAGTCATTGGATGGCTGTCAAGAACATTCTGAAGTACCTAAGGAGGACCAAAGATATGTTCTTGATCTACGGGTCTGGTGAAGAGGAACTCGTAGTAAAAGGTTACACAGACGCGAGTTTCCAAACCGATCGAGATGATTCACGATCTCAATCAGGGTACATCTTTATTCTGAATGGCGGAGCTGTTTCTTGGAAAAGCTCAAAGCAAGAAGTCGTAGCGTTGTCCACTACAGAGTCTGAATACGTCGCCGCTTCAATGGCAGCACAGGAAGCTGCATGGCTGAAGAATTTCATAGCCGATCTAGGGGTAGTCCCTTCCATTCAGGATCCCCTAGAGATCTTTTGTGACAACGAGGGTGCGATTGCTCAAATCAAGGAACCTCGTGCTCATCAAAAGACTCGGCACATTGAACGGAGATTCAACTACATAAGGGATGAAGTTGAAAAAGGAAAGATATGTATTCGCAAAGTCCACACTGATAAAAACATTGCAGATCCACTCACAAAGCTTCTTGAAAGGGCAAAGCATGAAGGCCATGCTTGTGCCATGGGACTTAGATATTCAAGTGACTGGGTTTGATGTTGTATTTTGTATTTAGATATTAGAACTTATGTTATTTGACTTAATTATATGATAATTATTATCATTTGTTCTTCTATTTTAGCATGTTTAAATCCATGAATAAATAAGTTATTCTAAACGTCCGTAGTCGATCATACTTGTGGGAACAATTATGAATGTAAGACTATAATGAAATTGGATTGGTTGATATTCATAAGGTATGAATATAGAGCAAGAGGTTGCTGCCAAGGTTCATTGATATCTATGGGATATAGATATTGGACTGACCCGCTCTCAATTATTTCTGCATGGAATCTTTGTGATTAGTCATAAGAGATATTGAGTAAAGGCGAATATCATTGTATCCTCAGACCTGAGATACATATTGGGTCTTGATATTCACCAAGTATTGTACTTTGACTTAACACTTTGCTGTTCTGAAAAATTGGCAGTACATAAGGCTGAGTTCAGGTATGATATGAGGTGATTGTGAGAGACGTATGTAGTCAAGATGGAATTTGTTCCTCTTATTCGTTGAGAGTAAGATGTCTAAGGCCTGTTAAAGTTAAATCATCAGAGAATGACAATTCTGTGTCTCTTGGATTTAACATGACATCTGCAACAAAAGGATAGATGATTGATTCACCTAAATCATATTCAAGTAAGGTACTTGGAAGGGATGATGTTATTGAATGGCACTTAGTCATATACATTAGGGGTAGCAAACCGTTGCTAGGCGTTATTTGCTGCTTGCATCAATTTCCTATGAATCTCGTGCAAGTGGGAGATTGAAAGAATTGATCTGCCCAAGATACATATGAAATTGATGTGGCTAGTGTGATATGATCCAAGTCGGGTCATACCCAATAACAAGCTTGTCAAACACCAATAGATAATTTATTTGTGGATAAGATCATACAAATAAATAATGACACCAATTTAGAAAATGGACTTCTAAATTATTGCTTATGCAAATGAACATTATTATGTGAATAATTGTTCATGAGATATTATTTGTTTTCATTATTTAGTATTACTAAATAATAACAAATAATAGAATGTTTAGTTTATAAAGTTTAAAAAAAATTAGTTTTTAAATTTTATAAACTTGAAATTAGTATGTGTTTTAATTGTATTTAAGAGGTAAAATGGGTGGGACCATTTTTCTTTTAAAAACTCGGCCGCCCACAAGGGCATTAGTGGCCATTAAATTTGTCTTGTAAATAGCTAAAGACAACACATGCTAACTTCTCCCAACACATTCCATATTCTCCTTGCATGCAAGCACTTCTCTTCTCTCAAAAACTCTCTCTATACTCACGGTTTTGGAAGGAGAAGAAGAACAATAATTCCAGCTTTCAAATCGTTTGGGTTGCTGAAATTTTTCAGCTTTCAAAGTCGGTTTTTGCTTGCTGAAAAGAGGTGTCAAGGGATTCCTAGCAATCAAGGTGTTTGAAGTAGCTTGGGTACAACCTCTTGAGAACTTCTCCATTGAAGTTTCAGCTACAAACATCATCATCTTCACTTCTTATTTTCGGTTTCAAGGAAGCTACAAAAGGTTGTAGAATCTTGTCTATCTTATGTTTTATTATTGTATGCATTGTATAAAGATCCATGGGTTGGGGTTGTTTGTTAAAATGGTTTAACAATTAATTTGATAACATGTTTTAAAACATATATTCCGCTGCGTTTTTCATATAAACAAGTTGTATGAAGCTTTGATAAACATGTTAAAACCCCATCAGATATATGCTTGTTTGATTACTCATTTTATGTTGATTGTTTGATATATGGATATGCTTAACAATCTAAATAAATTATCATAACAAGATGAATTTTGGTTCCTAAACATTAAGTGACTTATAAAAGGTTATTAAAAGGACTAATGATTTCAAAATAAAAGAGGTTTTATTAAAAAGGAACCATAGGGTACCGCAATTACAAGGTACATAGAGTTTTCAAAGTCTAGAATTAATGGAAACTTAAATCCCTTTGGTAACAAGTCTTACACCATCCTTTTACACGACACTCGAATTACTTGGGAACTATTTGTGGGATAAAGGTCACCTAACCACTTGTAGGGAACTTGTATCTTTGAGGTGAGTCTAACGTACTTGTGGGATAAAGGTCACCTAACCGCTTCTGTGTGAAAACTCACACGTGTGTGTAAGTAGGACGACTTGAATTGGAAACCATGTGCTTAGGGTCACCGAAGCATGGCGTACAATGGTGTTGATGGGATTAAACATGCCGACTAAACATATGATGTTTAACCGATCCCATAAGACTAGAAGTTGCAATAGGTTGAATTGTCAACTGTTGACTACCTTGTTAATTTAAATAATGGGATAAAGGTCACCTAACCATCATTTAAATGCGACGTTGGATTCTAGATTTTAATTGTTAATTGTCTATGAGACATTTAAGGGTATTAACGATTAAAATAAATTTATCAGAAATACTAAAATGAACTTTGTCAAATATTGTAGTGATGACCCACCCCTATCGTCCCTTCCCTATCACTGAGATCCATTCTCAAGAGGGATCGTCCTAACCATAATTATCTTATGGACTCAATTTTGAAACTTGAGAATCGTTCTCAAGAATGAGTAAAGGTCTATGTCCTTGACGATCCCATACCTCACCAACAAACGCTGTTGATGTTAAGGCCTTTTGACGATTGGGTTAAGCATACTAAGGATTCTATGCAAGCATCTGATCTCATGTTGGGAATATGATTCCCGAACTCCAAAAGGGTTTGGAGCATCATGGGGCACATGACATGATAATCTAGTTAAAGGAAATGTTCCTTTAACAAACTTTAGCAAGATTGCTTCGAAACGGTTCAAGCACTTTATGCATGTCACATGGAAGAGACCCAATCGATATCATCTTATATATTCTTAAGATGAAAAAGCCACATTGATATCCTTAAGATGCTTAACTGTCCTGTCTCAAAGTAGTTAGCTAAGGATTTGATCCTTGATTGCCTAACTAAAGGTTTGAGACATTCATAATAAACTGTAATATGAACGGGTGGGACAAGAGCATCGGTGAACTTCATACAATGCTCAAAGCAACCGAGGCAGGGATGGGTAGAGAGGTTCTACCTATTCTCTCGATCAATAAGGAAGGCTATAAGAAATGGCCAATCCCGATCCTAAAGCAATCATTGTCAAAGGAAAAGAATACATCAAAGCAAAGGTTAAAGCGAAACCTCAAAAACCTAAGCTTATGAAGCCTAAGGTAACGGAGAACGATCCATGCTTTGAGTATGGAGAGATAGGACTATAAAAGGGAATTGTCCCTCCTATCTTAAGGAGTTGAAAGACAAGAGGGATGTTGGGCAAACCTCAAATACAATTCCATGATTCACACGTTGTTTTAAATGCCATTTCTTCAATCACATGGGTATTGGATACCGGATGTGAGACTCATACTTGCAATTGTTGCAAAGGGGTTCAAAAGAAATATGAGCTTCAAGGAGGGAAACTCTATTTTGAGACTTTCAAAAGGTTTGGAAGTTGTTCTCAAAACATTTTATATGCACCTAGTTTAACTAGGAACATAATTAATGTTTCCTATTAAAACAATATGATCATGATTTAAAGTTTGTAAATAATGGTATTAAGTTTTATGGATGATGTATTTCATTTTAAGGATATGCGCTTTTAATGATATCCATGAATTGGTTCATGATAAATCGTCATATAATAACTCATTATACACATTAAGCAAAAGAAACTTAAAATGGGTTTAAGTTATTATTATCTTTGACATTGTCATCTTGGTCACATAAACAAGAATTGGATTCAAACACTTCAAAAGAATGGTCTTTTGGAAACAAATGAAAATGTTTCATTTGATAAGTATGAACCAAAGACTTATTAGGAATGATACATATGGATGTATGTGATCCTTTTAAGACAATGACCAAGATTGGTGAAAGATACTTCATTACTGTTACCGACGATTAAAGTCGCTATTATTGTGTGCACTTGATGACACATAAGTATGAAGCTTTTGAAATGTTCAAAATCTTCAATAATAAAGTAGAAAATCAACTCCATATAACTATCTATGTTTTTCATTCTGATAAAGGACAAACTGAACCCTATTTGGATATGGTTCAATTTATTATGGCTATGAGCTTACCACCTTTATCATTTTGGGTTTTCGCATTGCTCTCTGAGGCTCATATTATGAAATGACGCGGACAAAGAAAGTGTATATTAGTTGAGAATCCACAGAGACTGTATGGGATACTGTTTCTTTGACTCAACGGAGCAAAAGTATTTATTGCTCCAAAGTCTAGGTTCTTGGAAACCGAGTTCTTTATGGAAGGAATGACGTATAGAACTGTGGAACTTGATAAGGATCAAAATCCACGAGTCGATACACGTTTGGTTGACACTAGCAATCAACAGGAGGTTGTTGACGATGATCAAGAGGTTGATCAACACACACAAAACGTTCGCAGATCTGGTAGAGTTAGCATTCCACCTGAAAGGTATGGATTTTCATGGATGGATGCTACGTGGTTGATTCAGATGAGCCAACTACATACCATGATGCAATGTCCAATTCGGATTGTGACAAATGGCTAGAAGCCATGAACGTAGAGATGCACTCCATGTATAACAACCAAGTTTAGGAATTGGTTAACCTACCATTTAACTCCAAACCGGTTGGATGCAAGTGGGTTTCCAAGATGAAAACAGATGTACATGGAGACTTGAATACTTATAAGGCAGGACTTGTAGCAAAAGGTTTCCATCGAACTCAATTGGTTGATTATGATGAAACTCTTACGCCCATCACAATGCTAAAGTCGATTAGGATATTATGTGCCATAACTGCATATTCTGAATATGAGTTTTGGCAAATGGATGTCAAAACCGCTTTTCTTAATAGACATCTCGAAGAGACTGTCCATATAGTTCAGCATAATGGTTTTTTCGATCCATGACATCCTAATAAAGTATACAAATTAAAGTGATAAATCTATGGATTGAAACAAGCATCAAGAAGGTTGTGTATTATGAAAGCTAGTGGGAGCATAATTGTACTCTCAGTGTTGTATGTTGATGACACACTACTATTTGGAAATGATATTCCAACCATGGAAGGTGTTAAAACCTACCTTGGAATATTTCTTTTTCATATAAGATCTCGTTTAAGCCACCCATATTTTGGGATAAGGATCTATAAGGATAGATCGAGGTGGTTGATAGGGTTAAACCAAAGTGCATATATTGATAAAATCTTGAAAAGGTTCAAGATGGAAAACTCTTAGAAAGGTATGGTACCCATTCAAAGAGGGACAATGTTGACTAGGATGAGCAGAATCAAATGAAGGATATCCCATACGCATCTGCTATAGGATCCATCATTTGTCTGATGATATGCACTAGACCGGACGAGTCATGCTTATTAGGTATGACAAAGTAGATATCAATAGAAATAACCATTGGATGGCTATTAAAAGTATATTAAAATACCTTAGTAGGACTAAGGATATGTTTCTAATATACGGATCTGTTGAAGAGGAAGTCCGTGTAAAGGGTTACACGGATGCGGGCTTCCAAAACTGATCGGTATGATTCTCGATCACAATAGGGTGTACATCCATTATGAATGGAGGAGAGGTATCCTTGAAATGTTCAAAGCAGGATAGGGTAGCATTGTCCACTACAAAATCCGAATACTTAGCCACTTCATTGGCAGCTTGGGAAGCTGCATGGATAAGTTTGTCCATTGCTTATCTAGGGGTGGTCTCTACCATTCAAGACCCCCTAGAAATCTTTGGTAATTACGTGGGTGGGATTGCTCAAATCAAGGAACCCCGTACTCATCAAAGACTAAGCACCTTGAGCGGAGATTCAACATCATAAAGGATGAAGTTGAAAAAGGGTAAAGATATGTATTCGTAAAGTTCATAAAGATCGAAACATTACGAATCCACTCACGAAGCTCCTTGTGAGGGCAAAGTATGAGAGTCATACTTGTGCCTTAGGACTTCGATATTCTAGTGATTGGAATTGATCTGTTTAGTATTTAAAGCATGGAACAATTGTAATTTTAACTCTTTTATATATTTGAGTTATGTTCCCTTTTTAGCGTGTTTACATCCATGAATATGTTTATTATTCTAAATGTCCGTAGTCGGTCATATTTGTGGGAGTAAATATGAATGTAAGACTATTATGAACATGGATTGGTAGATATTAATAAAGGTATGAATATAGAGCAATTGGTTGCTACCAAGGTTCATAGATATTTGTGGGATGCAAATATTGGACTGACCCGCGTCTCAATTTTACTTCATGGAATCTTCTAGATCGATCATAAGTAAATTTGAGTAAAGGCGAATATCATTTGGTATCCTCTGACCTGAGATACATATTGGGTTTTGATATTCACCAAGCGTTATACCTTGAGCTAGTTCTTCGCTGCTCTGAAATAATGGTCAGTACATAAGGCTATGTTTAGGTATATCATAAGGTGGTTATGAGAAACGTTTGTAGTCAAGATGGAATTTGTTCCTCTTATTCGTTGAGAGCAAGATGTCTAAGGCCTGATTAAGTTAAATCAACAAGGAATGATCATTCTGTGTCCTTGGATTTAACATGACATCTGTAACAAAAGGATAAATGATTGATTCACCTAAATCATTTCAAGTTGGATACTTGAAGGGGATGATGTTGTTGAATGGCTTCTAAGTCATGCGTATTAAGGGTAGTAAACTGTTGTTAGGCGGTATTTACTGCTTGCATCAATCTTCTATGTATCTTGTGCAAGTGGGAGATTGTTGGATTCTTTATGCCCAAGACACATAGAACATTGATGTGGTTAGTACGTTATGATCCAAGTCGGGTCATACCCAATAACAAGCTTAGAAAACACCAATTAATATTTAATTGAGGATGTGATCATGCAATTAAATAATTACACCAATTTAGAAAATAGGTTTTCTAAATAAATTGCATATGAGATTGAACAACTTATATGGATATTTTGTTCATGAATATTATTTGTAATGTTGTTTAAATTGGTTAAATAACATCAAATAATAGGAGTGTGTGTATAAGTTGTATAATTAGAGGGGTAATTACATAACTTATTAAAATCTTTTGTTTAATATAGACAAAAAAAGGTTTTGGGAAAACCCTAAAACATAAAAGGGGTTCGGCCGCCCTAAGGCAGCCCTCTTTTCATTTTTCTTTTGGTGTCTTGAGAGCTCTCTTTGAAAAAGATAAAAACACACACTCTCCATTCAGATCTCTCTCAGTCTCTCATATGCAAAAGGGTCACAATGTGACACCCTACACATATCCCACATCGGCCGTGGACAGGAGAGATTCCTGGTTCATAAGGAATGTCTAGCCTCTAATATCAACAACGTGTTTTGGGCGTATTGGCTGTGGATGAGAGGAGAACTCCACAGTTAAGCGTGCTCAGGTGGGAGCAATGCAGGGATGGGTGACCTCCCTGGGAAGTTTTCACCCGGGCAACCAAAAGCAAATCCGTGAACTCCTCGTGGGCGAAGCGGACAATATTGTTGGTGTGAGAGGCCGGGTGTTACAAAATGGTATCAGAGCCACTCCTGTGTCGTTCGGGGTGTGGGACATACCTCACCAAGGATGGTAACTTCTCGGGCTCATCGAGGACGATGAGTCCAAACAGGGGGTGCTTGTGACACCCTACACATATCCCACATCGGCCGTGGACAGGAGAGATTCCTGGTTCATAAGGAATGTCTGGCCTGTAATATCAACAACGCGTTTTGGGCGTATTGGCTGTGGATGAGAGGAGAACTCCACAGTTAAGCGTGCTCAGTTGGGAGCAATCCAGGGATGGGTGACCTCCCTGGGAAGTTTTCACCCGGGCAACCAAAAGCAAATCCGTGAGCTCCTCGTGGGCGAAGCGAACAATATTGTTGGTGTGAGAGGCCGGGTGTTACACCCTGTGAGGACAGAATTCCTCAATCACCAATTACTTCAGCTCCTCGATGGCTCTGCACCCTCAGCTTGGGCAATGTTATCCCACTAACACAACGCTGAGTCAATAAAGGAGTGAGTCGCGAACTTCACCTTCTGGTCTTCGCGACATTCACTGATTTCCAACACCGCCTCCATCTCCCTTACCCAGCGATGAGCGGCAGCAGCATTGCCATTGCCATCGAAGGTCGGGGTCTTGCACCTTTGGAATGCCCCATAACTGCACCCCTTGGTAGTCACCCCCACTACATCGTCCTCTTCTTCGTCAGACAATACGGTCTCAGGCTCTGGGCATTCCTCCTCTCCTCTGCTCTCCTTGCCCGTTGATCCCTTTCTATTCTCCTTCTCCTTTCTCTCCTCACTTCTCACAGTCCTAATGACTTCAGTCACCACAGACGGTAAAACTGTCTGCATGACCTGGTGCACTTCATCAGCAATCGCCTCCCTAGCTAAGGCGTTCAGGCTGGCATTCTCATTCTCCTCACTTCGGCCATGAACCTCAGGGTTCTCGCGAGCCGTCTCAGGAGCCTTAGCACTACTCCTAGCCACACGTGGCTGACCTCTGCCTCTAGAAGCCTTCGAAGACTTTTGTCCATCCATTTCCTAGATGCTATAAGATTCAAACACTAACACAGTCATTCAAGGTAATAGCTCAGTTTATGTCAAGTATAGTAAGTCCCTAATGACAGTGGCCAGTTGTGATTAACCACTTACTATACTCTTCACACCCCAAGCATTTCCTATCCTGACTACATCAGTATCTAAATCTACTAATAACACATAAGTCAAATAGCACACGCACATAATACTGATTAACTTTAAGAAAAGAAATACCTGATGGCACGTAGCTACTCGGGCTGACATCCTTCTTTCTGTCCCATTTTCAGTTTAAGTTTAGGTTTCTTTTGAAAGTATTTACCCATTTCACTTAAACCTGGCTCTGAAACCAACTTGTAAGGCCTCGTTCCCGGGCACCTCACAGTTGGTCATTCACAGCAGTAATTACATAAAACGTTATATAATACAAATTTAAGCAGCGGAATTAATTTACCAAAAGCCATTCATTTCATTATAAACACTGTTGTTAAGCAATACACCATGGTTTAATCATGTTACAAAATAATAGTTCAATTGCATTACAAAACAACAGTATTATCATGTCTGAATGGATGTCAGTCATGCCCCGCCAAGTAGCTTCACCCGCGTGTCATCCTCAGCAACATTTTACCTGCCAACTGAAAAATGCATAAAAGTCAACATTGATGACTGAGTCCTAGTTTTTTTATAATAAAACATACTTTATTTTCATTTAAGAACTATTCTTTACTTTTACGTGCGATCACACATCATACGTACACTTAGGTAATATCATTATTATCTTCATTATTCGTTCATTTCGTACTTCTATCATTATCTTTCCGAGTCTTTTCCGACACAGGGTCGCTCACCTCATTGGCAATATCATGATTACACTTTGTCCAAGTCTTTTGCGACAACAGGGTCGCTCACCTCATTAGCAATCTTAAAGATTGCACTTTATCCGAGTCTTTTGCGACAATAGCGTCGCTCACCTCATTGTCAATCCCAATGATTGACCCTGTGTGCATCCTTCAGGGTAGCTAACCCGCATCACCGTTGAGCTAACGACAACAAGGTCGTGCACCTCTATACATTTGCTTGCAAGACTTTCATTCATTCATTTACGTTCCACTTTTGTTCATCATTAATCTTTCACTTTATTAATGATAATACTTTCTGTTCCGGTCATAAACATACCATGTAAAGTCATACAATTATAATATTAATAACATTAATAATAAGGTTAACAATAATAATAATAATAATAATAATAATAATAAGGAATCATAAAAACAGTCATGATTATGCTTGGAATTAAGCATTTCCTAACCCTAGTCAAACATTGTTGCAAACCCTAATGGCACAGACTCCCATAAAATTCCCGAAATAAATTCTAAGTGTTGGGCGCATGGGCCCTGTTCGGACGTATGTGTTGGGTTTGTTGGACCTAAACAATGTTGTTTAACCATTTTAAACTTGAAAACGCAGCGGATTAACATCAAACAAATCTTATTTGAAATCTGAAAAATATTGTTCATTGCATGTCTACTACAAACCCAAGAATACAAGGATCTTATATATGTGTTTGAACTAGTTATCACCAATATATAACAACCCAAACAAGTGATGTATACTACCTTTAGAAGCTGCAAAAAACGTGGCTGAAAATCATCATCCAAAGCTGCTTTAGAAGCTGCCAAAAACGTGGCTGAAAATCATCATCCAAAGCTGCTTTAGAAGCTGCCAAAAACGTGGCTGAAAAACCATCATCCAAAGCTTTAGAAGCTGCCAAAAACGTGGCTGAAAACCATCATCCAAAGCTTTAGAAGCTGCCAAAAACGTGGCTTATTCATGCTGTCAAAACCGTGGTGCATGCTGTTAAACCAGCGCTTGGAGCGCCCCTATGGACGCTTGGAGTGCCCTTATGGCAGCTTGGAGCGCCCCTATGGCAGCTTGGAGCGCCCCTATGCAGCTTGGATGCCGAGGCTTTCATAAGCTGCTGAAATCGTGGATTGAATCAAGATAATGATGTTCTTGAGTGGCCAAAACACCAAGAGGAGGTGTTCTCAAGCAATCATACCCACAAGCCCCTTTAGCAACACCATTTTTGCTAGGCTTTTGTACACCAAAAGACCAAGAACGTGCTGCTGGAAAACGATTCTCCAGCCCCAAAACGAAGAAAAATTTGCTGCTTGAACAAATTCCAGCCGTGAATCTCTTGAAGAAAAGAGATTACCATTCGTTTTTGTGGTCTTTGCATGTGAGAAAAGGGAAGGAGATGAAGTGTGTGTGAGTTCAAGGAAGTTCTTTGTTCCAAGAATACCAAAAGGAAAAATGAAAGAGTAGTGGCTGCCAAGGGGCGGCCGAAGCTCCTTATGCCCCTTAGGGTTCTCCACAATTTTTTCCTTTTAATTTTTAAAATGACAAATGTATAAAATTAGATACATAATTAACCTTTTAATTACATATATAATATGCACACACACTTATATTATTTGATGTTGTTTAACTAATTTAAACAACATAACAAATAATGTCCATGAACAAAATATCCTCATAATTTGTTCTTTTCTCACATATGATTTATTTAGAAAACCCATTTTCTAAATTGGTGTAATTATTTAATTGCATGATCATATCATCAATTAAATATCAGTTGGTGTTTGCTAAGCTTGTTATTGGGTATGACCCGACTTGGATCATGACGTACTAACCACATCAATATTCTATGTGTCTTGGGCATCAAGAATCCAACAGTATGGGCCCTATTTGGACGCATGGGCCTCTCAGACGCATGAAGTCACTTAGGCGCATGGAAGGTCCAGACGCATGGTCACTAATGGGGCGGTTCAGTATTTAGGCATTTGGAAAATCCCAGACGCATGGGCACTATTCAGACGGTTGGACACAGGCGTGTGGGGAAATCCTAGACGCATGAGCCCTGTTCAGACGGTTGGGCCCTGTTTAGACGTATGGGCTTTCTTAGCATTTTCTAAGGCAAATTTCAGATGGTTGGGGTACTGTTTAGGCGGTTTGGCATTAAATTTTCACTTAAACAACATAAATAAATCCCAATTTGTCCCAAATCAGATTCTATGTTTAGTACTAACATTCTATGCATCATAACACATTCTTAATCATGATCATCACCTCATTTACACCCAACATACACTCACCCACATACACATTCACACACACATACGGGTAGAAACTTCTTTTTATAAAAACATATACACATGCATTTTCCAGCCCCAAAGTAGTTAAAAACATGTTAAAAGGGGGTTTCTAGAACTCACCTTAGTTTGTTTTCGGGTTTGAACCCTTCCTTGAGCTTCCCAGACGTTTCTAGCACCTAAAACCCACACACATACACAACCCGAACATATCATCACATTTATAAGCATACAACCAAGTCTAGAATTATCTAAAGCATCATAAATTCGAGATTTCTTACCAAAAACTTCGAGTTTCCTGCTTCTTCTACAATCTTCCGAGAGTTTTTCTGCTCTCTCTCTCTCTAGAACCGGAATGGAAGTAGTGTGCAGGCAAGAGTGGGCGGCCATGCCCACTTTTGTACCAAATTTTGATATTTTGCCTTTTTGTCACTTTTAACCCGTCTACTTGGGTGAACTTACATTTTCTTTCTTTTCCTTTGCTTTTATTCTTTCTTTATACCTTTAAAAAAAATAACCTGGTGTTACATGTGATTAAAATTAACATGGATTTTCAACGAGCCGACCTCTACACAAAAGCTTTTGATAAACCGAGATTTTACTATTGGTTAGTGGTAACAGCGTCAAAAAGAAAGATGATGTGATTTCGGAGGAATTAAGTTCATAGTCCGTCAATTTTTCTTTTTAAATTTTCTTTTGTTTTTTATTTCTGGTGATTAAAATCTCAAAATCACAAAAAGATTTTCTGTTTTAAAATTTTAGGGGGAGAATAGTTTCTATAACAATATTAAAGAAGGGGGAGAAGGGTAGGTAAGCTGAAAGGCAAAGACAACAACTCTGAAAAACTGATTCAGTTCTAATGGAAAATGATAGTACACAGGCATCGAATTGTTTGGGACACCAAAAATAGTTTCCTTTTTGCACTACTCAGATTATTTTAAAATCACAGAAAATTATAAATCTCATATGTCAAAGCCTAATAAGTTGAAAAATGATAGTAAGCTAGTCGGTTACAACGATTACATGGAGAAAGTAGATTTATGGGGTGCAAGTCCATCATACAATGTGTCGGTAGATTCAACACAAATAGACTAGTAGACATTATTGGTGATTCACTTAAACTAAATCTATCAACAAGCTATGGGTTCCCACCTTATCCCTAGTCTACATAATCAACTAACTTCCAATAAGAGGTGAAGAGCAAATGAAAGCCACAAATGTGTGCAAATGACCACAAATCTGAGCAATGAATATGACAAATGTCATGAAGCTTTAAAATAAATTTTAAACGCAATCGAGTTGATGACAAATGTCATTGCTGCGTTAAATGTCTAATAATATGGTTGTAAAAAGAAGATAGGTCTTGTGCCTCTCTACAGTGCGATGGCACTGACCTGAGGCAAAGCATAACCTACATATTCTAAGAATTCATTGTTGTTTGCGCCTCTCTGCTGTGCGATGGCACTGACCTGAGGCTTTGCATCTCTTTGAAAGCTCTTAGAATAGTCTCTTCTTTGCAAAACATCTTCTTTGAGGTGCATAGCACTGATCTGAAACTCTGTGTTTGTTTACTACTAGACCGCTCAAAAATCTCCTTCGGAAGGTTGATTACTATATAAGCTTGGGATCCACAAATACTTGCTGATCTAATACACTTAAACTATCACCGATGTTTGTCAAAAATCTGTGTATTGATTTAAATGCACAATTATACTGACAATCGTCTTGGCTGCATTTCCTGATGTTCAAAATCAAAGTCTGCAGTGTAGCTGTTCTAGCATGATTTCCTGTTAGTGTCTTTGATTCTTGGATGAAAAGATTCTATAAATTGTATATACAAGTTTATCTGTTACTGACATGTTTACAAAATGTCTCAAATAACTCTGTTTTTGCCTATATGATTCCACATGAATCGTTTTGTAGTAAGTCCTTGAAGTTGTTCTGTTCAGGGGGAGAATAACTCAAAATGATTTTAAGGTGTTTTCAACCCTCCTCAAATGAAAAATTACAAAAATATGTCTTATTACAGTTTTACATTTCAAGTTTTCCCGTTTCATTTATGTGTGCTATATGTCAGTATCGGACTATGTGACATGATCTAACTCCGTGAATGTCATAAAAATGAACTGAATAATAACTATTAAAAGCTTGTTTCTGAAAGATAAAAGGATCACATCTGAGGTGATCAAAAATTTTAACAAATGAAAGTTGTTGGATAAATGGGTCACTTCTGAGGTGATCAAAGGATAAAAAGGTCATGTCTGAGATAATCGATTGACAAGAGATTTACATATGAGGAAACTGTGTGCAAAACTTAGCCACACTAAGTCGAATTCATGAGTATGACCTAATCGCACGATTGGATCATGAGTATGGGCCAAATGCACGATTGGACCATGAGTATTACCCAATCGCACGGTCGGATCATGAGTATGGGTAAAACGCATGATTGGACCATGAGTATGGCCCAATCGCATGATCGGATTAAGAGCATGGCCCAATGGCACGATTGGATCAAGAGTATGAACCAGTCGCACGATTGGACTCCAGTCGCACGTATGGACCATGCGATTAGGTCCAGTAGCAAGATTGAAAACAACTAGGGTATAAAATGGTTTTAATCGCCCCTTTAGACTTCACTTTTCAAATGGTTTTGAAAAATACCGGCAAAGTAAGGGGGAGAATTTTCAAATTTTTCTTGCGACCAAATCGTATTCTTTTGACTTCTAACCGTTAGGTGTGTTGTGACAGGTAAATGTGAGACTAGTTACAAGATTTACATTGTTCCAAACAGAACCAAAACACATGAAATTGGTCACTTCTAAAATAAATAAAAAACCAAGAATGAGATCATCAAATTGAACCCAAAATGAGTATTAAAGTATAATTAAAAGACACCTAATGTTTTATTGGGTATAGATGCATCTAAGGACACCAAACACGTACGTTTTGATAACTATTTGACCAAAATCAAGAATTCTTGGACTCAAACCATCTGTATGCGACTGGACATAATGATGAATTTCAATCATACGATTGAACCATTCGCAAGGTTCAATCGCACGATTGAACCAATCAGTCATCCAGTCGTACGACTGGCCAAATTTCATGACCAATCGCCCGACTAAGTTCAGTCGAATGCTTAATCATGCAACTGAGTTCATTCGTACAGTCTAGTCGTACGATTGAATCAGTAGTATGAGTTTTGTTCAAACTTTCAAACTTTCTTGTGTACTTAACTGTACTAACATATTGTTGGGTGTTTGTGGTGTGTGATACAGTAAAATCGCAGAGAGATGGACGATGAACACAAAGCACAATATCTGTGCTTATCTGAACACCATATCAAGGAATGCTGTTGAGTTTGTCGAAATCATAGAATTCCTAAGTCGGTCCAGGATCTACAAGGCTATTTCAACAGCCTATACCCCTTACAGATCGGTGTAGCAAGCATTTTGGGAGAATGCTGTTATAGACAGAAGTGTTGAACCATACAGAATTCATAGCTTGATTTTTGGAGAATCCATTGATATTGGAGAAGATGACTTAAGGCAAGTTCTAGAACTGGGAGAAGATAAGAATCATCCAGTCAAGCTACATCCCCTAGTTGTTCGTGGATGTTTCCTAAGAATCAAGTATGCTAGAGATATCAATACTGGAGTTCTGAACAAGAGCAACATCTGTCCACCGTTCAAGTACTTCGCTCAAGTAGTACTTAGATGCCTTGCCTCAAGACGTGGGGGTTTTGATGAGCTGAGTGATCAAATGAAGAATGTGTTAGGACCGTTTTCATAGGGAGTACTAACTGATTCAACGTGAAACCAGATCAAATAGCGTGAAATTCTATTTGATTGGCGATCCAATCAGTGAGAACGACAACCTGATCAATCTAACGAATAAACAAACGTTAAGAACGAGTTGGAATCGATCAGGAACGAACTTTGAAGTTGGATGGACGAATTAGAACGCTTTGGACGGCTAGGGTATGATAATATTCGAAGTGTTCCCTTTTTCCATGAATTATGTGGTATTTATAGGTTTTCAGCATTCAGTCGTACGAATGAACCATTAGCATGGTTCAGTCGTGCGACTAACTCATGTGTTTGATTCATACGCACGACTGAAGGTTCAGTCGTGCGACTAAGTCAATCTTATGTCTCAGTCATATGACTGATCTAGTCACCTGGTTCAGTCATGTGACTGGTCCATAAGTATGATCTATTCATGTGTCTGGTCCATAAGTATGGTCCATTAGCATGAATAACCCACCTGACTAAGTTGAACACATTTCTGAATCATTATTGTCTCAGAACTATGTCCAACAACCTCAAACTTATATATAATGTTCATTCATATGTGTAATACTAAATACAATAAGAATATGATATAATCAAAGACAAATAAACATCAAAACACATATCACATATCATTAAGCACTTGCATTACATATGTGTAAGAAATGAAAGACATTTACATTTAAGTACATAAACTAGGGACAACATGTATCAACAGAATGCATTTGTAGCATTGATTCTGAATCATCCATTTAGCTTCTCGAGGATGTTCTTCAACTACATGAAGGAGATCATTGAGATGAAAGGAAAAGACAGTTTCTGCATGTATCCTCGTTTCCTTCAGATGTTGATAAATTAAAAGCTTCCCAACTTACCAAAGAATAAAGATGATCAGGTCATTCTTGAGGTTATGGATGATACTACTTTGGGAAGGATGAAAGTGTATAGAGGTAAGCCACAGAAGCCTCCTGTTAGAAGATTGTTTGGCAAAAGGTTTGGATACCAAAGAGGGAGATCCAACCTACAGTCCTAAGCAACCGAGCACCAAAAGTAAAGAATCGACTCCCTTTGGGTCGAGAAAGAAAAGAATGGCTATGCCATACAAGAAGAAGGGCAAACGTCCGAGGCTGGTCCAGATGAGCACTGAACAACCTGCTCAAGCACAACCTTCAACACCTTATACTACAACCACTGCTACTTCCACCATCTCACCCTCTACCAAAACTATTCCCACTCTAATCTCTCCTACAAATACTACAATCTCACTTCCCTAAACATCAACCATTCCTATTCCTGTATTCACCACCTCAACTATGAACCCTTTCATCTCATAGGCAGGCATCTCTATTCAACATGCATCTACACCTCAGAGATCATCACTACCAAGTATGGGTTTGGAAGAGCAACTAGCTAGCTTGAATAGAATGGTACTCAAGTTGCTAGCAGCTGATGACATAAAAACAAGCCAAATAAACCAGTTGATGGCTGAAAATGCTGCTCAAAACCAATAGATAGCCCAGCTAACTGGCAGAAACCACACAAATGAGCTGCCTATTGTTAAAGCCAATAAGACCATTCAAGCTCAAAATCAGCAGCTCAGCATCAGGTGAAAGGATTAAGATGCTTGAGAAGAAGAACAAGAAGATCATGTTAAGATTGAAAAGCAAAAGGGAAGATACCTTAAGATTAAAAGGTAATGGAGATGGAGATGGCGATGATGATGATGATGACTATAATAATGATGGGTCAGATGTTGAAGATGATGAGGATGTTACTGATGGCAGTGATGTAGAAAATGACAAAGATGAGGATGATATCGAAGACCAAGAAGAAGGTGATGGCAAAGCTTCTACATCAATCAAATCAGCGGAAGAAAGGCGAACAAAGAAAAATCAAGACCGTGCAACCTCATCCTCGGCCTCACAAGAAAAGGACAATCAAGGGAAAGATACAAGTAATATTTAAAATGTCTATGTAACTTGTACTTGTTTGTAATGAAAAGTTTTAAGTTAATGATACTGAAAGTTTTAATTTTGATGAATGCTATGTTGTTTATTGAACCTTATTAAAATGACCTTTCTATCCAGCAGATAAATCACAACATGTTGATGAGCTCGATGTTGAACCTCTCTAGAAAGTGAAGACTCAGCTCACTATGATCCTGGATTTACAAGGAATCGTTAGGAGGTCAGTCAGCTACACACCTGAAGAAGTGGAGATTATTCACGATCTATCTGATGAGCAACTAGCAGAGATGTTTAGATTGAACCCAGATGAGATTGTTCGAGATGCACCTGAAGTAGATATTATGAGTAAGGAAGAACTTCATGGTGTCGATGAAGTGGAAATAGAAGATGTCACCTCTAAACATTATCCTAAATATACAAATGAAGATTGTGAAGAATTACCAGATTTAGGAGAAATGTTTGACAGTGAGACGTTTGATAAAGTGAATGAAAAGGTGATGGAGAAAGAAACAGCTGAAGAATCCATTCAAGTCAAAGACGCCGAGATTGAACAAAAGAAAGCTAAATGGTTTACTTGTTTTGTCGATCTCAGAAATCAAAGAGAACCACCAAAACAGATGCCTACACTAAACTGTATAAAGTTAAGCGGCATCAGAAAGTTTCTGGAAAGATCATCAGCTGGGCTCACTTTGAAGACTTAAAGGTCTATGCTGTAAAGAGAGAAAAGGGAGCAGAATACTACAAACATCCTCACGATTTAAAGACACTCCTGGGGTTTGAGCTGAATAGATTGGCATGTCTGAGTCTTTTGTATGCTGATTCAAGACATATTTTAGGATGGTTTGAGAGGGCATTGCAAAAAAAATACCGCACTAAATGGGTGAACTTCAAACCTCAACAGCCAAGATGATTTGTAAGCAAAACGGAGACTGATCAAATTTCTAGAAGGCCAAAGGTTATTCTCAAGTGGAAACCTCTGAAGACTATGACTAAGATTCCACTGAGGAAGATGCCACAAGATTTCTCACGCTACTTTAAATGGTGGTGTTATGATTGGAGGACTGGTGAAGCAGTCATTATGCTGAATCGAGAAGGGAAGATAGAGACAATCAGGGTATTTGACCTAATGTGGCTGACCAACTTGTCAGAGGACGATGTCTATACTCTATAGAAGTAGCCACTATTCTATGACACTCTAGACATCGTGCAAGCTCTACAGTTCAGCATGTGATCAGACTTTGTTTTGCATTCAAAATCCATGCAGGAGTGTCCAAGGAAGAAAAGTATAAGAAGTTTGCCGAGTTCTTGAAGAATGTTAGATGTTAGAAAGAACTAGGTCTAAGGGGGAGTTTGTTGATACATTGTGTACCCAGTTCATTGTACTTATAAATGTTTATGTATTTTAGTCTTTTGGATATTGAATGCGAGGGTAGTTTAGTAATTTCATAAGTGTTTGCATGTTTATTTAGTATTATGCTTATCGTAATTTATATCGTTTATATATATGCGCTTAACTAAATAATATATGGGGTTGTCGTAGTTATTCACAGTAATGAGTCAACAATGGCTCAGTAGTGCGTTTGACTTAGTCTTATGGTTATCCATGCTAATGGACAATGCTTATGGTCCAGTAGCACGACTAAATCAAGTGATTGGCTCAGTAATATGACTGAGGTACAAGATTGACTCAGTCGTACGATTGAACCAATCGTGTAGTTCAGTTATGAGCTTGGATCAATCGTCTGACTTAGTCACGCGACTAAACCTGTCCTTTTTAAAACATGAACACTCAAACTATAGGGCTCAAATAACAGACTTAGTCTCTAAGTTGACTAAGGCTCAATCCCAGCTAGTCATAGCTGAGGCCAAAGCAAAGAAGTATGCTATTCAAAAGCATAGGTTCAAGACCATTCTTGCATCATCCTCCCACTAAAAGGTATGCTATCAAAACAAAAGTGGGTTAGGAACCAATGAAATTGCTCCACCACACTATTATGTGTCTATAAGATAGCCAAAATGTGGTACTGATGAGCAAGTGGTTCCAACTGCTGACCCACTATCCAATGGGCAGGAGAATGATGTAATAGTGGTGACCACCACAGTGAAGGATAAGGTAGAAAACCTCATCCACACAGCTAAGGTTCCTGTGAGGATGAACCTCTGACCACCAAAGATAGAAGGAACAAGATCAGGGCAGCTAGGAAAACTGCTAAGAAGGTGGCTGAGTCTAAGATGAAAATAGACCCGAAGCAAAAGGGTATATTCATCTCAGCTGGATTCCAAGTGGCTGGAAACTCTGATTCAGGAAAGAAGTGTAGTACCAGTACTCCTGTCCAGCTAAAGAATCAGGAGTTAAAGGGAAAGGGTGTTGAAGAAGACAAGAAATGCAAGAACAACAGCCCTCATGCCCCATCAAAGCTAACAATGAGTGCATAATCTTTGGTTTGCATAACCACTTGGCTATAGATTGTTACTACAATCCAGCAAGCACACATTATGCAAACAATATTAAGCAATAAGGAGGCAGAGAAGGTTTCACATTTAGACCGTATCATATGGTTCAAGTGTTAAAGAAAGGAAAGCCTGTTTCCAATGCCAAATTGCTTTCGAAAGAAACTCATTCTTCTGAAAGCAAAATAGCTTTGAAAGATAAGCCCAAGAACAAGCAAATGACTAAAAATAATCCTTTGAAATCTTCCAAGAAGGAGACTGCTTCGGAAGAAAAGGTGGTGATAACTTATTCCGAGAACAAAGAAGCCTTAGAAGGAAGTCATGCTGCTCAAGCCTCTTCAGGCTCATCTACACTGATCAACCATAGGATGGGATGGAAAATCAAACAAGATGCTGCAGCCTAAACCTCTTCTTCACAAACCATATTTGATTCCCATGCATACATTTTGGTTCAATTATGTCATCTACATTGGAAGAGCCCATGACCAATAAGGCCTGGGCTTCCAATAGTAACTAATTATTTTGCCTTATATGCAGGGACATTCGCATGACAAAAATAGAAATATTTGGATTGTAGATAGTGGTTTCTCCAGACACATGACAGGGAACAGATCTCTTCTTCAAAAATTTCAACATTTTGATGAAGGTCTTGTTTAGTTCGGAGGTGAAGCCGGAGGATACATTTCTGGTAGAGGTAATGTGCCCAATGGTGAGTTAAAGGTAGACAAAGTACACTTTATCAAACAGCTTGAACACAATCTTTTGAGTGTTTCTTAATTCTATGACCAAAAGCATCAAATGTTTTTCACAGAACATGAGTACATTGTCCTCAAACCCGGGATGACAATTCCTTAGGAATTGGTGCTTCTTAGATCTCCTAGGAGAGGGGATATGTACAAGCTGAATATGAATAATACTTCCCTACTGGGTGAAGTTTCATGCTTTCTTTCCAAAGCAAATGGTGATGAATCAACTCTTTGGCATAAAAGAATTTGTCATGTTAATTTTAAAACCACGAATAAGCTTGTTAAAAATAACTTAGTACATGGAGTACCTTAAAAGGAGTTTTTCTATGAAGACAACTGTGTTGCTTATCTTAAAGAAAAGCAACATAAGGCAATCCTCAAATCCAAAGAAGTTAATTCCATCACCACTCCATTACACTTATTGCACATGGGCCTATTTTGTCCCATAAGTATAATAAGCATTAGAAGGAAATCATATTGCCTTGTGATAGTTGATGATTTTACTAGATTCACATGGGTATTATTTTTAAGAACTAAGGATGAAACTTCTGAAATGTTAAAATCTTTTATTCTTAAAATAGAAAATTAAATTGATCACAAGGTGAAAACATATAGAAGTGATCAAGGGACTGAGTTTAAGAATCAAGTTCTTGACTTATTCTGTAACTCAAAAGGGATTACCAGACAATACAGTGCTCCTAGAACTCCTCAACAAAATGGTGTTTCTTATAGGAGGAACAGGACACTTATTGAGGCTGCAAGAACCATGTTAGCTGATTCAAAGCTGCCTCTAACTTTCTTGGCAGAGGCAGTCAGCACTGCATGTTATGTGCAGAATAGGGTCCTTATTGTTAAGCCCCATGGAAAAATCCCTTATGAGTTATGGAACAAGAGGCCACCGTTCATTAGCTTTCTAAGGTCCTTTGGTAGCAGGTGTACCATACTTAACATAAAAGACAATTTAGCAAAATTTGCTGAAAAGTCGAATGATGTTATATTTGTTGGATACTCTTCAAGCTCTAAAGCTTGTAGAGTATACAATATTAAAAATCAACAATTTGAGGAATCACCCAATATTTTTGTAAATGAGCACACCCCTTGTGTTAAGGGGAATGGCCCTGACCATATCTTTGACTTAGAATTGTTTCCTAACTAAACCATCTTATGAGAATGTTTCAACTAGAATAGGAACTCAAAATGACTTCTCTGATGATCAACTTTTGAGTTACCCAGACCTACTTCAAAATTTTCCAAGAAGACATGAAGAGCAAGCTCCCACTACAGTAACTCCTAAAAGCTTGAATATCATAGGAAAAAGTGGAACTTCAACAAGTTGTAAGTCAGTTGAGGGTTAAAACTCATCAACTAACCACCCTAACTCTCAACACCAAGCTGATGAAGATAGTAATCTGGAGGAATAGGAAACTGTTAGTACTGCTTCACAGCAAAACACCATTGATGATTTCACTCATTCATTCAATCAATCCTCATTGAATGAGTATGAGACGTCAGTTGGAATCAATGTTCACAATCCCGAGAAAACTTTTTCAAACCTGGATCTATCTATGCAACTAGATGTAATTCCAAGACTCAGGATTCACAACACTCATCCATTTGAGAGCATCATTGGGGATGTCTTAGAAGGTCTGAGACCTAGAAGACAAACTCATAATAAGAATGTCTGCTTGTATTCATGCTTTCTTTCCTAATTAGAACCCAAGAAGGTGGAAGAAGCTCTCAAGTACAATAGTTGGGTTGAAGCAATGCAAGAAGAGTTGCTTGAATTCAAGAGGCAAAATTATGGAACCTATGTCCATTGCCACCTGGTCAAGTCCCTATTGCACTAAGTGGGTGTTCAAGAATAAAAGAGATGATAGAGGTTTGATTATCAAGAACAAGGCAAGACTTGTAGTTCAAGGAGATATAACAACCCCTCCTCGACCCCAAGATGAGTCAGGGACTTATGCAAAAATATTTAAGTGGACATTTTTCTAAGTCATGCGCCTTAACAGTTCTCATGCGCCTGAACAGTGCCCATGCGCTTGAACAGTGCCCATGCACCTGAACAGTGCCTATGTGCCTGGATAGTGCCCACGAGGCTAAGTCTTGGGCGTTTCAGCAGTGCTCATGCGCCTACACAGTTGTCATGCGCTTAAGTCCCAGGCGTCCCAACAGTTGTCATGCGCCTAAACAGTGGTCATGCGCCTAAGTTTTCAGGCGTCCCAACAGTGTTCATGCACCTAAACAGTAAAAATGCGCCTAGAACTTTACTTGTAAAATTCGACCATATATTCAACTTCTGATTGTTTTCCACACTTATTTTACATCTGATATTGGTGTTTAACTATGTAGAAACTTATTTTTGTATAGAAACTATCTTTTATGATTATCCGAGACAATTTTAGTATTTTTCTACTCTTAGACAAATTCGGATATGGTTTATGCGCCCATGCACATCCGCGGTAACAACTATAATAATAATAATAATAGACAACAAATAAAAACATTTAAAAATGCTATATCTCGGCCGCCAAAGACCCACCAACCATAAGGCATGTTATGAAATCCTAAAAACCACACCCACACTCAACCTTTCCCACTTTTTCATACATGCAAAATAATCTCCCTTCATATCTCTCCTTCTTTACATTTTCTCGAATCCTCCTCTCAACCGAAAACACACACACACTATTCTCATTCCTCAACAAGAACAAGAAGTGTCATCCATGTTCAAAGATCTATTTCTCATTCTAGCCTTCCAACCCATTAAACATGTAAGTAACATGAACTCATATCAACTAAATCTTAATAAACTCATCCTTGTCTTAATGTAAACACTACTCTTGTTTGTTCTAAGAGAAAACTCGTGGCTATAACCTCTTGTTTGTGGGACTCTAACATCACACAAGGTACTCTTCCTTCTAAACTCGTGAGCCTAAGGATTGATATACAAGGATTTCTACCTTGAAAACCCTTTTTTATGTACTATTGCACCATCCATCATCTTGAATTGTAAACCCTTCCACCCAAAGTTAAAAAAATGCTTTAAAACAGTAAATGAGCTTCCTTATAATCTGATTTAAAAGTTGCAAAAGCGATTAGGTGATGTTTGGGGTACGGTTTATAGGGTTACACAAGTGTAAAATGTATAAATCATTAAGTAAATACAACATATATATGATACATAGTAGACCAGAGGGATATGATGCATTTTTCAGTTGTTTAGTGATGTTAAATGGGGGTTATTTTAGTGATGAGGGCTGAAAATATCAAAAGAATAATATACTAGGCAAGACAAGCTCATATGGTGACCCGAAATATGAAAATAATCCAAGAAAACTAGCCATAACATGAAGAACTTAGAACCTAAGTATTTTCAGGCCCTAGAATAATTATTTTAGTAATAGAAATCGAATTTGGTAAATTTTTGAGCTAATAGATAATTTCTATGAATTTATTTAATAAAAGTAAACACAACCGGTAACTAGAAACTTGTGATTTAAACTTCACCAAGTAGGATCTGATATTTTAGGGTTCTAATAGGCTCAAATAGGCTATAAAAAGCTTAATAAAATATTAGGGGTCAAAAATCATAAAGAGACAAACTTTAGGGTAGAAATTGTAAATTTTGAAACTTGAGGGGTCAAAAGTGTAAATTCTGCATTTTAATCAAATTTCAGCAATCACACAAACAGAAACTAATATTTAACAAATTAATGTGTTAAAAAGCTTATAAGAACCATAAAACTTGATATACACGTGCCAAAACCCTAACTTTCCTAAAAAGTAAACTTTTAACCCAAACTTTTAAGAAACAAAGCCACGTACGCCTTTAACTATAAAATGACACTAAATCACACTTCCAACAATCTAAGAATCTATAGCTTATTACTTTAATTATGATTATAGGGTGCTAGGATTTGAAATCATGTGTGTCTGTGGAACTTGATTGATACTAAGGTGAGTTCTCGTTTCCCCTTTTTATTATTGCTTTGGGGATGAAGCATGCTCTTTTGAACTGAAACTTTTTATGTGTTATGATATGATGCTTATGTTGTGGATATTATTGATATATGATGATACTTAAATCACAATCATTAATTCTTTTATGAACCGCTTGTTTTATATGGGTAAATCTACTTGGAGAATCGCCCATACACAGTGCCTTTCGGTTAGGAAGGGTACCCTACTGAGATCCTGAGGGATCGTTTGTGGCATTTATTAGGTTTTTAGAAGATACTATGGTGAACCATCCGACAGGTATGGTACACTATTTTGAGGCTCAGTTCTCCCTTCGGGCTTAACCGGTATAACATAACTTTAGAAGAGGCTAGCCGGGACTGAGTGTAGGGTTGATTGTGACCCCAACAGTGATATCTGATACTAAAATTTAAATTGTGGACTCTCAGAGTCCTTTTTGTTTTTTAACTTTAACTCACCAACTTTTTAGTTGATACAAAAATCTTTTTGAGCATGTTTCAGGTAACCCTTGATAGAGGTCTAGCTTGACTTGGAAGACTCATTGATGACCTAGCACCTTGACCTCATGGCATTATTAAACTCTACTTGTAACTTTTGGACAATTTACATTTGATGTTAGTTATAACAATGTACACTTTGCCGCCTTGTGTTGAAAAAATTCTGTTGTACCCAGGCATAACTGTTATAGTTCCCAGATTTTATTAAATTAATGTAACGCCATGTGATTTCTCTACTTGTGTGCTCTTATGATGGTTCATTTCCGCTGCCATATATGTTGCTACTCTGTGACGTCCCACCCTCCTTGGGCCCGGGGTGTGACAGGAGACAGACAAGAGGAAGGGACAGATTACACAGATATCTTTGCACTTGTTTCAAGACTTGAGACCGTAAGAATCTTCCTTGCTTTTTCTGCATCTAAGAACTTCATAGTCCATCAACTTGATTTCAAAGGTGCATTCCTGTATGGAGATATCGATAGAAAACTCTATATGTGTCAGCCACCTAGATTTGAAGACCACATCACCCCAACTATGTGCGCAAACTAGATAAAGCTATTTATGGGTTGTACCAAGCACCTAGGCTGTGGTATGAGACATTGTCTCAGTTTCTTCTGAAGAATGGCTACACCAGAGGCACCATAGACAAGACATTATTCATAAAGAATTTTGGGAAGGACATGTTGCTTGTACAAGTTTATGTTGATGACATCATATTTGGTTCATCTAATAACCAAATGCGCAAAGACTTTGAAAGCATCTTGAGGAAGAAATTTGAAATGAGTTCAATGGGAAAATTGGATTTCTTCCTAGGAATTCAAGTGAAATAGATGGAAGAAGGGTTCTTTATCAGTCAATCTAAGTATGTCAAAGATATCTTAGAAAGATTTGATATGAAAGATTATAAGCCAGCCAAGACACCTATACAAAGAAATCACAATCTTTGTCCTGATTTCGAGGGGGAGGATATTGATCAGCATCAGTACAGGGCAATTATTGGATCTCTAATGTATCTCACTGCAAGCAGACTAGATATCATGTTTGCAACCTGCATCTGTGTAAAATATCAGGCTGCTCCCAATGTGTCTCACCTAATTGTTGTCAAGAGAATTCTTAGATATCTTAAAGGAGCTCCCAAACTGGGTCTTTGATATCAAAAGAACAAGGATTTCAATCTATACGGATACACTGACAGTGATTATAGTGGCTACAACATTAACAAGAAATCCATATCAGGAGGATGTCAATTTCTTGGTGGAAGGATCATCTCTTGGCAATGCAAGAAGCAATCATATGTCTCTACATCAACTGCTGAAGCTGAATACATCACTAATGCAAGCTGCTGCGCTCAACTACTATGGATTCAGAATCATATGTTAGACTCGTTTCAACTTCATCAAGACTCCTATCCACATAGAAAACAAGAGTGCTATTTCTATCACAGAAAATCCGGTCAAGCACTCCAAGACAAAACATATTGACATCAGGTATCATTTCATTCGAGATATAAATGAGAAAAAGTTGATCACACTAGTCAAAGTTGATTCAAAACAAAAATATGTTGATTTGTTCACCAAAGCCTTTGATGAATAAAGATTTAAGTATTTAATTATGGCTATTGGGATGATTAACATTGACTAGTCAATCTCCTTTGAAAATCTTTTGAAATATGTCATGTTTAAGTTGTCTATTCACAATCTAAGCCCTGTTAAATAAATATTGTCTTCCGGAGGGTACTAAACTCTTCTCTCGAAAGAACACTTAATCCTCGGAAGAAAATTAGTCTTCAAGACATACTTTGCTTCGGAAGTATAGGTGGCTTCAGAAGGCAATCTATAGAGAGAAACACAAGTGTTCTCTCGGAAGCAATTTTACTCTCGGAAGAAAACTTTACTGTGTAACAGAAATCTTTGGGCCCCACTCTGCAAAAAATAAGATTTTATTGATTATTGTTGGAATATTTTAAAAGGTCTTTCTTACCGTCATTGTCAAGTCCGAACCCAAAACGTCCTTTCACCTTATCAGTTTGATTTTTCACTACCATTTAAATATTTTCGACCTTCTTTCTTTACTTTTCTTACCAGTGTAAAAGCCCTAAAAATTTCCATTGTCATCTTCACTCACTCTTAATACTCTTAAACTCCTTCAAACAGTATCTTCACCAAACAATGGCCTTCAGTCCCCAACAGAACCAGGTCGCCATACTTGACTCTTCCACGGATGTCGATTTTGCTCCAATAATCCAATTCCTAACCCAATCAGCATATTTTACCGCTCTGACCGTTAACCCCACCATTTACTCAAACCATATAGCCAAATTCTAGGCCAACGGTCAAATGACATGCTTAACAGTCAAAGGGTAATCAGGTCAAGAGTATGCATACAGGAGATTACTGTCAGTGAAACCACCATCAGGTCAAGAGTATGCGCACTCACTGAGTTCCCCAAACAAAACTTAGAAGACACATATACCTAAATGGGATATGGAGGAGACTTTAGCAAGTCCATAGTGTACAAGTTTAACTTCTCCTACAACTAGAAGTTCTTGAGGCATGTCATCCTGCATAGCTTGTCTAACAAGTCAGGGGTTGGGATCAAATCCCTTATGATCTAGGCTGCCTAATCCACAGGTTGGTACGGGGCCTCAGATTCAACTACTCTAGGTTTGTGTTAAATAACTTGAGAAGTAATCTCACTAGGAACACATTTTACATGTATCCTCGGTATATCTAGCACATAATCAATTATGAGTTGGATCAGGACAAGCTAGAATATGTAGATATTCTAACTATTCCTCAAATGAGGCAGGGTATCTCCAAGATGCTGAGGAAGATATCCTCCAACTTTACTTGAAGGTTCACTAACCTCCTTCTAAGTATGCTTGAGCCAATGGCTACTGGTAACATCCCTTCAGACCGAGTAGGTGATGAACCCACACTAGACACCATCACTTCACAGCCAATCACTTCTTCCCACCCTATCAAATTCACCTACCAAATACATCCTAAATGAACCCTTGTTTAATCTACTCTGATTGAACAAGACCCCTTTGTTCAAGCCAAAAGGCTTGAATGGAACAAAGGGCTCCCACTCAGCTAGTGGTCCAACCATCCTCCATAATTGACCTCAATATCAGCGTTGAGTCTCCTCGGTATCAACCTGATGAGCCCATTGCCTAAACTGAAAGCCCCAGGGTGAGTCCTAACATTCCCCTGAGCAGCCAAAAAGGGACGCCCACATTACTGGCTCAATGCCATTAAATGTTGATCAAGGTTCCGGGTCATTAGGAATAGCCCATATATCCTTCGCTGGCCTATTAACCCAATCTGATGAGGATCTCATGTTTCCTCAGGGATATGATGTTGATCTACCACACCACTCTCCAGATCGACTGAGTCCCAGGGAACCTCTGATTTCTAGCCATATCAGTTAAGCCAAACTAAGGTGAGTCCCACAGGTGTGGAGGGGACTCATGTAAGCTCAGTGCCACTACTGAGAGTGTCTCATTGACCTCTAAGGATAGTGGTAACATAGCTGAGACTGAGTCTACGACAAGCTTGCCAATTGATATCTCTGAAAGAGACATCAGTCTGTAAGAGAAACCAGGGTGCCAAGAAACCACATCTGGTGATGAGTATGAACATACAAGGTATGTTATCTCATCTCCTCGTGATTCTTCAAATGAAGATGAGGGAAGTCTGCAACTCACCATTCAGTACCTGCTTTCTAAAGTCTCAAACCTTGAATTCAAGGTTAGGACTTTAGAAGATAGGTTTGCCACTCAGCAACTTGAGATTGAAAATCTCAAGGCCAAACTAGCTAAGACACAGATTGAGAAGTCTGTTAGGCATGTACCTATTCAAGTCTATTTAAGTTCTTCCTCTAGCTTATCTACTTCTCAAGATGATGCTACCAAAAAGGGGGATCATGTACAGAGTCAAAGTCATGAGGATCTTACCCTGGCCATCTCAACTCCATCTTCAACTTATCCTACACCATAACACTCAACAACTATCTTCCCTCACCCACCTCATGTAACAGTCAAGCAGACCCTAGGATGCTTATTGATCTTTAAAAATTCTTAACCAGGTTTCTAATAAGCTCCTCACTTGAACAACCCTCACCTGATGTTGTAATAGCATACTTTGGAGCTAAAGAGCTTTAAAGGTTGAGTGCACCACCTACCACTGAGAAACAAGTTGGTCAACCTAAGGTCCCTATTGAACCTAAGATTTACTTTTAATGGGAAATAAGGACTCGTAGCCCAGCAACTGAATCAGTTGGGATAGGTAGTGATATTCCAATCTCTTCTAAAGTTGAAGTTGAAGCTGCAGAAGGCATTATTGAATTGTCATCTTTGTCTGATGATCTGCTTATCACAGAGGCTATCCTTGATCTAACCTCTGAAGTAAAAAGTGAGGACTTTCTCAAAATACCAATTTCCAACACGACAAGCCCAACTCCACTCTCCCCAACCTAAATCATCCAAGCCAGAATCTCCAAAAGCTGAATCTTCCTCAGATCCTAAAGAAAAAAGGAAGATGACTGCTGAAGAGTTCTTGAAGAAGAAAGGTTGGAAAAGCTAAAAGGAAAAGGCAGACTCAACACTAGGAAGCTGCTGGCTGCAAGCAGCGAGGCGGCAGCAACAGTTTAAGAGTCTATCAATAACAAAAGAAGAGTGGAGGTGATAGATAGGCTCATCAATCTAGGAGTGGATAATGAAGAAATACTCTTACTCCCACTTGATGTGCTTATGAAACTAGAGAAGACAACCCTGCTGCAAAAGGAGAAGGAGGAAGCAACAAGGTTCACCAAAGAGAAAAAGAAGAGGAGAAAGAAGAAGAAAATGAATAAAGGCAGAGGTTGTAGACGATAGCCTTCCATGCTCAAGGGGCTATTCTCAAGAAGAGCTAACTCCTCATGAAAATAAGACCATCTTGTTCCTTTTTAACAAAGAACAAGATCAGATCAACAAGGAGAGGAAGAAAGCTGCTAGAGAGAAGGTGAAGGAGAAGAAAAAGGAAGAGGAGGAGGCCAAACTTGTGGCTGCCAAGAAGGTGGGAGACAAAACCTAGATGAAGGCTTATCTCAGGGCCCACGGCTTCACAGGAAGGCAAGTAGGTCCCATGTCTGAGAAGACCCTACAGGGACATGTCAGTGATATCAAAGCTAGCATTCGCTTAGGAAGAAAGAGGTATACCAAACTCAAGGTGTACAAAGGATGGTACCCAAACCTACACCCAAATCACAATCAACAAAACCTGAGCCCATACCTCTTCCCTTCACTATCAAAACTAAACCCACTACTAAACCTTACACTTTTAAACCAACACCATCAGCCTTAACCTCACCCTCATCCAGTGGCTCTCAACAACCACCACCACTACTTATCTTAAAACCCAAGACACAACTCAAAACCTAACTATTACCCAAGTCATCTTCTGAACCATCTAAGCCTCTGACCTTAGAGGAGTTCAAGGAAATCAAAGGAAAGATCATTAACTGCATAACCCTAAGCAACATCTCTTGTGAGGAAGATTCCATAACACTGAGATACATTGATGGCTCTTCATGTTCCATCATAAGAGATGCATTCCTTGATTTACCAAAAGAACACTGGACTAAGCTCTTCAACTCTGGCTACAAACTCTAACTCCCTCAACAAAGAAGAGAAGAAGCTGAGAAGAAGACTGGTAACTTTACTGGACACTAGGAGAGGGGACAAACTGCCAAACATGCCCCTCATTCCTAGGAAGAAAATTGTCCAGTGGAGGTTTGATGACTGCTCTCACAACTTTGTTATGGAAAGAGAGAATGGTGAAGTCAACAGACTTAACACACCATCTCTGCTACATTCAAGCAAATTTGATATTGTTAAGTTAGCAAAGAAGCCATTCTCCAATCCTTTAAACTCCCAAGTAGCCGCTCATATAAGAAATCACTTAGACAGCCTTCATCTTGCTAAGCTAACAAAGAAGGCAAGAACTGAAGAGGAGTTGAAGTTGAGAAAGGAAGAAGAAGAAGGTGCCACTACTAAAGGAAGCTCATTCCTTCAAATGATTCAAGGCACTACTTCAGATTCCATAGTTAGATGGGAATATAACTACAATTCCCATCAACTAACTCTCTTCACAGGGCCACAACAAAGGGTACATGTCATTCACAGTACTAGATTGGACCTCCTCTCTACCAATGACTTGTACAAACTTCTCAGCACCACTTCAGGAAAGAATAAGGAAACTAACAAATACCTCCTTTCCTTGGTGTTGAAAGTTTTAAGAAGAAGAAGAGAGTGAAGTTTTGGTAGCATCAGCCTAGGGGAGTTTGTTGGATCAGATGAGGCTGGTGCAACCAAAACTACACTTAGAAGATTTTGAGTACAACTGAAGAAGGTCTCCCGAAGCAAAAGCAACTCTTCCGAAGACAAACTGATGATCTTTCGAAGCCTAAAGTATGAAAATCTTTCAAAGGAAAACTAAGTCTTCCGAGACTAAGTAGTTTTCCTTCCAAAGTGTTCAACTTAGAAGATCCAAGGCAAAGTCTTCCAAAGAACAAAGTCCTGAAGACTTGTAGAAGACTCAGAAGAAGTTGTTTCTTCTGAAGTATAATTGGCCTTGGAAGAACTTATTCTTCCGAGGCTACTTTACCTTCAGAAGAATAAACTATGGACTGGTGGACATAAGTATGGTATGACTGACACATGCTACCAACTCTGATTTACTGCATGGTGTTTTCCCATGCTATGTGGTTGACCATACTTTATTCCACTATTCACCATTAATCAGTTAGTATAGTTACCAACTTTAGTAGCTAACAAAAGGTAAGTCATGGACATGTCATGACTACCTAATCTAGGATAGTATTTTATCTTAGATATCATACTTCTAGCAATGTAGTATTTGTTTATATGTAAGTTCCAGCTAGTTTTCTAAGTATAACCGGCTATAGATACTATATATATATGTGTGTGTGTGTGTGTGCGTATATATATATAGTTTCTCAATGTAACTCATTATGTATGCTTTGTAAGAGTCTTGTAAACACTGAGTTGAGAAGTGATATATACAAGTATCTTGAAAAATCATTTGTTGTGTTCATGAACTTAGTATATTATTATCAACTTAATTAGTGATTCTGCATCATCAAACGAGTGAAACTTAGTGAGTTTGTGAGGAAAATCTTATGTTGAGAGACAAACACTGATCCTGCACCTTTGTCTGCATAGAATGAATCAAAGATCTGATTTCTAATTTCTGTTCTGTTGTCGCTTCTGATCACCAAGACTTTCTTGTTGCTGATGTTCTCAATGGTTAAAATCAGCTTCTGCAACACCTCTGTCGTCTCCCCTTTATGTGACTAGAACCGCACCCAAGAATATCTGGAATAATCATCTGTTACAACAAGACAAAAAGATTTCTTAGCTATACTTTTTAGACTTATTGTACCAAACAAATCACAATGTAGTAACTCAAGAGGATTAGAAATGTAATTTTCATGTTTAAGCTTGTGTGATTTCTTGTGTTGTTTTCCTTTAGCACAAGACATACACTTTTTGATTACTGAAAAATCCTTTTGTGTTAAACCTCTAACAAGATTATTTTTAACCAACTTGTTAATATTCTTATAGTTCACATGGCCTAAACATCTATGCAAAGAAATGACTTAGAGCAGAAGCTTTTGACAAGAGACAGGTCATGGTGAAGGTTGATTCTTTGGAGTTCATATCAAGCAGATATGTGTAATTTTTCCTTGGAGCTCGCGTTATAACCAAATAAGCTGGAACTGAAAATTCTGGCTTAAGAAATAAACATTCATTAGATTTAAAAAGCATAGGAATATTCTTGTCATAAATTTGGGACACGCTCAAAAGATTGAATGTTAATTCAGGCACAAAATTTACCTTTTCCAAGGTTAAAGAACCATTGGATACCTCACCTTGACCTATTATTTTACCTTATTTTTTATCACCTGCAAAAGCAACATATCCTCTATTTATTATCCAATAATTGGTAAGAAAGTCCTTCAATCTGGTCATATGCCTTGAACATCCACTATCTACATGCCAAGTGTTGTTGATAGTCCTTCTCGAATGTTCCTGGCAAATGAATTAAAGAAAATCATTTAGACATGGGGATCCAAACCTTAACCGGTTTGGTTCTAGGAGAAGATGAGTCTGTATAAAAAAAAACTATCAACAAAATGTTTTATTTTATTTCCTAAAGAAACATTTCTATTTACAACCTTTGGACAATGCTTGACAATGTGATCATCTTTTTGACAGTTGAAACAATGAGATTTTAGGCCTTTTATTTTATCTTTTTGACTTGGAATATTTTCCATAATAATCTCTTCCTCACATTCAGACATAAGGAATCACAATCACTGTAAGTGGCATGCACTTCCTGTGATTTGTTTTCTGAGTCAAATGACCTGTCATGATTTGTGGATTCTCTTATCTCTGAAATTTTACAATCATGTGAGGATGTTGATTCACTTGGAGTAGAGATCCGAATAGGGTGAAAGTGGGAATGGGAAGAGAAATGAATTTTTCAAAACAGTTTGATTTTGAAGAATTCTTATCATCTTTACTAAGAACACCAACTTTTTCATTTGCTTAAAACATCAACTTCATTTGATTTAACATTAAGGAATGAGAATAACTGGAATGAAAACTATCCAAACTACAATCTATGCAAACAGAACTATTGTCTATAAAAGACTTTTTAGAATCTGGAGAACTAGAACTACAACTACCAAGACCTCTACTTCCTCCATAATCATAATCTTCCCGAACCTCTTTATGATTCACCCCTTCTAAACCTGCAAACAAACTGTTAGTATCCTTTTTAATTAAATCATTTGTAGGATGAGGTGTAGGCATTGGAGAAAAACAAAAGGTGCTAGGCAGTGGGTAAACATGAGTGGTTTCACCACAACCCAACCCTATCTTAATTCTAGCTTCCCTTTGTTTACTATAGAGTTCCTATAGCTTCATCCCAGAAATGGTCTATTTAACAAGTTTTGTTTTATGTTTAGAGGTCTCGAATTCAGCTAAAGTTACCCTTTCTGTCAAAGCGTTGACTTCCATGTTTCTCTCAAAAATGGTTCTTTTTAAATGATCATTTTCTTTTAAAGCTTTATTTAATTTTCCAAAAACTTTTGCTTCATTCTTTTTAAGTTCCTCATTTACCCTTCTTAGTTCCCCTTCATGTTCTTTTAATATATTGCTTACTTTATAAATAAACAAATTTTACAACCAGATGAACACATGTCTTGAACTACCTCATATGGAATCTCCATCACTTCTTCTCTACAGCTAAGGCTTTCTCACTATTGCACACCCTTGATTCCACCTTCAACTCCTCTTCCCTTACAGCTTTTCCATCTTCACCTTTCTCTTTCTTTTCACAAACATCCACCATACTGGCCATCACCACATTCTCCTTCTCCTTCTTACCACAAGCATTCTTCAAACTTTCTTTTTCTTCAAAATCCTTCTTTCTTCCTCTTTCATTCTTCACTACCTATGCAATCTCAGCTACCAAGGCATGATCGATTTCTTCTTCAGTCTCGGCTAACTTAGCACTCCAGTCGAAGTTAGTTAGCAGAGATGTTCCCTTCTTCTTGTTGTTTTATTCCTTATCATCAATCAAAATGACCTGATTAACTCCCGTTCCAGGTTTAGTGACGATAGAAGATGGACATTCTCTCTTAAAATGCCCGAGTTGTTTACAGTTGAAGCACCTCAGCTTTGATTTGTCAAATCCAACCTTTGCATTTTGGTTTCCAAAATTCTTCCTTCATGTTCTCTCCATGAATCTTCTTGCCCTTAAATTGATCATAGTCATCTACCACTGAAGATTGGCTTCTTCCAGATCATCAGGATCCACCTAATACATATCTTCTGTAGTCATTCCTCTTCCAGTTTAGTTCACCAGCCACCAATGCTTCATAACTATGTATGAAGAGATTGAATAGAGCCATACTCTCTGATGGAACTTGAGGAAGAGTTGGCGATTTTGATGTAGATCCACTGCTTGTAGTCTTGTCGGAAGTGCTCGTCATACCACCATAAGCTGACACGTGCTTTGATGAGTCTTAACTAGATGAAATAAGAGCAGCATTCTGTGAGTAAGCTTAAGATGGAAGCATTGCCCTTTCTTGCCTCACCATCCTCACTTGCAAACTCCATCAATTTGTAATGTCCATCAGTTTGTAATCCAGAAATCCTCTTTCTTGCCTCAACATCCTCACTGCAAACTCCACTGTGGTGGAAGGGAATCTAGCAGCTTCGTGACTTGCTCATTTTTTGATAGCTTCTCATCATACTTCTTCAGTGTGCTTGTAACGGACAAAAAACGATTGGTGAGATCATTGAGACTCTCATTTTTCTGTCCAACAAAAGACTTGAATTTCTTTTCAGCTTGAGCGGCTGTATCCTTAACCAATTCCTCATTACCATCATAGAATTCGCATAATGTATCGTATAAAACTTTTTCATTTTTATACACACCAAATATTTTGTAGATTTCTACTGATAGGCACAAGATCAGAGCCCCGAATGCCTTTTGATCCCGATCAATCAGTTTGATGTCTCTCTCAGAGTATTTTGTCGGATCTGCAATCTGAATGGTCATATTTTCTTCTATTGAAACAGGCACATGAGGTCCTTTCACAATTGACTCCCATTGAGTGTGATCGGTGTACAGGAAGAAGGCTTTTAAACATCTTTCCCAATCAACAAAGTTGTCACCATTAATTAGCTTAGGAGGTCTGTTTGGTGCCACACTCTCAAGATTAGCAAGAGTAAGACTCGTCGTTATTAAAGTCTGATTAAGTCAAACAACCAGTAGTTTCGCACCAAACAGAGTGTAGTTTCGCACGCTGAACTTAGTTTCGCAGCTAGTTTCGGCAGTAGTTTCGGCAGCGGTTTTGGCCGAAACTATTAAACTTTCGTTCAAAGAAGAAGCAAGATAGTTTCGCAAGGAAACTGATCAGAATAAAGAACTTTTGTTCTAGATTCGCAAAGGAATCAAAAACCACCAAAGATTTATAGTTTTGCATGATAGTTTCGCATAAAGAACTCCAGTTTCAGATGATGAATCTGAAAACACCCTTTTTGCGAAAAACACCCAAAAATCACCAAATCTCACTCAAATCACAACCCATTTTGAGATCTGATGATTTCAGAAGTTTCCCAAGCTTACACCACGCTTTCCTCAATCAACTTCCATGGAAAAACACGTAAAACAGCTACAAAATGATTAAAAAGATGAATATGTCAAAACTACTGAAAAAAACACAAACAATCAGGAGCACAAAGCCTCTGATACCATATTGTTGGCCCAACATATCATTTGAACGTACTTTTGATGAAGGTTTAACCCTGAAATCCACAAGATATCATTGATTCTAATAGCTTGTGGACCAAGTAATGATGAGATATGAACGTAAATCAACCATGAAACCTATTTGCAAGAGAATTAATGAAGAATAAGAAGATCCATGCTCAAATATGTGTAATGTAAGCTCCTAGCAATACACAAACAAGTAATGCACTGAAATATATAATAATCAATAAAGTTCCAAGAGTTACATAATGAAGAACAAAGAAACACATATATATAGGACCTAGTTTCGCATACAGTTTCGCATACTGTGAAACTGTATGCGCTATGGCATGAGAAACTACCGGGTGAAACTGCAATTTCGCATGTAGTTTCGCATGCATTTCGCATGCCACAGAATACAAAATAAGACAAAATTAAACCCGATCATATTACATTAATATCTAAGCTATAATAACCTATAACTGAACAAAAACAAACAGCGAGGTGAATGCCACTCTATTCTTGATCATCACTGCAATCAAGATACCAAAAAACAGTTGATTTATAATCAAGTCTAGCAAATCCATAGCATGTTAATCAAGAAGATAGTTGGTCCTTCAAATGAAATGTTATAGCAGCATAATCCTTAGGGGGAGAATTGTTAGACGTTAAAAGGATCATCCATTCTAAATTCATAAGAGTGTGAGTTTTGATGAACAAAATTCAATAGAAAGGCTAAGTATAGGATCTATGTATCAAGAAGTTGGTATCTACACATGACAATATTTCTCATCTACACATGAAGTATTCATATGTGCACATCAACAAATTCATGTGCATGGGAACCATCTACACAATATTGTCATATGCGCATATATATGGATGTTACACTAGTTATTGCATCTGCGTGTGAAGTAATTACATTCATAGATGCACTTACCCATCTACGCACAACAAAAACATCCACACATGACAATTAATTACATGTACCCGATCTTTTTATGGGCCCAAAATTTTTAAAACAATTTTTATATTATGTAGGTGTTTGGGAGTCCTTTTTTTTTCTCCTTTTGACTTATTTAAGGGGTAAAAAGACAAAAATACCCCTTAAATAAGTCAATAAGCTAAAATTTTTAACTTATTGAGGGGCATTTTGGTCATTTCCCTCCTTAAAAAGCTAAAAAGGGCTTTTGAAAAGGAGAGCCAAACACCCCCTATATATGTATGATAGGGATGGAACTACAGAAGATTTGAGGGTCAAGTAGTAAGTACGAAAAGAAAATAAGATAACAAGATTTAATATTTTTTCGGTGAACTATTACGATGAGCAAGTGTTTTCGATGACTGAAAAAGAAAGAAGGAAGAAGATACGTAAAAAAATGTGTTTTCTTTTTATTAAATCCGTTTAAAACCCAACTCTTGGCACAACCTACACCTTGTCTTGTCAATTGTAATTTTTTTTTCAACAGGCAGTCGTACAAATCTTTATTATTTGTAATGTATCAACTTAGAATAAATTTATATTTAGATTTTAATTTAACTTTATTATTTGATAGAATATATACAAGACTTCCCATTTAGAAAATAAGCTTTGTCAAGCATGTTTTTCATGATGAAGTTAATTACCATCAGATTAAGTAACAAGATTTGATAAATTTTATATTCGTGCTTTATGTTGAGATCGATGTTTTTGACACCATTATAAGAAAAACTATATTTGTAATGATTTTAAGATATAAAAGATCAATTAGTTTAACTCACTATCATTTATCCAATCTAAGCATATTAACATTTTGATCAAACGAGTACTTCTCTTGAAACAAGATTTAAACAATACCAACAATATAAAATGTTGTTTAGCTTTTTTTTCTTAAAAATTTGAAGGAACTTGATGAAAACAATCTTAAGTCGTGTTGTCATCTTCTTCAGTATGCATCAAAGTATGAATAAAAATCAGATATTGATGGTGATGAACCTTATATGGAGTTGAAGTTGTTTAAGACATTCTTATCTAGTGATGTTATCAACCTTTTGATACTTAATTTAACAATCTAAAGTAACTTGGTTTATTTCCTAATGCATTAATTGCATATAGAGTGTTGTTGACTCTTTCAGTAACAGTGGCATCGGTGGAAAGAAACTTTTTAAAATTAAAGTTGCTTATTGGTATAACAATTATTATCGTATTATAGCCTTGATACATACGGATTATTGTCGTTCAAAAAAACATACGGGTTAAATGACTTTATATTATAGGGGTCTATTTTTTTTCTACTTACCAAAGGCCTAAAATTTTTTAAGGATTCTTGGGGATGACCCTGCTTGCACAAATTATCAATCAAAACTTAATCTATTGAAATTCTACATCATAGATTAGCATACACATCAAAATATTCCATTCAAATAATTGGTTTCACACACTAAGTTACCAAGGCTTAAATCACACATCGCTAGGTTTGTTAATTTCACAATCCTTGCCAGTTGGTTACTCAACTAGCAACAACCTGGTTAATTACTAGGCTTTGTCTCAAATCCTTAGCTTTTGGATCATTAAGTTCACCAACACACATACTAAATAGCAACTAAAAATAACAAACCTTCCTATCATCTGATGGAAGAACCAAAGACCCTGATCGAAGAAACAAAGATTCTAAGTGAAGAGGCGAGGATTTTAACGAAGGTAATCATGAATCTGCCAGAAGGAACAAATTTTTTGATGAGGGAAGTTAGAATTCTGACATCACGAGGGAACAAATAACTTAAAGTCAAAAAAATCTGACGTTAGTTTACTTTAATTAATCTTCTGGAAGATCCACTTGGAACATCAACTTGACCATTTCTCAAACAAGTAGATTTTGATGGGGACCAGAAGACACTTGTGAAGATCTCAACTCATAACAGCTTGATTACATAAACACAATAAGACAACTTGTGACTAAAGCAGAGGATAATGAATCAATGGTGGGAAACAAATAATTTATTTGTTTCCCACCAATTCTAGATCTACAAATAGCAATACCATGTAATGGTGATCAATTAACAAACTAACCCTTTAAGCCTATATGATTTAGAGAAACACCATCACTTTCTCAAGAGCATCGGTAAACTAAATCCTCATAAAGACTAAGTGACCTCGAGCCTCCAGCAATAGAATTCTTTGTCTAGCAATCTGATAAATAGCATCCATTTATTCCGATGTAGCTCACATACTTATTTGAATGAGATAACACAAGAAAACTCTATAACTAGGCATATGTGCTTAGCTTTGATTTCTTCTTTCACACAATTTAACAGTTGAATAGTTGAAATCATTAATTGTCTCACTTGCACACCACACCTCTAAGAACAACACTTGGTATTAGAGCATGTTGAATAAAGCTCTTATTCAAGATCATTCTCATTTCTTTGTTTTTCCTATTATTTAAGCTATTACTCTGTTTTATTTATTTGCTTTAACTAACCTGTTTTTTAGCTTCGTCCTAAGGGTGATAAGTGATGGCTAGCTCCTTAGCAATGAAAAGCTCACTTCACATGCGATCTTTGTCTAAGCCCTTAATTTAGCCACAAAACTTGCATCACATACACAAGTGCTCTCTGAACTGTGCAATAAGGTCACCCATAACAGAACTCTCCCATTTGAGTTATGTTAAATCAACAAGTTTGTCAATTATACGCTCTTATGAATTGTCCACAAGTACCCGAAGTTGAGAATCTAAGGTTCTAGCTGGAGAGGGTACTCCTAGAATTCTTCCATCCCGCAAACTAAAGAATCAAAAATTCTAGAGTGTCGAAGATATCAAGAAAGTTGAGATTGATGAGAAAGCAAACATACTCCTCATCATGGCTTTTCCTAATGATATTCTCTCTTGGATTGGCTCATCCAACTGAAGAGGTATGGGATTATTTAGCAAACCTCTTTGCTACAGAACAAATTGTAAAGAATAGAAAGTCTAAAGTCATTTATAAATATGGAACCTTCAAACCTTTACCAGGTTAAACCTTAGAACATGCATATAATAGACTTATATGCTTTTACATAATGCTAAGACGTATCAAATAGCTACTACCACTAAACAGAACAACAAAAAGTTAATTCAAGGTTTACTAGTAGAATGAAGATACCTAACCAATCCCTTAAAAGCAACATTGAATCTAATAACTATGCCACTTAGCAATTTGTTTAGTTTACTTCATGCCTAAGAACATGAAGTGTTTGACGGTTTTTAACCCAAAGGAGGATTAGTTGCTCTAATCTCTAAAACAATCAGAGATAAGGGAAACAAATGATGCAACATGCCCTAATGTTGCCAACATTTGCTTAAACCTTCGCACTTCTGTCAATACAGCTTACCGATCAAGATGAACTAAAATGGTCAAGTAACATTAATAGCACAAAGACCTCTGAGTCATGAAACCCAAAAAAGAGAACCAAAAATAGATTGGTTAAACGTTATTTGTTATAAGTGTAGGGAATGAGGCACTACGCATCTGACTGTAAACCGAAGAAAAAGGATGCAGCTTACTACAAACAAACAATGGTGTTGGCCAAGAAAAGATAGGAAAAGATACATGCCCTCCTTACTAAAGAGGAAAAGTGGCTTAGCAACTCGATGAAGTTGTAAATCTCTTTTTAATGGCCAGGGAAAGCTCTTCCATCAATACTTCTAAAAATAACATACTTGAGTTACCCTTTTTAGTTAAAAAACTTATAAAAGACTTTCAAGCTTTAAGTCGATAATTTGAGCTCGGAAAGGAAAAAAATCATCAAAACACAAGTTAGAACTAGAGGGATGAATGTATTTACATTCAACACTAATTTCAATTACCAAATAAAGACAACTCCATGAATGAGCAAATGAAAGTTCGCTCCTAGTTCATTGAAAAAACAATAAATTTAACAGGTTACTATAACAAGTCTTTATACTACATAGATTTCAACACAAACCTAACCAACAATCTTCAATGTTTGTTTTAGGGCGTGACAACAAGAACAGATAGCAGAGGTACATTCATTCAACACCGATTCAATCACCAAATAAAGACAACACCATGAATGAGCAAATGAAGGTTCGCCTCTAGTTCATTGAAAAAACAATAAGATTAAAAGGTTACTTTACAATTATTTTGTTTAGCGATCTGACTCACTAAACAAAGACTAGCAAGAAATTTAAAAACAAGGAACAATAGCCAATGAATAGCAACCTAGTGAACAATAACGACGACAATGTGGACAATAGCTTCAAGAACAATAACAATGTTGTGTGAACAATACTTGCCTGAACAATAACATCGTGAATATTAACCTCGATGAACAACACTTAGTTAAACAATAGTGTCTAAAACAGGAAGAGGACGATGACTATGAACGATAACACCGTGAACATTAACCTCGAAACAGCATCAGTTAAACAATAATGTCTAAAACAAGAAGGCGACGACCAGTTCCTTTGTTTCTTACTTCTTAGTGTGAGGTTTTGCTCTGATATCATACAAATGAATAAGAATAAATCTAAATGTGATTCCAAGGGACAAGAACCTAGCCTCAGTGTATAAAAGAAAAAAACCTACGCAAGCCTATATATACAATTGAGAGAAAGTAAATAGTTTAATACAAAAGAATATAAAGTATAAGTTCAAATAAGAACCAACTTTTACCCAAGTATTCTAAGAATGATTTTAACTACCTCAAAACTGCCTCAAGCAAACTTCAATTGAACACATTCCAGCGACACTAGAATAGACTCGTCCTATAGTTGGATTTATTATTGACAATAAACCATTCCTTTAACTAAAAAGTTAAGTTTTGCTAGTATAAAACATAATACAAAATTCAATCAGATAGCCCAAAATTCAATCAGATAGCACAATTTAAAACAAACGGTATAAAATTTAATCAAACAGCATAAACTTTAAAACAGGCAACATAATTGTAAAAAGAAAAAGTAAATTAGTTTTTAATTCATCCCACCCCATAATACAATATATAGAACTAAGAAATGTAATATATCTAGCTGCAACTGAAGCAACATCATATACAAAATTCTAGTCGCATTTGTTCTTCTCACGCCACTTCACTCTCAAACGCATATATCCTTCATTTTCTCTCATCTTTTCTTAGTTTTTTTCTTTCTAAATTTTCACGTTCACTTCATCAGATCGTTCTTTAAAAGCCGAATGAAAACATACGCATCTCCGCCTCTATTTCTTTTTTCTTAGTTTATTCTGTAACTCCACCTTCGCTTCACCGGGCTGATTCACAGTGGCTACATAAAGCTCCATGAAGCGACGTCTTAGGCATAAAGCATCAAACCGTTTCAAGGATCACTCCACTTGACATCCTTTAAAGCACATTTGTAAGCCCCAGATGCCTTAGCCCATGTGCTTTTCTAAACCAAGCACATGATATAAAGTGCTACATTTATTTCTCAAATCTAACTAGAAGTGGCAAAATGAGTGGGTTGGTTGTTAGGTTATGATGGATTTGGGTCAGGATGGATTTGGGTTAGGATGAGTCATTTAGAAAAAAAAGTCAGGATGGGTTTGGGTCAATATGAGTTTGGGTCAATATGGGTTTGGATCAGGATGGGTTCGGATCAGGATGGATCATTTTTAAAAAAGTCAACACTATTTTACTACTTTTCTACAATCCAACAACACATATAGATAGATGTATATACGAGCTCAAAAATATACATATAAGACTTCATCTATAATAGATAGATGCATCTACAATCCAACAACACATATAGATAGATACATATACGAACCCGTGGCGAGGCGGCGGACCCGTGGCGAGGCGGCGGACCCGTGGCGAGGCGGCGGATCCGGGGCGAGGCGGGGGACCCGGGGCGACGCGGGGGACCCGGGGCGACGCGACGGACCCGGGGCAACGCGACGGACCCGGGGCGACGCGGCGGACCCGGGCGACGCGGCGGACCCGAGGCGACGCGGCGGACCCGGGGCGACACGGCGGATCCAGGGCGACGCGGTGGTGGTGGTGCGGTGGTGTTTTGTGCGACGGAGGCGATCAATTTGAGTGAAAGAAACATTGACTTTGACTTGTATATCTAATTTTAAAAACCCATCTTGACCTATGTTTCTTTTTTTCCAAAAAGGCTTTTAACCCATCTTGACCCCTTATGTTTTTTATTTAATCCATTCTAACCCATCTTTATTTTTAAAACACCTATTATGACCTAAAATCACATCTTTGGATTTCTTTTGCCACCTCTAAATCTAACATCCTCCCCAAGCCTTTTCAACCTTCACAATTCAAATTCTACACAACTCTTACTACTTTGTTAACAACATACTAAAAAGTGCAGAATTTAACATTCGAGCGCGACCTGTATGTAGTAGTTGGTGATTAAAAATTATATCTATAATTATAATATTTTTTCAAGAATAGAGAGAATAGAGGCTATATTAATGCATGTATACACCCACCTCCTTGGGACATGTTCATTATTATTATTAACAGAATAGTGTCACCCATCAGATTAACACTCACCCATCAGATTAACACACAGTTACCCTGAATGTAATGAAGTCCATTGCAACCTCAAACGAACCCCCCCCCCCCCCCCCCCCCCCCCCTCTTTCCTCCTCCTCCTCCTATAACAGCCACAAATTGCGTCAAATCATGTTGGTCAGTCATCATGCAAGGGTTGCCCTTTTCCCTTTTGCATCTCTTGACTGCACAAAGAGTCAAGTAAAGAATTTTACTCAGCTAAGCATATACTCCAAAGTCAATTCAACAACTTTTACTTTTCAAGGGTCAAAATTTACTCAGCATATTCAGTAAAATTAATTACTTATGAATGGATATATTTTAGCTTAACGGAATACGAGGTTAGGCAAATTGTTTACATATGTTTAAATAAACTTTTCTAACCATACTTTAATTCATTATGCTAAAAACATTAAATTGACGTTTGAAATAACTTTTGTAAACATAGTTTTATGTTAGAAAATCGAACAAAAATTCCCATAAAAGATTACCTGTATTGAACCATTACCCAACCCAAATGTGAAGGCAATTCAAAGAATCTTGATCTGATCTTAAGTTGAAAATACAATTCATTTGACCTAAAATGTCAAAAGGGTGTATGAGGAAGACCTGTGCAGCAGCAGATCGTTTAGCATCCAAGAACTGGCCATAAATACTGTATAATCTCTGTTTCTCAGCTTCTGAAACTGAAGGTCTTGCACCGTCACACATAGACCGTAGGAGTGTATTGGTGATAAGCGGCATATTTCCAGGCTGGTGAGCTTCCTTGCTGTTCAAAAGATCGTGAACAGCTGCCAGCTGCGCATCTGATAAGAGAGCTTGGAGGTCTGCTCCACTAAATCCTTCTGTCTTTTGAGCTATAGCTTCTAAATTCACATCTTTAGCCAACGGTAACTGATATTCAAACGCGAATGAGACTATGCATCCTTAAAATGACTATACATACGAACACACACAAATTATACATTTGTGTGTGTGTGTAATTCTTATAGGTGGCAAAATTGGGGGTTCAAAGTGGATTTGGGTCAAAACGGGTATTTAAATTGAGGATTTAAATGGGCTGGGTCAACTCAAAACACATTTGCTAAGATGATCTAGGAGATTTAATGCATTTGAATACTCTTCTGGTGACTTTAAGCCTGTTCGACTCATTGACGTGTTCACTTTTTTATTGTAAACATTTAGCTTATAAACCATTTGACTTGTTAGAGATAGTAATAAAACCCAAATCGACCTGTTTATAGTAATGGCTTTAATTTGCCACCTCTGGGCTCTATTAATTCTTACCTTTCTGGAAAGAACAGTAAGAATATCCAGTCTCTCTTGTAGTGACGGAAAATCACAGAATAGTAGGCGATCTAATCTACCAGGTCGCAGCAGGGCGCATCCAGTAAATCAGGTCTACTGTAAATCGAAAACATTTGAAGTTTCAAGTATTTCCAATGCAGAGAATATAATTAAATTTATTAGATCAAAGTCCAATTTTTCATTTTAAACATCAAGTTTAATTTCTTTAGGCAATGGTTTTGTATTTTGCCAATAGGATTATTTCTATGACCAAAACAATTCTGATTACTGCAGGTTAATATTGAATTCGTGGTAGTTGATTCATATTTAGGACGTGCAGGCCAAGGAAACAAACAATTATGTAAGCATCTGTCACACATAGGATGAAAATTTCATAATCAATCCAAATAATAGCTGGTGGATAGCCCCATGATAATGACACTCAACCAATAATTAAAGCCAAGCCTACAAAATGTCAATAGTAAGTCATTTGATATTAACTAGAAGGTTTTAGTCAAGCTTGTTATTTATAATAATTTTTACATAATAAATATTATCATATATAAAATATATGACAAATAATATATATGATGTTATATGTATTAAATTATAATTATTAAAATATCTAAAGATTGCATATCATATATATAAATATTTTTATTAGTAATAAATTATATGAGCTTGAGCTTGAAAAATTATTAGCGAGAGCTCTTAACCTCTAAGAGCCAAGCTCGAGATTAAATGAGCTCAGGCTCAGCTCATTTACAACCCTAGAGAAAACAAAAGTAATAATCCCACGAACAAGTTAGTATCCATGAACGGCGATTGATAAATTAATTCATATCATGTGTGAGAAAAAAGGTGATCAAAGAATAACTAACCTTGTGGCAGCAAATACAAATACTCCGGTTAAAACCTCAACACCATCTAACTCCGTTAGAAACTAGAAAGATTTGATACATACAGCATTAGTATAGTGGTCAAAAAGCAGCATGATTTGTCTTAAAAACACAAACTGAGTTGCGTATAATAAACCGACCTGATTAACAACTCGATCTGTCACACCAGTATTGTCATGACCTCGTTTTGGAGCAATGGAGTCAAATTCATCAAAAAAAAGAAGGCATGGTGCTGCAGCAGCTGCTTTTGAGAATATATCACGTACCTGAAATTAAAGTATCAGCACCAGAAAAGCCTTCAAAAATCGAATTAAGATCCTCATCTTTGAAGAGGTCACGAAATTAAAAAATTAGAGGCTACAATCTAATTATTATAATAGTTTGCCACAACTTTTGAAGCATGTATAAAATCACATCTGGTTATGATGATGGTTTAGATTGATGCTTTCGGGTTTAGAAAATGGGGGTCATAAAAGACTAAATACGTGTTGATATGTGGTAAACTATTTGGATGTGCTACTGTGGTTTGAAGTTGTAATTCAGATAACCAGCTCTTGGTTTTAAAATGCGCGCATAATGCGTGATGTGCCTGATGCGCCGATGCGAGCGCATCGCAACATCTGAGGTGTTGTGTTTCCATGATGCGCCCGTGATGCGCTGATGCGCAAGATGCGCCTTGATGCGTGCACTATGAACTGCTAGGGTGTGTTGTTTCATATCTGTGTTTATGCTATATATTTGCATGTGTTAAACTCTTGTTTCAATAGTCTGTGCATAGTGTAACAGTCTTGAATTTGGGTTTTATGTTAAAGTATGTTTTATGAGTGCGTTAATAAGTAGTTTTATGTTGAAGTATCAATCATACAAAAATTGTTTTGTATATTTAATTTTTAGTACTTTTTAATATCTAATGCATCGCATACATGATGCGTGCGCATCGCGCATCGGGATTTGGGACCAAAACTCATCGGAGCGCATCGCGCAATTTAAAACCAAGAATCAGCTATAATAACACGTAATGCACTTGGATGTGCGGCTTTCTGTTTGATTTTGTAATCATAGTTGTCAATAGCGAATAGCGGTAAATAGCGACAAGCCACTTATATGCTACGTAGCGAATAGCGGTAAATAGCGCCGCTATTTCGTGTTTATCGATTAAGTAGGATAATATTTAAGAACGTTTACATTCGATAAATAAGCATGTTTAGCAATAAAGTAGTAAAAAATCTAAGCAAACACCCCCAAAATAACTAAAACGCTCTATTACTAATCATCTAAATCTCATATTTACCAAAATAAAATAAAAAAATAAAAAAAATACAAAATTCCGCTATAAAGTCGCTATTTGCAAATAGCGAGGGAGGGGTGCATCGCTAATAGTGCGCTATAGCCGCTATTGACAACAAGGGTTGTAACAGTCACAAGTTGTTTGGAAAACCCTGCTTATGATGACATTAATAGATAAAATTAAAAAGAACAGATAATTTTATATATTGTAGAAAATTTTAAATCTTAAATTGACGGTCAATATTTATTTATCAACAATAAAAAAGATTATAAGTGGTTGTTGCATATATTTCCAATAATTGTAATATATATATAAATCTGTGTGTGTGCATTATGGTGTTATTAGCAATGTCAATAAGGGTACCGAGAGGGGTATATAAGTAATCTTAATAATACTTACTGCTTGCTCAGAAGCACCAATGTATTTATTCAGCAGCTCTGGCCCTTTCACAGAGATGAATCGCAGTGAACATGCAGCAGCAGCAGCACCAACAATATGCGTTTTACCACAACCAGGAGGACCGTATAAAAGAACATTAGACCTCATCCTTAAAGGAGCTTGTGAAAAAACCATAGGAAACTTGGAAGGCAATTCAATCATCTAAACATTTGTAAAACAAGAAAAAAGGATATAAGGGCATAAACAAGAGCAGATATAAACTACTCACACATATGAATCAAACAAAAGTTGCAAGCAAAAAGAAGTGTAAGGGGTCCTCAGAATTCTATTAAGAAGGTCAACCTGACACTGACAATTGCCCCAAGATAAGCCTTGCAACAATATAAGGTTATAATTGTGTTTCACTCTAGTTAATTTTTTATGTTCTAGATTACATGTTTTGAGTGTGCTTACATAACATGATATTCGTACTTATATAACTGATCAAAAATAAAATTTATAAATTAAGATTTAAGAAGCTTAGAGAAGTTGCAAAAGAAGAGAAATCTCTGGCCAGGCATATAGAAAAGGTCATTGCTTAATCCATGCCACAATGAACAGCAGTCAGCAGCTAGTTTGAATGAACTTTGCAGATCATATCATTATGACTCAAGTTACTTCCATAATCAACAGCTGGAATGTTGGATAGCAGCTAGTTAAAATGAATTGAACATGATTACAAGCTAGAGATTGGAATTCCGACAATTTTAATTATGAAGCGGACAATTTAAGTTAGGGTTTATCTTAACAGGTTGTATTGGTTAAAAGCAGAAAAAATTAGCTTCAGAGGAACCAAGTCAAGCAGGTAGAAAGTTGCCCAAACTTCATTCATAAAGCACTAAGTTCCATTTTACTCCTTGAGGTTTGTTGAAGATAACCATTTTCCTCCAAAAGATTAAAAACATCAATTTACCTCCAAAAGTTCCATAATTTGTTTCAATTTCAGTCCAAAGTTTCATTAGTTGTTTCAACTTTATCCTAAATAATGAAACTTTTGGAGTGAAATTGAAACAACATATGAAACTTTTGGAGGTAAATTGATGTTTTTAATCTTTTGGAGGAAAATAGTTATTTTAGTCAAACCTTAGGGAGCAAAATTGAAATTAACTCTAAAGTATGCCAAACTAATTCTTTATTCTTTATTAAATTATCATTGAAAGTATAGTTTATTATATTGCCAAACTAATTCTTATTCTTATTATTACCTTTGGTCGGTGGGAGGTTCAAAATCCCCAAACTCTAAACCACCACCACCACACCTCCGATTCCCCCCTCCAACCCCAACCCGCCATCGTCGCCCCATCGTCGCGGCATCCAACCCCCAATCCCGCCATCGTCGCCTGTCGTCGCGGCATCCAACCCCAACCCGCCATCGTCGCCTGACATCCAAGCCCCAAACAACCCGGCATCGTCGCTTGACAGTACCAGAAGGAACATATGCTCGAATCGGTAAGATTTGTAGCACTTTTGTAGTTTTTTCTGTAAAGGGTAATAGGGTTTTGTGACCAATTGGTTGTGAATGTTGGAGGTCCGAGGTCTGGTCTCGCATGGAAGGTCTGGGTCGATTTAGGGTTCAAAGCAGATCTACTGAGAGAAATCAAGAGGGTCGATTTAGGTTTCTTAGTGTTTTGTTGATTTAATCATCATTTAAGCAATCAAGATGGTCGATTTAGGGTTCTTAGTGTTTTGTTGATTTAATCATCATTTAAGCAAGAGACGTTGTTGTACTGCTGTTGGCGACTCTCGGCTACTGCCGTTCCTCATCTCTTGCTGTTGGCGATTCGTTGTTGTACTGCTGTTGGCGATTCGTTGTTGGCGATCTGCTGTTGGCGATTCGAGAGCATCTCCACTATATCTGCTGTTGGCGATTCGTTGTTGTACTGCTGTTCCTCATCATCTTTCTATTTCTCGAAGAATCTAGGGCAACAACCCTAGATCTTATTGCTGTTAGCCTTCTTCTGCCTTCGATTCGCAACCCTAAGTGAAGGTTGCTAAATCTAGGGCACATCTGAAGAACCGCACATCTGGTGAGATTGTTCCATCTCTCTCTGTTAGTTTCTAGTTTAGGCTGATATTGGCTGGGTTAGGAGTACCAGCAGCTGTTGAGATATCTGTGTTGCTTTCTGTTGCTCCTTACTAGTTTACTGGTTTACTGGTGCATCACTTGTGTGATCTGTTTTCTGTTGCTCTTTACTGGTTTGTGTGATTTTAATCCTTGACTCTTCTTGAGTCTGATATAACTCTTGTCTATTTTTCTGCTGACCGTTTAGTTCTGTGGTTTGTGCCTAATTGATTAGTGGTTATAACTTGCTGATTAGTTGTATAATTGTTAGTGTTTTGATATTAATTGTTGAGTAAGTTGTATATTGTTGGTTGAGTTAGTGTGTTGAGCGTTTGTGGGTTGTTGTCTTTATTTCTGGTCAATCTTAGAACTGTCCTTTACATAGGTTTCATTGGCTTATTTGAATCTATACTCGGGATAGTGTGTCATTGTGTGAAGTGGGGATCATTGTTGCTATTTTTTTATTAAGTTCTGGTCCATCGTGTACTGTTGACCGCGTGTGACGGATTGCTTTTGATTGTGCTTTACTTCTGCTATAATTCCTTTTTAGGGGTTGTTCTAGTGGACTCTGTCAGGTAATATAGACAGCAGGTGTCATTATGCTGCCCCGAGATCATGTTCGGTGACGAGAGGTGCGAATACAAGGAAAAAGGATTTTACATTAAGAGTGGCATCGTGGAATGTAGGAACCCTAACTGGTAAGTTACTAGAGTTAATTGATGTGCTAAAGAAACGTAGGGTCCAGATAGCGTGTCTCCAGGAGACTAGATGGCGGGGTGAGAGAGCAACAGAGTGCAATAGTTATAAACTATGGTATTCAGGGTCTGACGGAACGAAAAATGGAGTGGGGTTTCTAGTTGCTAAGGAACTCCAAGATAATGTAGTGGAGGTAAGAAGATACGATGATAGAATTATGCTGTTAAGAATAGTAATAGGGGATGAGGTAGTGGCAGTAGTTAGTGCGTATGCTCCACATGTTGGACTAGGAGAAACAGTAAGAAAAAAGTTCTGGGAGAGTTTAGATCACGTTATGGGTGACATACCTAGAGACGAAAAAATATGCATAGGAGGAGAATTTAATGGGCATATCGGTAAGGATAATGACCACTTCCAGTTGGTGCATGGAGGCTTCGGGTATGGCCTTAGGAATGAAGGCGGTAAGGAGCTTCTTGACTTTGCCGTAGCGCATGACTTGGGAATCATAAATTCGTTTTTTAAGAAAAGAGAATCACATCTAATCACGTTTAGCAGTGGCGGGAGACAAACGCTAGACTATTTGTTGACGAGGAGAGAAGATCGTAGCTCGTGGAAGTACTGTAAGACAATCCCAGGAGAGACAGTTGTGACACAACATCATATGTTAGTGGCGGATATACGCGTGAAGAGACCAATTGTCCAACAAAACAAGAGAATTAGACATACGATCAAATGGAGGCAGCTCAAGGACGAAAACATTACCATTTTTAGAGATAAGGTCATACCAATGAACCATCCTGGACCACAGGAAGACGCAAACCAAAAGTGGGAGGCCATGGCAAATACGCTCATCCAAGCAGCTAAAGAAACGCTTGGAGTTACAACAAAGAGGACAGTCGACCATAAGGAATCTTGGTGGTGGAACGAAAATGTACAGGAGAAGATACGAATTAAACAACAAAGTTTCAGAGAGCTTTTACGCTGTAACAATAAGGAAGAACGCCCAGAGCTAAAAGATAAATACAAGGAGGCTAAGAGAGAGGCGAAGAAATTGGTGTCAGAGGCAAAGAACGCGGCGTATGAGATGATGTATAAACGACTAGAGACGAAAGAAGGAGAGCATGACATGTTTAAGTTAGCCAAGGCAAGAGACGGCAGAAGACAAGACCTGAGAGTTGTGAAGTTTATAAAGGCTGCGGATGGAAAAGTTTTGGTGAACGACAAGAACATCAAGGGGAGATGGAAAACTTACTTCGATAACCTTTACAACATAAAGAATCCAAATCAACAAGCTGAGATAGATAATACAACCCAAACAACACAACAAAACAATTGCTATTGTAGAAGCATCACAGTAGACGAAGTTACGAGAGCTATGAAGAAAATGGGAAGGGCTAAAGCGGTGGGGCCAGACAACATACCGATTGAAGTGTGGAAATGCCTGGGAGATGAGGGGCTCAAATGGCTAACAGATTTATTCAACACTATCTTTACGACAGGGAAGATGCCGGACCAGTGGAGAACCAGTGTTATAGTCCCCATATATAAGAAAAAAGGAGATGTACAAAGTTGCGAAAATTACAGGGGAATAAAGCTATTGAGTCACACGATGAAATTATGGGAAAGAGTTATTGACACGAGAATTAGACGAGAAACTCAGATAGCGTCAAACCAATTTGGATTTATGCCAGGACGCTCTACGACAGAAGCAATACATGCCATAAGGAGGATAATGGAGAAATACAGAGAAAAGAAAAGGGACCTCCATATGGTATTCATCGACCTAGAAAAGGCTTATGACAGCATTCCGCGTCAACTAATCTGGGAAAGCCTACGACTTAGAAGGGTACCAGAGAGGTATATCAAAATAATCAAGGATATGTATGATGGGGCAAAAACGTGTGTGCGAGCCCGATAGGAGACACAGACTCATTCACAGTGGAAGTGGGACTCCACCAAGGATCGGCACTGAGCCCTTTTCTCTTCACAGTAGTGTTGGATGAGATGACCAAGTCTATACAGCAGCCAGTCCCGTGGTGCATGCTCTTCGCGGATGATATTGTCTTAATATCGGAATCTAAAAGGGTGCTTAACGACAAGCTAGAACAGTGGAGAGCAGCACTAGAGCGCAAAGGTTTAAGGATAAGTCGCTCAAAGACAGAATACATGCATTGTAACTTTAGTGGCGAGGCGGAAGAGGACACCCAAATCAGTATTCAGGGTATGGCGGTCCCACAAACGTCTAGGTTTAAATACCTGGGCTCGTACTTGCAGGAGGACGGAGAGATACACAGCGATGTCGCGCACCGTGTACAAGCAGGATGGTGCAAGTGGAGAGCAGCATCAGGGATCCTATGTGATAAGAGGTTTCCAGCAAAACTAAAGGAAAGCTATATCGAGTGGCAGTACGTCCAGCTATGTTATATGGAACAGACTGCTGGGCCATAAAGAAATCGCACGAGAAACAAATAGAGGTAGGTAGCGGAAATGCGAATGCTGAGGTGGATGTGCGGTCACACAAGACTTGATCGGATAAGAAACGAAGTGTTTCGACAGAAGCTACAAGTGGCCTGTATCGCAGATAAAATACGAGAGGGAAGATTAAGATGGTTTGGGCATGTCAAGAGGAGACCAATGGCGGCACCAGTTAGAGCAGTAGAGAACATCATCTTAGAGGGTAGGAGGAGTAGAGGAAGACCTAGATTGACTTGGGATGAGGTAATTAGGCGAGATATGATACACTTGCACCTCTCTGAGTACATGATCGAGGATAGGACTGAGTGGAGGCGTAGAATTAAAATTAAGGACTTCTAGTTCGACATATAGGCAGGAAGGGTATTTGAAGTCTGGTTGCGGGGCCTGATGTATATGTAGCCCATATCTGCCCTTTAACGGTGATTCTACATGCACCCAGGATATATGTATGCTATGTGTTGTATGATTTATTGTGTACTGTAGGCCATGTGTTGTATGATTTATTGTGTACTGTAGGTCATGTGTTGTATGATTTATTGTATGATGGCTTGTTATCGATATGGCTTTTTGTATACTGTATGCTATGTGTGATATGATTTATTGTATGTTGTCTTCCTATCAGTATGGTTTTTGCTATCGAGTCGGGGGTCTCTTTGGAAGCGGTCTCTCTACCCTCCCCAGACCCTGCTCTTGAGTGGGATATACTGGGTTCGTTTGTTTGTTTGTTTTGTTTAAGCAAGAGACGATGGCGAAATCGGTGAGCACAGATGCGATATCGACCATCTTGTCGAACCCAAATCCAGATTCTTCTGCTGATCTTCCACAAATCGTTGTTCAAGTGCTTGATATCAACTCTGCTGGCAACAGATACACGTAAGTTTGATGTTTTTAAGCTTTTGTATCGATAGATCATGCTATTTTGTATAAAAAATCAAAAACTTTGGACCAGAAGCGTCCTGGGTCAACCCAACCTGACGAATCCATTTTAACCTGTACAAACGTTTACCCATTTTGAACCATACAACCCAACCCCACCAGCCCACTTTGCCACCTCTAGCACCTGCTCTAGGTAGCCTAAAAGAGAAAATTACGTCACGTCCAGAAACAAACATATATTTCAAGTAACTAGTTATTGACTCATTTGCAAATTACCACAAGCTAAACAGGACATAAGAGCTAGATATGACATTTCATGAAATAAATTCACTAAACAAACAAACAAACAAACATACCCAGTGTCTCCCGCTGAAGGGCAGGGTCTGGGAGGGGTATATGGTAGCAAGTCTTTCCTCTATCTAGAAAGATAGAGAGACCGCTTCCGAAGAGACCCCCGACTCGTTAACACAGGCAATAACAATAACAATCAAAATACAACGCATATACAAAGCATATAACAAAGCATATAACAAAGCATACCAAAGGCAATAACCATCATAATACGAAGCAAATAACACAATGATATATATCAATAACAATCATAATACAACGCATATACAAAGCATATAACAAAGCATAACAAAGGCAGTAACCATCATGAACCATAACCATATCCGGTAAATCTCAACCCTAGCCAAGCTATTGATGAGGTCTTGGGAGGGTTGGTGGGATGTACGCAAACCTTACCTCTATCACAAGGGATAGAGAGGCTGCTTCCAGAGAGAACCCCAGCTCCAGAGCAAGCAATAGACCAAAGCAATCAATAAAATAGAGAACACAATCCGCAATCAACATAAACTAGACCATCAATAAATATCAAAAACATCAATGTGAAATGAAGTAAGGTTGATATCTCCATATCTAGAGAAACAAAAGAAGATAAAAATGATTATACCTCTTTGATAGAGTTCTGGATTTCTGTTAGACCACCAACATCCTGCCAGCCACCTTGACCTTCCTCTAAAGCAGATTTAGAAATATCTCGCATAGCAATAGGCAAAAACCCTTTCATTGCTTGTACAAAATCATCCTTCTCCAAACTAGGTGTTTTGTCATCCTCAAAAGCCATTCCACGAGACACAAAACGACCAATGGCAGAATGAACTGACCTATCAACCAGAATTTCCTACAAAACAATTTTTATTTTGAAAAAAAAAGACACAGTCATGATACATGTAGACAAGATTGTCAATTTTAGTCAGAAGACATATTTAAATTAGAGTTCATCAAGATAAAATTTGTAATTTGGAATCATATACTAGAAAAAATCCAAATACCAGATCATATGCATCGTATCCATCACATGAGGAAGCAATATCTAGCAAAATGTCATCAGAACATAACAAAGAACGTTTCTCTATCTCATGTTTTAGTAAAGCGCCACGTTCAGCGGCTGCAGGAGCAGCAAGTTGCACATGGAAGTCAAATCTGCCTGAAATCAACCATTTCACATGATAAAAAAAAAATATAATCAAATTGAGACTTATAATAGTAAAATAATGTGAATCGCTATATGTTTCCTTCACAAGGACAAACTACCAGAGGAGGTCAAGGTCTGGGGAAGACTAGTTAGGGTCTGCACACAAGCTATGAATGCAATGGGACCAATTCCACATGAATTCTTCCGTTTTTCCTGTTAATGCAGATATTAACTTATTCATCAGCAAGTTATCCATATGAATAATATTGTTTCCATCCATCTTCAAGAAAACAAAATGCTTCAATCAGTTTGTTGTCTTATGTCTTTATACTAAAATAATTTAGTTAGCTGCAACACTGCAGCAGGAGCTATACTTAAGTGGATCATTGTAGCTCAGATGCGTACAAGAGAACTTCCATAGCTATATGATATGAAACAACATGGAAGGTATGCATGCACATATCCACAGTTACATATAAAATTATAGAGGTGGCCATGTTGAGTAACATTATCTCAGTTCTAAAACAAGATAAAAGAGCCAGATCAGAAGATTTAGTTGAAAGACCAAAAGGGTCGAAAGTCCCCAAGGTGTAAATTATACTTCCAAAATTACTTTTATGCAAAACAATCAGATTAATATTGTAATAATTTAGTTTTTGTAATCAAAAACAAACAAATAAACAAACCCAGTCTATCCCACTCAAACCCAGTATAATTTAGTTTTTGTAATCAATTTACTAATTTATTTCAATAAAACTTTGGACAAATATGTACTGGTCGATTCGATCCATACCAAAACCACATGTTTTGACCCAAACCACAATGGCCTTTTAGCCAACCCAACCGTCATTTTGCTACCTCTTATAATTTAGGAACACGCCATAACTGATCATCTAGATAGAAAAATGAAAAGTAATGGAAAACAAGAGAAGAAAAATTAGGATGCCAGTGCACCTCATATTCATCCAAAATTCTTGTGAGAAATTCCATGAGGACCATAGAAGAAGATGAAGAGTGATGGTCTTCTGGGTTACTTGGAGATGCTATAATGCTATCAAGATCATCAAATACCACAAGAGAAGGAGCATGATCCAATGCTTCAGATATGTAACTAGAAACAGCTTGCTGGATAATTTGTGACTTACTGGAAACAAGTCTAGAACAACCTACATAAACTCTGCAGAGGTAACCCGCAATCACGTTTATTTCATGACATAAGAAATCAAGAATTATTCAATTTAGCTATAGAAGTCATGAAAAACCCTACATGTGTGCCAAGACGTCTTCATGTTCTTCGATAGTTTTTGCAACAGTTGTGGCTAATAATGTCTTCCCAGAACCCTTGTAAAAAGAAGCATATTCGACGTTATTCTATATAGGATTTCCTAATTAACCTCATGCCAATTGTTTTTCTGGAAATAAGAATTAAAAACTCACTGGAGGTCCATAAATCAACACATGTCCAGGGAATGGAAGATTGTAAGTACTTAAAAACATCCCAGAGGAAGGTGACAATAATACCATCAACCCTGAAGAAAAAAAGCGAAGCATGTCAGATAATCCATGCATTCAACATTAATGTTTAAAGCAGAAGGCAGAGTAACAGGTTTTCCAATGAGCATAAAACTGATCTACCTTCGTCTTTTCTGCCATACCTCTAAAAGCATATCATCCCAACAAAAGAAGACAAAGGTACAAATAGTAATGCATACAAACTGCTATGCAGCTCCATTTTAGTGAAAATTACTCTACTTTCAGGCCCCTACTAAATTTGGGTCAATTCAGTTTGTGAATATTGATAACAGGGAAAACAGGACATAGCGATTCAAACTAGATAAAAATAAGATGCATCAAATGAGCAAACAAGTTAAATGGCTTAAAAATCTCCTAACATGTATCCAAATGCTTATGTCTTAAATTGTTGAATTTAATACATTCTTGTTAGTAACAAACACAGTACAATGACCATCTACAAAATTTAAAAAATAGACAAAAAGGTGTTGGCAGGTTGGTCATTTTATCCTCCACACAACCAAATTATTTGTTTTGACCAGAATTAGTTTGCCGTAACTCAATCAAACCAACCCACACATTTTTCCAATCATTGTATAGCCATAAAGATGAAAAACCAAGAAAGAGTCCATAATAAGATCACTCATGATTATCAGCAAAATGAGAAATCAAAGCTAAAGTACCTACTATTAGTTACATCATCGGCTGTTGTGCCCATCCAGCTCAAGGAAGAAATCTTCAAGTTAGAAGGATTGCCAGATATTCTTTCTTTGACAGAATAAAGAGGTAAACCTTCACCCAGAGACAATTTCTCAAGAAAAAACTCTAAGCTTTTCTTATTTATAGGCAACTTGTTTACTTCAGAAAACTCCAGCTCATAAGCTACTCCACCTTGCATAGAATCCTCAGAAATTGACATAACATACATGATATCAACTAATGAATCCCCAACTCTCTTTCTTAATTCATGTGATCTTGCAAACTCAATACCTTTCACTTGAAAGTGAAGCAACATTTTATTTCCCAAAACCATTGAATTTAATTCTGTTTTAGAAAAAAACGAAATGGCATCGTGTTGCGCCAAAATCCACGCACGTAGAAGAACCACTAACCCATTTTTACTACTGGAGCTAACAGAGGTTCCTTCACTTGGTTGACCAGATGCATGATCTGAAATTAGTGTGATAATTCTCTCATGTGTTGACCAATCAGTCGAGTCAAATTGGGTATCTGAGTTTGCCTTGAGAAGCAATTTCTCTCTGTGATGGTTCTTGTGGCCATGAAGATTTTCAAAGCCGCCATTTTCAGAGACCTTCCCAAACATCTTGAATTGACATGGAGAAAGAACAAGCGAAGGAGAATCTTTTAGTAGAACAGTATTGGAACTCTTCAAATGTATCCCTGGAGGCATAAAAATACATTTTTTTACATGGCGGCATCCAACCTCCCATGATACTTTTTATTAACCTTTTTTCTAGAGTGGTATTTTAAGATATTGCCCATGACTCGCCATAATGTTCAAGAGCAGACACAAGCGTCATATTTTAATGACATTTAATCAAATTCACCTTGAAATTTTGAGAATTAAAATTGTTGAATGTTAATTTGCCTCAATCACTAGTATGCAGCTTAGCATCATAACACATTACTGTGGCAAATTGTGCATTAAAAAACAATATATTTTAATAAGCTACACAGTAAAAGAACCAACTTAATGCTCTTGAAATATGCAGGTTTCATATTGCAATTTACGACCAGGGGATATAGAAGAGGAAAGTTTAATGTAAGATATGCAAAATTGCACAAGATAATGTGAGGTACTATTTAACTAACTGAAATCAAATATTATAAGGGGTTTGGGTGGTTTAATTAATGTCATGAAACTAAGAGATGTAAAATTTAAGCTTACAAGAATGTAGGCCTGCTCTCAGATAATGTCGTAATGATTGAGATAGCATGACATGTCCTTTAGCTACAGAATCCGATATTAGAAGACGAACAACAGCCTGTCTAATATCCTGCAGTTGATTTTCTGTTCCATTTTCAACTTCCTTCACAGTTGACTTTCCATTCTTCGAGATGTTATATGTTCCATGATTTAGTTTTCTCTCCTTCGAAACTGATTTTTGCTCTAAAACTACAGGTTGAAGAGGATCTAGTGAAAAAGATGTAGCTGTTTCTGGATGAATAAAGACAGCAGAAGTGAGAACCACCCCTATCTCGGTGTCATTGACCTGACATTTGTGGCAAAACCTACTGTCTCCATCTTGGATACGCAGTAATGCCTTTACAACTGAATTTTCAGTCCTTCTTCGTCTCTTGGGAGCAACTGAGACTTCAGTCCCTGGCACAAGTTGCACTGAACAACACATATTAGACAAGTTAATAACAAAATAAGGCAAAAAACTGAAGATCTGGAAGCTTCACATTATAGGTAGCAAAATGGGTAGTTGCGTAACGGGTCAAAGCAGGTCATGTTGGGTTGCACTGATCCAACACCTTTTGTCCATGCTGTGATTTTGTAAGGAGATTTAACATGTAAATTTATTTATACCAACTATACTACAAAAACAATAGCATTTACCATGCACATAGGAATCACTATTGGAAATACCATGCTAGATTGGAATGGGAATGGAATCAATTAGGTAGGTATGGAGGATACACAAATTTACGGGTATCAAATTTAAACACATTTGCTTAAACCAAACATACTCGAAACAATATCAAAGCCCTACCCTCAAAACCAAACACCCCCTAATATAAATTGTTCAAAATGAGGGTAAAGATTCATATACATGTTAGGCAACTTATGACGCATTTAACTCGGTTTTTAGCAAGATTTTTATACTTCACCCACTCAACGTCACCGATAAAATGCAGCCCCAATTGATCTGTTTCCATACAAACTGTTAATGTAAATAGTTTAGTTTAATTAGTCCAGTTATGTTAGGGGCTGTTTGAGAAGGTGCTGACCCACCTGACTGGGCTGACCCGCTGACTCGGTCAGCGGTCAGCCCGTTTGATTTCGGCTTCGAGCCTGGCTGACCGGGTCTCAGCAGCTGACCCGGACCTTGAAATTTCTATCGCTGACCGGCTGACCCCTTCTTCCGGCGCTCTCGGTCAGCCACCTCCCCTCCCCTCCCCGGCGCTCTCGATCAGCCACCGACGGCCACCCCTTCTTCCGGCGCTCTCAATCAGCCACCGCTCTCGATCATCGACACCTTCACTGCACGAGCGATTAAAACCCCAAATCATCATCATCATCGAATCATTGTCGGGCGATTGTGAGCACTGAGAGAGAATCGAGAGTTCGAGAGAGAGGCAGAGAAGAGAGGAAGAAGAGAGGAAGAGGAGATATGAATTTTGGGAAGAGTGTGCGTGATCTGTTTGTGTGTGTGTGTGTGGGGAAGAAGAGAGGAAGAGAAGATATGAATTTGTGTGTGTGTGTATTATTATTAATAATAATAATAATAATAATAATAATAATAATAATAATAATAATAATAATAATTATATAATAATAATAATAATAATAATAATAATAATAATAATAATAATAATAATAATAATCAGCAGAGTCAGTCAGATACAAAATCAAACAGCCAAGTTTCAGTCAGATGCAGACTCAGTCAGAACTTCTTACTGGGTCAGCTTCTGACTCAGTCAGATCTTACCCAGTCAGTTTTATCAAACAGCCCCTTAGCCCGTTATATTGGCCCATGGGCCTTGATGGGCCTTAGATTAGGGTTTTCCACCTCTATATATTGAGGTGTTTTCTCCTTGTATATTCATTCAATTATAATCCAGTTTCATTACATGGTATCAGAGCCACAAGGCTCTCGGTACGAATCCTAGTCAGGCAACCCGTCCCTGTTCTGCCCCTGTTTCTAATTTCCGGTCAAGAGCCTGCTGTCCACACCAAATCTTTTTTCGAGCAACAAATACAACTCACCGCCACCACCATCAGCTGCAGAAAGCCTCGATTAAGGAACCCCGAAAAAATCGCCGCCGTCCACCACCGCACGCGCCCCCACGCGCCGCCTGAAGACTGCGCGTGGTCCCCACGCGCCGCCGCGTACCGGCGCGTGAAGCCACCTCCGGCCGTCGTCGAAGCTCCAGAAGCTTCAGAATCTCTGTCCCGATCGATATTGGTAATCTGTTTCCTGTTCCCACGCGTTTTTCTGTTCTGCTCTTAGATCCAGCAGCTCGTTCTTCAGATCTGTTAACATTGGTAACATGGGTGATGAAAAGAAGACCGATTCAGCCACCCCAACTCAGATTGCTCCAGGTATTATCAATTACAACTCGGTTTTACGTATTCCTGTGAAACTTGACTCCAAAAATTGGAGTTCATGGAGTCTCTTTGTCGAGAAAGGTCTTGCTAATCTTGACAAGGAAGACCACTTGACAACAATCCCTCCTCATCCGGTTACCCGTGAATGGCGTATTGATGATAGTGGTATTCAGATGGCTTTGTGGAATGCTATGGAGCCACAAATACTTACTATAGCTCAGAACTTTCCACTGTTAAAGAAATGTGGGATCATTTGTCCTCATCCTTTTCGGCCAAAGAATCTCTGTCACGTGCATTTTCTGTGGTTCAGGCATATAGTAGAGCAGAACAAGGTGATTCGTCCTTTACTGACTATTTCACTCGGTTTTCAAAACTCAGAGATGAACTCCGTGCGTTGTACCCTCCGACCACTGATTTGAAACTTCAGGAGGAGCAACAACAAAATGGATATTATGATGTTTATTGCAGGCATATCACCAAAGTTCTCTAGTGCTCGACCTTTATTGTTGAGCAACTCCACTGCCACCTCCTCCGTTGCTTCCATTTACCATTTGCTTCGATAGATGTACGGTTCAGGGACTACTACTGGAACCACCGACACATCAGCTATGTATACGAGTGCACATGTTAGCAAAAACACTGGTCGAGGCAATCAGCCAGCTCCAAGGAAAGGTGTTGGTTGAGGCAATGGTATCACTTGTCACTATTGTCACCAGGATGGACACACCAAGTACAACTGCCCGAATCGTCCACCTGGGTCTCTTCCACCTCCTCGACCCAGAGCAAGGTTAGCTGCCTCTGATGATGCCCCAGATCATGCCAGTCCGGCTACCCCGACAGTCACTCTCAGTCAGGAGGAGTATAACAAATTTCAGCAGTTATTGAACCTTCCGCTCCACGCTCCTAGTCCACAAGCCAATTCAGCTCATTCAGGTACGTTCTCTAGCCTTAATTCATCTTGGATTGTTGACACTGGGGCCACTCATCACATGACTGGGAATCAAGGTATATTATCCAACCTAAAGCATACCTCTCACCCTCCTGTTCGAATTGCTGATGGATCCTCATGCCCTGTTCAAGGCATTGGATCCATTAGTAACTCGAAGAACCTGACCCTTTCCTCTGTATTGTTTGTACCCGAGTTTCCCGATAACCTTTGTTCTGTAAGCCAACTTACCAAACAAAACAATTGCCTTGCCAAATTTTACCCTACTCATTGTGTTTTCCAGGAACTAGGGACGAACCGTCTGATTGGCACAGGTATTGAATCAGGAGGCCTATACCGGCTGTCCTTATCGTCACAACCTTCAGCAAACGTTTGTGACTCAAGCATCAGGGAAGTCCACTGTCGGTTAGGTCATCCCTCTACAGCGGTTCTGAGGCAAATGAGACCGGATCTATCTGTTTCTGTTGATTTTCATTGTGAGTCGTGTCAGCTAGGTAAACACACCCGGCGTCCCTATCCCCCTAGAGTGTCTAGTCGAGTCTGTAATCCATTTGAACTTTTGCATTCGGATATTTGGGGACCTTCCCCTGTTAAAACTACTCTTGGTTTTGAATATTTTGTTACTTTTATCGATGATTATTCTCGTACTACCTGGGTCTATTTATTGAAATCCCGTAGTGAACTAAATTCCATCTTTCGAGAATTCCATGCGTATGTGCAAAATCAGTTTAACACATCATTAGAACCATACGTACTGATAATGCAAAAGAATACATGTCTGCAGATTTATCATCATATCTAAAAACACATGGTATTGTTCACGAGACATCTTGCGTATATACCTCTCAACAAAATGGCATCGCAGAACGCAAGAACCGTCACTTGTTGGATGTTACCCGCACCCTTATGATTGATTCTCATGTACCTCATCGCTTTTGGGGGGATGCGGTCCTGACTGCTGCTTATTTGATTAACCGCATGCCCTCCTCAGTTCTCAATGAGAAAACCCCATTTTCTATTTTGTTTCCTACACAAAACCCTTTTCCTCTTGAACCTAAAATCTTTGGTTGTGTTGCCTATGTTCACGATCATCGTCCAATAACTACCAAACTTGATGCTCGTGCCATCCGTTGTGTTTTTCTTGGTTACTCTCGAGTCCAGAAAGGGTATCGGTGCTACAGCCCTTCTCTTCGTCGATATTTTACTAGTGCCGATGTTACTTTTCATGAGTCCTGTCCTTTCTTCATTGAGTCCCCCGATTGTCTTGATGATTTATTTCCCGATTCCGATCCTGATCCTGACATGTCTGCGTCACCAACCGTCCCTACCATTCCTATCCCCCCAGTGTCATCTGCTCCTCCGGTCTCTGATGCTACACATTCGGACCCTGTCTCATTTGACCTACCAGCAGAGGCTCCTCCTCTGATATTCACGTATACCAGACGACATAAGGATAAGACAACGGCCCCTGCTTTACCCCCTGACCATGATTCTTGTCCGTCCTCAGTTCCTGATCCAGTTGCTACATCTGATTCTCCCTCACCGGATACTTCACATGGTACACCTGATACACCCGTTTATGACCCACCTGGTGCACCGTATCCTGATATACCCATTGCCTTCCGAAAGGAACCCAGACATCACACCCGTTACCCTATTCAGGATTATGTCTCCTATGCACACCTGTCCCCCGAATGTCATGCCTATACTACTGCCCTTGACTCGTACCCGATTCCCAAGAATGTGATGACCGCCCTTGCTCACCCAGGATGGAGAAAGGCTATGGAAGAAGAGATTGGTGCTCTTCGGCCCAATCATACGTGGGATCTGCAACCACTTCCCCCCGAGAAGCGCCTCGTTGGTTGTCGTTGGCTGTTCACAGTGAAACCAAACCCAGATGGACCTGTGCCTCGCTTAAAGGCTCGTTTAGTTGCTAAAGGTTATTCTCAGGCTTACGGTATTGACTATGATGAGACCTTCTCTCCTGTTGCCAAAATGCCGTCGGTACGTATTTCTATTGCTCTTGCTGCCATTAATCACTGGCCGCTCCATCAGCTTGATGTCAAGAATGCATTTCTTCATGGCATTCTTGAGGAGGAGGTATATATGGAGTAGCCACCAGGGTACATTGTTGAGGAGGAGGCTTCAAAGGTATGTAGATTACGTCGCTCATTGTATGGTCTTAAGCAATCCCCCCGAGCATGGTTTGGACGATTTTCTGATGTTATAAGAGAATTTGGGATGACTCGTAGTGCCTATGATCATTCTGTGTTCTTTAGGCATCACCAGGGCCGAAGGATTATTCTGGTTGTCTATGTGGATGATATAATAATCACAGGGGATGATGAAGTTGGGATCACAAATCTCAAGCAGTTTCTTCAGTCACAGTTTCAGATTAAGGATCTTGGCCGACTCCGGTACTTTCTTGGTATAGAAGTATCTCGTTCATCACAGGGAATTCTCCTATCACAACGAAAGTATGTTCTTGATATGTTATCTGAATGCGGTCTATTAGGCTGCAAACCAGTAGATAGCCCAATGCTCTCTACCGGAAAGCTGCTTCTAGAAGATGGGAGCCCAATGAAGGATCCTGAGCAATACAGACGTCTAGTTGGGAAACTTAACTATTCGACTGTAACTCGTCCGGACATCTCCTTTGCGGTTAGTGTTTTAAGTCAGTTCATGGCCGCCCCATACACAGGACATTGGGATGCTGCTTTACGGGTATTACGGTATCTTAAAACCGCTCCAGGGTTGGGGATTTTGTACTCTGATCAAGGGCGCTGTCGTGTAGGCGCCTTTACAGAAGAAGGAGATGGTAGAGTATCAGGCTTTTCGGATGCCGACTGGGCAGGTTGCCCTATTTCACGGCGATCTACAACTGGATATTGTGTGTTTGTTGGAGGAAATCTGGTGTCTTGGAAAAGCAAGAAACAACACACAGTATCACGATCCAATGCTGAATCTGAGTACAGAGCCATGGCAGATGTTACATCGGAGATGATTTGGGTCCGTCGTCTTCTCAGAGAACTTGGGGTTATTTCAAATAACCTGATGAGGCTATATTGTGATAAGCAATCTGCTATTCACATAGCCAAGAACCAAGTATTTCATGAGAGAACTAAACATATAGAAGTTGATTGCCATCTAATCAGGGATCGGGTAGTTGGTACGAAGGTTGAAGAGGCATCCATTCAACCAATCCATGTTAAGACAGAGTTTCAACTTGCTGATATCTTCACGAAACCACTCCGAAAGACTCAAATAGATTTTATATGTAACAAGTTGGGCATGATTAACATCTATGCATCAACTTGAGGAGGAGTGTTAATGTAAATAGTTTAGTTTAATTAGTCCAGTTATCTTAGCCCGTTATATTCGCCCATGGGCCTTGATGGGCCTTAGATTAGGGTTTTCCACCTCTATATATTGAGGTGTTTTCTCCTTGTATATTCATTCAATTATAATCCAGTTTCATTACACAAACGAATAAAGACTTCCACCTCTAAATCACATATTTTACGGCCCGTAACAAATTGTACTAGTTTCAGCTCTTTAGCTTTATGTTTACGCAAATATATAATACACTTATGGTATAAAACTATGTATATGACAAACATGCTTCTAATTATGAAAGAACTAAGCATTAAATTAGCATATACGGAAAATTTATCAAGAGAAGAGATATTATATATAAGCTCACCGAATGATTCCTTGGGATCAATTGATACTACAGTAAATGTAATAGTTGTGTGTCCATGCAACCACAAAGGAAATCTCATGGCTTCATGGACAATTCCAACCTGCACTCATTAAGTAAACTAATGTAAGAGATAATAAAGGACATACATAGTCATAAGACACCTTTAAAAATTGAAGTAACATTCTGATTGACAAAATGTAGACTACAACATGTAATTATACAAAAAGCTACTAAAGAGTTAAAATCAAAAGCTAATTCATCAAAAGTGCAGACTTTCTAACACATGTGCTCTATAAGCAAAGAGATTAAAATGATTAGATCCAGTTCGTTTCAAGTGTAGTCCGTAAATGAATATAAAGTAACAGTCAACCGTCATTTAATTTCAAATATCTGTAAATTAGACAGTAAGAAAAGAAAAAGAAAACCAAATATGGGTGTAAATGAATCAGAATCAGATACAAGTACCTAAGTACATATGCTTTCTATTAGGTGGATAGGCATTTAAAATTAAATATATTTATATTTTACCTAATATTTGATGAGAATTTTACAAATAAAGCATTGACATGGGTGATATAAAGAATGAGGGGTATAAATATAATATATATACAAATACTGTCTAATTGTTAACAGCATACTTAATGAACAGTTATGAAGAATAAAACTTCTAAACCTATTGTTGTTTAGAAGTGTATATTAATAATCACATATAGTAATATAGTATACTATGTTAAGATATTGTGGATATTGGACCGCTAAGATCTGCATAGGGCTCTCGGATACGAATTTGAACACATTTGCTTATATATTATGATCCACGTTACAAAACAAAGTAGCGTTATTAACGTATGATTTCCATGGAAGATAGATCGTATATGTTTCACCAAATCAAATATTCACATTGTAACAAAAATTTCTTGCTCTTTAAAAGATAAAAGAATTAAAAAAGAATCTACTTGCAAAACCAGCCCAGGTTCTTTAATAGGAAGACGCTCCTCATAAAAGTAAATAAAATAAACAATATATTGAATTAGCACCTGCTTTAAAATGTCTGCCTCTGCATGTTCTGCATTTAGCTCTAGAACTTCCCAATCATCTTCAGTATCAGGTTCTATTGTCACACATTTGGCTTTTGGAACATTAGCAATGGCTCTTATTTGAACAGTTGTGTGATCTGGCAGATCAATGCATTCTGCAAATTCCTGAGCAATCTACATAGGCAGATGGATCAAATATAGATATAACTTTGAATTAACTTTCGTAAACACCTAATAACACTGGTTTAGAAAAATTCTGATAAAGCTGGTACCAAACATGATCATGATGTCAGGTAAGCTAGTAAAAATAGACGGACATATATCTAATACTAATAGGTTTTTAAACTCTTTTTTGAAAACTAAAGCACATAAAAAAATGTGTCAAGTACAGAGAACAAGAATAAGAGGGTGTTTAAATGGAGGATTGAAGATAACAAATATGATCTGTCAGAAATTCATTGTGAATAATATTTGTCACTGGAGACAAGCACATCGCATATGAAATTAGTCAATACCTTTGCTACTTTTGAACCTCAAAAACTGATACATATACTATAAGTACGGAAAATAATTGCTAGATGTATTAAACACGCACCAAATATGCATAAATATTCGAGGTTGACTTGTAACAAAAGTAATATTTTCCAAATCCCTTAACAAAATTTGTTAACCCTAAACATAGTCAGAAAAGGAAGGGGAAAAAAAACTTATGGAATCATGTGACATAAAATATATATCATTAACAGCCTATAAGGATGACCACCTGCAAATAACTATTTAATGGGGCAGAGGGTTTGCATTTGGCCTCCAACATAGAAGTGTAGCAGTTTTATTGGTTGATTGGAGTAAGTACTTATCTAAGAAGTGGCATCAACTAATTAATACTTCAAAATCCGAAGAACATGGATTGAAATAGAACAAAGTTAGATTAGAGTTGCTTAAGGAACCAATTATGATTTCATCTAAACACAATCATACGATCCTAATTAATTATATTCAGGATTGGATTAGTTTCAAGAGAAGTGAACTTCAAAAGCACAAAAATAGGAAGACAATTGAAATGGATGGAGACATAGATACCTCGATGGCAGAAGCGGTAGAGGATGCGGAACCAGACCAAGCAACGTACCAGAGGTCATGATTGTTGGCAACAGAACGTAGCTCGAGGGCTAGAAATGAAAAGAGAGAAGCAGTGGACTGGAGAGTTTGAATGAGATGAAGTGGTAGTGATACGAAGCATCCTTGCATCCCTACCACTCTTCTTACTGCCCTCTCCATCTTCACACCTTCCTTCACCACTTCACCCCCCCTCATGGGTGCTGTCAACAGTCTTGGGGGTATAAATTAGGGATATTACTTTTTTTTTCCTTTTCTTTTATTTTTAGAACAAGACCCACCACCACCACCTCCCACCGCCACCACCACCACCCCCACCGCCACCACCACCACCGCCCACCGCCACCACCACCACCGCCCACCGCCACCACCGCCCACCGCCCACCGCCACCACCGCCCACCGCCACCACCGCCGCCGCCGCCGCCACCCTACCACCACCAACAACCACCACCACCACCACCACCACGACTACGACCACTACGACTACTGTCACACCCCGGTCTCAGGGCATCCCGGGAGTGCGACCGATTGGTACGCGTTATTGTTCACTTTTTATTTGTTTGTTTTGAAAGATGTTTACGCAGAGAAAAAACATTTCACAATTTATTTCATAAAATAAAATATTCTGATGATTTATAAAAAAAATAAACTTTCATATATTCCTTGGGAATTAAATACCCATAATTTTACATAACATTGTTCAACGCAATGTTTACAAAATTTTATGTCTACTGACAGATGTTCAAAACTTGCCACAAGGTCTATGCATAGGAAACTTTAGTCCTTCCAGTACTATTCTTGCTAATATGTACATCACCGGGTTTCCATGCCTAGGATTCATAGTCCATCCAGCACTAACACCTGACTAAACATATTTAATCATGTTTACCTGAAAAGGTTTGAAAATAATACATCAGCGAAAAGTTGGTGAATACATTTAATTTGACACAAAAATATTTCGGCATGAATAACGATAAACAGTTAATCATAAATTAACGATAAACCACACATTTAGTAGTCTATTTCAACTAGAAGTCCCCCTCCATATATACTGGTATTGGTGTTCAGGCAGTCTTATTACGGCACTCTCCGGATCTGCACTTAGTCTGAATCAGTCCTACTATGGGATTTTCACCCATCCCCAGGATATAATTTGATCAAACATACATATTATATTTAAAACTTAGCTATTAAGTTTTATATTTTATTCAAGACTTAGCGATTAAGTTTTATATTTTATTCAAGACTTAGCTATTAAGTTTTATCCAAAACTTAGTCGTTAAGTTTTATCATATTCTTTATCTAAACTTAGGCACTAAGTTTTATTCAATATTTAATTGTTAAGTTTTATCCATAACTTAACTATTAAGTTGCATCTGAAGGCTTAGCCATTAAGTATTTATCTAAAAACTTAGTTATGAAGTCACGCTTGCAACATAACTATGATTATTTATTGACAAATATAATATGAAAATTCGCAAGTGTTACATCCTCCCCACCTTTATTTAAATCTCGTCCTCGAGATTTATTGGAATAAGTGTGGATATTTCTTTTTCATTTCTGACTCTAGTTCCCAAGTATATTCAGGTGCTCGTCTTGAGTTCCATTTTACCTTTACCAATACTAGCTTTCTTCTCTTTAGATGTTTTTCTTGACGGTCTTCAATTTGAAGAGGTTGTTCTATAAATTTCAACTTTTCGTTAACCTCTACATCTTGTAACGGCATCGCTAGCGATTCATCAGCCAAACATTTATGTAAGTTGGACACATGAAATACATCGTGTACTCCATTCATCTCATTTGGCAGTTCTAGTTGATAGGCTACTGGTCCGATTGGTTTTAAGATTTTAAAAGGTCCAACAAATCGAGGACTTAACTTTCCCTTCTTTCCAAATCATACAATACCTTTCCATGGTGATACCTTTAGTAACACCTTGTGATCGACGTTAAATTCTAGTGGCTTACGTATTTTGTCGGCATAACTCTTCTGACGATCGCGAGCTGTCTTCAATCTTTCTCTGATCTGTAGTACTTTATCAATTGTCTCTTGGACTATTTCAGGTCCAGACACTTAATTCTCTCCAACTTCAAACCAACACACAGGTGTTCTACATTTTCTGCCGTATAAGGCTTCAAATGGCGCTGCCAGGATGCTTGAGTGATAGTGCAGGATCGATTATGGGTCACTCAACAGATGGTTTTTCTCTCAAACTCACCTAGAATCAATACTCAGCAAAAGTCTTATAAAGAGTTGATCATAATATAACAAGTAACTGTAAGTAAATGAACACAGGATGTAAATTTTCAAGGTACTTTTATATATTGCTTCTCAACTCAAAGGATTACAAGACTCTTGGACTCAACTCGCTTATCTAATGAGTTACATGGAGAAGATATATATAATACTACCTACAGCCGGGTATACTTTGATACCAGCTGGACACCTCTAACCTTACATCTATACTACAAGACTCTAGGTAAGGTCTTTCAGACATTTTGCCTGAGAGTTGGTAGTCAGGACATGTCCCTGACTTACCTTTGTCACCAACTAAAGTTGGTAACATGTACTATCATAAAAAGGTGAACAGTAGAATAAAGTATGGTCAACAACATGGCTCTTTAGGAAGATGCCATGTTGTATCAGAGGTCTGCAGTGGACTGTCAGGGACCATACTTTTATCTGCTGGTCATAGCAATGTCTTCCGAAGGATAAAGTACTTCGGAAGAATAACTTCTTCCGAAGCCACTTATACTTCGGAAGACTGCTTCTTCCGAGGCTTGGAGTCTTCTTTGTCTTCGGAAGCAGACTTTGTCTTCAGCTCTTTCATCAGACTTTGTCTTCGGAAGCTCAGACTTTGTCTTCGGAAGTTCAGACTTTGTCTTCGGAAGATAGTCTTCAGCTGTTGTTCTTCAGACTCTCGGAAGATCTCATGTTTAGCTTCGGAAGCCCTTCAATGTAGCACCAAAAATTACTATGAAGTGGTTTTGGTTGCACCAGCCTTATCATGATCCAACAAACTCCCCTAGGCTGATGCTACCAAAACTTCACTTCCCTCTTCTTCTCAAAACTCTCAGCACCAATGAAAGTAAGTGTTTATCAGTGTCTGCATTCTTTCCAGATATGGTGCTGAGGATTTTGTACAAATCCTTGGTAGACAGAACCTCTACTCTGTCACCTTGGATTATGTGTACCCTTTGTTGTAGCCCTCTGAAAAGAGTTAGTTGATGGGAACTATAGTCATATTCCCATCTAACTATTGGTTCCAATTCAGGACCTTCCACCATCTGTAGAAAGGCTGTGCCTTTGGTGGTTGGTCTTTCCTTGTCTTCCGCTCTTTTCAACTTCAACTCTGCTTCAATCTTGGCTCTTCTGCTTAGTTCAGCCAAGTGGAGACCACTGATATGATTTCTGATGTGTGCAGCAGTCTCAGAGTTGGAGGGATTAGAGAATGGCTTCTCTGCAAGCTCAGCAAGGTCGAATCTGCTGAGATGCAATAGAGAAGTGGCATTAAGCCTGTTGGTTTCACCATTCTCCCTTTCCACAACAAAGTTGTGAGAAGTTTCATCGAACCTCCACTGGATTATAGCATTCCTAGGTCCAGGAGATTGACTAGAAATCCTGTCCTCTTTTCTTGTATCCAGTAGAGTCACCAGTCTCCTTCTTAGTCTCTTCTCCTCAGCATTGAGGGTATCGGAGTTGAGACCAAGAAGTCTTGCAGCCTGGCCCAAGGTGTCTCTAGGCAACTCAAGAAATTGGCCTAGGGTGAGGGAGCTTGAAGAGTTATCAACATAGGTGATGTTGATAAGGTCTCCCTCACAGGAGATGCTGCTCAAAGTGGTGCAGTTGATGAGCCTTGTCTTGAACTCCTTTATTTCCTCAAAGGAGAGATGTTGAGGAGGCTGAGGGGATGGTCTTGGTTTTTGTTGGGTAGGCTTAGGTTTAGTGGTTTTGGGTTGTGTTTTGGGTTTTAGGATGGGTAGTTTGGGTGGTTGAGGTGATGTGGTAGGTTTGGGTAGAGTTGTGGGTTCAGGGGTGAAGGTTTCATCAGTGGGTTCGGTTTTGATGGGGAATGGGGTTGGTTCTTCTGGTGTGGGTTGTGGTTTAGTGGTTGGCTGTGGTTGAGTGGCTGGGGTGAAGACCATTCCCTATACCCTCCTGTACATCTCCTTCCTTTTCCCCAAACGGATTTCAGCTTTAATTTCACTGACTATCCGCTGGAGTGTCCTTTCGGACATAGGTCCCACCTACCTACCAGAGAAGCCATGAGCCCGTAGATAGTCTTTCATCCAGGTTTTGTCATTGGACTTCTTGGTGGCAGTGACCCCCTTCTCTTCTTCCCTCCTCTTCTTCTCCCTTAACTTCTCCCTAGCAGCTCTCTTCCTTTCCTTCTCCATTTGATCCTGCTCTTTGTTGTGGAGCAGCAGGATCATGTCATCATCATGAGGAGACAGTTCAGGAAGGCTGAAGCCTCTTGAGAGTAGGAATTTGATCCTATCCTCTCTTAGCTTCAGAGCTGCTTCTCTTCGCTCTTCTTCTTTCCCTCTCCAAGGCCAACCTGGCTTCTTCTTCTTGCTTTAGCCGGGTTGACCTCTCCAAAGACACCAACTCCTCTAGTGGTAGCAGGAGTACTTCCTCATTGACAGCTCCTAGGCTGATGAGCTGGTCAATGAGTGCTGTTCTTCTCTTTTGGTTGATTTCTTCCTGATTGGCTGCAGCTGCCTTAGAACTAGCAGCTAGCAGCTTTTCGGTAGGAAACCTACCTTTCTTTTTGAGTTTCTCAATCCTCTCCTCTTCCTGAAGCTCTTCCACAGTCAATTTTCTTTTTCCTTTGTCTTTGGCAGTGCTTGACTGTGGTGGTTCTTGGATGGAGGGTTATGATTGAGAGAGAAGTTCAGCTGGTGTTTAGGTTGGAGGAATGTCAGAAATATCCTCCCTGCTCACCTCAGATGCTATTTCAGCAATAACATCCGTGATGGTCAGTTCCTCGGACATCTGGAATAAGCCTTCCGCAGCTTCTATTTCGGCCTCGGAAGACTTGTCTTGTTCTTCCGAGGCTTCCATGTCAGCTTCGGAAGCTTCAGCTTGAGCTTCAGAAGATGAGACTGCTGCAAGTTCTGTCCCAACTATTTTAGTTGCTGGGCCATCAGTCCCCATTTCCCCTTCGAAGCTAATCTCAGGTTCCATGTGGACCTTAGGTTGACCAACTTCTTCCACAGTGGTAGAAGGTGCAGTCAGTCTTTGAAGCTCCTCAGCCCTAAAATATATAAGTGTGGTGTCGGGGCTGGGCTGTTCTAGGGATGATCTCAATACAAACTTTGTGAAAAGTCTGTAGAGATCTTGAAGCATCTTTGAGTCAATCTGTAGAAAAGATTGAGATGACTCAGGTAGTGTGATGAGTTGGGAAGTAAGGAATTGGCTCTGTGGTTCCTCAAGTGTTTGTCTCTGAACTTTCTCCCCCTTTTTGGTAGCATCATCTTGAGAGCTAGATGAGCTAGAGGAAGAAGTCATTGAGACCTGAATAGGTACATGCCTAACAGACCTCTCCATCTGTTTCTCAGCTAGTTTAGCCTTGAGGTTGTTAATCTCAAGTTGCTGAGTGGCAGTCCTTGATTCTAAGATCCTCAACTGTGATTCCAGGTTGGAGACCTTAGAAAGCAAGTACTAAAGTGTTAGTTGCATACTTCCCTCATCTTCATGAGAAGAATCATGGGGAGATGAGATAACATACCTAGTATGCTCAGTCTCACCACCAGATGTGGCTTCTTGGCACCCTGGATACCTTTGTAGAGTCATCTCTTTCAGAGATGTCAATGGGCAAAGTTGCCGTAGACTCAGTCCTAATGATGTTACCACGTCCTAATGATGTTACCACTGTCCTGAGAGCTCAATGAGAGACTCTGAGTAGTGGCAGCTGAGCCTATATGAGTCTCCTCCACATCAGTGGGACTCACCTCAGTAACTGGCTTCTGATGGGGGCTAGAGACAAGGGATCCCTCTTGGCTCTGTTGATCTTTTACAGGGTGTTGTAGATCAACTTCATGGCCATGGAGAGATGTAATCTCTTCATCAGTGCGGAGTAAAAGGTCAGTGAAAGATAGGGAAGTTAAACCTACTGACCTGGGACCTAGATCAATGTCTACAGGCATTGAGCCTATGGTGGGGCTGTCCCTAGAAGGCTGCATAGGGGAGTGTAGAGACTCACCCTGTGGGCTTAAGGCTTGGGGTTCGGGCTCTTGGGTTTGAGACTGAGGAGGCTCAAACCCACATTGAGGTCGAATGTGAAGGAAGGTGTGACCTCGGACTGAGTGGGAGCCCATGATTCCACTCTAGCCCTTTTGGTTTGAAGTGAAGGAGCTTGTTCAATCAGAGTAGATTGAATAAGGGTTCGTTTGGGTCGTCTCTGGTATGTGACTTTGATGGGTAAAGAAGATTTTGGCATTGTGGTGTAGGTTGCTGGTGTGGGTTCATCACCTGTGGGGATAACAGGGATGTCACCAGGAGCTATGCGCTCAGTCATCTCTGGAGGTAATGGAGTGTACCTTCCAGTGAAGTTGATGGAAACCTTCTTCAGTATTTTGAAGATGGTAGGTCTCATTTGTGGAACAGTAAGAGCAGCTGCGCAGACAAGCTTGCTTGGTTCCAGCTCACAGTTGATTATGTGTTGAATAAATCTGGGATACATGAAGAATGTATCCCTGCTCAGATTGCTGATAAGGTTGGTCAACACAAATCGTGAGTAGTTGAATCGGAGACCTCTCACCAACCCATGAACTAGGCATCCTAGTTCATATGGGATTTGATCCCATCCCCCTGATTTGTTGGAGAGGCAGTGCAGGATAATGTGCAGCAGGAACTTCCAATGGTAAGAGAAGTTAAACTTGTAGATGGTAGACCTGCTCACATCCCCTCCGTATCCCATGAGGATGTAGGTGCCTTCCAAGTCTTCTTTGGGGAACTCAGTAGGAGCCCCATCATCATGAAGCTCGAGATGCTCCCTGATGAGTTGTTCAGTGATGACCAACTCTTGGCCACAAATGCGGGTTCTCATGACTCGAACCCCATTCAGAACTGCAGTTTGACCGTTACTCCAGAATTCAGACATATGGTTGGAGTATACGGTGGGGTTAACTGTAAGTGCAGTAAGGTATGTGGATTCGGTAAGAAAGGTGATGATTTGGGTGAAGTCGACATCCCTTGACGAATCAAGTAACGCGACTTGGTTGTGCTGAGGGTTTAGCGCCATTGAATAGAATGTAAGCTTGAATTTGGGTGAAATTGCAGGTTTGACAGTGAAGGAATAGTTAGGGCAGTAAATTGGTAAAAGAAGATGAAATTAATCAGTCAAGATTATTTAAAGGGCATGAATTGTGGTAGTGGTGGTAATAGGGTAACTGTTTGGGATTACTGTGGGTGGTATGGTGGTTTACGGCGGAGAAATGATAGTGGCGGCAAAGGATAATTTTAAATAATCTGACCATCATGAACAAAATCTTTACTTTTTACAGAGTGGGGCCCAAAAGATATCCGTTACATATAAAAACCTTTACTTCCGAATGTAAAACATTTCCGAAGGTAATTTGTCTTCCGAAGGCAATTTCTCTTCCGAAGCAAGGCATTGCTTCCGAAGGTAAAATGGTCCTTTGAAAGCACTGCTTCCGAAGGTAAAGTTATCTTTCCGAATGGAGAGTTTTATAAGCTTCGGAAGTAGATCTGATGTAAAATCAATCGCTTCTTCCGAGACCAAAAACTCTTCCGAGAAGACAATTTCCATTGAGGAATTTTGGCTTCGGAAGATATTCAAGAATATCTTCCGAGAGTTAATTCCTCTTCGGAAGGAATTTACACTTAGAATAATTTAAAGATCTTTTGTAACAGGGCTTAAATTGTATTGACACAAGACATTACACATTTAAAAAGCTTTTTCAAAAGATAGTTAATCAATATTTATCATCCCAATAGCTGATATGAGATACTTAAATCTTTGTTCATCAAATGCCTTTGTGAACAAATCAGCATATTGTTCATTTGAGTCAACTTTGATTAACTTGATCAGATGTTTCTCGTGAATATCTCTAATGAAATGATACCTGATATCAATGTGCTTTGTCTTGGAGTGCTTCACCGGATTCTCAGTAATGGAGATAGCACTATTGTTGTCAATATGGATAGGAGTAGTCATGAAGTTGAATCCATAGTCTAACATCTGATTTTGAATCCATAGTAGTTGAGCACAGCAGCTAGCAGCAGCAATGTATTCAGCTTCAGCAGTTGATGTAGAGACAGGTTGCCATGAGATAATCCTTCCACCAAGAAATTGACATCCTCCTGATGTTGATTTCTTGTCAATGTTGCAGCCACCATAATCACTGTCAGAGTATCTATAGAGATTGAAATCACTATTTCTTGGATACCAGAGTCCTAGTTTAGGTGCTCCTTTGAGGTATCTGAGGATTCTCTTACAGCAGCTAGGTGAGACACCTTTGGAGCAGCTGATATCTTGCACAAATGCATGTGGCAACATGATATCTGGTCTACTAGCAGTGAGATACATCAGAGAACCAATGATTGCTCTATACTGATGTTGATCAGTATCCTCCCCCTCAAGGTCAGGGCAAAGATTATGGTTTCTGGGTATGGGTGTCTTGCCTGGTTTACAATCCTTCATTTCAAATCTATCTAAGATGTCTGAGACATACTTAGATTGACTTATGAAGAACCCTTCCTTCATCTTTTCACCTGAATTCCAAGGAAAAAGTCCATTTTTCTCATGGAACTCATCTTAAACTTCTGCTTCATAATGCTTTCAAGTCCTTGCACATTTGGTCGTTGAAGAACCAAATATGATGTCATCAACATAGACTTGTACAAGCAAAATGTCTTCTCCACTCTTTCTGACGAAAAGAGTCTTGTCAATGGTACCTCTGGTGTAGCCATTCTTCAGGAGAAACTGAGACAAGGTCTCATACCACAGCCTAGGTGCTTGGTGCAGCCCATATAGAGCTTTATCCAGTTTGCACACATAGTTGGGGTGCTGTGGGTCTTCAAATCCTGGAGGTTGACATACATAGATTTCCCCTATCTATATCCCCATATAGAAAAGCACCTTGACATCAAGTTGGTAGACTGTGAAGTTCTTGGATGCAGCATAAGCAAGGAAGATCCTAACTTCCTCAAGTCTTGCAACAGGTGCAAAGACATCAGTATAATCAATTCCTTCCTCCTGGGTGTACCCTGAACTACTAGTCTTGCCTTGTTCTTGATAATCAAGCCTCTATCATCTTTCTTGTTCCTGAACACCTATTTAGTGCCTATGGGTACTTGACCAGATGGTAGTGGGCATAGATTCCAGACTTTTTGTCTTTTGAATTGAAGCAGCTCCTCCTGCATTGATTCAACCCAACTACTATCCTTTAAGGCATCTTCCACCTTCTTTGGTTCCATCTGAGACAAAAGCATGAGTACAAGCAGACATTCCCATGATGAGTTTGCCCTCTTGTTCTCACCCCTCAGAGACATTCCCTATGATGTTCTCAGTTGGATGAGTGTTGTGAATCCTAAGGCGAGGAATCACTTCCATTGCAGAGATAAGTCCAGGTTGGACATATCTGATCAGGACTGGATTACTCTGTCCAACTGTTGTTTCAAAGTCATTCAATGAGGACTGATTGAATGATTGAGAAACATCATCAATGGTTGGTTGTGAAGTAGTATTAACAGTTGCCTGTTCCTTCAGAATACTACTTCCCTCAACCTGGTGTTGTAATGGATCACCTGAAGAGCTTTGAGGTTGATCAAGTGATTCACTTGTTGAAGCTTCATTATTCCTGGAGATAGTTACACTATCATATCTGTGAATGGTTGAAGCTTGTTGCCTTTCAGCTCTTGGAGAATTTGGAATAGGTCTGGGAAGCTCAAATAGTTGACCTGCATCAGCATCAGCATCACCTTGAGCACCTGTTCCAGCTGAAACATTCTCACAAGATTGTTTAGAATAGTTTGGAAACAATTCTAAATCAAAGATATACTCAGGTCCATTCCCCCTAACACAAGGAGTGTGCTCATTAACAACTATATTGGATGACTCCTCAAATTGTTGATTCTTGATGTTGTATACTCTATAAGCTTTGGAGCTAGAAGAGTATCCAACAAAGATAGCATCATCCGACTTCTCAGCAAATTTGCTAAGTTGTCCTTTGTGTTAAGTATGTACACCTGCAGCCAAAGGACCTTAGAAAGCCAATGAACGGTGGCCTCTTGTTCCATAACTCATAAGGGTTTTTCCATGGGGCTTAACTACAAGAACTCTGTTCTGCACATAGCATGCAGTGCTGACTGCCTCTGCCCAGAATGTTAGAGGCAGCTTTGAATCAGCTAACATGGTCCGAGCAGCCTCAATAAGTGTCCTATTCCTCCTCTCAGCAACACCGTTTTGTTGAGGAGTTCTGGGAGCACTGTATTGTCTGGCAATCCCTTTTGAGTCACAGAATGAGTCAAGAACAAAGTTCTTAAACTCAGTCCCTTGATCACTTCTAATGATCTTAACCTTGTGATCAATTTGATTTTCTATTTTAAGAATAAAAGATTTTAAAGTTTCAGCAGTTTCATCTTTACTTCTTAAAAAGAATACCCATGTAAATCTTGTAAAATCATCAACAATCACAAGGCAGTATGATTTCCTTCCAATGCTCATTATACTTGTGGGAACAAAGAGATCCATGTGCAATAAGTGTAATGGAGTAGTGATAGAGTTAACATATTTGGATTTATGAGATGATCTGTGTTGTTTCCCTTTCAGGCATGCAACACAGTTATCTTTGCAGAAAAATTCCTTTTAGGCAAACCATGTACCAAGTTATTTTTAGCCAATTTATTCATTGTTTTAAAATTCACATGACACATGCGTTTATGCCATAGTGTTGACTCATCACTATCAGCTTTGGAAAGAAAGCATGATACTTCACCCATAGGAGAAGCATTGTTCATATTCAGCTGTACATATCCCCTTTCCTGGGAGATCTAAGAAGCACCAATTCCGGAGGAATTGTCATCCCTGGTTTGAGGATAATGCACTCATGTTCTGTGAAAAGCATCTGATGCTTCTGGTCACAGAATTGAGAAACACTTAACATATTGTGTTCAAGCTGTTTGAAAAAGTAAACTTTGTCAATGTTTATTCTGCCATTAGATATACTTCCTCTGCCAGAAATATATCCTCCGGCCTCACCTCCAAATTGGACGGGCCCTCCATCAAAGTTCTGGAATTGTTGAAGGAGAGATCTGTTCCCTGTCATGTGCCTGGAGCATCCACTATCTACAATCCAGACATTGTTGTTCTTGTCAAATGGATGTCCCTGCACATAAGATGAGATGGTTAGTTTTGTTTGGAAGCCCAAGCCTTGCGGGTCTTGGGCTCTTCCAAAGATAGTGACATAATTGAACCAAAGGATATGCATTGGGGTTCAATAGAGGTCGTTGAAGAAGAGGTTTGGGCTGCAACATCTTCTTTGATCTTCCAATCCATCCCTTGGTTGATCTTTGAGGATGAGCTTGTTGAAGCTTTTGCAGCATGGTCTTCTTCCGAAGCTTCTTTCTTTTCGGAAGAAGCCTTCACCACCTTTTCTTCCGAAGTAGTCTTCTTCTGAGATGGTTTCAAGGGAGCCTTCTTGTTCTTCCGAACCTTAGAAGGTTTGGCTTCCGAAGCTATTTTCCTTTCAGAAGGAGTACTTCCTTCCGAAAGCAACTTGGCTTCCGAGACCAATTTTCCCTTTTTCATCATTTGGACCGTTTGAAGTGGTCCAACTGAAAAACCTTCTCTGACTCCTTCTTTTCTAGCATTATTTGCATAATGTGTGCTTGCTGGATTGTAGTAACAATCTTTAGCCATGTGGTTGTGCAGACCACACATTATGCATGCAATGCTAGCCTTCTAAGAACTTGCAGGTTGCTGTTTCTTGGATTTCTTTTCTTTATCAGCAACTTTTCCTTTCAACTTCTGATCCTTCGGTAGGACAGGAGTGCTGGTACTACACTCCTTTTCTGAATCAGGAGTACCTACCACTTGGAATCCGGCAGAAATGAAGACACCCTTTTGCTTTGGGTCAATCTTAAGCTTGGACTCTGCAACCTTCTTGGCAGTCCTTCTAGCAGATTTAGCTCTGCTTCTTCTTGCCTTTGTGGTTAGGATTTGGTCTTCACAGGTGGAGATGAGTGTATCCTCCAGTTTCTCCCTGTGGTGGCTACTATTGTTGCCTCATCCTCTAGTTCCAATGGAGAAGGGTCAGCAGTTGGAACCTCTTGCTCTTCAGTACCACATCTAGGTAGTCTAATAGACTCATAAGAGTGTGGTGGAGCTATTTCATTGGTTCCCAACCCTTCTTTGTTTTGATAAAACATTTTGGAATGAGAGGATGATGCAAGAATAGTTTGGAAGCTTTGCTCAGCAATAGCTTGCTTCCTGGCCTGAGCCTCAGCAGTGACTAACTTGGCTTGAACTTCAGATAGTTTGGATATCAGATCTTTGATTTGAGTCTTATAGTTGGTCTTTTCATGTTTTAAAAGAGACACAGTTTTCTCTAACTCTTCAATTTTCTTTTGATAGTCAGATTCAGCTCTCTTAAAATCAGATTTTAACACATTTAAAGACTCAACCTCAGATCTGATTTCCGAAATGTAATCCTTATAAAGTTTAACTTTAGCAATACAGGCAGCAGTACGAAGATGTTCATATACCTGATCATCATCTGTTCCGGCCATGAGTGCTTGAGCGGGAATCACATCCTGAACCATGAAGCTCCAGTCAACTTCTTGAGCCATAGTAGCTGTTTCAGTTGACTTCTCTTCATGCTTTGAAGCAGTGGGATGTGTGGAGGCCTGTGGGGTTCCCGGGTTGTTCTTGGGAGCCTTGCATTCCCTAGCAAAGTGACCAAGTTGGTTGCAGTTGTAACACTTTGCTTTGCTCTTATCAAACCCAAATCTGCTGTTGACTGGGTTTTGAGGGAATTGCCTTCCAGTTCTCTTGAAGAACTTCTTCGCTCTGTAAGTTAAAAGAGCCATCTGTTGGACAATGTCCATATACTCCACATCATCTGGACTGAAGCACTCAAGATCATCAAAGCAGTATTGAAAATCACCAGAGTGTCCACTTCCAGAGACAAAGGCACAACTATCCTGAAAGGAGTTATGTTGAACCTTTTGAGACTTTGGAGTCTCTGGTAGAGTAATGTAGGGTCCACTGTGTGAGTTGTTAGGGTAACACAACAACTGATGTTGTGGTTCTATGATTTCCCTTTCAACCACATGAAGGGCTGAACTTAGTTGGTTATTGGAGTGACCAGAGGAGTTTTGCATGCTCATCTTCATCTGGAATGCACTTAGGATGCCATACAACTCTATCAGAGTAAGAGTCTTAAGGTCCGAAGTTCTCTTGATTACAACACAGTAATGTATCCATAGTTTAGGAAGTGAAGACATGAACTTCCTAACTATGTCTCTATTCTCAAGAGCTACTCCAATATCCACCAGAGTATCTACTAGCTCAACATACCTGAAGTATTGTTGAGTCAAGGTCTCACCAGCCTTGAAAGTAAAGTTCTCAAACTGCTGCTTCAAGAGATCCTTCTTGTTCTCTTGGGTTTCCTTGGATCCTTCATACATCAGCTTCAATGCTTTCCATAAATCTTTAGCAGTTTTGCACTTCTTGAAGCGTCTGGAGACGGAGTTGGGGAGAGCAGTTTGGAGAGAAGTCATAGCCCTTTGATCTAGCTCTATTCTCTTCCTATCTTCTTCTGAGTAATCATCAACATCTTTTGAAATGATACGATTACCAGTTGCAGAAGTGGTGCTTGGTATGAAAGGACCATTGACAATGGAGTCCCACATCCTTGAATCTTGACACTTGATGAAACCTTCCATTCTGATACACCATGTGTCAAAGTCTTCAGGGGTGATCAGTGGGGACTTGGTCATGGTACCGGTTTCCATATCAGCCTTGGAGAGAGCAGCCATTTGAGTGAGTGGTTTGTAGTGAGGATTGAAAAACAGGTTGATTTGGATGGTAAGATCTCACAATCAAGAGCCTGGTGCTCTGATACCAATTGCAGGATCGATTATGGGTCACTCAACAGATGGTTTTTCTCTCAAACTCACCTAGAATCAATACTCAGCAAAAGTCTTATAAAGAGTTGATCACAATATAACAAGTAACTGTAAGTAAATGAACACAGGATGTAAATTTTCAAGATACTTTTATATATTGCTTCTCAACTCAAAGGATTACAAGACTCTTGGACTCAAATCGCTTATCTAATGAGTTACATGGAGAAGATATATATAATACTACCTACAGCCGGGTATACTTTGATACCAGCTGGACACCTCTAACCTTACATCTATACTACAAGACTCTAGGTGAGGTCTTTCAGACATTTTGCCTGAGAGTTGGTAGTCAGGACATGTCCCTGACTTACCTTTTGTCACCAACTAAAGTTGGTAACATGTACTATCATAAAAAGGTGAACAGTAGAATAAAGTATGGTCAATAACATGGCTCTTTAAGAAGATGCCATGTTGTATCAGAGGTCTGCAGCGGACTGTCAGGGACCATATTTTTATCTGCTGGTCATAGCAATGTCTTACGAAGGATAAAGTACTTCGGAAGAATAACTTCTTCCGAAGCCACTTATACTTCGGAAGACTGCTTCTTCCGAGGCTTGGAGTCTTCTTTGTCTTTGGAAGCAGACTTTGTCTTTAGCTCTTTCATCAGACTTTGTCTTCGGAAGCTCAGACTTTGTCTTCGGAAGTTTAGACTTTGTCTTCGGAAGATAGTCTTCAGCTGTTGTTCTTCAGACTCTCGGAAGATCTCATGTTTAGCTTCGGAAGCCCTTCAATGTAGCACCAAAAATGACTATGAAGTGGTTTTGGTTGCACCAGCCTTATCATGATCCAACAGATAGCTATTGTAATAGGAGAATTCCATTAGAGGTATATGATTATCCCAACTGCCTCCAAAGTCTATCACACATGCTCGAAGCATATCTTCTAGCGTTTGGATCGTTCTTTCACTTTGCCCATCCGTTTGCGGATAATAAGCAGTGCTTAGGTTTAATCGAGTTCCTAACGCTTTCTGAAAACTTTGCCAGAACCGAGACGTAAAACGACTCTCTATCTAACACGATGGATAGTGGCATACCATGTAAAGTTACTATTTCATTGACGTACAATTGTGCTAACTTATCCATGCTAAATGTTTCTTTCATTGGAATGAAATGGGCGGACTTAGTTAGTCGATCAATGATAACCCAGATAGCATCATTCCCCGACTTCTTCGAGGAAGTTTATTAATAAAATCCATGGTTATCATTTCCCATTTCCAGATAGGTAGTTCAAGTTATTGCAGTAAACCTGAAGGTTCCTGGTGTTCTGCCTTAACTTGAGAGCATGTAAGACATTTTGTAACATATAGTGCAATGCTCTTTTTTCATACCTATCCACCAGTAGTTAGTTTTCAGATTTTTATACATTTTATCGCTCTCTGGGTGCATTGTATATCTAGACTTATGAGCTTCTTCAAGTATTCTTTCTCTCAAGTTACAAGCAATTGGCACCCAAATTCTCTTATTTAATCTGATCAGTTTATCATCTCCTTTGACCAACTGATCAAGCATTCCCTTCATTCCTTCTTCTTTTTCTATTTCTTATAGGGCTATTTTCTGAACATTCTTCAATTGACTAAGTAAATCAATTTGAAGATCAAGCCTTAAGGCACGAACCCTTTTTGGCTTTTCTCTTTCTTTTCTACTCAAGGCATCAGCCACAACATTGGTTTTACCTTTATGATAACAGATTTCACAATCGTAGTCGCTTAGGATTTCCATCCATCTCCTCTGTCTCATGTTTAGTTCCTTCTGACCAAAGATATATTTTAGACTCTTATGGTCAGTGTAAATAGTAAATTTGACTCCATAAAGATAGTGTCTCCATATCTTTAGCGCAAAGATTATGGCACCAAAATCTAAATCGTGAGTCGTATAATTCTTCTCGTGTGTTTTTAGTTGACGTGATGCATAAGCGATAACTTTATTTCTTTGCATTAACACACATCCAAGACCAATGTGTGAAGCATCACAATAAATGACAAAATCTTCAGTACCCTCTGGCAAAGTCAGGATGGGTGCATTTGTTAACTTTTCTTTAAGGGTCTTGAATGCTTCATCCTGTTTTGGTCCCCATTCGTATTTTACGGATTTTCGAGTAAAAAATGTAAGATGGGCAGCGATTCGAGAAAAGTATTGAATGAATGGACGGTAATATCCAGCCAATCTAAGGAAACTACGAACTTCAGATGAGGATGCAGGGATTTCCCATTTAGAAATAGCCTCAATCTTGGAAGGATCTACTTGAATTCCTTTAGCGTTAATAACATGGTCAAAAATTGTACTTCCGTAAGCCAAAATTCACATTTCGAGAATTTAGCATACAATCTCTTATTTCTTAGTAATTTTAAGATGGTTCGCGTGTTCATCTTGAGTTTTGGAATAGATAAGAATATCATCTATGAACACGATTATGAACTTATCTAAATAGGGTTCACAAATTCGATTTATCATGTCCATAAAAGCTGAAGGGGCATTAGTGAGTCCAAAGGGCATAATTGTGAACTCATAATGTCAGTATCTAGTTCGGAATGCAGTTTTAGGAATATCTTCTTGAACTTTGAGCTGGTGATAACTTGATCTTAGATCAATTTTAGAAAAGTAACACGCTCCCTAAAGTTGATCAAATAGATCATCGATTCGAGGAAGTGGATACCGATTTTTGATGGTTACCTTGTTCAGCTCACGATAATCAATACACATACGTATTGATCCATCCTTGTTCTTAACAAATAGAATTGGAGCTCCCCAAGGCGAAGAACTCGGTCGGATAAATCCCTTCTCTAACAGTTTATCTAACTGTTGCTTTAATCCTTTCATTTTAGTTGGAGCTAATCTGTACGGGGCTTTAGCTATTGGTGATGTACCCGGTACAAGATCAATTCTAAATTCAACTTCTCGATCAGGTGGGATCCCCGGAAATTCATCTGGAAAGATGTCGGTAAATTCGGCTACAACTGGCACGTCTTCAATCTTTTTCTTTGTTTTATCATCTGATACAGTGATCAGATATGCCAAACATCCTTTCCTTAAGCATTTGGTTGCTTTTAACATTGAGATTATTCCAACATGATTTGTTGGTTTGTCACCTTTGACAATAATCTCTTCTCCAGTAAGCGCATAAAGTTTAATAAGCTTTTGATTACAAATGATATGTGCTTGGTTCGAGGCCAACCAATCCATACCAAGTACCACGTCAAATCCCGCTAATGTCATAGGCAAAAGTTTCACAGGGATGACATGATTAGAAAGAGTAATCCTACCATTATCTAAGGATTCTGAGATTTTAACTAGATCTCCGTTTGCGGTTTCAACTTCATAGGATTTCTCTAACCTTACTAGAGGTTCATTTAACAAACTACAGAACTTATAGTCTATGAAGCTTTGGTTTGCACCAGAATCAAATAAAATTCTAGCATAGACATTGTGAATCCAAGGATCTCAATTCAGGAATTATCAGTATTAAAATAACGACAAGTTAATGAGTGCGGAATAATCATTAATTGTTGTTTAATTGTTTTAAATGTTAATTGAAGAACACAATTACAAAGACACAGTAAATACGAACACAATAATTAATTCAAATGTATTTCATTAATATTGAGTAATGATTACAAAAGAATAATTATGAAACTATGAACAATGATTCTTCAATCGAATTGATATTGTTGTTGATGTGACGACGGCTAGGGTTGCACAATGATGTGATAATCGACAGCCGTAATATTGCTAAAATTGTGTTCTCCGAGATGTGAAACCTAGGACTCATATTTATAGGCACTTTGAGTCAGTTAAGGAAACACCGAATCTCTTGGGATTTGTTATTGACTTATTGACTTGTTGACTGGTTGAGATTGTACAAGTGTTCTGGTCTTCCGCAGAAATCTTGTCTTTCGCAGGAACTTCTGTTCTTCCGTAGGAACCTTGCCTTCCGTAGGAATCTTCACTTAAGTAATCCTTGGATGATGTTGTTCATCCGTAGACACAAAGGATGTCTTGTAAGAAACATATCTACGGATTAGCATTATTGATCATCCGTAGATGTTTCTTACACTTAGCCGATTTCAGAAATTCACTAAGTATATTGTTTTTGTCTGTCATCATGTACATCACACAACACATATGGGTTAACCTATACATTCAATGCATACATAATGATAGTCAGTTACAATTATTTATTACAAGTATTGATTAAAGTTCTAAGCCTATACAAAAATGATCTAGACCTATTTTTTCTAGATCTAACAATACTCCCCCTTAGGCTTAGATCCTTGTAATCAATCCTTTAAAACTGCAAGCTCTTTGACTTTGGTAATAATCTTGTTGTAGAAGTAAGACACAACAGTCTTCTGATCATCATACTTGTAGTTGATCTTCATCTTGCTGAGCTTCTTTAGAGTCTCAAAACTTATGCCCAAAATCTCTTCTTCAGTAGTAAGTGTTTCCATTACACTTTCATTATGCACAATTTCGAGCTCATCTTCCTCTAATATTCTCAGTTCTGAGACTTCTTGAATTGTAGATCCTTTTAGCAGTCCAGCTTCATGTATTCTTCTCTTGTATGCCTTTGTGTGCAGTTTGTCTATCACTTGAATCATATGCACATATAGGCATAGGTCATTCTGTGCTTTTTCATCAGTTAGCCTTGGGAAGAATTTGTCACGAAGATATGATGTATAGCTTGGGTGAAGCATTTTTATCTCTATTGGGTCAAAAATTCTTATCTTATCAGCTTTCTTCCCTTCAGCATTTCTCAGCAGCACTAGCTCTTTAATGTCTCTCTCAGGAAGACTCAGTAATACTTCCACATCATGAAAGTATTGGATTCTTCCAGATGTTCTTTTGATGATAGCACAATCCCAGTCTGGATCATATTTCCAGGCCATAATCCTGTTTTCTTCCACAAAACTGAGAGTTGTGATGTGGTCATACAGTTCTATCAATGTAGATTTTTGTTCTGTTATTTCCCTCACAGTAGTTCCAAGAGGCCACACTTTCCCTAGAATTACTTCTCTAGGCTCTCTGATCAGTTTATCTTTTTCTTTGTGTTGATATTTGCTTTCCACCATAACTGGTTCAGCAGCCATTTTGTTATGATGCTCAACAGCAGGATTAGGAGCTTCAGTTCTGAATCTGACTCCTGTATCCAGCTCAACCTTCATTACATGCTCTAACATTCTTCTAAGCTCTCCAACTAACCTTCCCTTTAACTCATGTGGCTTGTAGTTGTGACCTTATAACCAGCATGTCATGTTGTATTTGCTTAGCTTAGTTGTGTCACAATGGCCCAACTCTTTCTTTATCTTCTGAATTGATTGAAAGGTACTGAATGCTTCGTAATCGCAGTTAGGAATCATGAATCTTGCAAGCTCAAATTCTTTCAGCGGATTTTTCATCTCAGTCATGTTCAACCTTTCAACCATATCATAAGGGAAACCATGGTTTATAAGAGTCATAAACATGGTTGGCTCAGGCCTCTATTCCATAATATCTTTAGTTGTTAGAAGATCATCAGCCTTTGAGTCTTTAGGATCAGTTGGTGAGTCCATCTTGATTAGCTCTTCCTATTCTTCATCACTCTCACTATCTTTGTTAGATATCGGCTTCACAGTAGACAGATCTACTGAAGGAGTATGTTCAGGTGATGTCAGCTTTTGCTTCTTAGGGGAACCTTCAACTTCATTCATCTTCTTCTTGATAGAGCCCAAGTATTGTCTCTTCCGTGAATACAGAATAAGTTGCTTTGAAGCTTCAGTAGATTGTTTTGATTGTTTAACACTTGGGGCATCCTTTGATTCCAAAGCATAAATCTTCATTTTCAACTGTTCAATCTCTTCATCTTTCTACTTGATCAGCTCAGCTTTTGCAGACAAGGATTCATTGATTTGATCCACTTTTGAGGCCAGTTTTTCCTTTCCAATCTTCTGTTGGGTTTGTTGGACCATTATCAAAGTTGTTTAACCATTTAAACAAGAAAAATGCAGTGGAAACAAACCTTAATATAATGTTATGTAAACTGAAATTAAGGTACATTATATGTCAACAACAAACCCAAGATTTAAGGATCATATATATGTGAATAGATTAGCTATCAAGAAGAAGGCTTGGGTTCAAATACAAAGTGAACATTATGTAAAAAGTGTGAGAAGCAATCGGTGAGTGACATGTGGCATATTTTTAAAAATAGAAGGAGGGGTATTTTAGGAAGTCTAATTTATTGAAGATTCAACAAAATTATTTGAACCCAAGCTTTCAACAAAATTCTATTGAAGATTGCTTACATCTAATTTATTTGAACACAAGCCTTCAACAAAATTCTCAATTTATCAATTCAAACGGTTGACGTTTCATCTTATATCAATTTCAATCGTTGAAGATTCAAACGATCGAATTCATTTGTTGAAGATTGCTTTATGTTGTTTCTATTGAAGATCATTGAGTTATGTTGATCTATTTGATTTCATCAGTTTGATACGTATGAAGACGATTATATAATGTAATTGAAATAGTATGTTAATAATTTTGTCGTTTGGATCATCATTGTGTCTATACTGCCTGATTTCTGTGAATTTTGTTATTGATTGACATCATCATTGTGTCATAGGTATCATCATTGTGTCATAGGTATCATCATTGTGTCTTTTTGTTCGTCATTGTGTCTTTTGTATTGTCATTGTGTTTGAATAAAACAGTTATTGTGTCTATACTGTTAGATTACTCTGGACATTATCAATATGTTGTTGAACATATTTTATAAATATCAAGTGAGTCTCTCTATGTTGTGTCTTTTATGTTGTTGTGTTTGTTATATGAATTTTGTTATTGATTGACATCATCATTATGTCTTAGATATCATCATTGTGTCTTTTTGTTCGTCATTATGTCTTTTGTATTGTCATTGTGTCTGAATAAAACAATTATTGTTAATAAATTGGTTACGAACAAAGACGAGTTGTGTTTTTATCTTGATTATTTAAATAGTTACAAGTCTAATGCTGATAAAGTTCAAATGGTCGCCCCACCTCCAGATTCATTGTGTCATAAGATTCATTGTGTCATAAGATTTATTGTGTCATATACTCATTGTGTCATTATATTCATTGTGTCATTATATTCATTGTGTCATAAGACTCATTGTGTCATGTTTGAAGAGTTTTGTTTACGTTTGATTTTGATGATAAAAACAAGTTACAAAAATACTATTGTGTAATGTAAAGCAACATATAGCAACAAATTTTAACATGCCAACACATAGCAAAAAATAATAACATGCCAACATACCAAATTACTATTATTTTAAATTACCATTGTGTCAAACTACCATTGTTTCAAACTACGATTGTCTTAAATTACCATTGTTTCAAACAACCATTGTGTCAAACAACTATTATGTCAAACAACCGTTGTGTCAAATAACCATTGTGTCAAACAACCATTGTGTCAAACAACCATTGTGTCAAACAACCATTGTGTCAAATTACTTTTTTGCCCCTCCGCCTGTTAGCAGTTTTTCACTTATTTACATTTTTGCCACCGCGTTTTTTGAACATTGATCTATTTTAATGAGTTGATCCAATGGTCATAATTATTTCTCACCCTTTTTAGGAAATATAGCCTTTGTAGCATATCCTCTCCTCAAGAAGAAATAACAACCAAACATACCCATAATGCTACCTTTTGAAGAGCTGCCAAAACGTTAGATGAACTACCTTCCAAAGGCTGCCCAAAAACGTTGGATGTGAAGAAGAGGATAAAGTCTTGAATGACCAAAACACCAAGGTAGATGTCCTCAAGCTTTCATACCCACAAGTGTGATGCAAACACCTCTTGTTGCTAGGATTCAATCACCAAAATCGCAAGAAACAAGCTGCAGAAAATCGATTTCCAGCCTTGTTTTTCTTCTTAGATGAGAGAAAAATTGAGTCTTGCATGTATGAGAGAGAGAGAGGTGAATTGGAGAGTGTGACTAGTGTAAATGGGGTGTGGTTTCAAGACAACAAAAGGACCAATAATACCCCTAGGGGGGGGGGCGAAATGTTGCTTTTAAAATGGGTTCCCCTCATTTTAAACACCCACTTAAATTGTTAACTAGTTGTATTATTAGTTATATAATTAACCTTTTAAATATATAACTTAAACACACACTTTTATTATTTGATGTTATTTAACAAACTTAAATAACATTACAAATAATGTCCATGAACAAAATATCCTTATAAGTTGTTCTTTCTCACATACAATTTATTTAGAAAACCCATTTTTTAAATTGGTGTAATGATTTAATTGCATGATCATATCATCAATTAAATACATATTGGTGTTTGCTAAACTTGTTATTGGGTATGACCCGACTTGGATCATAACGTACTAACCACATCAACATTCTATGTGTCTTGGGCATAAAGAATCCAACAATCTCCCACTTGCACAAGATTCATAGAAGATTGATGCAAGCAGTATATACCACCTAACAACGGTTTACTACCCTTAATACGCATGACTTAGAAGCCATTCAATAACATCATCCCCTTCAAGTATCCAACTTGAAATGATTTAGGTGAATCAATCATTTATCCTTTTGTTACAGATGTCATGTTAAATCCAAGGACACAGAATGATCATTCCTTGTTGATTTAACTTAATCAGGCCTTAGACATCTTGCTCTCAATGAATAAGAGGAACAAATTCCATCTTGACTACATATGTTTCTCACAATCACCTTATGTCATACCTAAACATAGCCTTATGTACTGACCATTATTTTAGAGCAGCGAAGAACTAGCTCAAAGTATAACACTAGGTGAATATCAAAACCCAATATGTATATCTGGTCGGAGGATACCAAATGATATTCGCCTTTACTCAAATTTACTTATGATCAATCAATAAGATTCCATGTAGTAAGATTTGAGACGCGGGTCAGTCCAATATTTGTAGGATTCTATATGCCCAAGACACGTAGAATATTGATGCGGTTAGTACGTTATGATCCAAGTCGGGTTATACCCAATAACAAGCTTAGCAAACACCAATTAATATTTAATTGATGATATGATCATGCAATTAAATATTTACACTAATTTAGAAAATGAGTTTTCTAAACAAGTTGCATATGAGATGGAACAAATAATTAGTACATGTTGTTCAATAATATTATTTGTAATGTTGTTTAAGTGAGTTAAATAACATCACAAATAAATAATGAGAGTATACTACTTGTACAATTAATTGGTTAATTGTATAAACTAGTCATAAGACTAGTTAATATATTGATGTGTTAAACTTTTGAGGGGGAAAGTTTAAGACCTTCAAATTTCGCCCCCCCTAATATATCATTGGTTCCTTGGTCTTGGACATAACACACATCAATACTAGTCAAGACTCTCCCTTTTCCCTCATATCTCAAGGCATGCAAGCTTGAACTCTCTCTCTCTCTCTTTTTCTCTCAAGTTTACGGAAACAAGGCAGAAAAAAGGGCTTTTGGGAGCTGATTTGTGGTGTTCTCCCTAACTAGAAGAGTGTTTGCAAATAAGCTTGGGGTATACAAGCTTGAGGGGGCCTTCTTTGGACTCTTGGCCGAATCACAAGCATCATTCAACCCTTTCCTTGGTCGTTTTTAGCTGCAGAAAGGTAGTTGTTCACAACTCTATGTAGCTGTGATTTTATGCTCATTAACATATAGTTCATAGCTTGATTATTCACATATAATGATCCTTTTGATTTGGGTTTGTTTTTCATCTTAAAACATCACTAAGAACATGAAATTTTCAGCTTATAAAATCGATTTTAAAGCTATATATCCGCTGCCTTTTCTAGAAAGTTTAAATGGTTAAACTTGGATTTTGTGTTCTAGCAAACCCGTCAATGGCATCAAGAGCCAGGTTATGTGGATGAATTGCTTGCTTTGTCCTTTAAAATTGGTTTTAAAGGATGATTATAAACTTAGTATAGGCTGATTTTGGGCTACTATGTTTTGTTTGAATGATTCCCCAAACTTTCAAGGTCATATCACACATGCTAGTGATTAGACCTTGAAAGATATATATTATGAAATGTTGATTGTTTGGACAATGTTTAAAACCCAAAATTTCAGTTTATGTTGGCTGAAATTTGGTGGTTTTAAGTGGGGTTTCATTATATGTTTTGATGATATGATCATTGGATGTTAGTGTGCATAACCTAGCCATTGACCTTGTGTTGTTTGGATGCTTGCAATGTTTGTTTTGGTTGTTTTCATTTGGGATTGTAATATTATTCTTTTGTGCTTTGTTTAAAAATATAATTTGTCTATTTATTCATTGGGATGTAATAATAGATTAGGAGTGTTTTTTCTTTTACTAGAAATATGTATTAGGATATATATTTTGTAAAAGAAGATGCTCGGGAAGGAAGCATAAAAGGAAGACACAAAAGAAGGACTTGAAGCATATGGATGCAAGTTCAAGTGGGGGTCTATCAAGACCTCAATTTTGTGTTGTATTCAACCCTTAGGAAAGACCAAATAACCACACTTGTGATGGCAAACAAGTGTGGTCACAATAGTAGCTACGGTTATGCACATTATGGTTGTTTATGTTTATGACTTGTTTGGATGTTTGTTATTTGATTGTATGGTTGTAATTTTGACATGCATTACAAACTAATTAACAAACTTAACAAGTTATAAAAAATGATGGTTCTTAATCATTAAAAGGTAATAAAAGGTTATTAAAATGATTTAATGATTTTAAAGATTAAAATAGGTTTTAATCAAAGGACCATAGGGTATCTTGTATTTGAAAGCATACAAATACAAGTACATAGAGTTTTCTAAACTAGAATTATGAAACCTCTAAACATTTGGAAAACAAGATCAACACCATCCTTTTACACAACACTTAAGTCACTTGGGAACTCTTAGTGGGATAAAGATCACCTAACCACTTTGAGGGAACTTATGACTTAAGGTGAGAACGCCATATTCGTGGGATAAAGGTCACCTAACCACTCATTTTGGCAAACTCACACTTGTGTAAGTAGGATGTCTTGATTTGCAAACCATGTTAAATGGATCACCTACAATATGGTTTCCAAATGGTGTTGATGGGATTAACATGCCGACTTTACATATGATGTTTAAAGTCGATCCCATACCTCTAGAAGTTGCAAGTGGTTGCAACCGTCAAACGTTGACCACCTTATTAATTTAAATCGTGGGATAAAGGTCACCTAACCACAATTTAAATGTAATGTTGGGTTCTAGATTTTAATATAAAAATGACCTTAAAAGGCATTAATTATTAAAAATAGCAATATCGAAAATACTAAAACAGATCTTTGTTAAATTTTGTAGATGGCCACCGATAATGAAAATCACGATAACTCATCCGCGTCCAACCAATCATTACGAGCGATCCTACAAAAGGAACGTCTAAATCATAACAACTTTATTGATTGGTATCGAAACTTGAGAATCGTTCTCAAGCAAGAGAGAAGGTCATATGTTTTAGACGATCCTATCCCTGATCAACCTACTGAGGATGATGAGGAGGCCTACAACGATTGGCTTAAATACACTGAGGACTCTATCCAAGTGTCTTGTCTCATGCTAGCGAGCATGACTCCGGATCTCCAAAAGGAGTATGAACATCACGGAGCTTACGACATGATAACCCAGCTGAAGGAAACGTTCCAACAACAAGCAAGGGTTGAGCGCTTCGAAACGGTTCAAGCACTCCATGCATGTCGTATGGACGACAACCAATCTGTTTCATCTTATGTACTTAAGATGAAAAGTCATATTGACCGCCTCGAAAGGCTAAATTGTCCCGTCTCGAAGGAATTGGCCACGGATTTGATGCTAAATGGCCTAACCAAGAAGTTCGAGACATTCGTGTTGAACTACAACATGAATGCATGGGACAAAAGCATTGGTGAGCTTCACTCAATGCTCAAAACGGCCGAGGCGGCCATGGGTAAAAGGGTTTTACCCGTTCTCACCATCAATGAAGGTGGGAACAACAAAAGGCCTCATTCCACACCCAAGGCAAAGGTTGCCAAGGATAAGGGACCCGTTTGGGGAAAGGGGAAAGGGGTGGTAAGGGTACCACCCAAACCACAAGAGAAGAAGCATAAGGTTGCTACAAATGACCCATGCTTCAAGTATGGGGAGATAGGACATTGGGCAAGGAATTGTCCTGTCCATCTCCAAGAGTTGAAAGCAAAGAGGGATGCCGGGCAGACCTCAGGTATACATGATTCATATTGATCTTAATGTTACATCTTCTAACACATGGGTATTGGATACCGGATGTGGAACTCATATTTGCAATTTGTTGCAGGGGTTCACAAGAAGTAGGGACTTCAATCAAGGGGATGTAGCCTCTTCATGGGCAATGGAACTAAAGTCTTAGTTGAAGCTTGTGGGGACTACATCCTGAAACTTCCAAGTGGCTTGGGAGTTATTTTGAAGAATATTTTGTATGCTCCTAGTTTGACTAGGAACATTATTTCTGTATCCCAATTAAGACATTATGATTATGTATTATCCTTTATTGAAAATGATATTCATGTTTCTTTAAATGGTATGTTCTATTTTAAAGCTATTCCCATTAATGGTATTTATGAGTTGGTTCATGAAAATACTTTAAATAGTTCATTGTACCAAACTAACACCAAGAAACTCAAGTTGGACTTGAGTGATACCTATCTTTGGCATTGTCGTCTTGGTCATATAAACAAGAAACGTTTACAAACACTTCAAAAGAATGGTCTTTTAAAAACAAATGAGTGTGATTCATTTGATGTTTGTGAATCTTGTTTACAAGGAAAGATGACTAAGGCACCCTTTAGTCAAACTAACGAAAGGGCAAAAGATTTATTAGGAATCATACATTCGGATGTATGTGGTCCTTTTAAGCCAATGACTAGGAATGGTGAAAGATACTTCATTACCTTTACCGACGATTATAGTCGCTATGGGTATGTGTAGTATTAAGGCACAAAGATGAAGCTTTTGAAATGTTCAAAATCTTCAAGAATGAAGTAGAAAATCAACTCAATAAGTCAATTAAAATTCTCCGTACCGATAGAGGAGGTGAATACCTAAGTGATGTTTTTCAAGATCATCTTAGGAGTTGTGGGATTGTCTCACAACTCACTCCACCTGGAACACCACAACATAATGGTGTGTCTGAGAGGAGAAATCGAACCCTATTGGATATGGTCCGATCTATGATGGCTAGAAGCACATTACCTCTATCATTTTAGGGTTTCACTTTGCTCTCCGCGGCCCGTATTCTAAATATGGCCCCAACCAAAAAGGTGGAAAGGACACCTTTTGAGATATGGCATGGAAGAGTTCCATCCCTATCATACTTAAGGGTTTGGGGATGTGAGGCTTATGTTAAGACTCCCACCCCAAACAAATTGGAAGTCCGATCCACCAAGTGTATCTTTGTTGGATATCCTAGAGATTCTATGGGATATTATTTCTATGATCCACTGGAACAAAAGGTGTTTGTTGCCAGAAAGGGTGAGTTCTTAGAAGCAAAGTTCCTTATGGAAGGAGCTGGCAGTAGAACAGTGGATCTTGAAGAGGATCAAGAACCACAACCCGATGCACGTTTGGTTGAAACTAGCACTCAACATGAGGATGTTGAGGATGATCAAGGGGTTGATCAATACACACAAGACGTTCATAGAAGTGGTAGAACTAGTAATCCACCTGAAAGATATGGATTTTTCATGGATGGATGCTATGTGGTAGATTCAAATGAACCGACCACATACCATAATGCAATGTCCAATTCGGATTGTGACAAATGGCTAGAAGCCATGAACGTTAAGATGCAATCCATGTATGACAACCAAGTTTGGGAACTTGTTGTACCACCTCTTAATTCCAAGGTAGTTGGAAGTAAGTGGGTTTTCAAGAAGAAAACCGATATGCATGGAAACTTGGATACTTATAAAGCTAGACTTGTAGCAAAGGGTTTCACTCAAACTCAAGGGATTGATTATGATGAAACCTTCTCACCTGTTGCGATGCTAAAGTCTATAAGGATATTGTTTGCCATAGCTGCTCATTATGATTATGAGATTTGGCAAATGGATGTCAAAACCGCTTTCCTAAATGGATATCTTGAGGAAGATGTCTATATGGTTCAGCCTGAAGGTTTTGTCGATCCAAAACATCCTAATAAAGTATGCAAGTTAAAGAAATCAATCTATGGATTGAAACAAGCATCGAGAAGCTGGAATCACCGTTTTGATGAGGAAGTAAAGAAATTTGGCTTCATCAAAAACGCTGATGAGGCTTGTGTGTATAAGAAGGCTAGTAGTGGGAGCACAATAACTTTCCTAGTGTTGTATGTTGATGACATACTACTATTTGGAAATGGCATTCCAACCTTGGAAGGTGTAAAAACCTGGCTTGGAGGTTGTTTTTCCATTAAGGATCTTGGTGAAGCCACATATATTCTGGGAATAAAGATCTATAGGGATAGATCAAGGCGGTTGATTGGTTTGAATCAAAGTGCATACATTGATAAGATCTTGAAAAGGTTCAAGATGGAAAACTCTAAGAAAGGTACCGTACCTATTCAAAGAGGAACGATATTGAGTATGACTCAATGTCCAAGCTCAAAGGATGAGCAAGATAAAATGAAGGCAATCCCATACGCATCTGCTATTGGATCCATCATGTATGCAATGATATGCACTTGACCGGACGTGTCATGCGCCTTAAGCATGACAAGCCGTTACCAGCAAAATCCTGAAAACAGTCAATGGATGGCTGTTAAGAACATACTTAAGTACCTAAGGAGGACAAGAGATATGTTCCTGATCTATGGATCTGGTGACGAGGAACTCGTTGTAAAAGGTTACACGGATGCAAGTTTCCAAACCGATCGTGATGATTCACGGTCATAATCGGGATACATTTTCATTCTGAATGGAGGAGCGGTCTCTTGGAAGAGCTCCAAACAGGATGTAGTGGCTCTATCAACTACAGAATCAGAATACGTCGCCGCCTCATTGGCAGCTCAAGAAGCTGCATGGTTGAAGAAATTCATTGCCGATCTAGGGGTTGTCCCTTCCATTCAGGACCCTATAGAGATCTTTTGTGATAACGAGGGTGCGATTGCTCAAATCAAGGAACCCCGTGCTCATCAAAAGACTAGGCACATTGAGCGGAGATTCAACTACATACGAGATGAAGTTGAAAAGGGAAAGATATGTATTCGCAAAGTTCACACGGATCAAAACATTGCAGATCCTCTCACGAAGCTCCTTGAAAAGGCAAAGCATGAAGGTCATACTTGTGCCATGGGACTTCGATATTCTAGTGATTGGATTTGATCTGTAAATTTTGTATTTGGATATGTGGAACTCTTTATTATTTGAATAAAATTATTTGGCTGTAATGTTTCAATTAATGTTACAAATTAGCATGTTTAATCCATGAGTAAAATGTTTACTCTAAATGTCCGTAGTCGTTCATACTTGTGGGAACAAGTGTGAGGGTAAGACTATTATGAACTTGGATTGGTTGATATTCATAAGGATGAATATAGAGAAATGGGTTACTACCAAGGTTCATAGATATTTGTGGGATACAAATATTGGACTAACCCGCATCTTAAATTTTACTACATGGAATCTTATTGATTGATCATATGTAAATTTGAGTAAAGGCGAATATCATTTGGTATCCTCCGACCTGAGATACATATTGGGTTTTGATATTCACCAAGTGAACCTTGAGCTAATTCTTCACTGTCCTGAAATAGTAGACAGTACATAAGGGTATGTTCAGGTATGACACGAGGTATTTATGAGAAACGTATGTAGTCAAGATGGAATTTGTTCCTCTTATTCGTTGAGAGTTAGATGTCTAAGGCCTGATTAAGTTAAATCAACAAGGAATGATCATTTTGTATCCTTGGATTTAACATGACATCTGTAACAAAAGGATATATGATTGATTCACCTAAATCATTTCAAGTAGGGCACTTGAAAGGGATGATGTTATTGAATGGCTATAAGTCATGCGTATTAAGGGTAGTAAACCGTTGTTAGGCGGTATTTACTGCTTGCATCAATCTTCTATGAATCTTGGGCAAGTGGGAGATTGTAGGATTCTATATGCCCAAGACACGTAGAATATTGATGCGGTTAGTACGTTATGATCCAAGTCGGGTTATACCCAATAACAAGCTTAGCAAACACCAATTAATATTTAATTGATGATATGATCATGCAATTAAATATTTACACCAATTTAAAAAATGAGTTTTCTAAACAAGTTGCATATAAGATGGAACAAGTAATTAGTACATTTTGTTCAATAATATTATTTGTAATGTTGTTTAAGTGAGTTAAATAACATCACAAATAAATAATGAGAGTATACTACTTGTACAATTAATTGGTTAATTGTATAAACTAGGGTTAATTGTATAAACTAGTCATAAGACTAGTTAATATTTTGATGTGTTAAAATTTTGAGGGGGAAAGTTTAAGACCTTCAAATTTCGGCCGCCCCCCAATATATCATTGGTTCCTTGGTCTTGGACATAACACACATCAATACTAGTCAAGACTCCCCCTTTTCTCTCATATCTCAAGGCATGCAAGCTTGAACTCTCTCTCTCTCTCTCTTTTACTCTCAAGTTTACGGAAACAAGGCAGAAAAAAGGGCTTTTAGGAGCTGATTTGTGGTGTTCTCCCTAACTAGAAGAGTGTTTGCACACAAGCTTGGGGTATACAAGCTTGAGGGGGCCTTCTTTGGACTCTTGGCCGAATCATAAGCATCATTCAACCCCTTCCTTGGTCTTATTTAGCTGCAGAAAGGTAGTTGTTCACAGCTCTATGTAGCTGTGATTTTATGCTCATTAACATATAGTTCATAGCTTGATTATTCACATATAATGATCCTTTTGATTTGGGTTTGTTTTTCATCTTAAAACATCACTAAGAACATGAAATTTTCAGCTTATCAAATCGGTTTTAAAGCTATATATCCGCTGCGTTTTCTGAAAGTTTAAATGGTTAAACTTGGATTTTGTGTTCTAGCAAACCCGTCAATATTCGTATCCCATGAATATCTATGAACCTTGGCAGCAACCAATTGCTCTATATTCATGCCTTATGAATATCCACCAATCCAAGTTCATAATAGTCTTACATTCATATTTGTTCCCACAAATATGACCGACTACGGACATTTAGAATAATAAACATATTCATGGATGTAAACATGCTAAAAGGAACATAACTCAAAATATCGTAAATATATAGATGAGTTAAATATTACAATTGTTCCATATTTTCAATATTAATACTAAAAAGATCAATTCCAATCACTAGAATATCGAAGTCCTAAGGCACAAGTATGACTTTCATGCTTTGTCCTTTCAAGGAGCTTCGTGAGTGGATCCGCAATGTTTTGATCAGTGTGAACTTTGCGAATACATATCTTTCCCTTTTCAACTTCATCCCTTATGTAGTTGAATCTCCGCTCAATGTGCCTAGTCTTTTGATGTGCACGGGGTTCCTTGATTTGAGCAATCGCATCCTCGTTATCACAAAAGATTTCTAGGGGGTCTTGAATGGTAGAGACCACCCCTAGATCGGCGATAAACTTCTTTATCCGTGCAGCTTCCTGAGCTGCCAATGAGGCGGCTATGTATTCAGATTCTGTAGTGGACAATGCTACCACGTCTTGTTTTGAACTCATCCAAGACACAGCTCCTCCATTCATAATGAAGACATGCCCCGATTGTGATCGAGAATCATCTCGATCAGTTTGGAAACTCGCATCCATGTAACCCTTTACAACGAGTTCCTCTTCATCAGATCCGTATACTAGAAACATATCCTTAGTCCTCCTAAGGTATTTCAATATACTTTTAACATCCATCCAATGGCTATTACCTGGATTCCGCTGATATCTGCTTGTCATGCTTAACGCGCATGACACGTCCGGTCTAGTGCATATCATCGCATACATGATGGATCCTATAGCAGACGCATATGGGATGTCCTTCATACGATCTTGCTCATCCTTTGAGCTTGGACATTGAGATGCACTCAATATTGTCCCCTTTTGAATAGGTACCATACCTTTCTTAGAGTTTTCCATCTTGAACCTTTTCAAGATTTTATCAATGTATGCACTTTGGTTTAGACCTGTCAACCGCCTCGATCTATCCCTATAGATCTTAATTCCCAAAATATAGGCGGCTTCACCAAGATCTTTTATGGAAAAACAGCTCCCAAGCCAGGTTTTAACACTTTCCATGGTTGGAATATCATTTCCAAATAGCAATATGTCATCAACATACAATACTAAGAATGTAATTACACTCCCACTAGCCTTTTTATACACACAAGCCTCGTCAGCGTTCTTGATGAAAACAAATTTCTTGATCTCTTCATCAAAACGTTGATTCCAACTTCTCGATGCTTGTTTCAATCCATAGATTGATCTCTTTAACTTGCATACTTTTTAGGATGTTTTGGATCGACAAAACCTTCAGGCTGAACCATATGGACAGTCTCTTCGAGATGTCCATTAAGAAAAACGGTTTTGACATCCATTTGCCAAATCTCATAGTCATAATGAACAGCAATGGCAAACACTATCCTAATAGACTTTAGCATTGTCACAGGAGAGAAGGTTTCATCATAATCAACCCCTTGAGTTTGAGTAAAACCTTTTGCTACAAGTCTTGCTTTGTAAGTATCCAAGTTTCCATGCATATCTGTTTTCTTCTTCAAAACCCACTTGTATCCAACCGGTTTGGAGTTAAGCGGAGGGTCAACCAATTCCCAAACTTGGTTGTCATAGATGGATTGCATCTCTACATTCATGGCTTCCAGCCATTTGTCACAGTCCGAATTGGACATTGCATCATGGTATGTAGTTGGCTCATCGGAGTCAACCACGTAGCATCCATCCATGAAAAATCCATATCTTTCAGGTGGAATGCTAATTCTACCAGATCTGCGAACGTTTTGTGTGTATTGATCAACCTCTTGATCATCATCAACAACCTCCTATTGATTGCTAGTGTCAACCAAACGTGTATCGGCTTGTAGATCTTGATCCTCATCAAATTCCACTGTTCTATACATCATTCTTTCCATAAGGAACTTGGTTTCCAAGAACTTTGCCTTTCGAGCAATAAATACCTTTTGCTTTGTTGGATCAAAGAAGTAGTATCCTATACAGTCTTTGGGATATCCAACAAATATACACTTAGTGGATCGACTTTCCAATTTGTTTTGGGTGTTAAGCTTAACTTAAGCTTCACAGCCCCGTACTTTTAAATAAGATAGTGATGGAAATCTTCCATGCCATTTTTCAAAAGGTGTCGAATCCACTTTCTTGGTCGGGGCCATATTCAAAATACGAGCCGCGGAGAGTAGTGCGAAACCCCAAAATGATAGAGGTAGTGAGCTTATAGCCATCATAGATCGAACCATATCCAATAGGGTTCGGTTTCTCCTTTTAGACACACCATTATGTTATGGTGTTCCGGGAGGAGTAAGTTGTGAGACAAACCCACAACTTCTTAGATGATCCTGAAAAGCCTCACTGAGGTATTCACCTCCTCTATCTGAACGGAGAACTTTGATAGTTCTATTGAGTTGATTTTCTACTTCATTCTTGAAGATTTTGAACATTTCAAAAGCTTCATGTTTATGTGTCATCAAGTACACATAACCATAGCGACTGTAATCGTCGGTAAAGGTAATGAAGTATCTTTCATCATTCCTTGTCATTGTCTTAAAAGGACCACATACATCCGAATGTATGATTCCTAATAAGTCTTTTGCCCTCTCGTTAGTACCACTAAAGGGCGACTTGGTCATCTTACCTTGTGAACAAGATTCACACTTATCAAATGAACCATTTTCATTTGTTTTCAAAAGACCATTCTTTTGAAGTGTTTGAATCCGATTCTTGTTTATGTGACCAAGACGACAATGCTAAAGATAAGAATCACTTAAACTCATTTTAAGTTTCTTGGTGCTTGATTGGTATAATGTGTTATTATAGGATGAATCATCCTGAACCAATTCATAAATACCATTAAAAGGCATAGCCTTGAAATAAAATACATCATCCATATAAACATAAATACCATCGTTTACAAACTTTAAATCATAACCATATTGTTTTAAAAGAGACACTGAAATTATGTTCCTAGTCAAACTAGGAGCATACAAAATGTTTTTAAGAACAACTTCCAAACCATTTGAAAGTTTCAAAACATAGTCTCCTTGGGCTTCGACATCAACTTTTGCTCCGTTGCCCATGTAGTGACTTATGTCTCCCTTCTTAAAGTGCTTATTTCTTTTGAACCCCTGCAACAGATTGCAAATGTGAGTTCCACACCCGGTATCCAATACCCATGTGTTTGAAGAAATTGACGGGTTTGTTAGAACATAAAATCAAGTTTAACCACTTAAACTTTCTGAAAAACACAGCGGAGTTACAACTTAATAAAACCCATTTTATAAGCTGAAAATAATGTTCTTTAGTGACCATTTAAGATGGAAAAACAAACCCAAACAAAAGGATCATTTATGTGAATGAAACAAGCTATGAACAATACACAAATGTACATAAAATCACAGCTTGAATAAGCTGTGATATCTACCTTCCTGCAGCAGAATGTTGACCAAAAGAAGGAGATTTGAGATGCTTCAAATGGCCAAGAACCCAAGTGTAGAGATCCTCAAGTGTCTATACCCCAAGATACTTTGCAAACCACCTTCTTGTTAGGAAGAAGACACCAAAACAACACAAAAACTCAGCTCCAAAAAACCCTGATGCTGCTGCCTTTGGCCGAAGCTTTTAGAGAGAGAGATAGAGAGAATTTTGTTGTTGTGTTGCATGTGTGTTATGAAGGAGTCTTTCATTTACTAGTTAATAGAGGAGACCATAAGCATGTGTGTGTGTTTCTCAAGAAGAGTTAGTGGAAAAACACTCAAAGCATGCAAGACTTGAAAGAATTGATCTGCCCAAGATACATATTAAATTGATGTGGCTAGTGTGATATGATCCAAGTCGGGTCATACCCAATAACAAGCTAAACAAACACCAATGAATAATTTATTCGTTGATAAGATCAAACAAATAAATTATGACACCAACTTAGAAAATGAGTTTTCTAATTTGTTGCTTTTGTAAATGAACAAGATTATACATATAGATAATTTGTTCATAAGATATTATTTGTTACATTGCTTAAACAAGTTAAACAATAACATATAATAGTGTGTAAAATCTATAAAATTAAATTGGTTTAATTTTATAAAAAATTCAAATAGCAAGAATGTTAATTTTATAAAGTTTATAAAATGGAGGGAAGACATAAAAGGGGAGCATGGGATACGGCTGCCCATAATGTCTTGGGAAGGCTTTCTGTTCCTTTTAATACATGCAAAACTCCAAAACATGCTTGCACTTTGAATATTAAAACACACACACAACACAAGAGCAAGAGATTCTCCATTACTCTCTCTTTCTCCCTTTCATTTCTTACGGAAGTTTTGAAGGAGCAGAATGATTTTTTCAGCTTCATAGAAGCGGTTTTTCAGCTTCTAAAGAAAGTCTCTTGGCTGAAGTTTCAAGCAAGAAAGAGAGGAATACAAGTTGGTGTTCAAAGCCTAGCAAAGCAAGGTGTTTGTGCAAGCTTGGGGTATGCTATCTTGAGAGCTTCTACCTTGAAGTTTAGCCACAAGAACTCATCTCTTTCACCTCCTAAATCACGAATTTTTGTAGCTACAAAGGTTGTAGTTCTTTCATCTTTTATTGTATGCATTGTATAAAGATCCATGGCTTGGGGTTATTATAAAATGGGTTTTATAATCAGATCTTAACATGTTTTAAATCTTATATTCCGCTGCGTTTTTCATATAATCAAGATATATGAAGCTTTGATAAACATGTTAAACCTCAACAATGGCATCAAGAGCCACTTATACATATGCATACATGTATTACACCTTGTGTTTCATTTTGGACAGCACCAAACCGTGAGTTTAAGGGCTGTTTTGGTGCCCCCTTTTGATGTTTTAAAGATACTATATTATGCATATTAGGATCTTTAAAACTCTAGTTTATAAGATAATTGTTTGCATGGACTAAACCCATTAGTTCTTGGTTTGTGTTGGCCAAAAACATGGGTTTAAGGGGCTGCCAAAAAATCGACCTCTCATGTATGTTTGAATATGTTGTTGTTGATTATGCATAACAAAGCCTAGACCATTTGGATTGAATGATTGGTTGTCATGTTATATTCATTTGGGCATGTAATAATTTATTTTTGTTTCAAGTCTAGTCTTGTAATTTATTTATTCATATGGTTTGTAATAAATAGATTAGGAGTTTATCTTTACTAGAAAAATGTATTAGGATACATATCTTGTAAGGAAGCTCAAGATCAAGACTTGAAGAAAAGATGGACAAAGAGGATTCTTGAAGATATGGTTTCAAGTGGGAGTCTCTTTTGGTCAACCATGTGTCATGATTCTAAACCCTTAGGATATGACCATTTGACACACTTGTTTTGGCTAAACAAGTGTGATCAACTTAGTATGCTTTGTTATGCATATATGACTTGTTTTGTTTATGTTTGGTTGAATGCATATGATGATGTTTGTTTTGAATATTTGGATGTGATTAACAAACCTCAACTAAAACAAACAATAAACAAGTAATTGGTTCTCAAATCATTAAGCATAAGTAGAATGGTTCTATAAAAGGAATTAATGATTTACAAAATAAAATGGGTTTTATTTAAAAAGAACCAATAGGGTACCATATGGTTGAATGCATACAATCATATGGTACATAGACTTTTCTAAACAAGAATTGTCAAATTATAAATCCCTTTTGAAAAACAAGTTAAACACCATCCTTTTACACAACACTTAGGTTACTTGCTAACTCTTAGTGGGATAAAGGTCACCTAACCACTTTGAGGGAACTTGTAACTTGAGGTGAGAATACCATGTTTGTGGGATAAAGGTCACCTAACCACTTATATAGTAAACTCACACGTGTGTGTAAGTAGGACGACTTGATTTGTAAAATATATTGAATGGATCACCTAAAATATATTTTATAAAAGGTGTTGATGGGATAAACATGCCGTTATAAACATGAGATGTTCAAACGATCCCATACCACTAGAAGTTACAATAGGTTGTAATTGTCATTTATGACTACCTTGTTTATTTAAATAATGGGATAAAGGTCACCTAACCAATATTTAAATATAACGTTGGATTCTAAAATTTTATTTATTAATGATCTATGAGACATAAAGGGTATTGATAAATAAAATATAATTATATCAACGATTACTAATGGAACTTTGTAAAATCTTGTAGATGGCCGACAACAACAACACTAATAATGATGTACCAAACCAAAACAACCAATCCCTAAGGGCGATCCTTCAAAGGGATCGTCTAACACCTAACAACTTCATGGATTGGTACCGCAACTTGAGAATTGTTCTCAAACAAGAAAAGCGGGCCTACATCCTTGATGACCCCATCCCCGATGAACCTGACGAGGAAGATGTGGAAGCGTATAATGATTGGGTTAGATATGTGGAAGACTCCGTCCAAGTCTCTTGCCTAATGTTAGCAAGTATGACACCCGAACTCCAAAAGGAGTATGAGCTCCATGCAGCTTATGACATGATCACTCAGTTGCGGGAAACGTTCCAGCAACAAGCTAGAGTGGAGCGCTACAAAACGGTTCAAGCGCTTAATGCATGTCGGATGGAGGAATCCCAATCAGTTTCATCTTATGTTCTTAAGATGAAAAGCCACATCGACCGCCTTGAAAGGCTGAACTGTCCCGTCTCAAAAGAGTTAGCCACGGATTTGATCCTTAATGGCCTAACTAAAAGGTTTGAGGCATTCGTCATGAACTACAACATGAACGGATGGGACAAGAGCATAAATGAACTTCATTCTATGCTCAAATCAGCTGAGGTGGGAATGGGTAAGAGGGTTTTACCCGTTCTCACCATAAGTGAAGGTGGGAAAAAGAGAAAGTCTCTACCCCCTCCTAAGGCAACTGTTGCCAAAGGAAAGGGTCATGTTAGGGGAAAGGGAAAGATGGCTGTTAGGGCGCAACCTCCGAAGCCCAAGGAGAAGAAGCAAAAGGTTGCCGCGAACGACCCATGCTTCAAATGTGGTGAGATAGGGCATTGGATGAGAAATTGTCCAGTCTATCTCAAAGAGTTGAGAGAAAAGAGGGATGCGGGGCAAACCTCAGGTATAATTTACATGATACATATTGAGCTGAATGTTATTTCTTCTAACACATGGGTATTAGATACCGGATGTGGAACTCACATTTGTAATTTGTTGCAGGGGTTCAGAAGAAATGAGCATTATGCTAAAGGGGAAATAAGTCTCTTCATGGGCAATGGTGCAAAGGTTCATGTGGAAGCCCAAGGAGACTACATTTTGAAGCTTCCAAGTGGTTTGGAAGTTATTTTAAATGATGTATTATATGCTCCTAGCTTGACTAGGAACATAATTTCTGTTTCCCGTTTAAGACAATATGATTATGATTTCAAGTTTGTTGACAATGATATTCATGTTTCTTTAAATCATGTATTTTGTTTTAAAGCTATACCTTGTAATGGCATTTATGAATTAGTTCATGAAAACACAACATATGATAGCTCAATATACCAAGCAACCACCAGAAGACTCAAATTGGATTTGAGTGATACCTACCTTTGGCATTGTCGTCTTGGTCATATAAACAAGAAACGCATACAAACACTTCAAAAGAATGGTCTTTTAAAAACAAATGAATGTGACTCATTTGATGTATGTGAATCTTGTTTACAAGGAAAAATGACTAAGACACCCTTTAGTGGAACTAACGAAAGGGCAAAAGATTTATTAGGCATCATACATTCGGATGTATGTGGTCCGTTTAAGCCAATGACTAGGAATGGTGAAAGATACTTCATTACCTTTACCGACGATTATAGTCGCTATGGGTATGTGTACTTAATAAGACACAAAGATGAAGCTTTTGAAATGTTCAAAATCTTCAAGAATGAAGTAAAAAATCAACTCAACAAATCAATTAAAATTCTCCGTACCGATAGAGGCGGTGAATACCTAAGTGATGTTTTTCAAGATCATCTTAGGAGTTGTGGGATTGTCTCACAACTCACTCCACCTGGAACACCACAACATAATGGTGTGTCTGAGAGGAGGAATCGAACCCTATTAGATATGGTTCGATCTATGATGGCTAGAAGCACATTGCCTCTATCATTTTGGGGTTTTGCTTTGCTCTCCGCGACCCGTATTTTGAATATGGCCCCAACCAAAAAGGTGGAAAAGACACCTTTTGAGATATGGCATGGAAGAGTTCCATCCCTATCATACTTAAGGGTCTGGGGTTGTGAGGCTTATGTTAAGACTCCTACCCCAAACAAATTAGATGTCCGATCCACCAAGTGTATCTTTGTTGGATATCCTAGAGATTCTATGGGATATTATTTCTATGATCCACTGGGACAAAAGGTGTTTGTTGCCAGAAAGGGTGAGTTCTTAGAAACAAAGTTCCTTATGGAAGGAACTGGCAGTAGAACAGTGGATCTTGAGGAGGATCAAGATTCACAGCCCGATGCACGTTTGGTTGAAACTAGCACTCAACATGAAGATGTTGAGAATGATCAAGCGGTTGATCAATACACACAAAACGTTCGCAGAAGTGGTAGAACTAGTAATCCACCTGAAAGATACGGATTTTTCATGGATGGATGCTACGTGGTAGATTCAGATGAACCAACCACATATCATGATGCAGTGTCCAATTTGGATTGTGACAAATGGCTTGAAGCCATGAACGTTGAGATGCAATCCATGTATGACAATAAAGTTTGGGAACTTGTCGTACCACCTCTTAATTCCAAAGTGGTTGGAAGTAAGTGGGTTTTCAAGAAGAAAACCGATATGCATGGAAACTTGGATACTTACAAAGCTAGACTTGTAGCAAAGGGTTTCACTCAAACTCAAGGGGTTGATTATGATGAAACCTTCTCACCTGTTGCAATGCTAAAGTCTATAAGGATACTGTTTGCCATAGCTGCTCATTATGACTATGAGATTTGGCAAATGGATGTCAAAACCGCTTTCCTAAATGGATATCTTGAGGAAGATGTCTATATGGTTCAGCCTGAAGGTTTTGTCGATCCAAAACATCCTGATAAAGTATGCAAGTTAAAGAAATCAATCTATGGATTGAAGCAAGCATCGAGAAGCTGGAATCACCGTTTTGATGAAGAGATAAAGAAATTTGGCTTCATCAAAAACGCTGATGAGGCTTGTGTGTATAAGAAGGCTAGTGGGAGCATAATAACCTTCCTAGTATTGTATGTTGATGACATACTACTATTTGGAAATGACATCCCAACCTTGGAAGGTGTAAAAACCTGGCTTGGAAGTTGTTTTTCCATCAAGGATCTTGGTGAAGCTGCCTATATTCTGGGAATAAAGATCTATAGGGATAGATCAAGGCGGCTGATTGGTTTGAATCAAAGTGCATACATTGACAAAATCTTGAAAAGGTTCAAGATGGAAAACTCTAAGAAAGGTAGTGTACCTATTCAAAGAGGGACAATATTGAGTACGACTCAATGTCCAAGCTCAAAGGAGGAGCAAAATAGAATGAAGGCAATCCCATATGCATCTGCTATAGGATCCATCATGTATGCAATGATATGCACTAGACCAGACGTGTCATGCGCTTTAAGCATGACAAGTAGATACCAGCAAAATCCTGGTGATAGTCATTGGATGGCTGTCAAGAACATTCTGAAGTACCTAAGGAGGACCAAGGATATGTTCTTGATCTACGGGTCTGGTGAAGAGAATCTCGTTGTAAGAGGTTACACGGATGCGAGTTTCCAAACCGATCGAGATGATTCACGATCTCAATCGGGGTACATCTTTATTCTGAATGGCGGAGCTGTTTCTTGGAAAAGCTCAAAGCAAGAAGTCGTAGCATTGTCCACTACAGAGTCTGAATACGTCGCCGCTTCAATGGCAGCACAGGAAGCTGCATGGCTGAAGAAATTCATAGCCGATCTAGGGGTAGTCCCTTCCATTCAGGATCCCCTAGAGATCTTTTGTGATAACGAGGGTGCGATTGCTCAAATCAAGGAACCTCGTGCTCATCAAAAGACTCGGCACATTGAACGGAGATTCAACTACATAAGGGATGAAGTTGAAAAGGGAAAGATATGTATTCGCAAAGTCCACACTGATAAAAACATTGCGGATCCACTCACAAAGCTCCTTGAAAGGGGAAAACATGAAGGCCATGCTTGTGCCATGGGACTTAGATATTCAAGTGACTGGGTTTGATGTTGTATTTTGTATTTAGATATTAGAACTTATGTTATTTGACTTGATTATATGATAATTATTATCATTTGTTCTTCTATTTTAGCATGTTTAAATCCGTGAATAAATAAGTTATTCTAAACGTCCGTAGTCGATCATACTTGTGGGAACAATTATGAATGTAAGACTATAATGAAATTGGATTGGTTGATATTCATAAGGTATGAATATAAAGCAAGAGGTTGCTGCCAAGGTTCATTGATATCTATGGGATATAGATATTGGACTGACCCGCTCTCAATTATTTCTGCATGGAATCTTTGTGATTAGTCATAAGAGATATTGAGTAAAGGCGAATATCATTGTATCCTCAGACCTGAGATACATATTGGGTCTTGATATTCACCAAGTATTGTACTTTGACTTAGCACTTTGCTGTTCTGAAAAATTGGCAGTACATAAGGCTGAGTTCAGGTATGATATGAGGTGATTGTGAGAGACGTATGTAGTCAAGATGGAATTTGTTCCTCTTATTCGTTGAGAGTAAGATGTCTAAGGCCTGTTAAAGTTAAGTCATCAGAGAATGACAATTCTGTGTCTCTTGGATTTAACATGACATCTGCAACAAAAGGATAGATGATTAATTCACCTAAATCATATTCAAGTAAGGTACTTGGAAGGGATGATGTTATTGAATGGCACTTAGTCATATACATTAGGGGTAGCAAACCGTTGCTAGGTGTTATTTGCTGCTTGCATCAATTTTCTATGAATCTTGTGCAAGTGGGAGATTGAAAGAATTGATCTGCCCAAGATACATATTAAATTGATGTGGCTAGTGTGATATGATCCAAGTCGGGTCATACCCAATAACAAGCTAAACAAACACCAATGAATAATTTATTCGTTGATAAGATCAAACAAATAAATTATGACACCAACTTAGAAAATGAGTTTTCTAATTTGTTGCTTTTGTAAATGAACAAGATTATACATATAGATAATTTGTTCATAAGATATTATTTGTTACATTGCTTAAACAAGTTAAACAATAACATATAATAGTGTGTAAAATCTATAAAATTAAATTGGTTTAATTTTATAAAAAATTCAAATAGCAAGAATGTTAATTTTATAAAGTTTATAAAATGGAGGGAAGACATAAAAGGGGAGCATGGGATACGGCTGCCCATAATGTCTTGGGAAGGCTTTGTGTTCCTTTTAATACATGCAAAACTCCAAAACATGCTTGCACTTTGAATATTAAAAACACACACACAACACAAGAGCAAGAGATTCTCCATTACTCTCTCTTTCTCCCTTTCATTTCTTACGGAAGTTTTGAAGGAGCAGAATGATTTTTTCAGCTTCATAGAAGCGGTTTTTCAGCTTCTAAAGAAAGTCTCTTGGCTGAAGTTTCAAGCAAGAAAGAGAGGAATACAAGTTGGTGTTCAAAGCCTAGCAAAGCAAGGTGTTTGTGCAAGCTTGGGGTATGCTATCTTGAGAGCTTCTACCTTGAAGTTTAGCCACAAGAACTCATCTCTTTCACCTCCTAAATCACGAATTTTTGCAGCTACAAAGGTTGTAGTTCTTTCATCTTTTATTGTATGCATTGTATAAAGATCCATGGCTTGGGGTTATTATAAAATGGGTTTTATAATCAGATCTTAACATGTTTTAAATCTTATATTCCGCTGCGTTTTTCATATAATCAAGATATATGAAGCTTTGATAAACATGTTAAACCTCAACAAGACTAGTGTTCTTATCAAGGGAATATAAGAAAGCTGCTTTGGAATTAAGAGGTGGTACAACAAGTTCCCAAACTTGGTTGTCATACATGGATTGCATCTTAACGTTCATGGCTTCTAGCCATTTGTCACAATCCGAATTGGACATTGCATTATGGTATGTGGTCGGTTCATCTGAATCTACCACATAGCATCCATCCATGAAAAATCCATATCTTTCAGGTGGATTACTAGTTCTACCACTTCTGCGAACGTCTTGTGTGTATTGATCAACCCCTTGATCATCCTCAACATCCTCATGTTGAGTACTAGTTTCAACCAAATGTGCATCGGGTTGTGGTTCTTGATCTTCTTCAAGATCCACTGTTCTACTGCCAGCTCCTTCCATAAGGAACTTTGCTTCTAAGAACTCACCCTTTCTGGCAACAAACACCTTTTGTTCCATTGGATCATAGAAGTAATATCCCATAGAATCTCTAGGATATCCAACAAAGATACACTTGGTGGATCGGACTTCCAATTTGTTTGGAGTGGGAGTCTTAACATAAGCCTCACATCCCCAAACCCTTAAGTATGATAGGGATGGAACTCTTCCATGCCATATCTCAAAAGGTGTCCTTTCCACCTTTTTGGTTGGGGCCATATTTAGAATACGGGCCGCGGAGAGCAAAGCGAAACCCCAAAATGATAGAGGTAATGTGCTTCTAGCCATCATAGATCGGACCATATCCAATAAGATTCGATTCCTCCTCTCAGACACACCATTATGTTATGGTGTTCCAGGTGGAGTGAGTTATGAGACAATCCCACAGCTCCTAAGATGATCTTGAAAAACATCACTTAGGTATTCACCTCCTCTATCGGTACGGAGAATTTTAATTGACTTATTGAGTTGATTTTCTACTCATTCTTGAAGATTTTGAACATTTCAAAAGCTTCATCTTTGTTCCTTAATAAGTACACATACCCATAGCGACTATAGTCGTTGGTAAAGGTAATGAAGTATCTTTCACCATTCCTAGTCATTGGCTTAAAAGGACCACATACATCCGAATGTATGATTCCTAATAAATCTTTTGCCCTTTCGGTAGTTCCACTAAAGGGTGCCTTAGTCATCTTATCTTGTAAACAAGATTCACAAACATCAAATGAATCACATTCATTTGTTTGTAAAAGACCATTCTTTTGAAGTGTTTGTAAACGTTTCTTGTTTATATGACCAAGACGACAATGCCAAAGATAGGTATCACTCAAGTCCAACTTGAGTTTCTTGGTGTTAGTTTGGTACAATGAACTATTTAAAGTATTTTCATGAACCAACTCATAAATACCATTAATGGGAATAGCTTTAAAATAGAACATACCATTTAAAGAAACATGAATATCATTTTCAATAAAGGATAATACATAATCATAATGTCTTAATTGGGATACAGAAATAATGTTCCTAGTCAAACTAGGAGCATACAAAACATTCTTCAAAATAACTTCCAAGCCACTTGGAAGTTTCAGGATGTAGTCCCCACAAGCTTCAACTAAGACTTTAGTTCCATTGCCCATGAAGAGGCTACATCCCCTTGATTGAAGTCCCTACTTCTTGTGAACCCCTGCAACAAATTGCAAATATGAGTTCCACATCCGGTATCCAATACCCATGTGTTAGAAGATGTAACATTAAGATCAATATGAATCATGTATACCTGAGGTCTGCCCGGCATCCCTCTTTGCTTTCAACTCTTGGAGATGGACAGGACATTCCTTGCCCAATGTCCTATCTCCCCACACTTGAAGCATGGGTCATTTGTAGCAACCTTTTGCTTCTTCCCTTTTGGTTTGGGTGGTACTCTTACCACCCCTTTCCCCTTTCCCTTAACGGGTCCCTTACCCTTGGCAACCTTTGCCTTAGGTGCAGGATGAGGCCTCTTGTTGTTCACACCTTCATTGATGGTGAGAACGGGTAAAACCCTTTTACCCATGGCCGCCTCGGCCGTTTTAAGCATTGAGTGAAGCTCACCAATGCTTTCGTCCCATGCATTCATGTTGTAGTTCAACACGAATGTCTCGAACTTCTTGGTTAGGCCATTTAGGATCAAATCCGTAGCTAACTCCTTTGGGACGGGACAATTTAGCCTCTCAAGGCGGTCAATATGACTTTTCATCTTAAGTACATAAGATGAAATAGATTGGTTGTCGTCCATACGACATGCATGGAGTGCTCGAACCGTTTCGTAGCGCTCAACCCTTGCTTGCTGTTGGAACGTTTCCTTCAGCTGGGTTAACATGTCGTAAGCTCCGTGATGTTCATACTCCTTTTGAAGATCCGGAGTCATGCTCGCTAGCATGAGACAAGACACTTGGACGGAGTCCTCAGTGTATTTCAGCCAATCGTTAAAGGCCTCCTCATCATCCTCGCTAGGTTGATCGGGGATAGGGTCGTCTAAAACATATGATCTTCTCTCTTGCTTGAGAACAATTCTCAAGTTTCGATACCAATCAATAAAGTTATTATGATTTAGACGTTCCTTTTGGAGGATCGCTCGGAGTGATTGGTTTGACGTGGATGAGTTATCATGATTCTCATTATTGGTGGCCATCTACAAAATTTAACAAAGATCCATATTAGTATTTTCGATATTGCTAATTTTAATAATTAATGCCTTTTAAGGTCAATTTTATATATTAAAATCTAGAACCCAACATTACATTTAAATTGTGGTTAGGTGACCTTTATCCCACGATTTAAATTAATAAGGTGGTTAACGATTAACGATTGCAACCATTTGCAACTTCTAGAGGTATGGGATCGACTTTAAACATCATATGCAAAGTCGGCATGTTAATCCCATCAACACCATTTGGAAACCATATATTAGGTGATCCATTTAACATGGTTTGCAAATCAAGTTACCCTACTTGCACACACATGCGAGTTTACCAACATAAGTGGTTAGGTGATCTTTATCCCACCAATGTGGTATTCCCACCTTAAGTCACAAGTTCCCTCAAAATGGTTAGGTGACCTTTATCCCATTAAGAGTTTCCAAATGACTTAAGTGTTGTGCAAAAGGACGGTGTTAAACTTGTTTGTTAAATGTTTAGAGGTTTCATAATTCTAGTTTAGAAAACTCTATGTACTTGTATTTGTATGCTTTCAAATACAAGGTACCCTATGGTTCTTTTAATAAAACCCATTTTATTATAAAATCATTAATCCTTTTAATAACCATTTATTAACACTTAATGACTAAGAACCATTTTATATTAGCTTGTTAAGATCATTTTTATTTAGATTGTTCATCATAAATCATAATCAATCAAGCATAATATAACAACCACAATGAGCATATATGCATAACCATAGCATCTAAAGTGGTCCACACTTGTTTGCCATCACAAGTGTGGTCCATAGGTCTTTCCTAAGGGTCACAAACAATCACATGGAAAGCTTCCAAAAGCCTCCCACTTGAAACCGCATCCAAAATGCTCCATGTTTCTCTTGTGACCTTCCTTTGTGCTTCCAATGTGTATGTCTTCGTATTACAAGATATAAAGTCCTAATACAAGATATCTAGTAAAATGAAAATACACCTAATCTATTTATTACAACCCAATAATAAATAAATTACATTTGAAATAAAGCACAAACAACAAATAATACAACCCAATTGAATGAATGAATACAACCAATACAAGCATCCAAACATCACAAGGTCAATGGCTAGGTTATGCACACTATCATCCAATGATCATATCATCAAAGCATATAATGAAACCCCTCTTAAAACCACCAAATTTCAGCCAACATAAACTGAAATTTTTGGTTTTAAATATTGTCCAAACAATCAACATTTCATAATATGTTTCTTTCAAGGTCTAATCACTAGCATGTGTAATGTAACCTTGAAAGTTGGGGATTCAACAAAACATAATATGCCAGCCCAAAAACAGCCTATAACATGTCTAAAATCATCTTTTAAAACCAATTTCAAAAGATAAAACAAGCAAGTCATCCACATAACCGGCTCTTGATGCCATTGACGGGTTTGTTAGAACATAAAATCAAGTTTAACCACTTAAACTTTCTGAAAAATGCAGCGGAGTTACAACTTAATAAAACCCATTTTATAAGCTGAAAATAATGTTCTTTAGTGACCATTTAAGATGGAAAAACAAACCCAAACAAAAGGATCATTTATGTGAATGAAACAAGCTATGAACAATACACAAATGTACATAAAATCATAGCTTGAATAAGCTGTGATATCTACCTTCCTGCAGCAGAATGTCGACCAAAAGAAGGAGATTTGAGATGCTTCAAATGGCCAAGAACCCAAGTGTAGAGATCCTCAAGTGTCTATACCCCAAGCTACTTTGCAAACCACCTTCTTGTTAGGAAGAAGACACCAAAACAACACAAAAACTCAGCTCCAAAAAACCCTGATGCTGCTGCCTTTGGCCGAAGCTTTTAGAGAGAGAGATAGAGAGAATTTTGTTGTTGTGTTGCATGTGTGTTATGAAGGAGTCTTTCATTTACTAGTTAATAGAGGAGACCATAAGCATGTGTGTGTTTCTCAAGAAGAGTTAGTGGAAAAACACTCAAAGCATGCAAGACTAGTGTTCTTATCAAGGGAATATAAGAAAGCACTAACCCAACATATGCATGGGAGAGGGGGACAGCCATGTGGGCTGATTTTAAGTGTTTTTCCCTTTTTTTTTCTTTTGCTTAATATTTGAGTTTTATAAAATAGGTGATCATATTTTATAAAAGTCAAATACTAACACACACATATATTGTCTAGTCTTGTAACTAGTTTACACAATTAACCATTTAATTGTATAAGTAGTATACTCTCATCATATATTTGGTGTTATACAACTAATTTAAATAACACTTCAAATAATATCATTGAACAAAATATCCTAATAAATTGTTCCATCTCATATGCAACTTATTTAGAAAACCTATTTTCTAAATTGGTGTAAATATTTAATTGCATGATCATATCATCAATTAAATATTATTGGTGTAAATATTTAATTGCATGATCATATCATCAATTAAATATTAATTGGTGTTTGCTAAGCTTGTTATTGGGTATAACCCGACTTGGATCATAACGTACTAACCACATCAATATTTTATGTGTCTTGGGCACATAGAATCCGACAGAAATAACATTTAAGTCAATATGGATCATGAAAGTTGTACCCGAGGTCTGCCCAGCATCCCTCTTGTTTCTCAACTCTTTGAGATAGGTTGGACAATTCCTTTTCCAATGTCCTATCTCACCACACTCAAAGCATGGATCGTTTTCCGTTACCTTAGGCTTCATAAGCTTAGGTTTTGGAGGTTCCGCTTTAACCTTCCCTTTCCCTTTGCCTTTAATGTGCCCCTTTCCTTTGGTAACATTTGCCTTGGGATCGAGGAATGGCCTTTTCTTATTGCCTCCCTCATTGATAGAGAGAACAGGTAGAACCTTTCTACCCATCCCCGCCTTAGCTGTTTTGAGCATTGCGTGAAGCTCACCAATGCTCTTGTCCCATCCATTCATATTGTAATTCATTATGAACGTTTCAAACCTTTTAGTTAGGCCATTAAGAATCAGATCCGTAGCCAACTCCTTTGAGACAAAACAGTTAAGCCTCTCGAGGCGATCGATGTGGCTTTTCATCTTAAGTACATAAGATGATACCGATTGGGTTTCTTCCATGCGACACGCATGAAGCGCTCGAACCGTTTCGAAGCGCTCTACCCTAGCTTGTTGAAGGAACATTTCCTTCAATTGGGTAATCATGTCATATACCCAATGATACTCCAAGTCCTTTTGGAGTTTGGGAATCATAGTTCCCAACATGAGGCAGGATACCTGCATGGAATCCTCAGTATACTGAAGCCAATCGTTATAGGCCTCAACATCCTCAGGGTCGGGCTGGTCAGGAATAGGATCGTCAAGGACATAGGCCTTTTTCTCTTGCTTGAGAACAATTCTCAAGTTTCAAAACCAGTCCATAAAGTTGTTATGGTTCAGACGATCCCTCTCTAAAATAGTTCTCAGTGATAGGGTATGGACGGTCGGGGTGGTAGCATTATTGTTTGCAGCCATTCTACAAAATTTACAAAGTTCTTATTAGTATTTCTGAAGAATTACATTTTAATAATTAATACCCTTTTATGTCTCATAGATAATTAATAATTAAAATGTAGAATCCAACGTTACATTCAAATAATGGTTAGGTGATCTTTATCCTATTATTTAAATTAACAAGGTAGTCAACATTTGACAATTGCAACCTTTTGCAACTTCTAGCCTTTATGGGATCGGTTAAACATCTTGTGTTTGGTTGGCATGTTTAATCCCATCAACACCATTGTATGCCATGCTTCGGTGACCCTATGCACATGGTTTCCAATTCAAGTCGTCCTACTTACACACACGTGTGAGTTTACATATACAAGTGGTTAGGTGACCTTTATCCCACAAATACGTTAAGCCCACCTCAAAACAAAAGTTCCCTAAAAGTGGTTAGGTGACCTTTATCCCACAAATAGTTCTCAAGTGATTCGAGTGTCATGTAAAAGGATGGTGTTAAACTTGTTTCCAAAGGGATTTTAGTTTTCATTAATTCTAGTTTTGAAAACTCTATGTACCTTGAATTTGCATGCTTTAAGAAACATGGTACCCTATGGTTCTCCTTTTTAATAAAAACCCATTTATTAAAATTATTAATCCTTTTAATAACCTTTTATTAACCACTTAATGATTAGGAACCATAAATTTTTAGCTTGTTAAGTTTGCTAATGAGTTTGTTATGCATATCCAAATATCAAACAACAATCATACAACAAACAACCAAACAAGCATAATCATACAAACATATGTGCATAACCATAGCCACTAAGTTGACTACACTTATTTGCCATCACAAGTGTTGTCATAAGGTTTTTCCTAAGGGTTAATAATGACACATCATATGTGTCCATGAACTCCCACTTGAATCCACATCCAAAAGCTTCAAGTGTCCATGTCTTTTGTGTCCTTCCTTTTTGGGTCTTCATCTTGTGCATCTTCCTTTACAAAATCATATCCTAAGACAATTTTCTAATAAAAGAAATGCACCTATTCTATTTATTACATAACCAAATGAATAAATAAATTACAACTCAAAATACAAACACAAAAGAAATTATTACAACCCTTTGAATAAATACAACCAACATGACAAAATCATAATCAACCAAATCCAAAACACATATGGTCAAGGCTATGTTATGCACCAAAATATGTATCCATATACAACATTTCATGAACAAAATGAACCCCTTTTATAACCTTAAAGTTCTGGCCAACATGAACCAAAAACATTAGGGTTATTTCCAAACAACATAATCAACCATTTGATATCATCCTTTCAAGATTTAATCATAAGCATGCAAGATATAACCTTGAAAGGTTGGGGTTTCATTATATCATCACAAAACAACCCCTATTAGGTTGTTAAAGTCCCATAAAACCTATTTTATAAGGACAAAAGAAGCTAGTCATTCACATATCCGGCTCTAGATGCCAATGTTGCGTTTGTTGGACCATTATCAAAATTGTTTAACCATTTAAACAAGAAAAACGCAGCGGAAACAAACCTTAATATAATGTTATGTAAACTAAAATTAAGGTACATTATATGTCAACAACAAGCCCAAGATTGTAAGGATCATATATATGTGAATAGATTAGCTATCAAGAAGAAATAACAACCAAACATTACCCATAATGCTACCTTTTGAGAGCTGCCAAAACGTTAGATGAACTACCTTCCAAAGGCTGCCCAAAAACGTTGGATGTGAAGAAGAGGATAAAGTCTTGAATGACCAAAACACCAAGGTAGATGTCCTCAAGCTTTTATACCCACAAGTGTGATGCAAACACCTCTTGTTGCTAGGATTCAATCACCAAAATCGCAAGAAACAAGCTGCAGAAAATCGATTTCCAGCCTTGTTTTTCTTCTTAGATGAGAGAAAAATTGAGTCTTGCATGTATGAGAGAGAGAGAGAGGTGAATTGGAGAGTGTGACTAGTGTAAATGGGGTGTGGTTTCAAGACAACAAAAGGACCAATAATACCCCTAAAGGGGGTGGCCGAAATGTTGCTTTTAAAATGGGTTCCCCCCATTTTAAACACCCGCTTAAATTGTTAACTAGTTGTATTATTAGTTATATAATTAACCTTTTAAATATATAACTTAAACACACACTTTTATTATTTGATGTTATTTAACAAACTTAAATAACATTACAAATAATGTCCATGAACAAAATACCCTTATAAGTTGTTCTTTCTCACATACAATTTATTTAGAAAACCCATTCTAAATTGGTGTAATGATTTAATTGCATGATCATATCATCAATTAAATACATATTGGTGTTTGCTAAACTTGCTATTGGGTATGACCCGACTTGGATCATAACGTACTAACCACATCAACATTCTATGTGTCTTGGGCATAAAGAATCCAACATCTTCTCATGTCTCACTGATTCCTGCAACTCTTGTTCATGTTGTAGAAGTGCATCAATTACTTCATTGTTGCTTTTGGCTTCATCTCTAAGGCTTTTCAGTCTGGATTCTTGCTTCATTAACTCTTCATCCTTTTCTTTCACAATCCCTTTGAGCTCTTGAATTCTTTGTTTTCTTTTATTGGATTTGAGCACCAATTTATTGTACTCAGCAACCATGTAGCTCTTACTCACAGGGATGTCTTCATCACTCAGGTCATCTTCATGATAAGCAATTACATCCACTAGATTCCCCTGTTCTTCTTCTTCAGCAGGAGTCTCATTATTGTTTCCTTCAGTTGCAGCTACACTTGCTGAACTAGAGCAGTGTTCACTGACTTCATCTGCATGCTCTAGAGCTGGTTGCTGGGCCATGTGCTGCTGATCAGTGATTGGAGATACTGGTTCAGTGTGATCAGACAACACTTGGTTCTGTGAGTTTGAGACTGAAATAGGAATAGTGCTTGCTTGTGACATTAACTCAGTCTCCCTAGTGTGAACAGAGTTCCGAGACTGAGTTATGTGCACGGGCTCAGTGTTTGCACTTTATGATGATGGTTGTTTAGGAGTATCTGGATGTGGGTTCAGAGGTGATATGGTTTGGAAGGGTGAGATTGGCTGAGTGTTTTGTGATGATGAGAGTGAAATCATTGGTAATTCTTGAAGTATAGGAGAGATAGGCTGGGTGTTTTGAGTAGAAGTAGATAGTTGTTGTGGGGATTCATGATGATGAATAGGTAAGATGGGCTCAGTGTTTATACTGGCTGGTGATTGATGTTGGTGAGGGGGTGTTTGATTTGGTGAGTATGAGGCTTGATCGGAATTAGCAGATGACTCTCCTTGTTGCTCTACCCATACCAACTCTTGAGGAATGTTGGCATTCGCATCCATCACATGAGCAAACATTGGCATATCTTCACCTTGATACTTGCCACTGATCTTGTTCAGTACAGACCTACCCAGATGGGCTTGTACAAACACATCTCCTTCCCTTGCAACCCCAGGAAGTTCAGCATTGATGATCAGTTGCAGAAATCTTAGGAACATGTACATCTTGTCTGGCCTTTATACTTTAAATTGGTCACAGAGACAATTAAAGATGTATTTTGCATAGTTGTATGTCCTTCCCTCAAAGATTCCTATGTGCCTGAATATATGTGCCTAGAAAATCTATCTAATCCGGACTTTCGGTTAGATATGCACTTCAGATAAGTGTGGCACAGAAATCTGTATAGCTTGCGCAATCTTCCCTTCTTGATCTCTCCCTTATCAAAATCTCCATCATAGCCCATCAGATAGAACACCTTCTCAATGTACTCGTTCTCAAACACATCTGGGTGCCCTACTTCTCGATCTCCCAACTCAAGCGACCTTCTGATATTTTGCTCATCAATCCTTAACCTTTCATTGTTGATTTCAGCCACGATAACTTCATTTTCTCCATTCTGTTCCACTTGGCCTGATTCCCAGAAGTCGATGATGTGTGATTGATGGATCACAGGCTCTGCCGTCAGGGCATAGAAGAGCCTGGATCGTCGAAGATATCTGATGATAGCTCGACATCCTTCTGATGCAGGATCATCAGCATTTAGGAATGCGCACACATTGTGCTTTTTCACAAACCTGTTTGACATCTGTACATAAGAACAATGAAGATTATGTTAGCATTAGTGTAGCAGGCATGAATGCAAACCGTTTTAATGATAATCAGAAATTAAACAGTTCATTGTTGATGATTAGAACATGATTTACCTTCAATGCAATAGTCTGTGATTAAGATTACGTGTTTGTTTTGAGGTTTTGAGTTTGCAGGTTTGAATGTTTGTGGAAGGGGGAAAAGGGAGTGTGTTTTTCTAGGTCCAAAAGTGAAAAGTGCTCTGGAAAGTGATTAATTAATTCTTAAATTCAAAACCTCATTTATAAGCGGACACATTAATTTCATTTATTAATTCTGAGGGTCCCACTTCCCTTTTATCCCTTTCCATAAACTTTATTTATTCCGGATGTTTCATAGCTTCCGCAGAACATCTCCGGATTCATAACATTTGCGGATGCCATAATATCTGCAGATGCCTTAATTAAAAATTAATGCAACATTACTGTTTATTGAGTACATCTTATTCATTCATAGATTACCATTCTATGAACATGGATTATGCTTTCAAAGTCATTTGCACACCCGTAGTTTACCAACTCTACGATTATGCAAAATGTCACATTTTTACCTTTCCTTCTACTGATGCTGAAATTTCGCTGTTACTTCTGCGGATGCAGAAATTGTACTGAAACTTTTGCGGATATTAAAGTTTCATTGCAACTTTAATTGTATGATTCCAATCAAGTGATAGAATCATTTATCAATGTTGGACCTTGTTGACTTTGTTTGCATGGCAATTGAGTACAAGAAAACTTCCTATGTCCTGCATCCAAGTTAGTGCTCAAGTTCCAATTCCTTCAAAGATGTGTTGATAAAAATCAGCTTTTTATTGATTTTCATGCATTACTTACTCCCCCTAAATTTGTGATTAATGTTAACCTGTTTCATTCATCATAAATTTATGTTGGAAATAAGCATGAAAGGCATATGACAGTCCAAATGAGAGGTAATCAGTTAAGAGGAAAAATTAAACAAAGGACTTAAACGATACAAGCATGCATATATATAGAGGGATCATACTATGACTCTAGGCTTCTGCTGATGTTGATTATTTGAATGATACTTGATCTGTTGCACACCTGATTGTAAGTATATAGATCCACTTAAATTCATACATGAGTAATGTATCAACTAGGTATGCTATTTATTATGTTTTGAAGTTTGTTAATCAGTAACTGTCTGTAACACCCGGAAGTTTGACTTTTTGGAGTGTCATGCGACTGAGGCTCAGTCGCATAGTCGCATGGAAATCATGAGACTGGAGGACCAATCGCATGATGCTCGGACGACTGAAGGTTCAACCGCATGGAACTCATGCGACTGGTGGTCCAGTCGCATGGTGTTTAGGCGACTGGAGGCCCAGTCGGCTGGAGTATGGGCGACTGAGCTGTAGCTATAAAGGAGGGGCAGCCATCTCCCCTCCCCACACTTGCAAAATTTCAGTCGGGAAGAAGAGCAGAGAGAAAGAAAAGAGAACGAAGAGAAAAAGAGAGAAAAGTGGTGATTCAGGATCGAAACTTGACGAGTGACTAGTCCAAACGAAGCTCTTCATCTTCTTCTCGTTTGTGTGAGTTCTAGGACCCCACATTTACTTGTTTCAAACGATTTTAGGGGCTGGAACACATATTTAACCCGTTTTTGAAATGTATGAGTTTGACCCATTTGGGTGTAATTGTATGTAATGTGTTTAGAGTACGATTTTGGACTTGTATGTGCTTGTATGATGTCATAGTATGATTCCCTAAGGTTTAGGAGGGCTAATTTGGGATGGAAATGAATTTAGAGGAGTTTGAAGGCCGTATGTCGCAGCTGCTGTTCGGGATGAACTCCAGTCGCTGCCCAGTCAGGGTTAGGCGACTGAAGGGCCAATCGCACGACTGAGGAACGACTGACATTCAATCGCACGACTGAAGCTCAGTCACACGACTGGGAGTTCAGTCGCATAGGTTCAGTCGCATAGTAGTTCAGTCGCACGACTGAGGGTTAGTCGCATAGAAGCCCATTCGTATAGAGTTCATTCGCACGATAGGAGGTCCGTTTGCACGATTGTATGCCCATTCGCATAGTTGCCCAATCGCATGAACCAGTCGCATGGAGGCCATGCGACTGAAGAATGTCCAATCGCCCAAATAGGGCTGATGTGAATGAGGAGAGATGTGTATGTAGGATGTATGTATGATAAGTATGATGTAGCCTTCTATGATGGTAATGACTGATGATTTGTAAATATCGATGTTCCTTATGTCGATGTATGTTTATCTTTTCTTGTCTTTACGTGCTATGTTAATGAATGAAACGAAAGTAATAAGAATGTAAAGTGAAAGATAATGAAAGAGGAATATGATGAATGAATGCATGCATTAATGAATGAACGAATAAATGTAAGAAAAGGCTTGCAAGCAAATGTATGGAGGTGCACACCCCTGGTAGGTGTTAGCTCAACGGTATGCGGGTTAGCTACCCCGAAGGATGCACATTGGGGTCAGTCTTTGTGATTGACCATATGTATGTATGGGATCCTTGTCGCTTACCCTAGGTGACTGGATCAGCAGTAGTGCACAACATTCGTGATTGATCATCACAGGTCCAGCACCCGCAGTAGTGCACAATGTTTGGGGTATAGCACATGGCATTGATCCAGAATGAAAGAGGAAAGATAGGTGGTGCATGTACCTACCCTAGGTGACTGGATCAGCAGTAGTGCATAACGTTCATGGTTGATTACCACAGGTCCAGCACCAACAGTATGGTACGATGTTTGTGGTATTGTACATGTCACCGAATGTAATGAACGTACGAATGAACGTATTGAACGTATGAATGAAGGTAACGAACGTACGAACGAATGTAAAGAATGTATGAACGAACGTGAATGATAACGTTGAATGGTACACGAATGAAAGCTAATGAACGAATGATGAAGATAATAATAATATTATCCATATGTACGTATATTGTGTGATCGCATGTATATAAGAACGGTTTTACGAAAGAAAAGTACGTTTTATTGTAAAACTAGAACTCACTCAGCAACGCTGACTTTTTATGTGTTTCCAGATGACAGTTAGTGTTGCTGAGGATGGCACGAGGCGGCTACTCAGCTCTTTTGGGATGGCATTCCTTTGTTAATATTTTTGTAATGTAGTATATTGAATGTAATTAGAAAACAAGGTGGTGTTTGTTGAGGATTCAGATAAACGGGATTACTTAAGAATCCTCTCACCATTAAAAGTCACTGTATATGACTATTTTGTAATTGATTAACGATGTAATGCTTTGTAAAAGCTTTTATGATAAAATGAAATGTCTCTTTTGAATGCTTCCGCTGAAACGTCTATTTAAAATAGTTGTAAAATATATGTTTATGTGCAATGAATGACCAACTATGAGGTGCCCGGGAACGGGGCCTTACAAGTTGGTATCAGAGCCAAAGTTTAAGTGAAACGGGTAAATTTTCAAAATAAACCTTAACTTAAACTGAGAATGGGACGAAAAGGGAAGGAATGCCAATCTGAGTAGCTGCATGTCATCAGGTATTTTCGTAATGTTAACCAGAATTTATGTGCGCATGTTATGTGTTTATGTGTTACTGTTAGATTTAGATACTAATGTAGTCAGGACAGGTAATGCTCGGGGTACGAAGAGTAAAGTAGGTGGCTAATCACAACTGGCCACTGTAATTAGGGACTTGCTATACTTGACATAAACTGAGCTATTCCCTTGAATGACCGTGTTGGTGTTTGAATCTTTCAGTGTATGATAGAGAATAGCTGGCGGTAGATCTTCTAAGGCTTCACGGGGTGGAGGTGGTGGCGGACGTGGTGCTGAACCACGGGCCACAAGAGGAAGACCAAGGGTGGAGAAAGTGGTTCATGAAGAACACGAGACCCCTCATCAGGAGGGTGTAGACGAGAGCGCCAATTTGAGAGCCTCGGTAAAAGAGGCAGTGGTTGAAGAGGTGCATCAGGTCATGTAGACGATCTTACCGTCTGTGGTGACCAAAGTGATTAAGGCTGTTCGAGAAGATGAAAGGAAAGAGAGGAACAGGTCCTCAGGAAGGCAGGAGCAAGCAGGGCCGGAAACGGTTCTTTCTGATGATGAAGAGGAAGAGGAGGAGGAGCCGGTGCATGAGACAGCACGGGGCTGTAATTACGGGGCAATTATGAGGTGCAAGCCCCCTACTTTTGACGGTAATGGTACTGCTGCTGCTGCTCATCGATGGGTGAGAGAAATGGAAGGTGTCCTCGATATCAGCGAGTGCCGTGAGGACCAAAAAGTGAAGTTCGCTACCCATTCTTTCACGGATTAGGCTCTATGCTGGTGGGACAACATAGTCCAAGATGAGGGTAGCAGGGCCATTGGCAAAATGAAATGGTCCGAGCTGAAAAGGTTGGTGATCGAGGAGTTCTGTCCTCATCGAGAAATGGATAAAATTGAGAGAGAGTTCCTGCAGCTGGAAGCGGGGACGATGACCCACCAACAGTACACCACGAAATTCAATGAAATGGCACATCTGGTGCCGGATCAGGTGACACCTCTGACGCGAAAGATCAAGAGGTATATTCAGGGTTTGCCGACGGAAATTCGCAGGCATATGATCGCCGCCCGACCAATCACCTTTAGGTCAGCGGTGGACTTGGCGGGGAGACTGTATGATGAAAGGGCAGTGGTGGTGGTGGCTGATGGTAATAGGAAGGGTGGTGACAGGAATGGAACGGGAAGAGGTTTGGTCGGGGTGATGCCTCGACGAGTAACAAAAAGGCACGGGTGGATGACCGCCGTGTAACCACACTGGATACGGGACCTCAAAGGTGTGGTAAATGTGGAAAGGAGCATGGTGGGGAGTGCCGACTGGAGCTGAATGTTTGTTTCAAGTGTGGAAAGCCTGGTCATATGGCTAGAGAGTGTAAGAGCATGAGGTGCTTCAACTGTGGGGAGAGTGGCCATATGAATAAAGATTGCAAGAAGCCGAGGTCTGAGAGTTCCGGCGTGAAGAAGACGGGGAATGAAGGGTCGAAGGCAAGCGCCAGGGCATTCACGATGACGCAGGAAGAGGCTAGGACGGACCCTGATGTTGTGTCCGGTACGTTTCTGGTGAACCAAACTTTATCCTCTATATTATTTGATTCGGGTGCCAGTAGGAGTTTTATTTCTGCTGCTTTCTATGCCAAACTGCCTGTTAGTCGTAGACGTGTGGACGTACCGTTTGATATAGAAACTGCGATAGGTAAATCTACCAGGATTTCCGAGGTGATAGAGGGTTGTGACGTGGAATTAGAGGGCCACAAATTTCCGGTTAGACCATTTGCGATGACTTTGGGTGGTTTTGATTTGATGCTTGGGATGGATTGGTTGGCGGACTTCAAGGCGAATATAGTGTGTCGAAAGAAGATGATTGTTTGAAAGCGCCTGACGGGAGTTCGGTAACTGTTTATGGGGATCTGGTCACGACGATTCCGAAAGTGATCTCAATGGCGGTGGCGGGAAAATGTATGAGGCGTGGATGTATCGCCTTCTTATGTTATGTAAAGGATGTAGAAACGCCAACACCACAACTATCCGATGTTCCGGTGGTGTGTGATTTTCCAGATGTGTTTCCCGGAGACTTATCGGGGTGCCACCTGACCGAGAGATCGAGTTCCAGATTGATCTAGTACCAGGCGCCCAACCTGTTGCCAAAGCACCGTATCGATTAGCCCCGACGGAAATGAAAGAGCTGATGGAGCAGTTACAAGAGCTGCTGGATAAGGGGTTTATTAGACCGAGTATCTCACCTTGGGGTGCTCCGGTCCTGTTTGTAAAGAAGAAGGATGGTAGTATGAGAATGTGTATAGACTACCGTGAGTTGAACAAGCTGACGGTGAAGAACAGATACCCCTTGCCGAGAATCGATGACTTGTTTGATCAACTTCAGGGTTCCAGTTGGTTTTCAAGGATAGATCTTCGATCGGGCTACCATCAACTGAAGGTGAAAGAGCGGGATATCCCTAAAACAGCTATTCGCACGCGCTACGGTCACTACGAGTTTCTCGTCATGTCTTTTGGTTTGACCAATGCGCCAGCTGCTTTTATGGATTTGATGAACCGGGTGTGTCGGCCGATGTTGGATAAATAAGTGATTGTGTTCATTGATGATATCTTGATCTATTCAAAGAGTGAGACTGAGCATGTCGGTCACATTCGGGAGGTTCTGGAGACGTTGAGGAGGGAGAAGTTGTATGCTAAATTCTCCAAATGCGCATTCTGGTTGCGTGAAGTTCAATTCTTGGGTCATGTCGTAAATCCGGAGGGGATTATGGTTGACCCGGCAAAGGTGGAAGCGGTGATGCAATGGAAGTCTCCAAAGACGCCATCTGAGATCCGAAGTTTCTTGGGTTTGGCGGGCTATTATAGAAGATTCATTCAAGACCCAAAATCGCTTCTCCACTAACCAAGTTGACCCAGAAAGATGTAAAGATCGTATGGGGTCAAGCTCAAGAGAAGGCGTTCGAAGAATTGAAGGCGAGATTGACATAAGCTCCTGTTCTGTCATTACCCGAAGGAAGTGAAGATCTGGTGGTTTATTCTGATGCTTCCTATTCGGGATTGGGGTGTGTGTTAATGCAGAGGGGAAAAGTTATAGCCTATGCATCCCGACAGTTGAAAGTTCATGAGGTTAACTATCCTACTCATGACTTGGAGCTAGCAGCTGTGGTCTTTGCATTAAAGATTTGGAGGCACTATCTTTACGGGACAAAGTGCACCATCTTCACCGACCACAAGAGCTTGAAGTACTTCTTCGAGCAGAAGGATTTGAATATGAGGCAAAGGCGATGGTTGGAACTTATAAAAGATTATTATTGTGAAATCCATTACCATCCGGGCAAAGCCAACGTGGTGGCGGATGCCCTTAGCCAAAAAGAGAGGCCTGAGCGGATTCAGGTGAAGGCGTACCAGCTAATTATGACCTCAGACGTGATGAAACAAGTCAAAGAGTTCCAAGATGAGGCACTAAAAGAAGATCATCTTAACTCTGAAAGAATGAGAGGTCTGGTCGCGGAGTTGGGTGAAAACACGATCGGTGTTAGAACCCAATTTGGGCGGTTGTGGATTCTTCGTTTTAGGGATCTACGGGTAAAGATCATGGATGAAGCCCACAAGACTCGACCCTCCATTCATCCCGGTGCTACCAAGATGTACCAAGACATGAAGAAAGAGTATTGGTGGCCGGGTATGAAGCATGATATGGTGGAGTATGTGAGTAAATGCCTTACTTGTTTGCAAGTGAAGGCCAAGCACTAGAAGCCGTATGGAAAGATTCAACCCTTGGATATACCGGAATGGAAGTGGGAGCACATCACCATGGATTTCATCACGAAGCTGCCACGTACCCCGAAAGGGTATGATGCTATATGGGTGATTGTTGATCGTCTGACGAAGAGTGCTCACTTCCTGCCGATGCGCGAGACATATTCATCCGAAAGGTTGGCCGATCTTTTCATCAAGGAGATTATGACTCGTCATGGTTTACCGGTGTCGATTGTGTCTGATCGCGACACCCGGTTTACATCCAAATTCTGGAAGAAATTCCATGATGCTATGGGGACGAGGTTACATATTAGCACGGATTATCATCCTCAAACTGATGGTCAGTCAGAAAGGACCATTCAGACATTGGAGGACATGCTTCGGGCATGTGTTATCGACTTTGGGGGAAGTTGGGACGACCACTTACCGTTAGCCGAATTCTCATACAACAACAACTATCATTCCAGCATTGGCATGCCACCCTATGAGATGCTATACGGTAGGAGATGCAGGACACCCGTTTGCTAGGGTGATATTGGTCAGAAGGAATTGGGGAGCGTCAAAGTGATTGAGGCTATGACTGAAAAGCTCGAAAGGATCAAGGCCTACATGAAGGCAGCCAAAGACAGACAGAAGTCGTATGCTGACAAACAACGCAGGCCGATTGAGTTCCAGGTGGGAGATCGGGTTATGTTGAAGGTCTCACCTTGGAAGGGTATCATTCGGTTCCGAAAGAGGGGCAAGTTGAGCCCGAGGTATATAGGCCCTTTCCGAATCATTACTCGAGTAGGAGAGGTGGCCTATAGGTTGGATCTACCAGATGAGTTAAGTGGAATTCACCCGACCTTCCACGTATCTCATCTGAGGAAGTGTTTGGCGGACGAGGATATGATCGTCCCACTGGAGGATATCGAGGTATACGAACGGCTCAATTATGTGGAGCAACCATTGGCGATCATCGATCGAAAGGAGAAAAAGCTGAGAAATAAAGCGGTTCCTCTTGTGCGTGTACAGTGGCGGCACAGGAAGGGATCTGAGTCAACGTGGGAAACCAAAGAAGAAATAAGGCAGCAATACCCACGATTGTTCGAAGAATAACAGGTTTCGGGGACGAAACCTAAATAAGGGGGGGACTTGTAACACCCGGAAGTTTGACTTTTTGGAGTGTCATGTGATTGAGGCTCAGTCGCATGGAAACCATACGACTGGAGGAACAATCGCATGATGCTCGGACGACTGAAGGATCAACCGCATGGAACTCATGCGACTGGAGGTCCAGTCGCATGGTGTTCAGGCGACTGGAGGCCCAGTCACCTGGAGTATGGGTGACTGAGCTGTAGCTATAAAGGAGGGGCAGCCATCTCCCCTCCCTACACTTGCAAAATTTCAGTCGGGAAGAATAGCAGAGAGAAAGAAAAGAGAAAGAAGAGAAAAAGAGAGAAAAGTGGTGATTCGGGCTCGAAACTTGACGAGTGACTAGTCCAAACGAAGCTCTTCATCTTCTTCTCGTTTATGTGAGTTCTAGGACCCCACATTTACTTGTTTCAAATGATTTTGGGGGCTGGAACACATATTTAATCCGTTTTTGAAATGTATGAGTTTGACCCATTTGGGTGTAATTGTATGTAATGTGTTTAGAGTGCGATTTTGGACTTGTATGTGCTTGTATGATGTCATAGTATGATTCCCTAAGGTTTAGGAGGGCTAATTTGGGCTGGAAATGAATTTAGAGGAGTTTGAAGGCCGTATGTATCGGTTGCTGTTCGGGATGAACTCCAGTCGCTGCCCAGTTAGGGTTAGGCGACTGAAGGGCCAATCGCACGACTGAGGAACAACTGACATTCAATCTCACGACTGAAGCTCAGTCGCACGACTGGGAGTTCAGTCGCATAGGTTCAGTAGCATAGTAGTTCAGTCGCACGACTGAGGTTTAGTCGCATAGAAGCCTATTCGTATAGAGTTCATTCGCACGATAGGAGGTCCGTTTGCACGATTATATGCCCATTCGCATAGTTGCCCAATCGCATGATCCAGTCGCATGGAGGCCATGCGACTGAAGAATGTCCAATCGCCCAAATAGGGCTGATGTGAATGAGGAGAGATGTGTATGTAGGATGTATGTATGATAAGTATGATGTAGCCTTATATGATGGTAATGACTGATGATTTGTAAATATCGATGTTCCTTATATCGATGTATGTTTATCTTTTCTTGTCTTTACGTGCTATGTTAATGAATGAAACGAAAGTAATAAGAACGTAAAGTGAAAGATAATGAAAGAGGAACATGACGAATGAATGCATGCATTAATGAATGAACGAATGAAAGTAAGAAAAGGCTTGCAAGCAAATGTATGGAGGTGCACACCCCTGGCAGGTGTTAGCTCAACGGTGTGCGGGTTAGCTACCCCGAAGGATGCATATTAGGGTCAGTCTTTGTGATTGACCATATGTATGTATGAGATCCTTGCCGCTTACCCTAGGTGACTGGATCAGCAGTAGTGCACAACGTTCGTGATTGATCATCACAGGTCCAGCACCCGCAGTAGTGCACAATGTTCGGGGTATAGCACATGGCATTGATCCAGAATGAAAGAGGAAAGATAAGTGGTGCATGTACCTACCCTAGGTGACTGGATCAGCAGTAGTGCACAACGTTCGTGGTTGATTACCACAGGTCCAGCACCAGCAGTATGGTATGATGTTTGGGGTATTGTACATGTCACCGAATGTAATGAACGTACGAATGAACGTATTGAACGTATGAATGAAGGTAACGAATGTATGAACGAATGTAAAGAATGTATGAACGAACATGAATGATAACGATGAACGGTACACGAATGAAAGCTAATGAATGAATGATGAAGATAATAATAATATTATCCATGTGTACGTATATTGTGTGATCGCATGTATATAAGAACGGTTTTATAAAAGAAAAGTACGTTTTATTGTAAAACTAGAACTCACTCAGCAACACTGACTTTTTATGTGTTTCCAGATGACAGGTAGTGTTGCTGAGGATGGCACGAGGCGGCTACTCAGCTCTTTTGGGATGGCATTCCTTTGTTAATATTTTTGTAATGTAGTATATTGAATGTAATTAGAAAACAAGGTGGTGTTTGTTGAGGATTCAGATAAACGAGATTACTTAAGAATCCTCTCACCACTAAAAGTCACTGTATATGACTATTTTGTAATTGATTAATGATGTAATGCTTTGTAAAAGCTTTTATAATGAAATGAAATGTCTCTTTTGAATGCTTCCGCTGAAACGTCTATTTAAAATAGTTGTAAAATATATGTTTATGTGCAATGAATGACCAACTGTGAGGTGCCCGGGAACGGAGCCTTACACTGTCATGTGCTCCACATTCAATTTCATTAGAGTTTGTCCTCCGTTGGTGAGTCAAATCATCACTTTTTCACACTTAGTGACTATGTACATTAAATTATAATTCTATCTTGAGACAGACTTGCAGTCTCATAAATGCTTAGATCTTTAAGCTCTTTAAGATAATATACAGTTGATCACAAAGGATTCTTTTGAGAGAAGAGATATGATCCTCATAAGGTCACCAGGTCTTTACTTTCGTAAAACAAAGGTGCTTTCATCCCATGTCTTTGTTTACACAAAACAGAGGGAGAATGAAGATCATACTCTTTAATCATATACCCAGGTCTTTGTTCACACAAAACAGAGGGAATATGATTTTGCAAAGATAGAATATTATAAAGTGTTTTACATAGTGCGCTTGGGTGAGTGATTTGATCTCATCAGGATAAGACTTACTTGCTTGATCCTCAAAATGGAGTTCCCACAAATAGTCACCTTTTGCATTATGTTTGCATGCTCTTAGTGTAGTTTCCACTCAAGATGAACCTACTCACATATCAAAATGTGTTAACTCAGTTTGGTACTTAGTTGATGTTGATGAAGTAAGCCAAGGAATAATGTACTATCATTTCCCAAACACATGGCATGCAGAAACAAATACATAATAATAAATAAATACAATTTTTTAATTAATTAGTGATTACTATGCACAAGGACAGTCACATGCTTTTGATGAGTTAATCTAAGTTAATCATACCCAAAGACTCAATTAGAAAATTAAATCTAACAGAATCAAAGGCTTTAGTAAATAAATCAGCAAGCTGATTTGTTGTATCCACTTTGATTAACTTGATTAAACCCTTTTTTGAGCAATCCCTCAGAAAATGATATCTGATTTCAATATGCTTTGTTTTGCTATGTTGAACTGGGTTAGTAGTGATGAACATAGCAGCTGAATTATCAATATGAATTGGTGTTTGAAGGAATTTGTAACCATAATCAAGTAACTGGTTTTGCAACCAAAGTACTTGAGAGCAACCAACTGAAGCAGCTATGTACTCAGCCTCAGCTGTGGATACAAACACATTGGTTTGCTTCTTGCACTGCCATGAAACAAGCCTTGGTCCTAAAAATTGACATCCACCTGTTGTTGATTTTCTATTGTTGTTGCATCCTCCAAAATCACTATCTAAGTATGAGTAAAGACTGAAATCTCCATCTTTTGGATACCACAGTCCTAGAGCTGGTTTTCCTTTCAAATATCTGAAAATTCTCTTGACAGCATTCAGATGAGACTCCTTTGGATCAGATTGATACCTGGCACAAACACACACATCAAACATTATGTCAGGCCTGCTGGCAGTTAAATACATTAAGGATCCGATCATTGATCTATACAATCTCTGATCTACAGATTTTCTAGCAGGATCAGGCATAATCTTGTCTATTGTTGAAGTAGGAGTTTTGCATGAAGATGTCTCAGCAAGATTGTACTTCTTCAAAATTTGATGAATGTATTTTTCTTGATTGATAAAAATTCCATCTATTTTCTGATGAACTTGTAAGCCAAGGAAAAAGGTCAATTCTCCCATTGAGCTCATCTGAAACTCAGATTTCATGAACTCTTCAAAACTCTGACAAAGCTTCTTGTTGGTTGATCCAAATATGATGTCATCTACATATATTTGAACCACCAAAAGATCTTGATGTTCTTGTTTGAGAAAGAAAGTCTGATCAATAGTCCCTCTTTTATAGCCATGTGTGACAACCTGTCCCAAGGTCACTATTCTAAACCCTAATTTAATTGCATCATATCCCGTCTTATAAGTACTAATAATGGAAACAATTCAATTATATCAAGAGTGTTAGAATCACTAATTTTTATTTGATCAATTTTATGATTCTATGTGATTTACGTGAAATTAGTCATACTAAGTCTTGCCATTTTAGAAAATTCGTGCCTGGGAATATTAATTAGTCACCCTAGCTAGAATTAAGAATATCAATTGAAACAATTTAAAAGCATGCACACACTAAAACCCATGGCTAGACATGCATATTCATGCACAACAATTACCCACAAGCTAAATATTACCATCTTATATCCTACATAATACTACAAAATAAATACCACATAATATTAGTCTACAATAAAATTTAAAAGAAAACCCCACTAGATGACAAAGGAATCGGCCACCCCTCTCCCCCAATAGAAATTCATGCTTTCCTTCCACACTCCACCTTTTGTTCAACCATTCCCCATTCATGCAACCTCCATTTTTGCAAGACACAAAGCCATACCTCTCTCTCTCACCCATTTCGAATTTTCAGCTGCTGAAACACTCTCATCCTCTCCAAAACTCCTCTCTAACTCACCCTCATTTCAGCTCCAAACCGTGAGCAACAAGCTCTCCACAATCGGCCAGCAGCAAAATAGCAAGAAAGGTGGACTTTTGATGAAGTTTTGAAGCTTATAACGTGTAAAGCTTGAGGTTTACAGCTTTTTTTCGACTTTTCCAGCCTCATCCAAGAAGATTCCAACCATCCACGACGTTCTACACCTCTTAAACCGCAAGATACACCGTGCGTAAGCTCGCTATGTCGGTTTTGGTCATTTCTTGAGATTGTCTTCATTTTTCACCTAAAAACCCATCTTTTTCTTGTTGTAGCAGAAACATCTCACTCTCTCTTTGTTCTTGAGGAGTTCCCCACGTTCTTGAAGGTATACCACATGTCATCATGCTCATTCCAAGGGGTAGAATCCGATTTACCCCTTGAAAACCCACTTTTTGGTGCTTTTGTCACCATGCACTTGTGAATCTTGTAACCTTTCAAAACCAAAAGTTTAACCTGCATGTAAAAGGGTTTTAAGACTAACAAAAACCTGTTTTTGAAGTCTCCAAGGGTGTACACCACCTACATATGGTACAAACATGATTTACACCTCGAATAGTCACTCCTTCTGCTAGTAACAACCTCCTTTAGACATTTCTTGAAAACCCTCCTTGACAAGGGTTTTAATATGCTCAAATTGACTTTTAAGACACCCTAATAATCTGATTATTAAGTTAGATAAGGTTTTAGTAATGGTTAAGCGCAAGTTACATGGATTTACACAAGTGTAATGGTCATTTATGACACTTTTTACATGTTTTAAAGTCCATGGATGTATAGAACAACTAGGCAACGATTGGGACTGTTATTTCAGTAAGTTTTGGTGTATATTAAGTTTATTAACATGGCATGACCCCTGGAACAAAGGACATAATGTGTATAGGCCTAGTTTGGTCACTTTCGGGACCCGAAAAACGTGTTAAAATGACTTAAAAATGGGAAACATTGACCATAAACGTTTTAAGGAGAATTCCAGGTTCTAAATGGATAAATAAAGTGTTCTGGAGTCAATGAAAGTTTTAGAGGTCAAAAAGGTAATTTAGATGGATTTTAAGTGAAACCAGGTGTAAACCGAAAGACGTTTTTAAGGAAAATCTAAGATAAATGGGTTAAATGTTACAACTTATAAAAATCATTACTTTCCAGTAGGTTAATAGATAAAATAACCTCAAAAGTCAAATGGTTGGTCAAACAAGCCTTTAAAATGGTCAAACCCGACTAAAACGCGTTTTAACGGTTTAAAACGTAAAAACGAGCCTTTCTACTTTTAGAAACAAATTTTTATAATCTAAAGGGTTTGAAACTCATAAAAATGATTTTAAGAAATAGCTACTGGACCTAGACTCCAAAAAGGTGAAAATTCATAAATAACCATTTTAAACCGTTCGGTTTTACCGTAACCGGCAACGTTAAACGCGTATTTTAGAAACCGAGTCTATAAATTGAAATTTTGGTAATAAGTCCTTAGAACTAAGTTGAATTAAGGTCTTGAACCTGATTTTTAAGAATAGAGGACATTTAATGCAAAAAACCAAACTTAAGGGTAGAAATTGTCAATTTTGAAACTTCAGGGGCAAAACTGTAAATTTTACAAAATTTCATAACCAACTCCCATAAGTTCATTGTCCCCCTTAAATGGCACAATTACTATATATCCCTGGTCTAGTACTATTTAAGTCTTAGGCACTATTGTTGCTCCTTAAATAGGTTTAGGGCAGTAGCTAATCACTTAATATATTCATATTAGGGTGCTAGACTTGAGCTATTCCCGGCACGCGAAGAATTTCTATTTGCTTGACACCTAAGGTGAGTTCTCGTGTTCCCCTTTTTTTACTTATGTTTTGGGGATGAAGCATGCTCCTTTTAAACTGAAACTCTTATGTGTGATACTGTTTACTGTTTTGCATGATCTTCTGTTTTATGAACTTTGATTGTGCTTACTTGATGCTTGTATGTGGGACTTGTTTGGATACCTGCTGATACTTTAGTCATAATCATTAATTCTTTTGTGAACCGCTTGTTCTTACGTGAATAGATCTATTTGGGGAATCCCCCACGCACAGTGGCTCCCGCCACAGGGAGGTACCCCACTGAGATCCTGAGGGGTCGTTTGTGGCATGTAACAGGTTTTGGGTAAGATACTATGGTGAACCATCCTAGCAGGAGTGGTTCACTATTCTGAGGCTTGGTCCTTTTTCCTACGGGAATATCCGGTTAAACACAAGTTTAGAAGAGGCCAACCGGGGACCAAGTGCAGGGTTGATTGTGATACCCCACAATGACTGATACTAAAAACGATGCTTTTAAAATCGAATGAGATTTTTATAAACTATCACACTGGATTCTAAAACCTTTACTGTGGACTTTTATAGTTCCTTTTATTTTGTTTTGAAACTTTAAGCACTTGAATTCACCAACTTTTTAGTTGACACTCTTTTCTTTTGAGCATGTTTCAGGTAACCTGTGAAGACTCTTAGCGTATGGACGACTTAGACTCAACCCCGAGACCATGGCATTGTTTGTGTGACCAGAATTTATGACTTTGACAATTTCATATCATGACTATTTAAATTTATGTTGAACATGTAAACATTTAGGGCTAGATCTGTTTCCAGCCCGGTGTCTTTTAAAACTTTTAATGCCATGTGATGTTCTCTCCCTTTGAGCTCTTATAATGGTTTGTTTCCGCTGCCATATATGTTGTTGCTAATCTGTGACGTCCCACCCTACCTGGGCCCGGGGGTGTGACAGATTGGTATCAGAGCCAAAGGTTGTAGAGAAGTCAGGAATACCCTAGTAGACCCTAGGCTACAACCCTGATACCCTAGGACTGTCCTTGTGGGAAAGTGTTGGAATGATCGGGTTGGGTAAATTGATGATTACGCCTGATCAACGTAATCATGAATTTACCGAACGCGTAATTTCCATCATGGACCTCTAAGTTAGGTTTGGACCTTTCTGTTTGATGCTGATTAACCTTGAATTTTATTTTGACTGGGGATTTGAATTTAATTTCCTTTAGATGAACTGTATTGCCGACACTATTATAAGAAACAATTGATTCTAACATCACTGATAAGGGATACATAGAGATCCCTGATACTAATGCCATCACTATTACTATGAGTATATTATTATTACTAAGACTATCATGAGCTATGAGAAACCAAATTACTCATGATGTCTTTTTACAGGAAACTACTATGGCTGAAAGAGGTAAGGCACCCGCACCTCCAGTTGATGAGACTGCCCCTGTTGGGACACTGAGGAGGAAGCCCCAAACGGAGTACGAGGCGTACCTGCAGAGGTGTGGACATCCGGGTTGGATCTCCGCCACGTCAGAGGACACTGGAGCTTCCGAGGATTCTTCTTCGTCAACGCTACCCAGGAGCCGGACACGCTCCCGTTCGCCACATGTTGCCGCTCCATCCCACTCACCGATACCTCCCATTGGGAATTGGGGAGCACACACCGTCACTGGTCCACGAAAGGCTGTTAGACCTGGGACTTCGGTCTCATTTAGGTTGCCTCCTCCTCCTCCACCACCGGTCAGGGCTCCCATACCCGCACCACCGCCGTACGAGCCACACCGACGCCACCCACAAGAGGAGCCTTGGATGCCTCCAAGGCACAGCATGCATGTTGGTCCCAGCGTGTTCTTTAGAGACCAGCACTCTCAGTCTAGCCGGCGGGCTAGTGACTTTGGTCCATCCGACCCTACCCTGAGTGAGATACTGAGGACCATCGAGCGCCATGAGCTGACTCTTCAGCACGCCACGCGGACCTCACAGTCCGCTCAATTCCAAGCTATGCTGGCATCGGAGGGTGTGCAGAGATTGGAGTAGGAGCAGAGGAAGAAGAGCTCCGGATGGATGGGATGGCTGAAAAATGTTGGGGTTTAACATGTTTATCAAAGCTTCATACAACCTGATTATATGAAAAACGCAGCGGAATAAAAGATTTAAAACATGTTAAGATTTGATTATAAAACCCATTTTATAACAACCCCAAGCCATGGATCTACATATACAATGCATACAAATGTAAAACACTAGATAATAAAAGAACCACAACCTTTGTAGCTTCCTAATCTCGAAAATGAGGGCTGTGAAAGATGTCTTGATGGCTGAAACTTCAAAGTAGAAGCTCTCAAGATAGCATACCCCAAGCCTTGTACAAACACCTTGCTTTGCTAGGCTTTGGACACCACCTTGTATTCCCTCTTTCTTGTGTGAATCTTCAGCCAAGAACCACTCTTTAGAAGCTGAAAATTCGTTTGTTTTAAAGCTGAAAATCAGCTTCTTCTCTTCAAGAAAAACCGTGAATCGAGAAGGAGAAAGAGAGATATGAGAGATATATTTGTGTTGGTTTTAAAAGAGAATCTTTTAGACAAAGAGTGATGGTCTTTAAAGCATGTCATAAAAGCATGCATAAGATGTTCCCAAGGGAATATATGGGCGGCCAAATTGCCTCCATATGTCCCCACACACTTCAATTTTTATAAAACCATTTTTATAAAACATTCTCTTTCTTTCACCTTTTATAAAATTAACCCATTTTAATTTTATAACACATACAAATTGTCATTTGTCATTGTTTAATTAATTTAAACAATGAACAAGTAATCCCTCATGAACAAATTAACATTTAATGATGTTCATATACAAAAGTAATAATTTAGAAAATCCAATTTTCTAAATTGGTGTCACTACTTACTTGTATGATTTTATCAACAAATAAATTATCTTTCGGTGTTTGTTTGGCTTGTTATTGGGTATGACCCGACTTGGATCATATCACACTAGCCACATCAATTTAATATAAATCTTGGGCAGATCAATTCCTTCAATCTCCCACTTGCACAAGATTTATAGAAGATTGATGCAAGCAGCAAATAACGCCTAGCAACGGTTTGCTACCCTAATGTATATGACTAAGTGCCATTCAATAACATCATCCATTTCAAGTTCCTTACTTGAATATGTTTTAGGTGAATTAATCATCTATCCTTTTGTTTCAGATGTCATGTTAAATCCAAGAGACATAGAATCGTCATTCTCCGATGATTTAACTTTAATAGGCCTTAGACATCTAACTCTCAACGAATAAGAGGAACAAATTCCATCTTGACTACATACGTCTCTCACAATCACTCATATCATACCTGAACTTAGCCTATGTACTGCCAATTTTTCAGAACAGCAAAGTACTAAGTCAAAGTACAATACTTGGTGAATATCAAGACCCAATATGTATCTCAGGTCTGAGGATACAATGATATTCGCCTTTACTCAATATCTCTTATGACTAATCATAAAGATTCCATGCAGAAATAATTGAGAGCGGGTCAGTCCAATATCTATATCCCATAGATATCAATGAACCTTGGTAGCAACCTCTTGCTTTATATTCATACCTTATGAATATCAACCAATCCAATTTCATTATAGTCTTACATTCATAATTGTTCCCACAAGTATGATCGACTACGGACGTTTAGAATAACTTATTTATTCACGGATTTAAACATGCTAAAATAGAAGAACAAATGATAATAATTATCATATAATTAAGTCAAATAACATAAGTTCTAATATCTAAATACAAAATACAACATCAAACCCAGTCACTTGAATATCTAAGTCCCATGGCACAAGCATGGCCTTCATGTTTTGCCCTTTCAAGGAGCTTTGTGAGTGGATCCGCAATGTTTTTATCAGTGTGGACTTTGCGAATACATATCTTTCCTTTTTCAACTTCATCCCTTATGTAGTTGAATCTCCGTTCAATGTGCCGAGTCTTTTGATGAGCACGAGGTTCCTTGATTTGAGCAATCGCACCCTCGTGTCACAAAAGATCTCTAGGGGATCCTGAATGGAGGGGACTACCCCTAGATCGGCTATGAATTTCTTCAGCCATGCAGCTTCCTGTGCTGCCATTGAAGCGGCGACGTATTCAGACTCTGTAGTGGAAAATGCTACGACTTCTTGCTTTGAGCTTTTCCAAGAAACAGCTCCGCCATTCAGAATAAAGATGTACCCCGATTGAGATCGTGAATCATCTCGATCGGTTTGGAAACTCGCGTCGTGTAACCTCTTACAACGAGATCCTCTTCACAGACCCGTAGATCAAGAACATATCCTTGGTCCTCCTTAGGTACTTCAGAATGTTCTTGACAGCCATCCAATGACTATCACCAGGATTTTGCTGGTATCTACTTGTCATGCTTAAAGCGCATGACACGTCTGGTCTAGTGCATATCATTGCATACATGATGGATCCTATAGCAGATGCATATGGGATTGCCTTCATTCTATTTTGCTCCTCCTTTGAGCTTGGACATTGAGTCGTACTCAATATTGTCCCTCTTTGAATAGGTACACTACCTTTCTTAGAGTTTTCCATCTTGAACCTTTTCAAGATTTTGTCAATGTATGCACTTTGATTCAAACCAATCAGCCGCCTTGATCTATCCCTATAGATCTTTATTCCCAGAATATAGGCAGCTTCACCAAGATCCTTGATGGAAAAAGCAACTTCCAAGCCAGTTTTTTACACCTTCCAAGGTTGGAATGTCGTTTCCAAATAGTAGTATGTCATCAACATACAATACTAGGAAGGTTATTATGCTCCCACTAGCCTTCTTATACACACATGCCTCATCAGCGTTTTTGATGAAGCCAAATTTCTTTATCTCCTCATCAAAACGGTGATTCCAGCTTCTCGATGCTTGCTTCAATCCATAGATTGATTTCTTTAACTTGCATACTTTATCAGGATGTTTTGGATCGACAAAACCTTCAGGCTGAACCATATAGACATCTTCCTCAAGATATCCATTTAGGAAAGCGGTTTTGACATCCATTTGCCAAATCTCATAGTCATAATGAGCAGCTATGGCAAATAGTATCCTTATAGACTTTAGCATTGCAACAGGTGAGAAGGTTTCATCATAATCAACCCCTTGAGTTTGAGTGAAACCCTTTGCTACAAGTCTAGCTTTGTAAGTATCCAAGTTTCCATGCATATCAGTTTTCTTTTTGAAAACCCACTTACTTCCAACTACTTTGGAATTAAGAGGTGGTACGACAAGTTCCCAAACTTGATTGTCATACATGGATTGCATCTCAACGTTCATGGCTTCAAGCCATTTGTCACAATCCAAATTGGACACTGCATCATGATATGTGGTTGGTTCATCTGAATCTACCACGTAGCATCCATCCATGAAAAATCCGTATCTTTCAGGTGGATTACTAGTTCTACCACTTCTGCGAACGTTTTGTGTGTATTGATCAACCGCTTGATCATTCTCAACATCCTCATGTTGAGTGCTAGTTTCAACCAATCGTGCATCGGGCTGTGAATCTTTATCCTCCTCAAGATCCACTGTTCTACTGCTAGTTCCTTCCATAAGGAACTTTGTTTCTAAGAACTCGCCCTTTCTGGCAACAAATACCTTTTGTTCCAGTGGATCATAGAAATAATATCCCATAGAATCTCTAGGATATCCAACAAAGATACACTTGGTGGATCGGACATCTAATTTGTTTGGGGTGGGAGTCTTAACATAAGCCTCACAACCCCAGACCCTTAAGTATGATAGGGATGGAACTTTTCCATGCCATATCTCAAAAGGTGTCTTTTCCACCTTTTGGTTGGGGCCATATTCAAAATACGGGCCGCGGAGAGCAAAGCGAAACCCCAAAATGATAGAGGCAATGTGCTTCTAGCCATCATAGATCGAACCATATCCAATAGGGTTCGATTCCTCCTCTCAGACACACCATTATGTTGTGGTGTTCCAGGTGGAGTGAGTTGTGAGACAATCCCACAGCTCCTAAGATGATCTTGAAAAACATCACTTAGGTATTCACCGCCTCTATCGGTGCGGAGAACTTTAATTGATTTGTTGAGTTGATTTTCTACTTCATTTTTGAAGATTTTGAACATTTCAAAAGCTTCATCTTTGTGCCTTAATAAGTACACATACCCATAGCGACTATAATCGTCGGTGAAGGTAATGAAGTATCTCTCACCATTCCTAGTCATTGGCTTAAAAGGACCACATACATCCGAATGTATGATGCCTAATAAATCTTTTGCCCTTTCGTTAGTTCCACTAAAGGGTGTCTTAGTCATTTTCCTTGTAAACAAGATTCACATACATCAAATGAATCACATTCATTTGTTTTTAAAAGACCATTCTTTTGAAGTGTGTGTATGCGTTTCTTGTTTATATGACCAAGACGACAATGCCAAAGGTAGGTATCACTCAAATCCAATTTGAGTCTTTTGGTGGTTGCTTGGTATATTGAGCTATCATATGTTGTGTTTTCATGAACCAATTCATAAATGCCATTACAAGGTATAGCTTTAAAATAAAATACATGATTTAAAGAAACATGAATATCATTGTCAACAAACTTGAAATCATAATCATATTGTCTTAAACGGGAAACAGAAATTATGTTCCTAGTCAAGCTAGGAGCATATAATACATTGCTTAAAATAACTTCCAAACCACTTGGAAGCTTCAAAATGTAGTCTCCTTGGGCTTCCACATGAACCTTTGCACCATTGCCCATGAAGAGACTTATTTCCCCTTTAGCATAATGCTCATTTCTTCTGAACCCCTGCAACAAATTACAAATGTGAGTTCCACATCCGGTATCTAATACCCATGTGTTAGAAGAAATAACATTCAGCTCAACATGTATCATGTAAATTATACCTGAGGTTTGCCCCGCATCCCTCTTTTCTCTCAACTCTTTTAGATAGACTGGACAATTTCTCATCCAATGCCCTATCTCACCACATTTGAAGCATGGGTCGTTCGCGGCAACCTTTTGCTTCTTCTCCTTGGGCTTCGGAGGTTGCGCCCTAACAGCCATCTTTCCCTTTCCCTTAACATGACCCTTTCCTTGGCAACAGTTGCCTTAGGAGGGGGTAGAGATTTCTCTTTTTCCCACCTTCACTTATGGTGAGAACGGGTAAAACCCTCTTACCCATTCCCGCCTCAGCTGATTTGAGCATAGAATGAAGTTCATTTATGCTCTTGTCCCATCCGTTCATGTTGTAGTTCATGACGAATGCCTCAAACCTTTTAGTTAGGCCATTAAGGATCAAATCCGTGGCCAACTCTTTTGAGACGGGACAGTTCAGCCTTTCAAGGCGGTCGATGTGGCTTTTCATCTTAAGAACATAAGATGAAACTGATTGGGATTCCTCCATCCGACATGCATTAAGCGCTTGAACCGTTTCGTAGCGCTCCACTCTAGCTTGTTGCTGGAACGTTTCCCGCAACTGAGTGATCATGTCATAAGCTGCATGGAGCTCATACTCCTTTTGGAGTTCGGGTGTCATACTTGCTAACATTAGGCAAGAGACTTGGACGGAGTCTTCCACATATCTAACCCAATCATTATACGCTTCCACATCTTCCTCGTCAGGTTCATCGGGGATGGGGTCATCAAGGATGTAGGCCCGCTTTTCTTGTTTGAGAACAATTCTCAAGTTGCGGTACCAATCCATGAAATTGTTAGGTGTTAGACGATCCCTTTGAAGGATCGCCCTTAGGGATTGGTTGTTTTGGTTTGGTACATCATTATTAGCGTTGTTGTTGTCGGCCATCTACAAGATTTTACAAAGTTCCATTAGTAATCGTTGATATAATTATATTTTATTTATCAATACCCTTTATGTCTCATAGATCATTAATAAATAAAATTTTAGAATCCAACGTTATATTTAAATATTGGTTAGGTGACCTTTATCCCATTATTTAAATAAAACAAGGTAGTCATAAATGACAATTACAACCTATTGTAACTTCTAGTGGTATGGGATCGTTTGAACATCTTATGTTTATAACGACATGTTTATCCCATCAACACTTTTGTAAAACATATTTTAGGTGATCCATTCAATATATTTTACAAATCAAGTTGTCCTACTTACACATACGTGTGAGTTTACTACATAAGTGGTTAGGTGACCTTTATCCCACAAACATGGTATTCTCACCTCAAGTTACAAGTTCCCTCAAAGTGGTTAGGTGACCTTTATCCCACTAAGAGTTAGCAAGTAACCTAAGTGTTGTGAAAAAGGGTGGTGTTTAACTTGTTTTTCAAAAGGGATTTACAATTTCACAATTCTTGTTTAGAAAAGTCTATGTACCATATGATTGTATGCATTCAACCATATGGTACCCTATTGGTTCTTTTAAATAAAACCCATTTTATTTTGTAAACCATTAACTCCTTTTATAGAACTATTCTATTTATGCTTAATGATTTGAGAACCAATTACTTGTTTATTGTTTGTTTTAGTTGATGGTTTGTTAATCACATCCAAATATTCAAAACAAACATCATCATATGCATTCAACCAAACATAAACAAAACAAGTCATATATGCATAACAAAGCATACTAAGTTGATCACACTTGTTTAGCCAAAACAATTTGTGTCAAATGGTCATGTCCTAAGGGTTATGAATCATGACACATGGTTGACCAAAGGGACTCCCACTTGAAACCACATCTTCAAGCATCCTCTTTGTCTTATCCTTTCTTCAAGTCTTGATCTTGAGCATCCTTTACAAAATATGTATCCTAATACAATTTTCTAGTAAAGAAAGAACTCCTAATCTATTTATTACATGCCATATGAATAAATAAATTACAAAACAAAACTTAAAACCAAAGATAAATTATTACATGCCCAAATTAATATAACTACACAACCAATCAACCAAACAATCCATATGGTCAAGGCTTTGTTATGCATAATCAACAAATAATATACTAAACCACATCATAGTTCACGGTTTTGGCAGCCCCTTTAACCCACTTTCTTGGCCAACATTAACCAAGAACATATGGGTTTTGTCCAAACAAACAAGCATTTTATAACCTTGATTTTTTAAAGACCATTACATGCATAAGTAACATCTTTAAGAAATCAAAAGGGGTTACCCAAAAACAGCCCTAATCCCACGGTTTTGGTGCTTTCAAAAATGAAAGACCAAGTGTAAAACATGTATGCATATGTATAAGTGGCTCTTGATGCCATTGTTGGGGTTTAACATGTTTATCAAAGCTTCATACAACCTGATTATATGAAAAACGCAGCGGAATAAAAGATTTAAAACATGTTAAGATTTGATTATAAAACCCATTTTATAACAACCCCAAGCCATGGATCTACATATACAATGCATACAAATGTAAAACACTAGATAATAAAAGAACCACAACCTTTGTAGCTTCCTAATCTCGAAAATGAGGCTGTGAAAGATGTCTTGATGGCTGAAACTTCAAAGTAGAAGCTCTCAAGATAGCATACCCCAAGCCTTGTACAAACACCTTGCTTTGCTAGGCTTTGGACACCACCTTGTATTCCTCTTTCTTGTGTGAATCTTCAGCCAAGAACCACTCTTTAGAAGCTGAAAATCGTTTGTTTTAAAGCTGAAAATCAGAAGAAGTGAATCGAGAAGGAGAAAGAGAGATATGAGAGATATATTAAAAGAGAATCTTTTAGACAGAGTGATGGTCTTTAAAGCATGTCATAAAAGCATGCATAAGATGTTCCCAAGGGAATATATGGGCGGCCAAATTGCCTCCATATGTCCCCACACACTTCAATTTTTATAAAACCATTTTTATAAAACATTCTCTTTCTTTCACCTTTTATAAAATTAACCCATTTTAATTTTATAACACATACAAATTGTCATTTGTCATTGTTTAATTAATTTAAACAATGAACAAGTAATCCCTCATGAACAAATTAACATTTAATGATGTTCATATACAAAAGTAATAATTTAGAAAATCCAATTTTCTAAATTGGTGTCACTACTTACTTGTATGATTTTATCAACAAATAAATTATCTTTCGGTGTTTGTTTGGCTTGTTATTGGGTATGACCCGACTTGGATCATATCACACTAGCCACATCAATTTAATATAAATCTTGGGCAGATCAATTCCTTCAAAAAAGAAGTGGATGTAAGGGCAACCATGTGGAAGAAGAAGAAACTATCTGTCTTTGAATATTTGAAGGAAACAAACTTATTATTATCCGACATTATTATTATTATTATTCATGGGGGTGATGGCACCTTCCACTTTGTAAGAGCTAGACTCTAAAACTATGAACCTTGTCTTATTTTGAGCTAATCCCTATGATACAATGCTGTTGAAACATTTACGATTATCCGTCATGTGTTGTTTATTCATAGCGTTGGGCCATGTTATTCCTTATGACTGCTTAAACTGTTTAAAGTGGTAATCGGTGGAACTTGTTAAGTTGTGTGCAATTATACACCGTATTCCCTCTTCGTATAGAGGGAGCCTTGTAGGAAATTGATGCATAGATTATTCGAAACAAATTTATGAGATGTTAAAACGACTTTATCTGTAGTACTATCAGGATGCCTACCAGAAGAGGAACATGCATCGGAAGGCAACCAGCAAACCGAGGTCGTCATGAAGGAGCAAGGCGAACCAGAAACCAACCACCTACTCCTCCAAGGACTCCCATCGGGGAGAATGCTAACTCTGCAAATGACGAGAGGATGGCAAATCTTGTGGCATAGCAGATTGCAAACGCTATACCAACCATCATTGCTCAAATCAATGCTGACCGGGATGATGCCGGAGGTGATACTGGGGCTGCCAACAATGAAGAATCTGAAGCTATCAGGAAAGGGTGCTCCTACAAAACATTCATGGCTTGCAAACCAAAGGACTTCCATGGCACCGAGGGTGCAATTGAAACCTATAGATGGCTGGACGAAATCGAAGCTGTGTTAGACATCAGTGAATGCAAGTTGGAACACATGGTGAGGTTTGCTTCTCAATCTCTCAAGGGACCAGTACTTGAGTGGTGGAAAACCATCATCCAGCCTCGAGGCCGGGATACCGTGGGAAGGATGAACTGGTCTGAGTTCAGGGAGCTAATCACCAACAAGTACTGCCCGATCAACCAACTAGAGAAACTGGAGGCTAGATTTCTGAATTTGGAGATGAGGGGTCCGAACTACACCGAATACATCAACCAGTTCCTTGCATTGTCCCGACTGGTACCACACTTGGTGATGCCAGAATCCAAGGGCGTGGCCCGCTTCATCTGGGGGTTACACCCAAGGGTAAGGGGCATGGTTCGGTCATCCAGCCTACAACCATACAGGCGGCGGTCGACCTTACCAGTAGTCTGACCGACGACCTAGTTAGAGCGGGGTGGATTGAACATGGGAAAATTGAGGACAAGAAGAAGGTTGTGGAAGAAAAGAAGAAGTGGGTTGATACTAGGAAGATGGTCGGCAGCAGCAGCGGTTCAAACAAGAAGCCTAGAGAAGAAGCGAGACGAAATGACCATGGTGGAAAGGCAAGGAGGTTGTATCTGGGTACAAGCCCCTTCTGCGATAAATGCAAGCTTCATCACCAAGGGGAGTGCAATCCCATGCCTTGTTATCGATGCAAGAAACCTGGTCACCTGATTAAAGACTGTACCTACGAGCCTGGAAAACAATGCTCTGAGTGCGGGGACCCCGGGCATATGAGGAACAAATGCCCCAAGTTAGGAAGAAACAAGGACAACCGACCCAATAAGCCCAAGGGAAGAGCTTTTGTGATGGATCCCGCTGGAGCCTGAAAGGAACCCGATGTGGTCAATGGTACGTTTCTTGTAAACGGTCATCCTGCTACTGTTTTATTTGATACTAGAGCGACTGCCAGTTTTATCTCTAGTTCTTTTAGATCCTCAATTGACTTAGCTACGTGTGCCTTAGCCGATACGTTTACCGTCAAATTAGCTAATGGTAATATTTTAGAAACTAACGAAATCATCAAGAATTGTTCAATAAATCTGAATGGGCATGCATTTAAGATAGATCTGATGCCAATTAAGTTAGGAGGATTTGATGGGTAGTCGGCATGGACTGGTTAGCTAAGAACAGAGTCGAAATTGTTTGTGATGAACGCTTACTCAAGATACCATTGAACGACAAGGAAGAGTTAGTGGTGCAAGGAGAAAGGAGTAACACCTTATGCCCCATGATATCCCATTTAAAAGCTACCAAGAGCTTAAGGAAGGGATGCCTAGCTTTCATCATCTACATGATGAAGACCAAAGAGGAGAAGAAGATTTCGGACATCCCAGTAGTTTCTGAGTACCCTGAGGTGTTTCCGGAAGACCTACCGGGACTTCCCCCGAATCGACAAGTTGAGTTCCAAATAGATTTGTTGCCTGGCGCTGCACCTGTAGCTAAAGCGCCGTATCGACTCGCTCCTCTTGAAATGAAGGAACTGATGATGCAAGTTCAAGAACTATTGGACAAAGGATTTATACGTCCGAGTGTCTCTCCATGGGGTGCTCCGGTGTTATTTGTGAAGAAGAAGGACTGCACCTTACGCATGTGCATCGACTACCGGGAATTAAATAAGTTGACCATAAAGAACCGTTACCCTCTCCCGAGGATAGACGACCTATTCGATCAACTTCAAGGAGCAAGCTACTTCTCCAAGATAGATTTGAGATCCGGTTACCACCAACTGAAGATCCGAGAAGAAGACATACCCAAGACGGCTTTCCGAACTAGGTATGGGCACTATGAGTACTTAGTCATGCCCTTCGGACTGACTAATGCACCAGCAGCATTCATGGATCTCATGAACCGTGTGTGCCGCCCATATCTTGACAAGTTTGTGATTGTGTTCATCGACGACATTCTGATCTACTCCGGTAGTAAGGAAGAACACTAGAGGCATCTCAGACTAATTCTTGAATTACTCAAGAATGAGCAACTATATGCCAAATTTTCAAAATGTGAATTTTGGATGCGAGAGATCCAATTTTTAGGGCATGTAGTGAATGAGAATGGAATTCAAGTTGACCCTTCCAAGATAGAAGCTATAAAGAATTGGAAGATTCCTGAGACTCCCACTGAGATTAGGCAATTCCTAGGATTGGCCGGATACTACCGACGATTCATAAAGGACTTCTCACGAATTGTGCAACCATTGACCTCACTGACTAAGAAGGACATAGCCTTTGTATGGGAATCCGAGCAAGATGAAGCATTCGAGACGCTTAAGGAAAAACTATGCAGTGCACCTGTTTTGGCCCTTCCAGAAGGAGTCGAAGACTTCGTAGTTTATTGTGACGCCTCCCGTCAAGGGTTAGGTTGCGTGCTAATGCAACGCAACAAGGTTATTACCTATGCATCTAGACTGCTAAATGATCACGAGAAGAACTATACTACGCACGATCTGGAATTAGGTGTCGTGGTGTTTGCTCTCAAAATGTGGAGGCACTACCTCTATGGCACGAAGTGTATCATTTACACTGACCATCAAAGTTTGCAACACGTTCTCGACCAGAAAATGCTAAACATGCGTCAAAGAAGATGGGTTGAGCTGTTAAACGACTATGAGTGTGAAATCCGTTATCATCCCGAAAAGGCCAATGTGGTGGCAGATGCTTTGAGCAGAAAGGAGAGAGAAAAACCTCTTCGTGTACGAGCTTTAAGGATAAGTGTGTACACAGACCTAGTCGCAAGGCTGAAAGAAGCTCAAGGCGAAGCGTTAAAGGAGGAAAATCTAGCAGGAGAAGGATTAACGGGAATGGAAAAGCGATTTGAAATGGGAACTGATGGTACATATAAGTGCGAAGGGAGAACTTGGGTGCCAAAACATGGGGGAATTCGAGAGGTGATTCTCGATGAAGCTCACAAGTCTAGGTATTCAGTTCACCCTGGGAGTGATAAAATGTACCGGGATTTGAAGGCACTTTTCTGGTGGCCTGGAATCAAGAAATCAATCGCTATGTATGTCAGTAAGTGCCTAACCTGTACCATGGTAAAAGCCGAGAATCAAAAACCATCAGGGATGTTACAGCAGCCAGAAATCCCGGAATGGAAATGGGATAACGTCACGATGGACTTTGTTACCAAGTTACCCAGAACATCCAGGGGTCATGATGCCATTTGGGTGATAGTGGATAGACTAACCAAAGCAGCTCACTTTTTACCAATTCGGAAAGATTATGACATGTCAAGACTGGCTCAACTGTATATCAATAAAATAGTGGCTAGGCATGGTGTGCCACTATCAATAATCTCCGATCGTGATATTCATTTTACTTCGCGTTTCTGGAAATCACTTCAACGAGCCTTAGGAACCCGTCTGGACTTAAGTACGGCGTACCACCCGCAAACTGACGGTCAAAGCGAGAGGACTATTCAAACCCTAGAAGATATGCTGAGGGCATGCGTAATTGATTTTGGTGGGAACTGGGATAATCATCTTCCATTGGTGGAGTTCTCCTATAACAACAGTTACCATGCAAGTATCAATGCTGCTCCGTATGAGGCTCTCTTGGTAGGAAATGTCGGTCACCCTTGAGTTGGAATGAAATTGGTGATAGTCAAGTATTGGGACCCGACATCGTACTGGAGACCACTGATAAGATTTTCAAGATCAAGGAACGTCTACGGGCGGCAAGGGATCGTCAAAAGAAGTACGCTGACAGAAGACGGAAACCATTAGAGTTTCAGATTGGTGATAGGGTAATGCTGAAGGTAGCACCGTGGAAAGGAATCGTGAGGTTCGGAAAAAGAGGTAAGTTAAGCCCAAGATACATTGGACCATTCGAAATACTATCAAGAATTGGTCCTGTGGCTTACAAGTTGAAACTACCTCAGAAATTGAGTTATATACACGACACCCTCCACGTGTCAAACTTGAAGAAATGCCTGGTAGACAAAGCCTTGGAACTACCGTTGAAGGAGACAAGAATCAATGATAAGCTGAACTTCGTGGAAGAGCCTATAGAGATCACGGACCACTTGGTCAAGCAACTCAGACGAAGCCGCATACCCAAGGTTAAGGTTAGATGGAACTCGAGACGAGGGCCGGAATTCACTTGGGAACGTGAGGACGAGATGAGGAAGAACTACCCGCATCTCTTTAAACCCACCCGTACCAATGCTAAGCGAAGTTAAAATTTCAGGACGAAATTTCCTAAACAGTGGGAGAATGTGACAACCTGTCCCAAGGTCACTATTCTAAACCGTAATTTAATTGCATCATATCCCGTCTTATAAGTACTAATAATGGAAACAATTCAATTATATCAAGAGTGTTAGAATCACTAATTTTTATTTGATCAATTTTATGATTCTATGTGATTTACGTGAAATTAGTCATACTAAGTCTTGCCATTTTAGAAAATTCGTGCCCGGGAATATTAATTAGTCACCCTAGCTAGAATTAAGAATATCAATTGAAACAATTTAAAAGCATGCACACACTAAAACCCACGGCTAGACATGCATATTCATGCACAACAATTACCCACTAGCTAAATATTACCATCTTATATCCTACATAATACTACAAAATAAATACCACATAATATTAGTCTACAATAAAATTTAAAAGAAAACCCCACTAGATGACAAAGGAATCGGCCACCCCTCTCCCCCAATAGAAATTCATGCTTTCCTTCCACACTCCACCTTTTGTTCAACCATTCCCCATTCATGCAACCTCCATTTTTGCAAGACACAAAGCCATACCTCTCTCTCTCACCCATTTTGAATTTTCAGCTGCTGAAACACTCTCATCCTCTCCAAAATCCTCTCTAACTCACCCTCATTTCAGCTCCAAACCGTGAGCAACAAGCTCTCCACAATCGGCCAGCAGCAAAATAGCAAGAAAGGTGGACTTTTGATGAAGTTTTGAAGCTTATAACGTGCAAAGCTTGAGGTTTCCAGCTTTTGTTCGACTTCTCCAGCCTCATCTAAGAAGATTCCAACCATCCACGACATTCTACACCTCTTAAACCGCAAGATACACCGTGCGTAAGCTCACTATGTCGGTTTTGGTCATTTCTTGAGATTGTCTTCATTTTTCACCTAAAAACCCATCTTTTTCTTGTTGTAGCAGAAACATCTCACTCTCTCTTTGTTCTTGAGGAGTTCCCCACGTTCTTGAAGGTATACCACATGTTATCATGCTCATTCCAAGGGGTAGAATCCGATTTACCACTTGAAAACCCACTTTTTGGTGCTTTTGTCACCATGCACTTGTGAATCTTGTAACCTTTCAAAACCAAACGTTTAACCTGCATGTTAAAGGGTTTTAAGACTAACAAAAAACTGTTTTTGAAGTCTCCAAGGGTGTACACCACCTACATATGGTACAAACATGATTTACACCTCGAATAGTCACTCCTTCTACTAGTAACAACTTCCTCTAGACATTTCTTGAAAACCCTCCTTGACAATGGTTGTAATATGCTCAAAATGACTTTTAAGACACCCTAATAATCTGATTATTAAGTTTGATAAGGTTTTAGTAATGGTTAAACGCAAGTTACATGGATTTACACAAGTGTAATGGTCATTTATGACACTTTCTACATGTTTTAAAGTCCATGGATGTATAGAACAACTAGGCAACGATTGGGACTGTTATTTCAGTAAGTTTTGGTGTATATTAAGTTTAGTAACATGGCATGACCTCTGGAACAAAGGACATAATGTGTATAGGCCTAGTTTGGTCACTTTCGGGACCCGAAAAACGTGTTAAAATGACTTAAAAGTGGGAAACATGGACCATAAACGTTTTAAGGAGAGTTCCAGGTTCTAAATGGATAAATAAAGTGTTCTGGAGTCAATGAAAAGTTTTAGAAGTCAAAAAGGTAATTTAGATGGATTTTAAGCGAAACCGGGTGTAAACCGAAAGACGTTTTTAAGGAAAATCTAAGATAAATGGGTTAAATGTTACAAATTATAAAAATCATGACTTTACAGTAGGTTAATAGATAAAATAATCACAAAAGTCAAATGGTTGGTCAAACAAGCCTTTAAAATGGTCAAACCCGACTAAAACGCGTTTTAACGGTTTAAAACGTAAAAACGAGCCTTTCTACTTTTAGAAACAAATTTTTATAATCTAAAAGGTTTGAAACTCATAAAAATAATTTTAAGAAATAGCTACTGGACCTAGACTCCAAAAAGGTGAAAATTCATAAATAACCATTTTAAACCGTTCGGTTTTACCGTAACCGGCAACGTTAAACGCGTATTTTAGAAACCGAGTCTATAAACTGAAATTTTGGTAATAAGTCCTTAGAACTAAGTTGAAGTAAAGTCTTGAACCTGATTTTTAAGAATAGAGGACATTTAATGCAAGAAACCAAACTTAAGGGTAGAAATTGTCAATTTTGAAACTTCAGGGGTAAAACTGTAAATTTTACAAAATTTCATAACCAACTCCCATAAGTTCATTGTCCCCCTTAAATGGCATAATTACTATATATCCCTGGTCTAGTAAGGTAGAAACCGTTGATTCCATGAAAAACCTTAACTTTCCTTAAAAGGAAACTTTTTACACAAACCTAATCGAATCAAAACCGAAACCGTCTATTTAAGTCTTAGGCACTATTGTTGCTCCTTAAATAGGTTTAGGGCAGTAGCTAATCACTTAATATATTCATATTAGGGTGCTAGACTTGAGCTATTCCCGGCACGCGAAGAATTTCTATTTGCTTGACACCTAAGGTGAGTTCTCGTGTTCCCCTTTTTTTACTTATGTTTTGGGGATGAAGCATGCTCCTTTTAAACTGAAACTCTTATGTGTGATACTGTTTACTGTTTTGGATGATCTTCTGTTTTATGAACTTTGATTGTGCTTACTTGATGCTTGTATGTGGGACTTGTTTGGATACCTGCTGATACTTTAGTCATAATCATTAATTCTTTTGTGAACCGCTTGTTCTTACGTGAATAGATCTATTTGGGGAATCCCCCACGCACAGTGGCTCCCGCCACAGGGAGGTACCCCACTGAGATCCTGAGGGGTCGTTTGTGGCATGTAACAGGTTTTGGGTAAGATACTATGGTGAACCATCCTAGCAGGAGTGGTTCACTATTCTGAGGCTTGGTCCTTTTTCCTACGGGAATATCCGGTTAAACACAAGTTTAGAAGAGGCAAACCGGGGACCAAGTGCAGGGTTGATTGTGATACCCCACAATGACTGATACTAAAAATGATGCTTTTAAAATCGAATGAGATTTTTATAAACTATCACACTGGATTCTAAAACCTTTACTATGGACTTTTATAGTTCCTTTTATTTTGTTTTGAAACTTTAAGCACTTGAATTCACCAACTTTTTAGTTGACACTCTTTTCTTTTGAGCATGTTTCAGGTAACCTGTGAAGACTCTTAGCGTATGGAAGACTTAGACTCAACCCCGAGACCATGGCATTGTTTGTGTGACCAGAATTTATGACTTTGACAATTTCATATCATGACTATTTAAATTTATGTTGAACATGCAAACATTTGGGGCTGGATCTGTTTCCAGCCCGGTGTCTTTTAAAACTTTTAATGCCATGTGATGTTCTCTCCCTTTGAGCTCTTATAATGGTTTGTTTCCGCTGCCATATATGTTGTTGCTAATCTGTGACGTCCCACCCTACCTGGGCCCGGGGGTGTGACACCATGCTTCAGCAAGAAAGATGATAATGTTTCATACCACTTTCTTGGTGCCTGATGAAGTCCATACAAAGCTTTGTCTAACTTGTATACTCTATCTAGGTAGTTCGGATTCTCAAAGCCAGGGGTTGAGCCACATAGACTTCTTCGTCAATTTTTCCATAAAGGAAAGCACACTTGACATCCATTTGATACACAGTGAACTTCTTGTATGAAGCATAGGCTAGAAATACCCTGATTGCTTCAATTCTTGCAACAGGAGCAAAGACTTTATCATAGTCTATTCCTTCTTCTTGAGTATATCCTTGAGTAATCAGTCTAGCTTTGTTTCTCACAATTATACATCTGTCATCAAGCTTGTTTTTGGAGAGCCACCTTGTGCTAATTGGATGCTGACCTTCAGGCAAATCTACAAGATTCCAGACTTTTTGTTTTCTGAATTGCTGTAGTTCTTCTTGCATAGCTTCAATCCAGCTATTATCCTTTAGAGCAGCTGTTATGTTTGAAGGAACAACTTGAGATAAGAAGCAAGTGAACAAGTAACTGTTTGCCACTCCCCCTTTGCTTCTTGTAGTTCTTGCATTCAAGTCTCCTATGATATTATCTGATGGATGAGACTTATGAATTCTGGTTGTTGAAATAATATCAACTGAGATGGTTGATTCTAAATTCATGAAATCCATTGGAGCAGAGGGATTCAGCTGTGATGATGAGTCTATGAAGTAGTCAAAGTGTTCTTCAGGTTCAACAGGATCAGCTTGAACTTCAGCTACATCATGGGATTCTTTTGCAGAAACTTCTACGGAAGCATTTTGTTCATCCGTAGGAGTTACAGCAACATCTATGGATTGATTTTGTTGATCTGCTAACAAGTTTTGTGGATGCAAAATACCCTCTCCACAGGTAGGAGCATTTGCTGAAGAGTTATTCATGTCTTCGGATGAAGGATGATCATCTGCGGATGCATGTTCTTGTACTGCGGATGAAGGATTTGCATCTCCGGATGTATCTTCATTCTGCTGACTTGTCAGATTATTTGATTCTTGATGAAGGATATTTGAGACCTGTGGTCTTGGAGGATCAGCTGATAGTGTTACTTCATTCAAACTTGGAGGAACAAATGGATAGCATGTATCAGCAGAACTTGCATTGATTAAATATCTAGTGTTAAATGACTCTGTTAATGCATCTATATCAAATAACCAAGATGATCCTTTTACAGTTGTGGTAAATATGGATTCATCAAATGAAACATTAGAGGTTTCTTCAACAATGTTATGTTCTGAAATGTAAATCCTATATGATTTAGATATGGAAGAATATCCCACAAAGAAACCATCGTAGGCTTTCTCATAAAATTTTCCTAATTGTTCTTTAGTGTTTAACACAGATACATGACACCCAAAAGCTCTAAGATATCCTATAAAGGGTTTCGTTTGAATAAGAGCTCATAAGGTGTTTTGTTATGTTCTTTGACAATTAAAGTCCTGTTTTGAACATTACATGCTGTGTTCACAGCTTCTACCCAGAATGTGATGGGCAACTGAGAGTCAGCTAGCATTGTTATGGCTGCTTCAATGAGAGTTCTATTCCTTCTTTCAGCAACTCCATTTTGTTGTGGAGTTCTTGGTGCACTAAATTGCCTTGCAATACCTTTATTCCTGCAAAAGGAATCTAGATCAGCATTAACAAATTCAGTCCCATTGTCACTCCTGAAAATCTTAACTTTTAGATCAAGTTGATTCTCAATCTTGATCACAAAGTCCATTAATGTTTCAGATGTTTCACTCTTTTGTTTTAAGAAAAAGACCCAGGTAAATCTAGTGAAATCATCCACTATCACTAAACAATATTGCCTTTTTCCAATGCTCATCACATTGGTTGGACCAAAAAGATCCATTTGAAGCAATTTGAGTGGTGTAGTGTTAGTGTTGACAGTTTTGGTTTTATGAGACACTCTATGTTGTTTTCCCTTGTAACATGAAGAACAGTGATTTGAACAATAAAATTCTTTCTTTGGCAGACCAACAACTAGGTCATTTTTCACCAATTTGTTCATATTCTTCAAGTTGGAATGAACAAGTCTTCTATGCCATAACTGAGATTCATCTTCAGAGGACTTGGATAACAGACATGTTTCATGACTTGTGAGTGATGTGTTGTTTATATCCAAAACATATGTGTTTCCTTTTCTTGATGCTTTGAGAAGGACCCATTCTTCTGGAACTGAAAGACCTGGCTTAAGAATGTAACAATTAGTGTCATCAAATAATGTTGTGTATTTTTATCACAAATTTGAGAGACACTAAGTAAATTGTACTACAAATTTTCACAACAATTCACTTTTTCAAATGTTAGTACACCATTTGTTACCATTCCTTCACCAACTATTTTACCTCCCTTCTTATCCCCACCAAATGCCACATATGAGGTATGTTTATGTTTGAAGTCATGGAGAAGAGAACAGTTTCCTATCATATGTCTGGAACGACCACTGTCAACATACCACTTGTTGTCAGCTCTCCAAGATTGTTCCTGCACAAATAAAGAAATCAATTAGAATTGACAACCCAAGCCTTAATTGTCTTGGGTTTGCCAATAGTGTCTAAAATTGTTACTCCTTCATGAATCAGTCTTGAGGTTTTAGTATTAATTTCAGGCCTAATTGATTCATTTGGATTTGATGGTGGTGAGGATGATTCTGTTGAAGATGAGGCAGATGTTTGGGTGTCTTCTTTCTTGATTGATTCTACCTTCATTTTATCTTTCTTTGGTTGATATTTTGATTTTGAGGTTGATCCTAAATTTTTAAAAGTTTCATCATCTTTCAATTTTGATTGAGTCACAGGAGTTCCTTTTTCAAAATTATCAAAGAAATCATTACTCACTTTTGTCTTCTTGTCTGACAGATCCACCTTTTTGTGAGGTGTTCTGGACTGATTTGATACTCTTTTCTTCAAAGGCTTGTCCTCAGCAGATATTTTCTGCTTGGATTTTTGTTTGACTTTCTTGGACTTTGATCCTTTGTCACTTTCAGAAGATTGAGAATCTGATTCAGACACTTCAGCATTTGACTTCTTTAAGTTCTTTGTCTTATTCTTTTTGTTAAAATAACATTCCTGAGTTGAATGATTATTTTTGTTGCAGATTGCACAATGTTTGTTGAAGTAGCAATCAGAAGTCATGTGATTGTTCATATTGCATATGGAACAATAGCTGCTGAAGTAGCGGTCATCTGTATTGTGATCTTTCATATCACACCATTTGCAGTATTGTCCTTCTGAATTTTCTTCAGACTCAGACAACTTCTTTTTCTTGTTCAGCTTGTGGGACTTCAACTCCTTTTCCAATGGATCACTTGATTTCTCCTTGCTTTTGCTAGAAGAACCATCCACTGCGTCTTGTTTAACTTTAGCTGACTTTGTCTTCTTGAAATCCAACTTTTTCTGAGCATATTTGTTGCCAGTCATTTTTGATGTTTCTTCCGGAGATTTAGCTTTACTCTTCCGTAGATGTTCTACGGATTCATCACATTTTGCTTTCCGCAGATCTTCAACTGAAGAGTTTTTCTTATGTTTAGTTGATACTAGTTTTTTTTTACTTTTATCTGCATGAGATGAAGGTACTTCCTCACTTGATCCGTAGTTACCAACTTTCTTTAATGATGAACTTTTGTGAAGATTCAATTCTTGAAGTCCTTCATTTAGTTCAGCAATCCTTGTGCATATTGTCTTCAGCATGTTTCTTTGCTTTGGAGGATATTGTAGCTTTGATTCTTCAAGAACTTTTGGAAGACCAGTTTCAACTTGAACATTCTTACCAATGTTCAGTTGATCAACATCATGTTCATCAGAATCATCTGAGTCATCACATTTATCATAATCAAATTCTAAGTCATTATGTTTTAAAGATTCTGATTCAGAAGACTCAGTTTCACTCACCTCAGCTTCATTGTTAATGTCGATTTGATTTGTTTTTATTTAAATCTTGGTGCTAGGCACAAAATGATTTGACAATGTGTTTGTCATTGTTTCAGGTAGAGTTGTGTAATTATCATTTATTGTTGGTGCAACAGCATTATAACCCAACCCATACCTGTTCTTTGATTCAATATGAGAGTTTAACAGCTTCTCATATTGCTGAGATGAAAGTTGAAACTTCTGAAGTTTCACTTCAGTTGATGCATGATCAGCCATGGATTTGGTTAAAGAAGTGGTCAGATGCTCAACTTGGGCTTTTAGGCTGTAGTTTTTAGAAACAAATTTTCTAAATCCTTTTGCAAAGAGTTAATTTTGATTTGATATAATTTATACTCTCTAACATGGGACTCATTTAAAATTATAGTTTCTTTTACTTTGTCAGCCAACTGTTGAGTATGGACTCTATAACGTTCAACTTCCTCAACACATGATGATGAATACAACCTTTCTCTTACCTCTCTGGCCATTGGAGGAACTTTTTTTTCCATATGAGCCATCAATGCTTGATTCTCTTCCAAGACTTCCTTTTCATACATACTCCAGTCACATGTTCCATCTTGAAGTATGATCAGCCCTAACTCCTTTGAGATACTTGGTCCTGCTGATTCATTTGTGGCTGGTGGGGATGTATTGGTCAGCTGAGGTTGTCTGAGCAGAGATCTTTGAGAATTTGATTGTTGATGAGTTTGAGTCTGATGTTGTTGATGCTGCTGATGCTGTCTCATCTCTGGATTTGAATGTTGGTTGCATTCTCTAGAGAAATGTCCATAGAGATTGCATTTCAAGCATCTTACCTTTGACTTGTCGACACCAATCTTTGATGTTTTGCTTGCTGCAGCCAAGTTCTTGTTTCTCCTGAGATATTGCTTTGCACTATAAGCAATCATTACCATCTTCCATTGTAAATCCATCTCCTCCACTACATCAGGATGTAGTTCTTCCAAGTCTTGCTGGCAGATATTTGCTGAAGTTAGAGAGCTTCCCAGGTAAGCTTGAAAACTAGAACTAAAAGCTGCAAATGCTGTTTTTTGTTCTTCAGAATCCATTATCATAGTGATTGGTTCTGACTGATTGTTTTGTTGTGAAGACTTTGCTGTGGCTGCAGTTGTATCTCTTCTGTCAACAATTCTTCCTTTATCCTTTTGATTTTTACTTTGAGTTGATTTTTTTGAGGGTTTAGAAGCATAGAAACTGACTTCCTCTTCATCATCACTCAAAGCACAAGAGTTATAACTATCATTGTTTGAAATAAAGCACTTCTAGCACTTTTTGTTTCCTTGAAGTGATAAGGTGAGACATGAGTTCTCACACTCTTGTTTCTTGATTTTTCATCCATTTTAAGAGCCTCTACTTTGGCAACCAGTGTGTCTAGACCAGTTGTCTTGAGATCTATAGTGTTCTTGAACATGGACACAGTCTGCTTCCAACTTTCAGGTAAAGTATGGAGCATCTTTTGTTTAGTTCCTCAGTAGTATACTTCAACTCCAAGATATTCATCTCAGTCACCAGTTGCATGAATCTGTGGAGTTGTTGAGGAATTGATTCACCCTCAATATGATGAAAGGTTTCATATTGTGACCTGAGGGTGTCTTTCCTAATACTTCTGATTTCATCACTCTCTTCATATAGAGTATGAAGTATCTTCCACAAGGAATTTGTTGTTTTGTAGTTCTCACACCTGATCAATATCTCTTCAGGTAAAGTCATACTAAGCAAATTGTATGCTTTGATATCAACTTTAACCTTTTTGATATCATTAGGTGACAGATCTTTAGTGCTGATTGGTTGATTCTTGTCATTATAATCCGGCCCTAGTGTGGATGGAATATAAGGACCTTCAGTGATGGACTCCCATAAGTCAGAACCAGTGTAGTTCACATGATTCCTGAACTTGATTTTCCAGGATTTAAAATCAGCTTTTGTTTCCAACTTTGGTGGTTGATATGATCCACCAAAAGTAGTCATTTTTATTTAAATATTATGAATTTAACTCTGAATGTTAAAGTAGACAAATCTATCAAAGACTCAGATCTAGTATTCAATTGATGTGAATATAGATCTAAATCAATCAAGCAATGAGATAATGCTTGCTGAATGATAAGTCACTGAATTAATTGTTTAAAAGACAATTAAACAATTTTAATACTGATAGATCAATTGATCTAAATCAATTAGCACTTGGCTCTGATACCACCTGTGAATCCAAGGATCTCAATTCAGGAATTATCAGTATTAAAATGACGACAAGTCAATGAGTGCGGAATAATCATTAATTGTTGTTTAATTATTTTAAATGTTAATTGAAGAACACAATTACAAAGACACAGTAAATACGAACACAATAATTAATTCAAATGTATTTCATTAATATTGAGTAATGATTACAAAAGAATAATTATAAAACTATGAACAATGATTCTTTAATCGAATCGATATTGTTGTTGATGTGACGGCGGCTAGGGTTGCACAATGATGTGATAGTCGACAGCCGTAATATTGCTAAAATTGTGTTCTCCGAGATGTGAAACCTAGGACTCATATTTATAAGTGTGGATATTTCTTTTTCATTTCTGACTCTAGTTCCCACGTATATTTAGGTGCTCGTCTTGAGTTCCATTTTACCTTTACCAATACTAGCTTTCTTCTCTTTAGATGTTTTTCTTGACGGTCTTCAATTTGAAGAGGTTGTTCGATAAATTTCAACTTTTCGTTAACCTCTACATCTTGTAACGGCATCGCTAGCGATTCATCAGCCAAACATTTATGTAAGTTGGACACATGAAATACATCGTGTACTCCATTAATCTCATTTGGCAATTCAAGTTGATAGGCTACTGGTCCGATTCGTTTTAAGATTTTAAAGGGTCCAACAAATCGAGGACTTAACTTTCCCTTCTTTCTGAATCGTACAATACCTTTCCATGGTGATACCTTTAGTAACACCTTGTGATCGACGTTAAATTCTAGTGGCTTTTACGTATTTTGTCGGCATAACTCTTCTGACGATCGCGAGCTGTCTTCAATCTTTCTCTGATCTGTAGTACTTTATCAATTGTCTTTTGGACTATTTCAGGTCCAAACACTTGATTCTCTCCAACTTCAAACCAACACACAGGTGTTCTACATTTTCTGCCATATAAGGCTTCAAATGGCCCTGCCAGGATGCTTGAGTGATAGCTATTGTAATAGGAGAATTCCATTAGAGGTATATGATTATCCCAACTGCCTCCAAAGTCTATCACACATGCTCGAAGCATATCTTCTAGCGTTTGGATCGTTCTTTCACTTTGCCCATCCGTTTGCGGATAATAAGCAGTGCTTAGGTTTAATCGAGTTCCTAACGCTTTCTGAAAACTTTGCCAGAACCGAGACGTAAAACGACTATCTCTATCTAACACGATGGATAGTGGCACACCATGTAAAGTTACTATTTCATTGACGTACAATTGTGCTAACTTATCCATGCTAAATGTTTCTTTCATTGGAATGAAATAGGCGGACTTAGTTAGTCGATCAATGATAACCCAGATAGCATCATTCCCCGACTTCTTCGAGGAAGTTTATTAATAAAATCCATGGTTATCATTTCCCATTTCCAGACAGGTAGTTCAAGTTGTTGCAGTAAACCTGAAGGTTCCTGGTGTTCTGCCTTAACTTGAGAGCATGTAAGACATTTTGCAACATATAGTGCAATGCTCTTTTTCATACCTATCCACCAGTAGTTAGTTTTCAGATTTTTATACATTTTATCGCTCTCTGGGTGCATTGTATATCTAGACTTATGAGCTTCTTCAAGTATTCTTTCTCTCAAGTTACAAGCAATTGGCACCCAAATTCTCTTATTTAATCTGATCAGTTTATCATCTCCTTTGACCAACTGATCAAGCATTCCCTTCATTCCTTCTTCTTTTTCTATCTCTTATAGGGCTATTTTCTGAGCATTCTTCAATTGACTAAGTAAATCAATTTGAAGATCAAGCCTTAAGGCACGAACCTTTTTTGGCTTTTCTCTTTCTTTTCTACTCAAGGCATCAGCCACAACATTGGCTTTACCTTTATGATAACAAATTTCACAATCGTAATCGCTTAGGATTTCCATCCATCTCCTCTGTCTCATGTTTAGTTCCTTCTGACCAAAGATATATTTTAGACTCTTATGGTCAGTGTAAATAGTAAATTTGCCTCCATAAAGATAGTGTCTCCATATCTTTAGCGCAAAGATTATGGCACCCAACTCTAAATCGTGAGTCGTATAATTCTTCTCGTGTGTTTTTAGGTGACGTGATGCATAAGCGACAACTTTATTTCTTTGCATTAACACACTTCCAAGACCAATGTGTGAAGCATCACAAAAAATGACAAAATCTTCAGTACCCTCTTGCAAAGTCAGGATGGGTGCATTTGTTAACTTTTCTTTAAGGGTCTTGAATGCTTCATCCTGTTTTGGTCCCCATTCGTATTTTATGGATTTTCGAGTCAAAATGTAAGAGGGGCAGCGATTCGAGAAAAGTATTGAATGAATGGACGGTAATATCCAGCCAATCTAAGGAAACTACGAACTTCAGATGAGGATGCATGGATTTCCCATTAGAAATAGCCTCAATCTTGGAAGGATCTACTTGAATTCCTTTAGCGTTAATAACATGGTCAAAAATTATACTTCCGTAAGCCAAAATTCACATTTCGAGAATTTAGCGTACAATCTCTTATTTCTTAGTACCTCAAGTAGTATTTTAAGATGGTTCGCGTGTTCATCTTGAGTTTTGGAATAGATAAGAATATCATCTATGAACACGATTATGAACTTATCTAAATAGGGTTTACAAATTCGATTCATCATGTCCATAAAAGCTGCAGGGGCATTAGTGAGTCCAAAGGGCATAATTGTGAACTCATAATGTCAGTATCTAGTTCGGAATGCAGTTTTAGGAATATCTTCTTCTTGAACTTTGAGCTGGTGATAACCTGATCTTAGATCAATTTTAGAAAAGTAACACAATCCCTGAAGTTGATCAAATAGATCATCGATTCGAGGAAGTGGATACCGATTTTTGATGGTTACCTTGTTCAGCTCACGATAATCAATACACATACGCATTGATCCATCCTTCTTCTTAACAAATAGAATTGGAGCTCCCCAAGGCGAAGAACTCGGTCGGATAAATCCCTTCTCTAACAGTGCATCTAACTGTTGCTTTAATTCTTTCATTTTAGTTGGAGCTAATCTGTACAGGGCTTTAGCTATTGGTGATGTACCCGTTACAAGATCAATTCTAAATTCAACTTCTCGATCAGGTGGGATCCCCGGAAATTCATCTGGAAAGATGTCGGTAAATTCGGCTACAACTGGCACGTCTTCAATCTTTTTCTTTGTTTTATCATCTGATACAGTGATCAGATATGCCAAACATCCTTTCCTTAAGCATTTGGTTGCTTTTAACATTGAGATTATTCCAACATGATTTGTTGGTTTGTCACCTTTGACAATAATCTCTTCTCCAGTAAACGCATAAAGTTTAATAAGCTTTTGATTACAAATGATATGTGCTTGGTTCGAGGCCAACCAATCCATACCAAGTACCACGTCAAATCCCGCTAATGTCATAGGCAAAAGTTTCACAGGGATGACATGATTAGAAAGAGTAATCCTACCATTATCTAAGGATTCTGAGATTTTAACTAGATCTCCGTTTGCGGTTTCAACTTCATAGGATTTGTCTAACCTTACTAGAGGTTCATTTAACAAACTACAGAACTTATAGTCTATGAAGCTTTGGTTTGCACCAGAATCAAATAAAATTCTAGCATAGACATTGTGAATCCAAGGATCTCAATTCAGGAATTATCAGTATTAAAATAACGACAAGTTAATGAGTGCGGAATAATCATTAATTGTTGTTTAATTGTTTTAAATGTTAATTGAAGAACACAATTACAAAGACACAGTAAATACGAACACAATAATTAATTCAAATGTATTTCATTAATATTGAGTAATGATTACAAAAGAATAATTATGAAACTATGAACAATGATTCTTCAATCGAATTGATATTGTTGTTGATGTGACGACGGCTAGGGTTGCACAATGATGTGATAATCGACAATATTGCTAAAATTGTGTTCTTCGAGATGTGAAACCTAGGACTCATATTTATAGGCACTTTGAGTCAGTTAAGGAAACACCGAATCTCTTGGGATTTGTTATTGACTTATTGACTTGTTGACTGGTTGAGATTGTACAAGTGTTCTGGTCTTCCGCAGAAATCTTGTCTTCCGTAGGAACTTCTGTTCTTCCGTAGGAACCTTGCCTTCCGTAGGAATCTTCACTTAAGTAATCCTTGGGTGATGTTGTTCATCTGTAGACACAAAGGATGTCTTGTAAGAAACATATCTATGGATTAGCATTATTGATCATCCGTAGATGTTTCTTACACTTAACCGATTTTAGAAATTCACTAAGTATATTGTTTTTGCCTGTCATCATGTATATCACACAACACATATGGGTTAACCTATACATTCAACGCATACATAATGATAGTCAGTTACGATTATTTATTACAAGTATTGATTAAAGTTCTAAGCCTATACAAAAATGATCTAGACCTATTCTTTCTAGATCTAACAGACATTATTGATAAGATGTGTACCGGTAATGACGTCCGACAAGTCAGCAGCCTCACGAGTATTCATCACAAATGCTCGTGCTGTCTTCTTCACACTAGGATCTGTCTTGGTTCCAGATCCTCCAGCACCACCTTCTTTATTAAGCCTTGGGCATTCAGACTTGTAGTGCCCTTGTTCATTGTAGTTAAAACAAGTTATCACCCTTTTCCTGTGGCAAGCCTTAGAAGTATGTCCTGAAGTCTTACAATAGTTGCAGAATAGAGTGGATCTGCATCTTCCCGTTGTTGGATTCTTTATGCCCAAGACACATAGAACATTGATGTGGTTAATACGTAATGATCCAAGTCGGGTCATACCCAATAACAAGTTTAGCAAACACCAATATGTATTTAATTGATGATATGATCATGCAATTAAATCATTACACCAATTTAGAAAATGGGTTTTCTAAATAAATTGTATGTGAGAAAGAACAACTTATAAGGATATTTTGTTCATGGACATTATTTGTAATGTTATTTAAGTTTGTTAAGTAACATCAAATAATAAAAGTGTGTTTAAGTTATATATTTAAAAGGTTAATTATATAACTAATAATATAACTAGTTCACAATTTAAGTGGGTGTTTAAAATGGGGGGAACCCATTTTAAAACAAGATTTCGGCCGCCCCTTTAGGGGTATTTTTGGTCATTTTGTTGTCTTGAAACTGCACCCCACTTACACTAGTCACACTCTCCAATTCACTCTCTCTCTCATACATGCAAGACTCAATTTTTTCTCTCATCTAAGAAGAAAAACAAGGCTGGAAAAAGGTTTTCTGCAGCTTGTTTCTTGCGGTTTTGGTGTTGAATCCTAGCAACAAGAGGTGTTTGCATCACACTTGTGGGTATGCAAGCTTGAGGACACATATCCTTGATGTTTTGGTCATTCAAGAACATCATGATCTTCATCAAAAGTCCCGATTTTCAGCAGCTCTACAAAGGTTGTATCTTGTGTTGCTTTTGGTTGTTGTTTCATCTTGATAGCTAGTTCAACACATATAAACGATCCTATGTTCTTGGTTTTGTTGATGTTAAGTTATTAACCTTAATTTTCAGATTATGAATCATAATATTAAGGCTTTAATCCGCTGCGTTTTCATGTTTAAATGGTTAAACAACTTTGATAACGGTCCAACAAACCCAACATTAGTATCAGAGCCGGATATGTGGATGACTAGCTTCTTTTGTCCTTATAAAATAGGTTTTATGGGACTTTAACAACCTAATAGGGGCCATTTTGTGATGATATGATGAAACCCCAACCTTTCAAGGTTATATCTTGCATGCTTATGATTAAATCTTGAAAGGATGATATCAAATGGTTGATTATGTTGTTTGGAAATAACCCTAATGTTTTGGTTCATGTTGGCCAGAACTTTAAGGTTATAAAAGGGGTTCATTTTGTTCTTGAAATGTTGTATATGGATACATATTTTGGTGCATAACATAGCCTTGACCATATGTGTTTTGGATTTGGTTGATTATGATTTGTCATGTTGGTTGTATTCATTTAAAGGGTTGTAATAATATCTTTTGTGTTTGTATTTTGGGTTGTAATTTATTTATTCATTTGGTTATGTAATAAATAGAATAGGTGCATTTCTTTTATTAGAAAATTGTATTAGGATATGATTTTGTAAAGGAAGATGCATAAGATGAAGACCCAAAAGGAAGGACACAAAAGACATGGACACTTGAAGCTTTTGGATGTGGATTCAAGTGGGAGTTCATGGACACATATAATGTGTCATTATTAACCCTTAGGAAAGAGCTTATGACAACACTTGTGATGGCAAACAAGTGTAGTCAACTTAGTGGCTATGGATATGCACATATGTTTGTATGATTATGCTTGTTTGGTTGTTTGTTGTATGATTGTTGTTTGATATTTGGATATGCATAACAAACTCATTAGCAAACTTAACAAGCTGAAAATTTATGGTTCCTAATCATTAAGCGGTTAATAAAAGGTTATTAAAAGGATTAATAATTTTAATAAATGGGTTTTATTAAAAAGGAGAACCATAGGGTACCATGTTTTTAAAAGCATGGAAATATGGTACATAGAGTTTTCAAAACTAGAATTAATGAAAACTAAAATCCCTTTGGAAACAAGTTTAACACCATCCTTTTACACGACACTCGAATCACTTGAGAACTATATGTGGGATAAAGATCACCTAACCACTTTTAGGGAACTTGTGTTTTGAGGTGGGCTTAACGTATTTGTGGGATAAAGGTCACCTAACCACTTGTATGTGTAAACTCACACGTGTGTGTAAGTAGGACGACTTGAATTGGGAACCATGTGCATAGGGTCACCGAAGCATGGCGTACACTGGTGTTGATGGGATTAAACATGCCAACCAAACATAAGATGTTTAATCGATCCCATAAAGGCTAGAAGTTGCAAAAGGTTGCAATTGTCAAATGTTGACTACCTTGTTAATTTAAATAATGAGATAAAGGTCACCTAACCATTATTTGAATGTAACGTTGGATTCTTGATTTTAATTATTAATTGTCTATGAGACATAAAAGGGTATTAATGATTAAAATGTAATTTTTCAGAAATACTATAAAAACTTTGTAAATTTTGTAGAACGGCTGCAAACAATAATGCTACCACCCCGACCGTCCATACCCTATCACTGAGAACTATTTTAGAGAGGGATCGTGTCACACCCTCAATTTCCACAAACGGGGTTTTACCGCTAGGCGTGTGACATAACCAGGATCTCAGATAAGCATCAGTTACACCAAACGACTCAACAATTACAAATCATATAAGTTGCTTAGTAATAATGAAATAAACCAACTTGAATTTAAGTATTGCGGAAGTGAAAACAGGAAAACATTTAACAACGGTTTTGGAACACGCAAACACGCGCCCAATCCAATTTATGTAAAGTACATGAAATTAAATCTTGAAAACAGTTTGGGGTGAATGCGGAATGACATGCAGTGGATGCTGTGCTCCTAAACGTGCCATTTCAATGTCCTGAGAGAAAACATGCAAAAGTCAGTACAAGACTGGTGAGTTCACAGGTTTATCAGAAAACGGTAAGTATCAGTAATGTAATTCCTGGATTTAGTAATCAAATCATAATGGGTAGCTAGCCCATAGCAATCACTATGTGTATGAAGTCGCGACCGAGCTGACATGTAATCAATAGTAATAAAGTATGCCCGGCTGTGGATTCCCCACCACAACACTGTAAAACAGGCTGACCGTTCACCTGTTTAACCTCCAGTCAAGCTAGCGCGACTAGCTCGGGCGGGGTATGTCAATCCCAGTAGATCTACTAACAATCACCTCGCTATTTGCATATTAACGGTCCGAGGGGCAAAGTATAACACCATAGTATCAGGTATATGCAGTATTACAAAAACCCAATGTAATGTAACGATTATGAAAGCAGCATGCTTCTCTCCCCCAAAAAGAGTATAAAGTAAAAGTGGGGATGTAAACTCACCTGGTATGCGTAACACTATTTAAAGTTTACTTGGAGAATAAGTGAACTGAAAACCTTCAGAGGTTACCTAGATCATGTAAGTGCATAAGTACGTGTAAACAGAGAACATGTGAAATCCTAAGCACACACAACCAAAGACTCAAGGTTTCAGAAAAATAGACATGTTTGACCCGGTTGACCCGTTTGACCGTTGGTGACATTATGAGTTGTAATTACTTTAAGTAACATAATCATTCCTCAAGCATGGTTCACATACATCATAACAATCAATTTCCAGTCCTAAACATGATATCCTAATTAGTAATCATCATTCAACATCATACATGATCATCAGGTTCCATACAAACCAATTAACACATTTCATCATAATAAGCATCCTTAATAAATACTATAGCATGATCCTAATATCAAGAACATGTCCAATTCATAACTTATACCATCAAAATAAGTTCTAGTAGCACTAACATTACACGCAAAAGCCAAGTAAATATGTTACAGGTTGTAGGTATTCGTTTTCCAGAATCTGCGTTTTCCGGGAGATTCTAGGTGTTCGGAAGATACGGTCAAACACATAACCAACAAAGGATTTAGGCCAAGACCAAACTACAGTAGGCTCTCCTATGAGTCAATTAAGTATGTGAAAATTTGTTTTAGGTTTTAAGGGCATGGAGTTACTAGAAAAACTAGAAATGTTACAGCAGCTCTCAACCGGAAGGCTGCTGGAGTTAGCTTGCCAAATTGTGCATAACTCCAATTTGAAAATAGCTATTGGGTTAATTCTTTTTCTGGAGTTCACAGGACTCCTTGGAAAAATGTTTGACCATAGGGTTTGGTCTCAGGTTTTATGAAATGAAAATGGTACATCAAACAAGTCGACACACACATTCTGTCCAAGAGGACAGAATTGACCCATCTAGCCAAAACAAGTAAAACACCAACTTAACCACCTCCAATTGGAGTGTGGTTACGCTTTCTGGAAACTAGACTCAGTAACAAACAATTTGGGCACTAGAGACACATAATTTGGACCTGTTATGATCTGTTTATGCCACATACAAAATGAGACTCAGAATCTGTCAGAAAGTTAGTTTCTGACCACACTTCACTAAAATGATCATAACTCAAGTTTTACAAGTCCAAATTGGACAAGGTTAGATATTTTGAAAACTAGACTCCATGAGGAACATGTTAGACTCAAGAAAACCAGTTTTTGGATTCGTCTTCATTCGGTTATGTCATGATAAAAACAGGGTATGCAATCTGCCAGATATCCACCATGAACATATCCATAACATCAATACATCAATTCCTTGCAAGATTAACATATTCTAGTATTCTAACAATCATATCATCTAATTAACATCATACAACCATTAAAAACAACATCAATTTGATCAATCAATAAGTTTCCCCAAATTAAAGTTTCTAGTTTAACATAATTTGACTAGAATATCCAAAATCCATAACCAAACATGAAATTGATACCTAATCTAGCACCATACAATAATACTAACATGGATTAACCATCAATTGACCAAAACTTAACACCAAGAACATCAATTTGCATCTAGGGTTCGGCCAACATGAAGAGTTCCACAAAACATTGAAATTAACCTTTAATTCTTGCATAATCGACATTAAACAACATACATACAACCTAACTAAGCTACTAGTATCATCAAACAACAATAATTTCAACCCCAAGATCATACAAAAACGAATTAGGGTTCGGCCATATCAAGAAAACCCACAAAACACTAAAACTAACCTTCGATTCTTGCAAAGGATCACGAATTGATGCTTGTAACTTGTTGTATTGCTTGAATTCGGTCCAATTTCACAGCCAATTGGTGTTTCTTGGTTGAATTTCGAAGTAAAGAAGGATGGAGAAGAAAGAGGCGGTCGATGGAGGTGTTCTAGAGGAGTGTTTGCTTTTAAATCCTTCATTTATGCATAATTACCCTTTCACCCCTTATAATTTGTATTTTATAAAAAGGCACCCTCTTTAATCACTTTTTAAATAGTTTTTAACTAGCACACCAAACATATAAACTCATGGAAACATTTATACATCGGATCTTTATAAAACACAAAACATACGAATCTATACACACGTTTCCACGTTACACGATAAATTCTCAATTTACATGTAAAACACACAAGCACATAAACGTAACGCAATAATCACATGATTAGTTAAATTATCTTTAATGTAACATTATTAATTATTATTAGGTCACCAACATCAAACGACAAACCCGTGTGTGCTCAAGACACGTGTATGCAAGACTCAACGAGACTGGCGGAGTTTGGTAACGTACAATTACCGGGTGTCACATTATCCCCATGTTGAAAGAATTTTCGTCCCGAAAATTGGAACACTGGATCAACGTACATAGTGAGTAAATGAAGCATTGTGAGCAAACTATTTAGTTATCCAGCACGTAGACGTGCTAAGGTTTCCGAGAAATAAGGAAGTAAATCCAAAATAGAAGAACGTAAAGTTTTTAAGGTTTCGCGAGGGTTGTGACATCATCCCCATGTTGAAGGGAATTTCATCCCGAAATTGAAGGAAAAGATATCTTACAACTGTATCTTAGGAATTGGAAATTTGATCGTTGAACAGTTACGGATACTTCTTCTTCATTTGATCTTCGCGTTCCCAAGTAAACTCTGGTCCACGCTTTGAGTTCCATCTAACACGCACAATAGGGATCTTGCTACGTTTTAGGGTTTTGACTTCTCGATCCATGATCTCCACTGGTTCTTCGATGAAATGTAATTGGTCATCTATCTTTAGTTTCTCCAATGGCACGATCAATGATTCATCAGATAGATATTTCCTCAGATTGGATACGTGAAACACATCGTGTATCCCCCTGAGTTCTTCAGGTAAATTCAACTGATAGGCTACTGGGCCAATCCGTTTGACAATCTCAAATGGCCCCACGTATCTAGGGCTTAGATTCCCACGCTTGCCGAAACGTATTACTCCTTTCCATGGTGAGACTTTTAAAAGTACCTTGTCGCCAATCTGGAATTCCAATGGTTTATGACGCTTGTCAGCATAACTTTTCTGTCGATCACGTGCAGCTGCCATCCGATTACGTATTTGTAAAATCTTTTCAGTTGTTTCGTGCACCAGTTCCGGACCAGTAAGTTGACTTTCTCCAACCTCTGCCCAACATACAGGTGACAGGCACTTGCGTCCATAAAGTACCTCAAATGGTGCGGCTTTAATTGAGGTGTGATAACTGTTATTGTAGGAGAACTCAACCAATGGTAGATGAGTTTCCCAACTGTTGCCGAAATCGATCACACAGGCACGCAACATGTCTTCTAGTGTCTGGATCGTACGCTCACTCTGGCGTTCGGTTTGCGGGTGATACGCAGTGCTCATATCTAGTCGTGTTCCCAATGATCGTTGTAATGACTGCCAGAAATGAGAAGTGAACCGAGCATCACGATCCGATATGATAGATACTGGTACGCCATGCCGAGAGACTATTTCTCTTAAGTAAATGCGTGTCAGTTTCTCCATTCGGTCAGTCTCCCGGATTGCCAGGAAATGTGCGGATCTCGTTAAGCGATCTACTATAACCCAAATGGTGTCGCATCCGCTGGGAGTCCTGGGTAACTTCGTAATAAAATCCATTGAAATCTGCTCCCATTTCCACACTGGGATTTCTGGTTGCTGGAGTAAGCCGGATGGTCTCTGGTATTCCACCTTAACTTTGGAGCAAGTTAAGCATCTGCTTACATATGCGGCGATCTCCGCTTTCATGTTCGGCCATCGGTAAAACTCCTTTAGGTCTTGATACATCTTATCTGAACCTGGATGAACTGAGTAACGCGTCTTATGAGCTTCATCCATTACCAGTTCTCTTAAATTCCCATACAGTGCACCCAGATCCGTTCCATGAAGTAACAGATTCCATCAGTTTTGATCTCCAACTGTTTCTCCATGCCTCGCATGGATTCTGCTTTCAGGTTCTCAGTCTTTAAGGCCTTGCTTTGAGCAGCCTTGATTTGCACCGGTAGATCAGAATGTATGGTCATCTGTAATGCGCGCACCCGACGAGGTTTTAATGTTTCTTTCCGACTAAGGGCGTCGGCTACCACATTAGCTTTACCCGGGTGATACTTGATCGCACAATCATAGTCATTGAGTAATTCCAACCACCGTCGTTATCGCATATTCAATTCCTTCTGATAGTATATGTGCTGGAGACTCTTGTGATCCGTATAAATCGTGCACTTGGTTCCATATAGGAAGTGTCTCCAGACCTTCAGGGCAAATACTATAGCTCCCAATTCCAAATCATGCATTGTGTAGTTTTTCTCATGCACCCTGAGTTGTCTAGACGCATAAGCTATGACTTTGTCACGTTGCATCAGTACGCATCCCAAACCCTGGATGGAAGCATCACAGTAAACAACAAAGTCATCAGTCCCTTCTGGGAAGGCTAGGATTGGTGCGATGCAGAGTTTGTCTTTAAGCGTTTGGAACGCTATTTCCTCTTTGCTACCCCACTTGTAAACAGTTCCCTTATGGGTCAGGGCAGTCAAAGGTGGTGCCACTTTTGAAAATCCTTCAATAAATCGTCTGTAATAGCCTGCCAAACCAAGGAATTATCGCACCTCGGTAGGCGTCTTCGGTGCTGGCCAATCCTTGATGGCATCAATCTTTGATGGATCCACATGTATACCCTTGTCGTTCACCACATGCCCAAGGAAATGCACTTCGCGCATCCAGAAGTCACATTTCGAGAATTTAGCATAAAGTTGTTCATTCCTCAACAATTCTAGTATGGTTCTCAAATGTTCCTCATGATCTTCCTTATTACGAGAGTAGATCAGTATGTCATCAATGAATACAGTGACAAACTTATCCAGATAAGGCTTGCATACGCGGCTCATGAGGTCCATGAAAACTGCTGGGGCATTGGTCAGTCCGAACGGCATTACAACAAACTCGTAATGTCCATAGCGAGTCCGGAATGCCGTCTTCGAAATATCCTCTTTTCGAACCCTTAACTGATGATAACCCGATCTCAAGTCAATCTTGGAATAGTAGCTTGATCCTTGCAATTGATCGAATAAGTCATCGATACGTGGAAGTGGATACCTGTTCTTGATCGTCACCTTGTTCAATTCGCGGTAGTCAATACACATCCTGAAGGTTCCATCTTTCTTTTTAACGAAAAGCACTGGAGCTCCCCAGGGTGAAGAGCTAGGACGTATGAATCCCTTGTCTAACAATTCTTGCAATTGCTTAGACAGCTCTTGTAGTTCGTTCAGTGCCAGACGGTACGACGCTCGAGCGATCGGAGTCGCTCCGGGTGCTAATTCAATCTGAAATTCTACCTGTCTGTATGGAGGAAGGCCAGGTAGGTCTTCGGGAAATACCTCGGGAAAGTCTCTTACCACTGGAATATCTTCGACTCGCCTTTCATTCATCTTCGTTTCAGTAACAAGTGCCAACAAGGCAAAGTGTCCTTTCCTGAGACATTTCTGAGCCTGAAAATATGATATGATGCCAACCACCGCACCCACCTTATCACCTTCCACTGTAAGAATTTCATCGTCCGAAATGGGTAACTTGATCAGCTTCTCCTTGCAAATGATCTCAGCACTGTTCTTGGATAACCAATCCATCCCGACTATTACATCAAAGCTTCCGAGTGTGAAAGGAACAAGGTCTATGCAAAAAGTGTGTCCAGATAAGCCTAGCTTACAGTTTCTAAACACTTGGGTTGCTGTTATCGTCCTACCATCAGCTATTTCTATGGTGTACTCAGAAGTCAGGTTAGTAGGTACCATTCCTAGTACTTTGCTAATTTTATGGATACATAACTTTTATCAGCACCGAAGTCAAATAAAACAGAGGCGTAACATTCATTAATAGAGAATCTACCAGATATCAAAATCCAAAGCTATCAGTCGCATGTAAATAACCCCTTTGTCTTGGAATAAAAAGGAAGAGAGGTCCAAGAATTTAAAGTAACAGACAAGCTAGAAGATCAGTTCGAATCCGAGGGATTAGGGCATATGTAATGGTTTGAATTTCATCCGAATTCGAGGTAAGAGTGAGCATTCATACAAGTAGAATTGAAGGATAGTTTCCACATCAGTAGCTATGTTCTATGAAAACCGAGACTTTCTTGCTCAAGGTGTAGAAATGATGACTTATACTGACTACAATGTTATCACCCGACCAAATTCACTGGACTTAGCATGCACGACAAATTACAATTACGTGTGCACCCGTAATGGTAATTTGCTTTGCATGATCACCCTCGGTTCCTACTATCAGGCTAACATATCTTGTCAAGTACAGTAGTCATCAACGATAGGAGTACCAAATATGTAAGTATTATATCGGGGTCGATCATTCAAAGTATACGAAAGGATCAGTAAGGTTCAGGAATTTCATAAGTAACCCCTCCCGTGACTCACAGCAACTCGGAGCCACCATCCCTGTAGTCGTAAGCTCACAGGGATACGTTAAAGCAAAAGTTTTCAGGTAACCAAAAGTTCAGGAAATTCGTAAGTAACCCTTCCCGTGACTCACAGCAAATCAGAGTCACCATCCCTGTAGTCGTAAGCTCACAGGGATATGTTAAAGCAAAAGTTCTCAGGCAACCAAATTAAGTAAGCACATCTTAGTAATCTATGTGTGTGTAACTAATGCAAATCCAGCTATAGTCTAAAATGCAATGCAAATTAGATGCAAATTTCATTTTAGTTCGCTATAACTAATGCTCTGATACCACTCTGTCACACCCTCAATTTCCACAAACGGGGTTTTACCGCTAGGCGTGTGACATAACCAGGATCTCAGATGAACATCAGTTACGCCAAACGACTCGACAATTACAAATCATATAAGTTGCTTAGTAATAATGAAATAAACCAACTTGTATTTAAGTATTGCGGAAGCGAAAACAGGAAAACATTTAACAACGGTTTTGGAACACGCAAACACGCGCCCAATCCAGTTTATGTAAAGTACATGAAATTAAATCTTGAAAACAGTTTGGGGTGAATGCGGAATGACATGCAGTGGATGCTGTGCTCCTAAACGTGCCATTTCAATGTCCTGAGAGAAAACATGCAAAAGTCAGTACAAGACTGGTGAGTTCACAGGTTTATCAGAAAACAGTAAGTATCAGTAATGTAATTCCCGGATTTAGTAATCAAAGCATATAATGGGTAGCTAGCCCATAGCAATCACTATGTGTATGAAGTCGCGACCGAGCTGACATGTAATCAATAGTACTAAAGTATGCCCGGCTGTGGATTCCCCACCACAACACTGTAAAACAGGCTGACCGTTCACCCGTTTAACCTCCAGTCAAGCTAGCGCGACTAGCTCGGGCGGGGTATGTCAATCCCAGTAGATCTACTAACAATCACCTCGCTATTTGCATATTAACGGTCCGAGGGGCAAAGTATAACACCATAGTATCAGGTATATGCAGTATTACAAAAACCCAATGTAATGTAACGTTTATGAAAGCAACATGTTTCTCTCCCCCAAAAAGAGTATAAAGTAAAAGTGGGGATGTAAACTCACCTGGTATGCGTAACACTATTTAAAGTTTACTTGGAGAATAAGTGAACTGACAACCTTCAGAGGTTACCTAGATCATGTAAGTGCATAAGTACGTGTAAACAGAGAACATGTGAAATCCTAAGCACACACAACCAAAGACTCAAGGTTTCAGAAAAATAGACATGTTTGACCCGGTTGACCCGTTTGACCATTGGTGACATTATGAGTTGTAATTACTTTAAGTAACATAATCATTCCTCAATCATGGTTCACATATATCATAACAATCAATTTCCAGTCCTAAACATGATATCCTAATTAGTAATCATCATTCAACATCATACATGATCATCAGGTTCCATACATACCAATTAACACATTTCATCATAATAAGCATCCTTAATAAATACTATAGCATGATCCTAATATCAAGAACATGTCCAATTCATAACTTATACCATCAAAATAAGTTCTAGTAGCACTAACATTACACGCAAAAGCCAAGTAAATATGTTACAGGTTGTAGGTATTCGTTTTCCAGAATCTGCGTTTTCCGGGAGATTCTAGGTGTTCGGAAGATACGGTCAAACACATAACCAACCAAGGATTTAAGCCAAGGCCAAACTACAGTAGGCTCTCCTATGAGTCAATTAAGTATGTGAAAATTTGTTTTAGGTTTTAAGGGCATGGAGTTACTAGAAAAACTAGAAATGTTACAGCAGCTCTCAACCGGAAGGCTGCTGGAGTTAGCTTGCCAAATTGTGCATAACTCCAATTTGAAAATAGCTATTGGGTTAATTCTTTTTCTGGAGTTCACAGGACTCCTAGGAAAAATGTTTGACCATAGGGTTTGGTCTCAGGTTTTATGAAATGAAAATGGTACATCAAACAAGTCGACACACACATTCTGTCCAAGAGGACAGAATTGACCCATCTAGCCAAAACAAGTAAAACACCAACTTAACCACCTCAAATTGGAGTGTGGTTACGCTTTCTGGAAACTAGACTCAGTAACAAACAATTTGGGCACTAGAAACACATAATTTGGACCTGTTATGATCTGTTTATGCCACATACAAAATGAGACTCAGAATCTGTCAGAAAGTTTGTTTCTGACCACACTTCACTAAAATGATCATAACTCAAGTTTTACAAGTCCAAATTGGATAAGGTTGGATATTTTGAAAACTAGACTCCATGAGGAACATGTTAGACTCAAGAAAACCAGTTTTTGGATTCGTCTTCATTCGGTTATGCCATGATAAAAACAGGGTATGCAATCTGCCAGATATCCACCATGAACATATCCATAACATCAATACATCAATTCCTTGCAAGATTAACATATTCTAGTATTCTAACAATCATATCATCTAATTAACATCATACAACCATTAAAAACAACATCAATTTGATCAATCATGAAGTTTCCCCAAATTAAAGTTTCTAGTTTAACATAATTTGACTAGAATATCCAAAATCCATAACCAAACATGAAATTGATACCTAATCTAGCATCATACAATAATACTAACATGGATTAACCATCAATTGACCAAAACTTAACACCAAGAACATCAATTTGCATCTAGGGTTTGGCCAACATGAAGAGTTCCACAAAACATTAAAATTAACCTTTAATTCTTGCATAATCGACATTAAACAACATACATACAACCTAACTAAGCTACTAGTATCATCAAACAACAACAATTTCGACCCCAAGATCATACAAAAACGAATTAGGGTTCGGCCATATCAAGAAAACCCATAAAACACTAAAACTAACCTTCGATTCTTGCAAAGGAACACGAATTGATGCTTGTAACTTGTTGTATTGCTTGAATTTGGTCCAATTTCACAGCCAATTGGTGTTTCTTGGCTGAATTTCGAAGTAAAGAAGGATGGAGAAGAAAGAGGCGGTCGATGGAGGTGTTCTAGAGGAGTGTTTGCTTTTAAATCCTTCATTTATGCATAATTACCCTTTCACCCCTTATAATTTGTATTTTATCAAAAGGCACCCCCTTTAATCACTTTTTAAATAGTTTTTAACTAGCACACCAAACATATAAACTCATGGAAACATTTATACATTGGATCTTTATAAAACACAAAACATACGAATCTATACACACGTTTCCACGTTACGCGATAAATTCTCAATTTACATGTAAAACACACAAGCACATAAACGTAACGCAATAATCACATGATTAGTTAAATTATCTTTAATTTAACATTATTAGTTATTATTAGGTCACCAACGTCAAATGAAAACCCGTGTGTGCTCAAGACACGTGTATGCAAGACTCAACGAGACTGACGGAGTTTGGTAACGTACAATTACTGGGTGTCACAGATCGTCTGAACCATAACAACTTTATGGACTGGTTTTGAAACTTGAGAATTGTTCTCAAGCAAGAGAAAAAGGCCTATGTCCTTGACGATCCTATTCCTAACCAACCCGACCCCGAGGATGTTGAGGCCTACAACGATTGGCTTCAGTATACTGAGGATTCCATGCAGGTATCCTGCCTCATGTTGGGAACTATGATTCCCGAACTCCAAAAGGACTTGGAGCATCATGGGGCATATGACATGATTGTAGGATTCTATACGCCCAAGACACGTAGAATGTTGATGTGGTTAGTATGTTATGATCCAAGTCGGGTTATACCCAATAACAAGCTTAGCAAACACCAATTAATATTTAATTGATGATATGATCATGCAATTAAATATTTACACCAAATTTAGAAAATGGGTTTTCTAAATAAGTTGCATATGAGATGGAACAAATTATTAGTACATTTTGTTCAATGATATTATTTGTAATGTTATTTAAGTGTGTTAAATAACATCACAAATTAATAATAGGAGTGTTAGGATTATACAATTAAAAGGTTACTTGTATATCCTAATTAAAAGACTAGTTAATATGTGGTGTGTTTTATTTTGAGGGGGAAAGCTTTTTTTTTTAAACCCAATTCGGGCGCCCCCCTTGGGTTCTAATTGGACCTTTTGCTTAGTAAAACTACACTACATTAACTTGTCTTGAACACTCCTCTTTCACATACCAATCTCATTACATGCAAAAGAAAAGAACTCTCTCTCTCTCAAAAAACTCACGGCCAGGCAGCTGTCTTCTTTGGAGTTTTTGGAGCTCTTTTGGTGTTGATTTCTCCCTAGCAAGAATTGTTTGCTATTAAGCTTGGGGTATACTAGCTTGAGGACCTCTACACTTGAAGTCTTGGTCGATTTAAGCATCCAAAATCTCACTTTCTTTGGTCGTTTTGCTGCTGAATGAGGTAGATATCACAGCTCATTGAAGCTGTGATTTTATGTAGTTTTACATATGTTCATAGCTTGTTTATTCACATATTATGATCCTTTGTTATATGGGTTTGTTTTATACATATATTTGACATCTAAAACATGATTTTTCAGTTTATAATCATGTTTAAAAACATATATATCCGCTGCGTTTTTCTAAAAGTTTAAATGGTTAAACTACGTTTTTGTGTTCTAACAAACCCTACAATGGCATCAAGAGCCGGTTATGTGGATAGCTTGCTTGTTCTAGTCCTTTAAAATCGGTTTTAAAGGATGATTATAAACTCATAATAGGCTGATTTTGGTTGATTTAATAAACCCCATGTCTTTCATAGTTATATCTTCATGCTTATGATTAAACTTTGAAAGATAGGAATGTCAATTGGTTGATATATTTGGATGTTGTTTGTTTGGACAAACAAACCCTAATTTTCAGTTTATGTTGGCTGAAAATTTGGGTTTGATAGGGTTTATTTAGTTTGTTGAATAATGTTTATGATTGTTCTTTGATAGTGCATAACCTAGCTTTTAGCCTTGTGTTGTTTGGATGATTGGAATGGATGTTTTTATTCATTAAATTGGGTTGTAATATTTATGTTTATTATTTGGGTTGTAATTATTTATTCATTTGGTTATTAATTAATAGATTAGGTGCATTTCTTTTATTAGAAAAAATGTATTAGGATACAATTTTTGTAAAAGGAAGATGCACAAGATCAAGACCCAAAGATGGACATCAAAGACATGGACCTTGAAGCTTTTGGATATGGATTCAAGTGGGAGTCCATGGACACATATAATGTGTCATTACAAACCCTTAGGAGAGACCTTATGAAAACACTTGTGATGGCAAACAAGTGTTGTCAACTTAGTGGCTATGGTTATGCACTCATGTTTATATGTTTATGCTTGTTTGATTGTTTTTTGTTTGATTGTTTGGTTGATATTTAGTCATACATTACAAACTCATTAACAAACTTAACAAGCTGAAAATTGACTGTTCTTAATCATTAAAAGTTAATAAAAGGTTATTAAAATGATTTAATAATTTTAAAGATTAAAAGTAGGTTTTAATCAAAGGACCATAGGGTATCTTGTATTTGAAAGCATGCAAATACAAGTACATAGAGTTTTCTAAACTAGAATTATGAAACCTCTAAATATTCTAAAACAAGATCAACACCGTCCTTTTACACAACACTTAAGTCACTTGGGAACTCTTAGTGGGATAAAGGTCACCTAACCACTTTGAGGGAACTTATGACTTAAGGTGAGAATGCCATATTCGTGGGATAAAGGTCACCTAACCACTCATTTTGGCAAACCCACATGTATGTGTAAGTAGGATGTCTTGATTTGCAAACCATGTTAAATGGATCACCTACAATATGGTTTCCAAATGGTGTTGATGGGATTAACATGCCGACTTTACATATGATGTTTAAAGTCTATCCCATACCTCTAGAAGTTGCAAATGGTTGCAACCGTCAATCGTTGACCACCTTATTAATTTAAATCGTGGGATAAAGGTCACCTAACAACATTTAAATGTAATGTTGGGTTCTAGATTTTAATATAAAAATGACCTTAAAAGGCATTAATTATTAAAATAGCAATATCGAAAATACTAAAATAGATCTTTGTTAAATTTTGTAGATGGCCACCAATAATGACAATCATGATAACTCATCCGCGTCCAATCAATCATTACGAGCGATCCTTCAAAAGGAACGTCTAAATCATAACAACTTTATAGATTGGTATCGAAACTTGAGAATCGTTCTCAAGCAAGAGAAGATCGTATGTTTTAGACGACCCTATCCCCGATCAACCTACTGAGGATGATGAGGAGGCCTATAACGATTGGCTGAAATACACTGAGGACTCCGTCCAAGTGTCTTGTCTCATGCTAGCGAGCATGACTCCGGATCTCCAAAAGGAGTACGAACATCACGGAGCTTACGACATGATAACCCAGCTGAAGGAAACGTTCCAACAGCAAGCAAGGGTTGAGCGCTTCGAAACGGTTCGAGCACTCCATGCATGTCGTATGGACGTCAACCAATCTGTTTCATCTTATGTACTTAAGATGAAAAGTCATATTGACCGCCTCGAGAGGCTTAATTGTCCCGTCTCGAAGGAATTGGCCACGGATTTGATCCTAAATGGCCTTAGCAAAAGGTTCGAGACATTTGTGTTGAATTACAACATGAATGCATGGGACAAGAGCATTGGTGAGCTACACTCAATGCTTAAAACAGCCGAGGCGGCCATGGGTAAAAGGGTTTTACCCGTTCTCACCATCAATGAAGGTGGGAACAACAAAAGGCCTCATCCCGCACCCAAGGCAAAAGTTGCCAAGGGTAAGGGACCCGTTTGGCGAAAGGGGAAAAACCACAAGAGAAGAAGTAAAAGGTTGCTACTAATGACCCATGCTTCAAGTGTGGGGAGATTGGACATTGGCAAGGAATTTTCCTGTCCATCTTCAAGAGTTGAAAGTAAAGAGGGATGCCGGGCAGACCTCAGGTACAATATACATGATTCATATTGATCTTAATGTTACATCTTCTAACACATGGGTATTGGATACCGGATGTGGAACTCATATTTGCAATTTTTTGCAGGGGTTCACAAGAAGTAGGGCCTTTAATCAAGGGGATGTTAGCCTCTTCATGGGCAATGGAACTAAAGTCTTAGTTGAAGCTCGTGGAGACTACATCCTAAAACTTCCAAGTGGCTTGGATGTTATTTTGAAGAATGTTTTGTATGCTCCTAGTTTGACTAGAACATTATTTCTGTATCCCAATTAAGACATTATGATTATGTATTATCCTTTGTTGAAAATGATATTCATGTTTCTTTAAATGATATGTTCTATTTTAAAGCTATTCCCATCAATGGTATTTATAAATTGGTTCATGAAAATACTTTAAATAGTTCATTGTACCAAACTATCACCAAGAAACTCAAATTGGATTTGAGTGATACCTATCTTTGGCATTGTCGTCTTGGTCATATAAACAAGAAACGCATACAAACACTTCAAAAGAATGGTCTTTTAAAAACAAATGAATGTGATTCATTTGATATTTGTGAATCTTGTTTACAAGGAAAAATGACTAGGCACCCTTTAGTGGAACTAACGAAAGGGCAAAAGATTTATTAGGAATCATACATTCGGATGTATGTGGTCCTTTTAAACCAATGACTAGGAATAGTGAAAGATACTTCATTACCTTAACCGACGATTATAGTCGCTATGGGTATGTGTACTTATTAAGGCACAAAGATGAAGGTTTTGAAATGTTCAAAATCTTCAAGAATGAAGTAGAAAATCAACTTAACAAGTCAATTAAAGTTCTTCGTACCGATAGAGGAGGTGAATACCTAAGTGATGCTTTTCAAGATCATCTTAAGAGTTGTGGGATTGTCTCACAACTCACTCCACCTGGAACACCACAACATAATGGTGTGTCTGAGAGGAGGAATCAAACCTTATTGGATATGGTCCGATCTATGATGGCTAGAAGCACATTGTCTCTATCATTTTGGGGTTTCGCATTGCTCTCCGCAGCCCGTATTCTAAATATGGCCCCAACCAAAAAGGTGAAAAGGACACCTTTTGAGATATGGCATGGAAGAGTTCCATCCCTATCATACTTAAGGGCCTGGGGTTGCGAGGCTTATGTTAAGACTCCCACCCAAACAAATTGGAAGTCCGATCTACCAAGTGTATCTTTGTTGGATATCCTAGAGATTCTATGGGATATTATTTCTATGATCCACTGGAACAAAAGGTGTTTGTTGCCAGAAAGGGTGAGTTCTTAGAAGCAAAGTTCCTTATGGAAGGAGCTAGCAGTAGAACAGTGGATCTTGAAGAGGATCAAGAACCACAACCCGATGCACGTTTGGTTGAAACTAGCACTCAACATAAGGATGTTGAGGATGATCAAGGGGTTGATCAATACACACAAGACGTTCGCAGAAGTGGTAGAGACTAGTAATCCACTTGAAAGATACGGAATTTTCATGGATGGATGCTATGTGGTAGATTCAGATGAACCAACCACATACCATAATGCAGTGTCCAATTCGGATTGTGACAAATGGCTTGAAGCCATGAACGTTGAGATGCAATCCACGTATGACAATCAAGTTTGGGAAGTTGTTATACCACCTCTTAATTCCAAGGTAGTTGGAAGTAAGTGGGTTTTCAAGAAGAAAACCGATATGCATGGAAACTTGGATACTTATAAAGCTAGACTTGTAGCAAAGGAATTCACTCAAACTCAAGGGGTTGATTATGATGAAACCTTCTCACCTGTTGCGATGCTAAAGTCTATAAGGATATTGTTTGCTATATCTGCTCATTATGATTATGAGATTTGGCAAATGGATGTCAAAACCGCTTTCCTAAATGGATATCTTGAGGAAGATGTCTATATGGTTCAGCCTGAAGGTTTTGTCGATCCAAAACATCCTAATAAAGTATGCAAGTTAAAGAAATCAATCTATGGATTGAAACAAGCATCGAGAAGCTGGAATCACCGTTTTGATGAGGAAGTAAAGAAATTTGGCGTCATCAAAAACGCTGATGAGGCTTGTGTGTATAAGAAGGCTAGTGGGAGCACAATAACTTTCCTAGTATTGTATGTTGATGACATACTACTATTTGGAAATGACATTCCAACCTTAGAAGGTGTAAAAACCTAGCTTGGAAGTTGTTTTTCCATTAACGATCTTGGTTAAGCCGCCTATATTCTGGGAATAAAGATCTATAGGGATAGATCAAGGCGGTTGATTGGTTTAAATCAAAGTGCATACATTAATAAAATCTTGAAAAGGTTCAAGATGGAGAACTCTAAGAAAGGTACCGTACCTATTCAAAGAGGAATCATATAGAGTACGACTCAATGTCCTAGCTCAAAGGATGAGCAAGATAAAATGAAGGCAATCCCATACGCATCTGCTATTGGATCCATCATGTATGCGATGATATGCACTCGACCGGACGTGTCATGCGCCTTAAGCATGACGAGCCGATACCAGTAAAATCCTGGAAACAGTCATTGGATGGCTGTTAAGAACATACTTAAATACCTAAGGAGGACAAGAGATATGTTCCTAATCTATGGATCTGGTGATGAGGAACTTGTTGTAAAAGGTTACACGGATACGAGTTTCCAAACCGATCGTGACGATTCACGGTCATAATCGGGATACATCTTCATTCTGAATGGAGGAGCTGTCTCTTGGAAGAGCTCCAAGCAGGATGTGGTGGCTCTATCAACTATAGAATCAGAATACATCGCCACCTTATTGGCAGCTCAAGAAGCTGCATGGTTGAAGAAATTCATTGCCGATCTAGGGGTTGTCCCTTCCATTCAGGACCCCCTAGAGATCTTTTGTGATAACGAGGGTGCCATTGCTCAAATCAAGGAACCTCGTGCTCATCAAAAGACTCGGCACATTGAGCGGAGATTCAACTACATACGAGATGAAGTTGAAAAGGGAAAGATATGTATTCGCAAAGTTCACACGGATCAAAACATTGCGGATCCTCTCACGAAGCTCGTTGAAAAGGAAAAGCATGAAGGTCATACTTGTGCCATGGGACTTCGATATTCTAGTGATTGGATTTGATCTGGAAATTTTGTATTTGGATATGTGGAACTTTTTATTATTTGAATAAAATTATTTGGTTATAATGTTTCAATTGATGTTCCAATTTAGCATGTTTAATCCATGAGTAAATTGTTTACTCTAAATGTCCGTAGTCGTTCATACTTGTGGGAACAAGTGTGAGGGTAAGATTATTATGAACTTGGATTGGTTGATATTCATAAGGATGAATATAGAGCAATAGGTTGCTACCAAGGTTCATAGATATTTGTGGGATACAAATATTGGACTAACCCGCACCTTAAATTTTACTACATGGAATCTTAATGATTGATCATAAGTAAATTTGAGTAAAGGCAAATATCATTTGGTATCCTCCGACCTGAGATACATATTGGGTTTTGATATTCACCAAGTATTATACCTTGAGCTAATTCTTCACTGTCCTGAAATAGTGGACGGTACATAAGGGTATGTTCAGGTATGACACGAGGTGTTTGTGAGAAATGTATGTAGTCAAGATGGAATTTGTTCCTCTTATTCGTTGAGAGCAAGATGTCTAAGGCCTGATTAAGTTAAATCAATAAGGAATGATCATTCTGTGTCCTTGGATTTAACAGGACATCTGTAACAAAAGGATAGATGATTGACTCACCTAAATCATTTCAAGTGGGGTACTTGAATAGAATGATGTTATTGAATGGCCATAAGTCATGCGTATTAAGGGTAGTAAACTGTTGTTAGGCGGTATTTACTGCTTGCATCAATCTTCTATGAATCTTGGGCAAGTGGGAGATTGTAGGATTCTATATGCCCAAGACACGTAGAATGTTGATGTGGTTAGTATGTTATGATCCAAGTCGGGTTATACCCAATAACAAGCTTAGCAAACACCAATTAATATTTAATTGATGATATGATCATGCAATTAAATATTTACACCAAATTTAGAAAATGGGTTTTCTAAATAAGTTGCATATGAGATGGAACAAATTATTAGTACATTTTGTTCAATGATATTATTTGTAATGTTATTTAAGTGTGTTAAATAACATCACAAATTAATAATATGAGTGTTAGGATTATACAATTAAAAGGTTACTTGTATATTCTAATTAAAAGACTAGTTAATATGTGGTGTGTTTTATTCTGAGGGGAAAGCTTTTTTTTTAAACCTAATTCGCCCCCCTTGGGTTCTAATTGGACCTTTTGCTTAGTAAACTACACTACATTAACTTGTCTTGAACACTCCTCTTTCGCACACCAATCTCATTACATGCAAAAGAAAAGAACTCTCTCTCTCTCTCAAAAAACTCACGGCCAGGCAGCTGTCTTCTTTGGAGTTTTTGGAGCTCTTTTGGTGTTGATTTCTCCCTAGAAAGAAGTGTTTGCTATTAAGCTTGGGGTATACTAGCTTGAGGACCTCTACACTTGAAGTCTTGGTCGATTTAAGCATCCAAAATCTCACTTTCTTTGGTCGTTTTGCTGCTGAATGAGGTAGATATCACAGCTCATTGAAGCTGTGATTTTATGTAGTTTTACATAGGTTCATAGCTTGTTTATTCACATATTATAATCCTTTGTTATATGAGTTTGTTTTATACATATATTTGACATCTAAAACATGATTTTTCAGTTTATAATCATGTTTAAAAAAATATATATCCGCTGCGTTTTTCTAAAAGTTTAAATGGTTAAACTACGTTTTTGTGTTCTAACAAACCCTACAATGGTAATGATTACCCAATTGAAGGAAATGTTCCTTCAACAAGCTAGGGTAGAGCGCTTTGAAACGGTTTGAGCGCTTCATGCGTGTCGCATGGAAGAAACCCAATCAGTATCATCTTATGTACTTAAGATGAAAAGCCACATTGATCACCTCGAGAGGCTTAACTATCCTGTCTCAAAGGAGTTGGCCATGGATTTGATCCTTAATGGCCTAACTAAAAGGTTTGAGATGTTCATAATGAATTACAATATGAAAGGATGGGACAAGAGCATTGGTGAGCTTCACGCAATGCTCAAAACAGTTGAGGCGGGGATGGGTAGAAAGGTTCTACCTGTTCTCTCGATCAATGAGGGAGGCAATAGGAAAAGGCCATTCCCTGATCCCAAGGCAAATGTTGCCAAAGGATAGGGGCACATCAAAGCAAAGGGAAAGGGAAGTTTAAAGCGAAACCTCCAAAACCTAAGCTTATGAAGCCTAAGGTAACGGAAAACGATCCATGCTTCGAGTGTGGTGAGATAGGACATTGGAAAAGGAATTGTCCAACCTATCTCAAAGAGTTGAGAAACAAGAGGGATGCTGGGCAGACCTCAGGTACAACTTTCATGATCCATATTGACTTAAATGTTATTTCTTCAAACACATGGGTATTGGATACCGGGTGTGGAACTCACATTTGCAATCTATTGTAGGGGTTCAAAAGAAATAAGAACTTTAAGAAGGGAGACACAAGTCTCTACATGGGCAACAGAGCAAAAGTTGATGTCGAAGCCCAAGGAGACTATGTTTTGAAACTTTCAAATGGTTTGGAAGTTGTTCTTAAAAACATTTTGTATGCTCCTAGTTTGACTAGGAACATAATTTCAGTTTCCCTTTTAAAACAATATGGTTATGATTTAAAGTTTGTAAACGATGGTATTTATGTTTATATGGATGATGTATTTTATTTCAAGGCTATGCCTTTTAATGGTATTTATGAATTGGTTCATGATGATTCATCCTATAATAACACATTATACCAATCAAGCACCAAGAAATTTAAAATGAGTTTAAGTGATTCTTATCTTTGGCATTGTTGTCTTGGTCACATAAACAAGAATCGGATTCAAACACTTCAAAAGAATGGTCTTTTGAAAACAAATGAAAATGGTTCATTTGATAAGTGTGAATCTTGTTTACAAGGTAAGATGACCAAGTCGCCCTTTAGTGGTACTAACGAGAGGGCAAAATACTTATTAGGAATCATACATTCGGATGTATGTGGTCCTTTTAAGACAATGACAAGGAATGGTGAAAGATACTTCATTACCTTTACCGACGATTACAGTCACTATGGTTATGTGTACTTGATGACACATAAACATGAAGCTTTTGAAATGTTCAAAATCTTCAAGAATGAAGTAGAAAATCAACTCAATAGAACTATCAAAGTTCTCCGTTCAGATAGAGGAGGTGAATAACTCAATGAGGCTTTTCAGGATCATATAAGAAGTTGTGGGATTGTCTCACAACTTACTCCTCCCGGAACACCACAACATAATGGTGTGTCTGAAAGGAGAAACCGAACCCTATTGGATATGGTTTGATCTATGATGGCTATAAGCTCACTACCTCTATCATTTTGGGGTTTCGCACTGCTCTCCGCAGCTCGTATTTCGAATATGGCCCCGACCAAGAAAGTGGATACGACACCTTTTGAAAAATGGCATGAAAGAGTTCCATCGCTATCTTATTTAAAAGTATGGGGTTGTGAAGCTTATGTTAAGCTTAACACCCATAACAAATTGGAAAGTCGATCCACTAAGTGTATATTTGTTGGATATCCCAAAGACTGTATAGGATACTACTTCTTTGATCCAACAGAGCAAAAGGTATTACTGCTCGAAAGGCAGAGTTCTTGGAAGCCAAGTTACTTATGGATGGAATGACGTATAGAACAGTGGAATTTGATGAGGATCAAGATCCATAAGCCGATACACGTTTGGTTGATACTAGCAATCAACAGGAGGTTGTTGATGATGATCAAGAGGTTGATCAATACACACAAAACATTCGCAGATCTGGTAGAGTTAGCATTCCACCTGAAAGATATGGATTTTTCAGGGATGGATGCTACGTGGTTGACTCCGATGAGCCAACTACATACCATGATGCAATGTCCAATTCGGACTATGACAAATGGCTGGAAGCCATGAACGTAGAGATGCAATCCATGTATGACAACCAAGTTTGGGAATTGGTTGACCCTCCGCTTAACTCCAAACCGGTTGGATGCAAGTGGGTTTTCAAGAAGAAAACAGATATGCATGGAAACTTGGATACTTACAAAGCAAGACTTTTAGCAAAAGGTTTCACTCAAACTCAAGGGGTAGATTATGATGAAACCTTCTCGCCTGTGATAATGCTAAAGTCTATTAGGATATTATTTGCCATTGCTGCTCATTATGACTATGAGATTTGGCAAATGGATGTCAAAACCGCTTTTCTTAATGGACATCTCGAAGAGAATGTCCATATGGTTCAGCCTAAAGGTTTTGTCGATCCAAAGCAAGACTGTCCATGTCCTCATTAGCACACTTGCTAATGGCTAAGACTGCTTCGATCTTTTCTAGCCACCGGATTCTGCAATTGCACCTTCATTGCCTGAAAATTCAGTAGGTTTACACGCTTGAAATGTTCAATATGAACATCCATCCTGTTTCCTCCTTTTCTTAGGCGTTTCATCTTTGAAATTTTCACCACTCAAGCTATGACGATCATCATCTTTCTTTCTAGATCTTGAAACTTATTTAGTTTGTCTGGGAAGTTCTTTTTCTTTTAATGCCACGATTATGGTAGGAATCACGTCTCTAATTCCCTCGGCAAGCATCCTTTGTATTTCAGCTTTCTGGGGCGCACGATTTTCATCTTCGTTAACTATCTTACGGTTCCCTCTGGTATACACCGCGGGTCTACTATCATTGTTTTTTGACATTCTACAACGAGAATAAGAGGGAGTATCTTAATACTAAGATTTGAAATCTTCTTAAATAGTATTATTGGATACTTCGATATGTATTTCCATCGTTTACGAGAAATAAGGTTCGTTAATTATGTAGTATAATACTTTTTCCGATATCCTGCATATCAATATAACAAGGCATCTAGCTACTTTTTTTAGTAGGCAATATTTCTAATATTGGTTAAAGCCTAGATACTAAGGCAAGTATCTAATTTGCTAAAACCTGTGGCTTTGATACCGGGCACCCCGGGAGCGCGATCGATTGGTACGCGTCATTGTTCACTTTTTATTTGTTTGTTTTGAAAGATGTTTACGCAGCGGAAAAACATTTCACAATTTATTTCATAAAATAAAATATTTTGATGATTTATAAAAAAACAAACTTTCATATATTCCTTGGGAATAATTACCCATAATTTTACATAACATTGTTCAACGCAATGTTTACAAAATTTTCTGTCTACTGACAGATATTCAAAACTTGCCACAAGGTCTATACGTAGGAAACTTTAGTCTTTCCAGCACTATTCTTGCTAATACGTTCATCACAGGGTTTCCATGCCTAGGATTCATAGTCCATCCAGCACTAACACCTGACTAAACATATTTAATCATGTTTACCTGAAAAGGTTTGAAAATAATACATCAGCGAAAAGCTGGTGAATACATTTAATGTAAGGTTATTTGTAAGGCTGATGCAACCCAAACACCCAAAGTCTCTCCTGCATGCATGCATAAGTGTACTGAAGTGGAATGCTTTGAAAGTTTCACACTGCCTTAGAAATTACTCTAAGTGTGAAATCTTCCGAAGCCAAGACCAATATCTTCCGAAGCCAAAAGATGAAGTCTTCCGAAGCTTCAAAGACAAAGTCTTCCGAAGCTAACTATTGAAGATAGATTACTTCTGAAGACTTTTTAATTACATGCTTTCTCTGATGTACCTTTTACCTAAAAGCTGGACCCCTTTCCACTGCAACTCTAATAAGACACCAACTTTACATAAGTCTGTGAAAAGGTCCATGCTTTTGGTAAACTGTACATTAAGGTCTTGAGTCTGTAACTTTCCACTTCATGTACTTTATACTTTTTTGTAATATATTAGGATGTGATCTATGGCATGTCATAGTCACTAGTCAAAAGGCAATCTGCCTTTTGACTCTACATTGATTTTGTTGTCTAGATCATGTATCCAGCTGACCTTCAAAGTATGGCCGGATGTAGGTTATAGTATAAGTACTTCTGGTCCTTGTAACTTATTAAGTAGAACTTTGTAAACCACTTGTAAGGAACTAGAGAGCAATATACATCAACCTTGAAAACCAACTACTTGTGTTGTTCTTGTTCTGTCTCATATACACTTGTGTTTCTTAGTTCTCAAAACTGAATTTTCCCAGTTCCCTATTTGAATTGTTAAGTGTTGTTGCACACTCTCCTATTTATGTTGTTGTATTGTAAGTGCATAACCCTTCACCCGGTCCTGCAATTTGTATCAAAGCATTTGAGGCTCTTGATGTAAGATCTCACCATCTAAAGATCCCTTATACACACACACACAAAATACTTAACCCTTCAAATGGCAGCTATCTCTAAAGCTGATATGGAAACTGGAACCATGACAAAGTCCCCACTGATCACTCTTGATGACTTTGACACTTGGTGCCAAAGAGTGGAATCTGTTGTAATTGGACCTTACATACCAAGCACATCTTCAGCTGCTGCTGGAGGTGGTATGATCCCCAAGGATGTGACTGACTACTTAGATGAAGATAGAAAGAGAGTAGAAATTGATCAAAAGGCCATGACAGCCCTTCAGACTGCTCTTCCAAACTCTGTATACAGAGGTTTCAAAAAATGCAAAACAGCTAAGCAGCTGTGGGATGCATTGAAACTAATGTATGAGGGTTCCACTAAAGCCAATGAGAACAAGAAGGATCCCCTGAAGCAGCAGTTTGAAAATTTTACCCTCAAAACAGGTGAGACCATGACCCTCAATAATACTTCAGGTATGTTGAGATTGTGGATACACTAGTGGATGTTGGAGTAACTCTTGAGAACAGAGATATTGTAAGGAAGTTTATGTCCTCTCTTCCTAGGCAATGGACACATTATTGTGTTGTAATCAAGAGGACTGAGAACCTTAAGACTCTCACTTTGACAGAGTTGTACGACATTCTCAGTGGATACCAGATGGAGATGAACATGCAAGGTTCATCTTGTAACTCCAGTAATCAAATGGGTTCAGCCCTTCATGTGACTGAAAGGGATAGCATAGAACCCTAACATCATCTCATATGATACCCTGACATCTCACAAAAGGGTCCTTTTATCACCTTCCCGGAGACACCAAGGGAGAACTATACTCAAGGAAGCCCATTTCAAGAGACAAGTTCCTCTCAAGCCTTTGTGTCTTCTGATGAAAGTTGTGGCAGCTTCCTATTCACCCTTGAAGACCTGAACTGTATCCATCCAGATGATCTTACATGGAGATAGTCCAGTAAATGGCTCTTCTCACTCACAGAGCCAAGAGGTTCTACAAGCGGACAGGAAGGAAGTTTCCCAGCAATACAACCAGTGGAAAGTTTGGGTTGGATAAAAGCAAAGTTAAGTGTTACAACTGTAATTTGATGGGTAACTTTGCTAGGGGTGCAAGGCATGAAGAAAAAATGGTGGACAAGCACAATCCAGACCAAACTACACTGATAAAGCTACCCAGAATGAGAAGCCAAAGCAACAAGCAGCAGTTGCCGTTGAAGAAGGAGGCTTTGACTGGAGCTTTCAGGTGGAAGATGGATCTCCAAACCAAGCATTAATGACTGACCATGATGAAACCAAGGTATTGGAACATCTTTGTACTCCTGAATGTATTGCTAAAGTCAATAGATACAGGTCCTATAACTTAGAAATGAGGTCTGATCTTGAGTCCTTAAACATCTTGAAATCTGATTTTAGAAAGGCTGAAAATGATTATAAGTTAAAGATAGAGGACTTAGAGAAAACTATTTTAGTTCTAAAACATGAGCATACAAATTATAGGACTCAGATCAAGGATCTCATAACTAAGTTAACTGAATGCCAGGCTGAGCTTGTGATCAACAAAGCTAGGGTAGAAAAATGTGTTCTTAAAGAAGAGACCTTCAAGAACATCATATCCTTATCCCTACATGCAAAAGTTTGTTATCAAAACAAGCAGGGACTGGGATCCAGTGAGATAGCTCCTCCACACACAATCTTGTCTGTAAGATCACCTAGGTGTGGAACTTGTGAAGATGAGCTTCCTCTCATAGTCCCCTTGAGTGAAGAAGATGAAGAAGTGGTATTGAAGAATTCCTCTGAGAAGAGTGAAGATGAGGATTCTAAGAAGGGTCACTATCCTTCTGAGGAGAGCAGGAAGCCTGGGATGATCAAGTCTATGAGGAAGAAATTGATCAGAAAGAGCAAGAGAAAGGCTAGGAGGGCTTAAGAGATCAAGGCCACTTTTAACTCTAAGAAGAAACAAGTCTTTATTTCTGTAGGGTTTGACATGGTTAAGACTGAAGACATCAACCTCAACTCTTCTACCAAGAGTTTTGGTTCATGTTCAAATCATCTCAGCATCAAGAAGAAGGCTGATCAGTTGTGTACCACTGCTACATAGCCTGAACCATCCAAATCCAAGAACAGTCCTCAGCCTAAAGGGACTGTCTCAGCATCTGCAAAGATGAAGGTGGAGAAGGGAAGTGATCAAAGTCAGCTTTGTTCTCAGAAGAAAACTCTTAGGAGGAAAAAGATGAAATGTGTTATGTGTTAGAGTACTTCTCATGTTGCTAAGGATTCTCCATACAATCCAAGAGGTACTCTTCATATGACCAAGAAAGAGACTCCAAATGACAGAGCCTATACTGTCCACATCAATGTGAACTTGAGAAAGTTGCTGAGTATGCACAATTGCAAGTGAGGATGGTGAGTCCTCAATGTCCATACTCCCTGAAGAACTCCTAGGTTCTATGACTGTAATGACTTCCTCCCCCTTTTTGGTAGCATCACCCTCTTGCATAGGTGAGCTAAGAGTTAGATCAATCACATTCACAGGTTCTTGTGTTCCTGGTTAAGCTCCCCTTAAAGGTCTCCCAGCTAGTTTTTCCTTAAGATAAGACATCTCAAGTTGCTGATCATTGACCCTGTGTCGCAAGATAGTCACTTGAGATTCAAGATGCCTAACCTTGGAGACTAGATAGGTGCATGTTTTTGACAATTTTTGCACCTTTAGAAGAAATTTCTAAAATTTCTTCTGAAGCTTAAAAACTCTATTAGGCACTTGTATGTTTTCAAGGACCATTTTCTTCCGAAGGAAATTAACTCTCGGAAGCTTTGTTCTGTTGAACAAAGCATCCAAGTCAAAATTCTTTTCCGAAGCAAATTTGCCAAAACTCTTCGAAAATTCTTCCAAAGTCATTTTGGCTTCGGAAGCTTTTTCATTAAAACTTTCGAAGACAATTTACCTTCGGAAGCTTTTCGATTTCCAAGAAAACCACTTTTTAAGCAAAAAGCAAACTACTTTTTCAGAGGTGGGACCACCATCCGCATTTCAAAGTTTATCCTCTTTCATTAACTTTGTCTCAAATCCTTTTCACACATAAACCCTGTCGGTTCCCCCTCTTTCTATCATCTTCATCTCTCTCCGAACCTAAATTCCAAATTTCTCTCTGAAACCGCCCTCGTTCATCCTTCCTTCACCTTTAAGATTTCTCACAATAGCCAACCTTGACAGAAGAAATGACCCAAATGTTTCTATACAGTTACACATGCAACATAATCAGGTTGCTCTGTTAAACTCTGAGAAAGATCCATATTTCTCAGAGGTGTGCCAATTCTTGGCTTTGTCAAAGTACTTCACCTCCCTTACCATTGATCCTACTCTTTATGAGGATCATTTGCTTGAATTTTGGAAGACCTGCCAAGAGGTCATTATGGATGGGGAGAAGGCACTATCTGCCACAGTGCAGGGGAGAATAGTCTTTATCACTCCGGCCATCATCAACACTCACCTTCAGCTGGGTGATGAAAAAGGTGAGGTGTTTTTCCCAAAAGAAGCTGTAAATATTTCTTTTGAGCAGACCTTCAGGAAATGGAAGGTCTTATCTCAGTGGAAGTACCTACTTCATATGGTTATCCACAGCTTGTCTAACAAGCATGGAGGGTGGGACCAGATTCCTGAAGATCTCTCCTTCATAGTGCATGGGATAGTTCAGGGAGTCAAGTTCAGGTACTCTCAATTTGTTTATACTAATATGATTGCAAACTTGGACTCCTTAGAATATTACATATTTCCTAGATATGTTATACATTCTTAACTGTGAACTGGGCTCACAGTTGAGGGAAACATGCAATATTCTTAAATTGGGACAGATGAAGCCCGACATCTTTAAAATTTTAAAGAAGCCAACTGTTGGCTTCTCAGGGGTAGAAACAACGATTGTCCCAAAAATGTTATAGCTCATTGCTCAAGGTGACAACCTAGCAACACAGGCTAGTGTTGAACCCACACCTTCTACATCCCAACCACCAAAACAACCACAAATCACCCTCACCTACAAACGAAAACACAAATAAACCCCTGCTCAAGTTATTGAGTCTGTGCAGGCCCCCATATACTTACCTATATAGGAGGAAGTGGATAATGGAGCTCCCACTTCTCCTAAGGAGCAAACCACTCCCATTACTTCTAAGATCAGTGCTGAGGTTCCTCATGCTCAGCCTGATGAGCTCATAAGCCCAACTGCCTTAAGCCTTCACTCTAAGTCACAACACTCAATTGAACAACCTTCAGGGGACAGCTACCTTCCCTAGCCTTTAGACTTAAACCAACCCATTCCAAATCTTGACTTCTATACTGATGAAGACTTAGGTGTTAGTGAGTACCATGAGTCTCCCTACTATACCACTTCTTAAAGAGAGATGAGTGCTCCTGAGTCACCTAGGTCTAGCCCACATCAGTCACCTATCACTGAGGTGGATACTTCTGAACCTGCTCAGGATATCCATATGGAAGAGGCTCTCACTTCAACAAGTGATTACATCATTCAGACCTTAACCATGGCAACTCAGCTCATTGACACTTAAACTAAAGCTGTCACTGAGCAGAGGAAATCCAGCAGCCAAGAACACCATGCTAGTGATGAGGAAGAAGACCTTGGTCCAATTCTCTCATCCCCCAATGATTCTTCTGATGAAGATGAGGGGAATATGAGACTAAAGGTGCAAAAATTATCAAAAACATGCACCTATCTAGTCTCCAAGGTTAGGCATCTTGAATCTTAAGTGACTACCTTGCAACACAGGGTCAATGATCAACAACTTGAAATATCTTATCTTAAGGAAAAACTAGCTGGGAGACCTTTAAGGGGAGCTCAACCAGGAACACAAGAACCTATGAATGTGATTGACCTAACTCCTAGCTCACCTATGCAAGAGGGTGATGCTACCAAAAAGGGAGAGGAATTCATTACAGTCACAGAACCTGGGAGTTCTTCAGGGAGTATGGACATTAAGGACTCACCATCCTCACTTGCAATTGTGCATACTTAGCAACTTTCTCAAGTTCACATTGATGTGGACAGTATAGACTCTGTCATTAGGAGTCTCTTTGAGAAAGATATTCCAAGAGCTATATCATCCCCACCAACTTCAAATCACATTTTTGGGTAGAGGTATGATGCTGATAGAAGAACTCTTATTCTTCAAAGAGTTCAAGACAGGAACACTGCAGAGTTTAGCCTTAGAAGAAGACTAAGGCAATCAGGCAATATCATCGGTCAACTGGATGTTGAGGCAGACCCTAAGATTAGCTTCAAAGGGGAAACCTTGACTGAAGGCCCAGTGGTAGAACCTGAGAGCCCTGTCTCACCATCAACTACTGTAGAGGTTCAATCCCTTGATAAGACATCTGCTAGTGAAGGTGCATCTCAACCTCTCTCTGGCTAGAGCTTGGAAGCTACACCAAGTAATAAAAGCCAAAGCTCTCTTCACCCTGAGTCACAAAGGTCTGTGAGTGACAAAGGGAAAAGAAAATTGACTTCTGAGAAGATTGAGGAGGAGGAGAGAGAGGAAAAGGAAGCTAAGGGGAGAAAGTTCCTCTACTGGGTCTGCAAGACTCATGGAAAGTGCTATCAGGGCTGCCCCCAGACCAAATACTCAGGATGATGAGTTAAGGGCAGTCAGGATCAACTACTTGCAGACCAGGAACTATGATATTGATAACGTCATTTCTCTCCCCTTAGATGAGTTAAATGAACTGGCTGACATAGAACTGTCAAAAGAGAGAAAAGAGGAAGAGGATGTAGAGCTACTTCTTAAAATCAAAGAACAAAGAAGACAAAAGAGATTCTACAAGCATGTGCCTACTCTCTTACCAGTTCAAGAAACTCATGAATAAGAGGATGTGGTTCCACAAGAACCTCGGTAGATAAAGAGAAGGATAGGATCAACATGATAAACTACTTGAGTGCCACAGGCCTCTATCAGGCTAATACACTTCTTCCCTTACCCTTTGACTACATTGAGTTTGAGTACCTCAAACAACTTGAACTTGATATAGTCAAAGAAAGAAAGATCACCAAAAGAAAGTTAAGGGAAGAGGTTGTAAAGTCAAGAGCCATCATCCATAAGAACTTGAAGAAGTCTGCTGATAGGCAGTAGATGATGAGCTTCTTGAAGATGTATGGATTCTCCGGAAGGAGACTTGGTCCCATGTCTCTATCCACCATGGATGAGCACATCAGGGTAATCAAGCAGAAGATTCAAAGAGGTGAACTTGTTGACTTACACTCCTTACCAAGTCAGGTCCCTCAGGAAGTGGAGATTAAGGTTGAAACATTTAAGACAACACAACCTGAATCTCCTGCAAAACCTCAGCAAGCTTCCACTTCTGATCCACAGCAGGGATCTGTCCCCTCTTATCTGGACCTGTGAGAGAGGAAGACCCAACTGAGAAAGACAAAGAAGATCAATCAGGTGCTGCAGGCCAGTCTTCTCAGTTAAAAAGTTCAAAGAGGAGAAAAAGGATTGTTTCCAAAACAAAGTCAAAGAAAAAGAAGAAAGAAACATCCAACTCCAAACCTCAGGATGAGTCAAAACATCCTGAGGATGTGCAACAAGAGGATGCTCAACCAACTCCAATTCAAGTAGATCCTCTAGCATCAGAAAGACCCATCCTTTCTTGGACATAAACTACAAATCCAGAAAGATGGCATGTCATAAGAGATCAAGGTGTTGAACATATCTACACATGGCAGGATATGTTCAATCTGTTGGGTTTTGTAGCAAGTTTATCAAAGCTAGTTTAACCATTTAAACTATGAAAATGCAGTGGATTTAGGTGTTTAAAATGTGGTTAACAATCTGAAAATATGAAGCATTTTCAACCAAAAACAAAACCCATGAACAAGGATCATTTATATATATGAAATGGTGTGCTATAAAAAACGAAAATACAACCATAGGGTGTTCTTGAACTACCTTCCAAGAACAAGATGTTGTAGTAAGGGTGAGATGAAGATGATGATGTTCTTGTATTTGCAGCCCTCAAGGAAGAAAGCCTCAAGCTTGTATACCCACAAGCTCCTCCAAACACCAAGCTAGTTAGGGAGCTCAACACCACAATCTCAACAAAGACACCTTCAAGAACTCAAAAATTTTAGCCTTGTTTGGAGCTTCAAATCCGAAAATCAGCCTTGTTTTTTAGAGAGATTTTTGCTTAAGTGTGTGTGAGAGAAAGTGTGTTCCAAGGGAAGAGTTCAAGAGTGAATAATCCTTGTGTTTTTACCAAGACAAAGGGGAAGTCCCCATGCACTAAGGGCTGCTGAATTTTTCAATTCAAAATGGGTTTCCCACCCATTTTGTTATTATATATAATTGCACTCTTTAAACCTTTTAGTTTATAAAATTAAAACCTAGTTTAATTTTATAACATAACACACTTTTATTTGTCATTATTTAACCAACTTAAATAATAAAACAAATAAATATCTCATGAACAAATTATCCATATAATATTGTTCTATCACAAAAGCAATATTTAGAAAACCAATTTTCTAAATAGGTGTCAATATTTATTGTATGATCTTATCAACAAATATAAATTTGTTAGTGTTTGTATAGCTTGTTATTGGGTATGACCCGACTTGGATCATAACGTACTAACCACATCAATCTTATATGTGTCTTGGGGATATAAGATCCAACAATCTCCCACTTACACAAGATTCATAGAAGATTGATGCAAGCAGTAAATACCACCTAACAACGGTTTACTACCCTTAATACGTATGACTAAGTACCATTCAATAACATCATCCTCTTCAAGTACCATACTTGAAATGTTTTAGGTGAATCAATCATCTATCCTTTTGTCATAGATGTCATGTTAAATCCCAGAGACACAGAGTGATCATTCTCCATTGATTTAACTTTATCAGGCCTTAGACATCTTACTCTCAACGAATAAGAGGGACAAATCCCACCTTGACTACATACGTCTCTCATAATTATCTCATATCATACCTGAACTCAGACTTATGTACTGCCATGTTTCAGAACAGCGAAAAACTAAGTCAAAGTATAATATTTGGTAATATCAAGACCCAATATGTATCTCAGGTCAGAGGATACCAAATGATGTTCGCCTTTACTCAAAATTACTTATGATCAATCAAGAAGATTCCATGTAGTAATGTTTGAGATGCAGGTCAGTCCAACATTTGCATCCCATAAATATCTATGAACTTTGGCAGCAACCTTTTGATCTATATTCATCCATATGAATATCTACCAATCCAAGTTCATAATAGTTTTACACTCATACTTGTTCCCACAAGTATGAACAACTACGGACGTTCTGAGTAAATAATTTACTCATGGATTTTAAACATGCAAAATAGGAATATTAGTTGAATCATTATAACCAAGTAATTCATTCAAGTAATAAAGGGTTACAATATCTCAATATAGAAATTAAAGATCATATCCAGTCACTAGAATATTAAAGTCCCATGGCACAAGTATGACTTTCATGCTTTGCCTTTTCAAGAAGCTTCGTGAGTGGATCCGCAATGTTTTGATCCGTGTGAACTTTGCGAATACATATTTTTTCCTTTACAACTTCATCCCTTATGTAGTTGAATCTTCGTTTAATGTGCCTAGTCTTTTGATGTGCACGGGGTTCCTTAATTTCAGCAATTGCACCCTCGTTATCACAAAAGATTTCTAGGGGGTCCTAAATGGAAGGGACCACCCCTAGATCGGCAATGAACTTCTTTAACCATACAGCTTCCTGAGCTGCTAACGAAGCGACGAGGTATTCTGACTCTATAGTTGATAATGCCACCACATCTTGCTTAGAGCTCTTCCAAGAGATCGCTCCTCCATTCAAGATGAAAATGTACCCCGATTGTGATCGTGAATCATCCCGATTAGTTTGGAAACTCGCATCCGTGTAAACCTTTACTACGAGTTCCTCCTCACCAGATCCATAGATAGGAACATATCTTTAGTCCTCCTTAGGTACTTAAGTATGTTCTTAACAGCCATTCAATGACTGCTTCTAGGATTTTGTTGGTATCGGCTTGTCATGCTCAAAGCGCATGACACGTCCGGTCTAGTGCATATCATTGCATACATGATGGATCCTATAGCAGACGCATACGGGATTCCCTTCATTTTGTCTTGCTCATCCTTTGAACTTGGACATTAAGTCTTACTCAATATCATTCCTCTTTGAATAGGTACGGTACCTTTCTTAGAGTTTTCCATCTTGAACCTTTTCAAGATTTTGTCAATGTATGCACTTTGATTTAAACCTATCAACCGCCTTGATCTATCCCTATAGATCTTTATTCCTAAAATATAGGCGGCTTCACCAAGATCCATAATGGAGAAACAGTTTCAAAGCCAGGCTTTTACACCTTCCATGGTTGGAATGTCATTTCCAAATAGCAGGATGTCATCGACATACAATACTAGGAAAGTGGTGATGCTCCCACTAGCTTTCTTATATACACAAGCTTCATCAGTGTTTTTGATGAATCCAAATTTGATTATCTCTTCATCAAAACGGTGATTCCAACTTCTTGATGCTTGCTTCAATCCATAGATTGATTTCTTTAACTTGCATACTTTGTTAGGATGTTTTTGATTGACAAAACCTTCAGGCTGAACCATATAGACATCTTCCTCAAGATATCCATTTAGAAAAGCGGTTTTGACATCCATTTGCCAAATCTCATAATCATAATGAGCAGCTATGGCAAATAATATCCTAATAGACTTTAGCATTGCAACCGGTGAAAAAGTCTCATCATAATCAACCCCTTGAGTTTGTGTGAAACCTTTTGCTACAAGTCTAGCTTTATAAGTATCCAAGTTTCCATGCATATCGGTTTTCTTCTTGAAAACCCACTTACTTCCAACTATTTTGGAGTTAAGAGACGGTTCAACCAAGTCCCATACTTGGTTGTCATACATGAATTGCATCTCAACGTTCATGGATTCAAGCCATTTGTCACAATCCAAATTGGACATTGCGTCACGATAGGTGGTCGGTTCATCGGAATCTACCACATAGCATCCATCTACAAAAAATCCATATCTTTCATGTGGATTACTAATTCTACCAGATCTACGAACATTTTGTGTATATTGATCAACCACTTGATCATTCTCAACATCCATGTGTTGAGTGCTAGTGTCAACCAAACGTGTATCGGTTTGTGGTTCTTGATCCTCCTCAAGATCCACAGTTCTACTGCTAGTTCCTTTCGTAAGGAACTTAGCTTCTAAGAACTCAGCCTTCTTGGCAACAAACTCCTTTTGTTCCAATGGATCATAGAAATAATATCCCATAGAATCTCTAGGATATCCAATGAAGATACACTTAGTGGAACGGCTTTCTAGCTTGTTTGAGGTGGGAGTCTTAACATAAGCCTCACAACCCCATACCTTTAAATATGAAAGCGATGGAACCCTTCCATGCCATATTTCAAAAGGTGTCGTTTCCACATTCTTGGTTGGGGCCATATTCAAAATACGGGCCGCTGAGAGCAAAGCAAAACGCCAAAATGATAGAGGCAGTGAGCTTCTAGCCATCATAGATCGAACCATATCCAATAGAGTTTGATTTCTCCGCTCGGACACACCATTATGTTGTGGTGTTCCAGGTGGAGATAGTTATGAGACAATACCACAACTTCTAAGATAACCCCTAAAAGCATCACTTTGGTATTCACCTCCTCTATCGGTGCGGAGAATTTTTATTTTCTTGTTGAGTTGATTTTCTACTTCATTTTGGAAGATTTTGAACATTTCAAAAGCTTCGTCTTTGTGTCTTAACAAGTAGACATAACCATATCGACTATAGTCATCGGTGAAGGTAATGAAGTATCTTTCATGGTACCTAGTCATTGGTTTAAAAGGACCACATACATCCGAATGTATGATGCCTAATATATCTTTTGCCCTTTCGGATTTGCCACTAAAAGGTGCCTTAGTCATTTTACCTTGTAAACAAGATTCACATACATCAAATGAATCATATTCATTTGCTTTTAAAAGACCGTTCTTTTGAAGTGTTTGTATGTGCTTCTTGTTTATATGACCAAGACGACAATGCCAAAGATAGGTATCACTCAAATCCAATTTGAGTTTCTTAGTGGTGGTTTGGTACAATGAGCTATTATATAATGTGTTTTCACGAACCAATTTATAAATACCATTAATAGGAATTGCTTTAAAATAAAATATGCGATTTAAAGAAAGATGAATTTTATTTTCAATAAATGTCAAAACATAACCATCTTGTCTTAATTGGGCAACAGAAATAATGTTCCTAGTCAAACTAGGAGCATACAAAATATTGTTTAAAATTTCTTCCAAACCATTTGGAAGCTTCAAGATGTAGTCCCCTCGGCCTTCAACTTGAACTTTTGCCCCATTCCCCATGTAGAGACTAACACCCCATTTCCTGAAGTCCTTACTTCTTTTGAACCCCTGCAATAAGTTGCAAATGTGAGTTCCACATCCGGTATCCAATACCCATGTGTTAGAGGATATTAAATTTAGATCAATATGAATCATGTAAGCTGTACCTGAGGTTTGCCCAGCATCCCTCTTAGCTTGCAACTCTTTGAGATGGACTGGACAATTTCTTGCCCAGTGTCCAATCTCCCTACACTTAAAGCATGGGTCATTTGAAGCAACCTTTTGCTTCTACTCCGCTTGTTTTGGTGGTGGCGCTCTTACCACTCCCTTCCCCTTTCCCCTAACGTACCCTTTCCCTTTGGCAACATTTGCCTTGGGTGCGGGGTGAGACCTCTTCTTGTTCCCACCTTCATTGATGGTGAGAACGGGTAAAACCTTTTTACCCATGGCCGCCTCGACAGTTTTGAGCATAGAGTGAAGCTCACTTATGTTCTTGTCCCATCCGTTCATGTTATAATTCATGACAAAATTGTCAAACCTTTTTGACAAAGAGTTGAGGATCAAATCCGTAGCCAACTCTTTAGAGACTGGACAATTCAGCCTTTCGAGGCGGTCAATGTGGCTTTTCATCTTAAGTACATAAGATGAAACATATTGGGTGTCGTCCATACGACACGCATGGAGTGCTCGAACCATTTCAAAGCGCTCAACCCGTGCTTGTTGTTGGAACGTTTCCTTCAACTGGGTTATCATGTCGTATGCTCCATGATGTTCATACTCCTTTTGGAGATCTGGAGTCATACTTGCCAACATGAGGCAAGACACTTGGACCGAGTCCTCAGTGTATTTTACCAATTCATAAAGGCCTCCTCATCTTCCTCATTAGGTTGATCGGGAATCGGATCGTCTAAAACATATGATCGTTTCTCTTGCTTGAGAACAATTCTCAAGTTTCGAAACCAATCAATAAAATTATTATGGTTTAGACGCTCCTTTTGGAGAATGGTCCTTAGTGATAGTGAATGAGCGGACGGGATTTCATAGTTATCATTATTGTTGGTGGCCATCTACAAAATTTAACAAAGTTCAATTTTTGTATTTACGATATTATCTATATTTTAATAATTAAAGCCCTTTTATGTGTCTTACACAATTTTAAAATTCTAGAATCCAATGTTTCATTTAAATAGTGGTTAGGTGACCTTTATCCCATTATTTAAATTAACAAGATAGTCAACGTTTTGACAATTGCAACCCTTTGCAACTTCTAGGGTGTGGGATCGACTTGCACATCATATGTGTGGTCGGCATGTTTATTCCATCAAAACCTTTGTAAACCATATTGTAGGTGATCCATTTAACATGGTTTGCAAATCAAGTTACCCTACTTGCACACATATGTGAGTTTTCCAACATAAGTGGTTAGGTGATCTTTATACCACAAATATGGTATCCCCACCTCAAGTCATAAGTTCCCTCAAAACGGTTAGGTGACCTTTATCCCATTAAGAGTTTCCAAATGACTCAAGTGTTGTGCAAAAGGATGGTGTTAAACTTGTTTGTAAAAGAAATTTAAAGTTTTCATAATCTTAGTTTAGAAAAATCTATGTACCTTATATTTGCATGCTTTCAAATGCAAGGTACCCTATGGTTCACTTTAATAAAACCTCTTTTATTAAAACCATTAATCCTTTTGATAACCTTTTATTAATCACTTAATGTTAAAGAACCATCAAATTTTTAGCTTGTTAAGTTGTTAATGAGTTTGTAATGTATATCCAAAAATCAACCAAACAATCAAACAACAATCATCCAAATAAGCATAAACATACAAACATGAGTGCATAACAATAGCCACTAGGTTGACCACACTTGTTTGCCATCATAAGTGTTGTCATAAGGTCTTTCCTAAGGGTGGAGATGACACATCAAAATGTGTCCATGAACTCCCACTTGAATCCACATCCAAATGCTTCAAGTGTCCATGTCTTTTGTGTCCTTCTTTGGGTCTTCATCTTGTGCATCTTCTTTTACATAAATTATATCCTAATACAATTTTTCTAATAAAAGAAATGCACCTAATCTATTTATTAGATAACCAATTGAATAAATAAATTACAACCCAAAATACAAACACAAAATTACAACCCTTTCAAGAATCAAAACCAACATGACAAACCACAATCAACTAAAACCAAAACACAAGAGGCCAAGGCTATGTTATGCACTAATATATGAAACATATTCAACATCCAAGAACTAAAATTAATCCCTTATTTCAGCCCTAAAGTTTTGGCCAACATGAACCAAAACTTTGGGGTTTTGTCCAAATAATACAATCAACCATTTGACTATTATCTTTCAAGGTTTATACTAAAAGCATGTAAGAATAAACTTTGAAAAATAAGGGATTCCATCATCCACAACAAATCAGCCCCTAATGGGTTGAAAAAAGTCCATTAAAACTAATTTTTCAAGAACTTTTGAAGCACATATTCCATATATTCGGCTCTAGATGCCATTGTTGGGTTTTGTAGCAAGTTTATCAAAGCTAGTTTAACCATTTAAACTATGAAAACGCAGCGGATTTAGGTGTTTAAAATGTGGTTAACAATCTGAAAATACGAATCATTTTCAACCAAAAACAAAACCCAAGAACAAGGATCATTTATATATATGAAATGGTGTGCTATCAAAAACGAAAATACAACCATAGGGTGTTCTTGAACTACCTTCCAAGAACAAGATGTTGTAAGATGATGATGTTCTTGTATGTGCAGCCCTCAAGGAAGAAAGCCTCAAGCTTGTATACCCACAAGCTCCTCCAAACACCAAGCTAGTTAGGGAGCTCAACACCACAATCTCAACAAAGACACCTTCAAGAACTCGAAAATTTCAGCCTTGTTTGGAGCTTCAAATCCAAAAATCAGCCTTGTTTTTGAGAGAGATTTTTGCTTAAGTGTGTGTGAGAGAAAGTGTGTTCCAAGGGAAGAGTGCAAGAGTGAATAATCCTTGTGTTTTTACCAAGACAAAGGGGAAGTCCCCATGCACTAAGGGCTGCCGAATTTTTCAATTCAAAATGGGTTTCCCACCCATTTTGTTATTATATATAATTGCACTCTTTCAACCTTTTAGTTTATAGAATTAAAACCTAGTTTAATTTTATAACATAACACACTTTTATTTGTCATTATTTAACTAACTTAAATAATCAAACAAATAAATATCTCATGAACAAATTATCCATATAATGTTGTTCTATCACAAAAGCAATATTTAGAAAACCAATTTTCTAAATAGGTATCAATATTTATTGTATGATCTTATCAACAAATAAATACTTGATGGTGTTTGTATAGCTTGTTATTGGGTATGACCCGACTTGGATCATAACGTACTAACCACATCAATCTTGTATGTGTCTTGGGCATATAAGATCCAACACAATCTACCTCTGCATGATCTCTTTGACATGAGAAGACACTATGAGAGTCTGAGTGATCTTGATCATCTTATGAAGAAAGGGATGGTCATCATCATAATGAGGACTGTCAACATCTAAAGTCTTCAATTTTTTTGGTAGCATCATCCTAGGGGGAGTTTGTAAGGTTATTTGTAAGGCTGATGCAACCCAAAGACCCAAAGTCTCTCCTGCATGCATGCATAAGTGTACTGAAGTGGAATGCTTTGAAAGTTTCACACTGCCTTAGAAATTACTCTAAGTGTGAAATCTTCCGAAGCCAAGACTAATATATTCCGAAGCCAAGACTAATGTATTCCGAAGCCAAAAGATGAAGTCTTCCAAAGCTTTAAAAACAAAGTCTTCCGAAGCCAACTATTGAAGACAGATTTCTTCCGAAGACTTTTAATTACATTCTTTATCTGATGTACCTTTTACTTTAAAGCTGGACCCCTTTTCGCTGCAACTTTGATAAGACACCAACTTTACATGAGTTGGTGAAAAGGTCCATGCTTTTGGTAAACTGTACATTGAGGTCTTGAGTCTGTAACTTTCCACTTTATGTACTTTATCCTTTTTTATAATATATTAGGATGTGAGCTATGGCATATCATAGTTAATAGTCAAAAGGCAATCTACCTTTTGACTCTACACTGATTTTGTTGTCTAGATCATGTATCCAGCTGGCCTTCAAAGTATGGCCGGCTGTAGGTTGTAGTATAAGTATTTCTGGTCCTTGTAACTTATTAAGTAGAACTTTGTAAACCACTTGTAAGGAACTAGAGAGCAATATACATCAACCTTGAAAACCAACTACTTGTGTTGTTCTTGTTCTGTCTCATATACACTTGTGTTTCTTAGTTCTCAAAACTGAATTTTCCCAGTTCCCTATTTGAATTGTTAAGTGTTGTTGCACACTCTCCTCTTTGTGTTGTTGTGTTGTAAGTGCATAACCCTTCACCCGGTCCTACATTTAATTTGACACAAAAATATTTCGGCATGAATAAAGATAAATAGTTAATCATAAATTAACGATAAACCACACAGTTAGCAGTCTATTTCAACTGGAAGTCCACTTCTTTATATACTGGTATTGGTGCTCGCGCATTCTTACTACGGGACTTTCTAGATCTGCACTGATCTGAACCAGCCCTAGTATGGGATTTTCACCCATCCCCAGGATATAATTTGATCAAACATACATATACTTCTGGTCTAAATGTTTTACCAAATTACCTCTATGCATTAACATGGTTAACGTACTAATGCCATTTTCGCAAAATAAAACCAGTTGAATGTTTTGAAAGTATTAAACGTATTCACCTGGTAAGTTGAACAGAGCCACTAAACTTGATAAGCTTTTGTTTCTGAATCTCGAAGTAACTTAAGGATTAAGTCACGAGCTTCTAACACCTTGATTAATTCAAAACTCCTATACTTGTGTCTAGAGCATATACATCGGCTTCCTAATCTCAGGTTGTCTTTATGGTGTTTAAAAGGTAGTAGAGAGTTTCGTGTGTGAAAGTAGGGAAAACGATCAAAAAGTTATGAAATGAAATGAAGCTAGAAGCATCTATTTATATATGGATATTTCTTATTCATTAAGTATTTCTTACTTATTAAGTTTTATCCAAACTTAATTATTAAGTCCAAAACTTAGCAATTAAGTTTTATATTTCATTCAAACCTTAGCCATTAGGTTTTATATTATATTCAAAACTTAGCTATTAAGATTTATATTTTATTCAAGACTTAGCTATTAAGTTTTATATTTTATTTAAGACTTAGCTATTAAGTTTTATCCAAGACTTAACTATTAAGCTTTATCCAAAACTTAGTCGTTTAGTTTTATCCTATTCTTATCTAAACTTAGGCACTAAGTTTTATCCAATACTTAATTGTTAAGTTTTATCCATAACTTAACTATTAAGTTGCATCTGAAGGCTTAGCCATTAAGTATTTATCTAAAAACTTAGTCATGAAGTCACGCTTGCAACATAACTAAGATTATTTATTGACAAATATAATATGAAAATTCGCAAGTGTTACAACTACTACTACTGCTACTACTACTACAACTACGACGACTACCACTACTACGACGACTGCTACGACGACTGCTACTACGACTACTACTACTACTACGACTACTACTACTACTATTACTACTACTACTACTACTACTACTACTACTACTATTACTACTACTACTACTACAACTACTACTACTACTACAACTATGACTACTACCACTACTACGACTACTACGACTACTACGACTACTTGCAGGATCGATATGTTCTCTTAACACTAAGTGTTTCTCACAAACTTGTTAAATCTCACTCGTTTGTTGAATGCAAAATCAAGAACTCAGTTGATAATCATATAATAAGTTACAATGAGCGATTATATATACTACTATCTACAGCTTGTTATACATAGATAACATGCTAGGACTTACTTCTAGACAAATACTACATTGCTAGAGGCAGGGTATCTTAGATAAAGTATTATCTAAGATAAGGTAGTCATGACAGGTCCATGACTTACCTTTTGGTTACCAACTAAAGGTGGCAGCTGTACTAACTAAGGATGGTGAACAGTGTACAAAAGTAAGGTCAACCACATGAACGTGGAAGGTATCTTGCAAAGGATCAGAGTAGGCAGCAAGTGTCAGTCAGACCATGCTTTGTCCACTGGTTCATACTGTGTTTTTTCTGAAGGTAAAATGGCTTCAGAAGAATAAGTTCTTCCGAACCATTTTATACTCCGAAAGACATAGTTTCTTCCGAGGCTTTGTCTTCGGAAGACTTTGTCTTCATTCTTCAAAGTGCTTTACTTCGGAAGGAGATCTTCTAAGTCTCGGAAGACTGATTTCATCCTTTGGAAGCTCTTCGGAAGATCACCATATAAGCTTCGGAAGTTGCAGCATTTTCCTTTGGAAGTTGCAGCATTACCTTCGGAAGACTTCTCTTAGTTTGTACAGATTTCTTCTAAATGTTGTTTTGGTTGCATCAGCCTTAACAGTTCCAACAAACTCTCCCTAGGCTGATGCTACCAAAACTACACTTCCTTCTTCTTCAACTTTTTAACTCCTCTTCAGTTCTTGCCTTTTGTTCAATTCGGCAAGATGAAGGCTGTCAATGAATCTTCTGATGTGAGCAGCTATCATGGAGTTAGAAGGATTGGTGAATGGTCTCTCTGCTAACTCAACAATATCAAATCTGCTTAAGTGTAGTAGAGAGGAGGCATTGAATCTGTTTACATCTTTATTCTACCTCTCCATAACAAAGTTGTGAAAAGGTTCATCAAAGCTCCACTGGACTATTGTGTTTCTAGGAATGAGGGGCAAGTTTGGCAGTCTGTACCCATTCCTAGTGTCCAGCAGGCCTACCAATTTCCTTCTTAGCCTTTTCTCTTCTTCATTTAATGAATCAGAGCTTAAGGCAAGAAGATTGAGTAATTGGTGTAAGGTTTCTCGGGGTAGATCTAAGAAGACATTTCTTGTGAGAGTGTTTGAGGATCCATCAATGTATTGTAATGTGATGAATCCTTCCTTATAAGAAATGCTGCTTACTTTTGAGCAGTTGTTGAGCGTTCTCTTGATCTCCCCAATCACTTCTAAGGTTGGAGTTTTGGATGGTTCTGAGGATGACTTTGGTATTAGTTAGGTTTTGGGTTGTGTTTTGGGTTGTAGTATATGTAGTGAGGGTGGTTGTTGAGAGGCAGGGAAAGGTTGTGTTGGTAGTGAGGATGGTGTTGGTTCAGGGTATATGGCTCAGTGATGGGTTTGGTTTTGATAGGGAAGGAGAAGGGTATAGGCTCAGTGGTGGTTTCAGTGATTATGGGTAGTGGTTTGGGTTCTGATTTGGGTTTCATCCTCTGTACCTCTTGAGATACCTCCTTCCTTCTTCCTAAGCGAATGTCAGCTTTGATATCACTGACATGTCGCTGTAGGGTCTTCTCTGACATAGGCCTAACTTGCCTGCCAGTGAAGCCATGTGCCCTGAGATAAGCCTTCATCCAGGATTTTTCTCCTACCTTCTTGGCGGCTGCAAGTTTAGCCTCTTCTTCTTTCTTCTTTCTCCCCTTCACCTTCTCTCTAGCAGCTCTCTTTCTCTCCTTACTGATTTGTTCTTGCTCTCTGTTGATAAGGAGCAGAATCATCTCATTTTCATGAGGACTCAATTCCTCCTTAGAGTAACCTCTTGAGCACAGGAAGCTATCCTCTCCTTCCTCTTCTTTAGCTCAGATTCTTCCTTCATTTTTCTTGCTCTCTCCTCTTTGGCCTTCCTTGCTGCTTCCTTCTTTTCTTTTTGCAGCAAGGTTGCCTCTTCCAGTTTGATAAGCTCATCAAGTGGGAGCAGTAGTATTTCTTCATTTGCTACTCCCAAGTTGATAAGTCTATCAATTGTCTCCACTCTTTTCTTTTCATTGATAGACTCCTGAGATGTTACTGCAGCTTTGGTACTTGCAGCCAACAACTTTTTAGTGGGGAGTCTACCTTTTCTTCTTAACTTGTTTAGCCTCTCATCCTCAAAAGCTCCTCATCTATCATTTTCCTCTTACCTTTGTAATCATGAGGAGATGCTTCCTTAGGTGATTCTGGTCTTAAAGGTTGAGGTTAAGAGGGCTGAGGATGAGGTTGAGAAGTTTGTGGTTGCTCTTGAGGCATTTGTGGAAGAATGGGAGCTGTAAGAAAGTCCTCACTGTTCACCTCAGAGGCCAGATCAAGAATGGCCTCTGTGAGAATCAGTTCATCAGACAAGGATGATAGTTCAATAATTACTTCCGCAGCTAAAATTTCTGCTTTGAAAGAAACTGATGTTGCACCATCTGTCCCAACTGAGGTAGTTGCTGGGCCAAAGTCCCTATTTCCCCTTCGAAGTGAATCTCAGGTTCCACAGTGACTTTAGGTTGACCAACTTCCACCTGAGTGGTAGGTGGTGCACTGAGCCTTTGAAGCTCTTATGCTCCAAAGTAGGTTATGGCAACATTAGGGGATGGTTGTTCAAGTGAGAAGCTCATTAGAACTTGTGTGAAAAATTTGTGAAGACTAATGAGCATCCTTGGATCCACTTGAAAGCTCAAAGTAGGTGGTTGTGGATAGACAGTGGATTTGTGTAAGGTAAGGGGAGGAAAAAGTTGTAAGAGTCATCAGAGATTGAGGTTCCTCAAAAGTTTGAGGTTCCTCATGGGCTTGTTTCTGTACATTCTCCCCCTTTTTGGTAGCATTATCTTGAGAAGTAGATGAGCTAGAAGAAGAACTTAAAGAAACTTGAATTGGTACATGCCTAACAGACTTCTCAATCTGTGTCTCAGCTAGTTTTGCCTTGAGATCATCAATCTCAAGTTACTGAGTGGCAGACCTGTTTTCTAAGATCCTAACCTTGGATTCAAGGTTTGAGACCTTAGAGAGCAGGTACTCAATGGTGAGTTTTAGCCTTCTCTCATCTTCATGTGAAGAATCATGGGGAGATAAGACAACATACCTAGTATGTATATCTTCATCACCAGTGGTGGTTTCTTGGCGCCCTGGATACCTTTGCTCAAGGATATATCTTTCAGAGATTTCAATGGGCAAAGTTGCTGTAGACTCAGTCTCAATAATGTTATCACTGTCCTGACAGCTCAATGAGAGACTCTTAGTAATGGCAGCTGAGCCTACATGAGTCCCCTGTACACCGGTGGGACTCACCTCAGTTAATGGTTGCTGATGTGGGTTAGAGATCAGAGGTTCCCTTTGGCTTTGTTGATCTAGAGATAGGTGTGGTAGATCAACTTCATAGCCTTGAGGAAACATGAAATCCTCATCAGTTCGGGTTAGAAGGTCAACGAAAGATATGGAAGGTATTCCTAATGACTCGGGACCTTGGTCAACATCTAATGACTCATAATCAGTGATGTAGCTGTCGTTTTTAGGATGCCCAGGTGAGTATTCGAACTTGTTCAATCAGAGTAGATTGAGCAAGGGTTCGTTTGGGGCGTCTTTGGTAAAAGTGTTTGATAGGTAGGGAGGCTTTTTGGTGTGGAGTGGTGATTGCTGGTGTGGGTTCATCACCTGTTGGTTTAACAGGGATGTCACCAGGAGCCATAGGCTCAAGCATACCTGGAAGCAGAGGAGTGAACCTTCCAGTGAAGTTGGTAGATATCTTCTTCAGCATTCGGAAGACACCTGGCCGCATTTGAGGTTCCACTAGAATATCCTTGTATTCTAGTTTATCCAGGTCTAATTCATAATTGATGAAGTGCTGAATGAACCTTGGTACATGTAGAATGTATTTTTGACAAGATTTCCCCTCAGGTTATTCAGAAAAAAACTGGAATAATTGAACCTTAGGCCTCTGACCAACCCATGAACTAAACAGCCTAGTTCATAGGGGATTTGATCCCAACCACCTGATTTGTTGGACAGACTATGAAGGATGATGTGTAATAAGTACTTCCAGTTATAGGAGAAGTTGAATTTGTAGACTGTAGACTTACTAACATCACCTCCATATCCCATTTGAGTATAGGTGTCTTCCAAATCAGGCTTTGGAAATTCAGTTGGAGCCCCTGCATCATGAAGCTCCAAATGCTCCCTGATAGTGGTTTCACTTAACCTGATTTGTTGGACAGACTATGAAGGATGATGTGTAATAAGTACTTCCAGTTGTAGGAGAAGTTGAATTTGTAGACTGTAGACTTACTAACATCACTTCCATATCCCATTTGAGTATAGGTGTCTTCCAAATCAGGCTTTGGAAATTCAGTTGGAGCCCCTGCATCATGAAGCTCCAAATGCTCCCTGATAGTGGTTTCACTTACCACTATCTCTTGTCCATAGGCTCTCGATCAAATGACCCTCTCATTGTTAATGACTTCATTTTAGTCATTTGTCCAAAAATCAGACATGTGGTTAGAGTAGATGGTAGGGTTTATGGTGAGAGCGGAAAGGTATATGGATTGTGTGAGGAATTGGATGATCTGAGCAAAGTCACTATCCATAGATGAATCAAGGATAGCCACTTGGTTATGTTATGGGTTAAGATCCACTGTTTTGAATTGTGAGAAGGAAAAGTTTCAAGCTTGAAGATTACAGTGAAAACAGTATGCTTAGGGTTTTGACAGCGGTAAAGAAAGTATAGAAGAGAGCTGGAGTCCTTTAAATATAGAGTAAAAAATCAATCCGATAAGGTGAAATGACACTATACAGCTCGATTAGATAGAGGCAGTAAGGATATTTTATTCAAAATACTCCAAGAATCTTATACAAAATCTTACTTTTTGCAGAGTGGGACCCAAATGTTTCCGTTACAATTTTTAAAGCATTCTTCCGACAACATCTGCTTCCGAGATAACTTTAAGGATTTCTCTCTCCTGACAATCTTCCGAAGCCAAATTTTGCTTTCGAAGCAAAATCTGTCACATAGACTATTTTGCTTCTGATGGTAAAATGTGGTTTCATAGAAGCACCAAATTTCCTTTGGAAGAAGATTGATCCATGATCAAGTTTTCTTCCGAAGCATAATTCGTTGTCTGTGTTAGAGGAATTTACCTTTGAAGAAGAGTAAAACTATCTTCCGAGGGTAAATTTCTCTTTGGAAGAGTTTATATTAAAAATTTTGAAGAAGTACCTTTTGTAACTAGGCTTAAGTTGTAAATAGACACATTTGACTTAACATTCGAGGTTAAATAATTAGTCAAGGTTTATCATCCCAATAGCTGTAATTAAATACTTAAATCTTTGTTCATCAAAGGCTTTGGTGAACAAATTAGCATATTGTTCATTTGAGTCAACTTTGACCAATTTGATCAGATTTTTCTCATTAATATCTCTAATGAAATGATACCTGATGTCGATATGTTTTGTCTTAGAGTACTTCACTGGATTTTCAGTTATTGAGATAGCACTCTTGTTGTCTATGTGAATAGGAGTTTCCATGAAGTTGACGTCATAGTCTAACATCTGATTTTGAATCCATAGCAGTTGAGCACAGCAGCTGGCTGCAGCAATGTATTCAGCCTCAGCAGTTGATGTAGAGACATATGATTGCTTCTTACATTGCCAGGAGATGATCATCCCACCAAGAAATTGACATCCTCTTAATGTGATTTCTTGTTTATGTTACAACCACCATAATCACTGTCAGTATAACCATATAGCTTGAAGTCTTTGTGCTTAGGATACCAAAGGCCCAGTTTGGGAGCTCCTTTAAGGTATCTAAGTATCCTTTTGACAGTGATGAGGTGAGACACCTTGGGAGCAGCTTGATATCTTGCACATATGCATGTAGCAAACATGATATCAGGCCTGCTTGCAGTGAGATACATTATAGATCCAATGATTACCCTGTACTGATGCTGATCAGTATCCTTCCCCTCAGAGTCTGGACAAAGATTGTGATTTCTTTGTATAGGTGTCTTACCCGGCTTGCAGTCTTTCATCTCAAATCTTTCTAAAATGTCCTTGACATATTTAGATTGATTTATGAAGAAGCCATCTTCCATCTGCTTCACTTGAATTCCCAGAAAGAAATCCATCTTTCCTATGGAACTCATTTCAAACTTCTTCCTCATGATGCTTTCAAAGTCTTTACACATTTGGTCATTTGAGCAACCAAATATGATGTCATCAACATAGACTTGAACAAGCAACATGTCCTTCCCTGATCTTCTTATGAACAATGTCTTGTCTATGGTGCCTCTGGTGTAGCCGTTCTATAGAAGAAATTGAGACGATGTCTCATACCATAGCCTTGGTGCCTGATGCAGCCCATAGAGAGCTTTATCTAGTTTGCACACATAGTGGGGGTGCTGTGGGTCTTCAAATCCAGGTGGTTGACACACATAGACTTCTCTGTCGATGTTCCCATATAGAAATGCGCATTTGACATCAAGTTGATATACTGTGAAGTTCTTGGATGCAGCAAAAGCAAGAAATATTCTTACAGCCTCAAGTCTTGCAACAGGTGCAAAAACTTCAGTGTAATCTATTCCTTCCTCTTGTGTGTATCCTTGAACTACAAGTCTAGCTTTATTTTTGATAATCAAACCTTTATCATCCCTTTTGTTCCTGAATACCCACTTTGTGCCAATGGGTACTTGACCAGGTGGCAGTGGCCACAGATTCCACACCTTTTGACTTTTGAATTGAAGCAATTCCTCTTGCATTGATTAAACCCAATTGTTGTCTTTGAGGGCCTCTTCTATCTTTTTGGGTTCTACTTGAGAGAGAAAGCATGAGTACAGACAGACATTCTCATTGTGAGCTTGTCTTCTGGTCCTCACACCTTCTGAGACATCCCCAATGATGGTTTCAACTGGATGAGTGTTATGAATCCTGATTCTGGGAATAACATCTAGTTGTATAGATAGATCCAGATTTGAATGATTCACATCAGGATTGTTAACATTGGTTCTACCTGAATTTTCTCTTTCATTCGATGAAGATTGATTGAATGGATGAGTAACATCATCAAAAGTATTCTATTGTAAGATAGCATCAACAGTTGCATGTTCCTCCAGATAGCTATCTTTGGCAGCTTGGTGTTGAGAAATTGAGTTATCATCCAAAATGACTTGATGCTCATTCAGTTGACAACTTGTTGAAGCTCCATTGTTTCCTGAGAGATTCAGACTTTCAAGACTTGCAATGGTGGGAGCTTGTTCTTCATTCCTTCTAGGAGAATTTGGAATAGATCTGGGCAACTCAAATATTTGATCATCATCAGAGTCACTTTGAGTTCCTGTTCCAGCTGAAACATTCTCACAAGATTGTTTAGAATAGTTAGGAAAAATTCTAAGTTGAACATATGGTCAGGACCATTTCCCTTAACACAAGGAGTGTGATCATTTACAACTATATTGGATGACTCCTCAAATTGTTGATCTTTATGTTGTATACTCTATAAGCTTTGGAGCTTGAAGAGTATCCAACAAAGATAGCATCATCTGATTTGTTAGCAAATTTTGCCAAATTGTCTCTTATGTTAAGTATGGTGTATCTGCTGCCAAAGGACCTTAGAAAGCCAATGAACGGTGGCCTCTTGTTTCATAACTCATAAGGGGTCTTTCCATGGGGCTTAACAATGAGAACCCTGTTATGCACATAGCATGCAGTGCTGACTGCCTCTGCCTAGAAAGTTAGAGGCAGCTTTGAATCAGCTAACATGGTTCTTGCAGGCTCAATAAGTGTCCTGTTCCTCCTCTCAGCAACACCATTTTGTTGAGGAGTTCTAGGAGCACTATATTGTCTGGCAATCCCTTTTGAGTTACAGAATGAGTCAAGAACTGGATTCTTAAACTCAGTCCCTTGGTCACTTTTGATTATCTTTACTTTGTGATCAATTTGATTTTCTATCTTAAGAATAAAGGATTTCAAGGTTTTAGCAGTTTCATCTTTAGTTCTTAAATACCCATGTAAATCTAGTAAAATCATCAACTATCACAAAGCAATATAATTTCCTTCCAATGCTCATTATACTTGTAGGACTAAATAGATACATGTGCAATAAGTGTAATGGGGTAGTGATAGAGTTAACTTCTTTGGTTTTATAAGATGCCCTATGTTGCTTCCCTTTCAGACAAGCAACACAGTTGTCTTTGCAGAGAAACTCCTTTTTAGACATACCATGTACCAAGTTATTCTTAGCCAATTTATTCATTGTCTTAAAATTAACATGACACATTCTTTTATGTCAAAGAGTTGACTCATCACTATTTGCTTTGGAATGAAAGCATGATACTTCACCCAGTGCGGAAGCATTGTTCATGTCCAGCTTGAACATATCTGTGACATCCCGTAATTCCAGATTGACATTATTCAAACTGTTGTCGTTAACATTGACCCGTACTCGCAAATACTTGAAACATATACAAACACAGCCACAGACATCGTTAAACGAATTATGATAAAATACTAACGCGGGTGTTTGTAAAGGATTCACATAAACGAGATTACCTAAGGAATCCTATTAATTAATAGAGCTCGCTCACCAACGTCGTTATCAACCGAAACAAATTCGGGAACTCGTACCTAAGTGCAGGGACTAAACCTGCCAAATTGGCAAACTGGGGTTGGGTATAAATACCTACCCACCAGCCCCAAACACTCACACTCTGCTCTTTCTCCCTTACGCTCTCTTCATCCCTATTTTACCCTCCTAGCACCCAAAACCACCCCGATTGAGCCGGTTTTCGCCGGCTAAACCACGTAACAGCTGAGAAATCACGTTCCCAGCAGGTAGGCGACCATTTCCATCCATTTTATCACCCGTTTCACTGCTGCAAGTATGGGATTCGGGTTTTCGGGTTCAACCCGAATGCATGTGGTCGTGGGGGTGCGTATGAGGTCAATCAGCGTATGCATTTCACTTAGACATGTTAGGAGAGTGTTTCCGGAAGTCTTGATTGTGAGAAAACCGAGCACGGAACCGCCGAAGGCTGTTCGACCCACCCAGCAGTCGCGACCTGCTGCAGTCCGCGACTGGGCCAGCCGTGCGATTGGGTCATGCGACTGGTCCCATCGTGCGGTTGAGTCATGCGACCGGTCCCATCGTGCGATTGATCGGGGCGACTGGGGTGAGGCGTGTGAATGAAACCGTACGACTGAGTTAACCGAATGAATGCGTGCGATTGAGTCAACCGAATGAATGTGTGCGACTGAGTATCACCCGACTGAAGGTCCAACCGCACGAATGAAGGTTCATTCGTGCGATTGGTTATTGATTCGGGTGAATGGGCGATGTGTGGTATGACTGAAGGCTGAGTCGCATGAATGAGGGTTCAATCGTACGAGGGAAGTTAATTCGTACGATTGAAGGTCCATTCGTGCGAATGAAGTGTCCAGTCGTGCGTCTAGCCTTGTTATGCGATTGGAGTCATTTGGAGTGAATCCTTCTGGTGTGCGAAGTGTCTATCGTGTGATGATAAGTTCACATCAATAAAAATGTCATTTCTTGACCACAAAGATTAAAGTCAACGCAATCAACAGACATATACTTTCAACCCGAAACAACGTAACTGTTTACAAATATCGACAACTCATTTGAAATCTACATGAAGTCTAATACGTCTATGACCGCTTGTGTGTGTGACACCCACGACCAAACCCCTGCGACCCGACCCGACTAAACCTGTCTATTGACGCTAAACACAACATTAACGCTTAACACAACTGTCAATAGGTGTTTGACAGCGCATCATAAAACAACACTTGGGAGACTTGCATCCTACACACTTGCTACATCATCTGTGAGTTTCACGGCCCCTATTTTACATCTCTTTCCTTTTGGGGGAGAAAACATGCAAACAGATTTACATTTACTTAAATGGTTGTAGTAATATTGATATCGCTTGTTACGTTAGTGCAAACACACGCATGTCCTCACACACTCGAACCGTTAGTAATGGGATTAGCGAGGTAATTTTGAGTAGTACTACTGGGTCTGACAAACCCCGCCCGGGCTAGTCGCGCTAGCTTGATTGGAGGTCAAACGGGTGCCAAATTGACCTAACATACGATTGCCACGGTTGGTTAAGACGTGGGGGAAACACAAAACATACGATTGCCACGGTCGGTTAAGACGTGGTGGAAACACATCCTCATGGTCTGATGAGACGTGACGGAACATACGATTGCCACGGTCGGTTAAGACGTGGTGGAAACACAAATAGGACGTAAACAGTCAGCTTCGGTTCGAAACGCTAAGTAACAAGAACATAGGCTAGCTACCTAACGATATGCTTTATGTACTAAACCATTGAAACGCAAAACATGGAAACGCTTACGAATACATTTCTTGTTGATTAAACCTGTGAACTCACCAACTTTATGTTGACACATTTTAGCATGTTTTCTCAGGTCACAGGAACGCATAAGCTTTTGAGGCACGCTTCAGGATATGCACTTAGGACATGCATTCATCTAGTTTATTTTCAGCATTGAACATTTTGTCTAAACATGATTATTGTAATAGTATTGTAATGGATTTACATCTTTTGTACATGCTTCCGTACTATTGTAAACTTTGCTTATGTTCGCGTGAATGAAGTCAAATGTTTATTTTAAATTCATATAGTGTCGTTCGATATGACTGTGTCTGAGATCCTGGTATGTCACACGCCTAACGGTAAAACCCCGTTCGTGGAAATTGAGGGTGTGACAGATTGGTATCAGAGCCACAGGTTATAGAGAACTAGGATTGCATTGCATCTAGACTATAGCCTTAGACACAACACTAGTATTGCACAGACAATCTTTACACGGTTACCACTGTTGTGCAAACAACCTTCGGGCGTACTGACATTACACTACTGAGCAAACATAACACTATGGGTATGACATGTGTGTCATTATCGGCTGACAGAGGGGTGGAGAATTCCGCTCGCTCACAACCAACACTTACACTTGATCCTTCACTCGCGGAGTGAAAGCAACAACGAATTGAATCAAACATTTCCATGATTGGAACACGAAACTCGTTTCTAACGCACGCGATAAGCATAACGATGACAAACAAAAAGAACAATACCTCACTCTTCCAACTCTCTCACACTTGTTACTATTCCCAACATATCCTATCCTCTACGCTAGTCCGAGCAGTAAACGAGGGACAACTAAGATATTCAAGTCGATTAGAGAATCGGACCTGGACATCCAAACACCTAGAACCACGAAGGGAAAGAGGCCAAATTGTCTTGATTCCCGTTGTTACCTAAACCGAATCTCTTGTACAACTTTAGTTATTTGACTCTTGGTATAACAAATACATCTTTGATGCTTTTATCATTGATAACACTCGGTACTGGACAAGGTATGTTATCTCGAATAAGAGGAACCATGTGTGACCATGCAAAGCAAATTAGAATCACGGGTGCACACGTAATTGTAATTTGTCGTGCATGAGAACTCTGGCAACTCTATTGGGTGATAACGGTAATGGCCAGTACAAATTTTCAAATTCCATACTTAGGAGGCATAAGGCCTCGGATCCTCATAAAGCCTTACTATCGATGTGCAAACAAACCCCTCATTCTTACTAGCATGATACAATATATATTACTGTCAATAATTGTTATCCGGTTATTGATTAATGTGTGTTGTATATTGAAGAAGTCATGTCTGGAAGAAGAGCGGGACGCCCGGGTGGACGAGGAAATATCACCCTGACTCAAGCCGAGCTGAATGCTATCATCAACGAGCGCATGGCTGATGCGCTTGCAGCTTATGAGCAGGCCCGCAATCAGGGCCAGAACGACCAGAATCCGAACCAAGGAGGCCCAACAGTCTGTACCTTCAAGATGTTTATGGATTGCAAGCCTCATTCCTTCAGCGGCTCAGAGGGCGCTGTCACACTGCTTCGCTGGCTAGAGAAACTTGAGTCAGTGTTTGCCATGTGCAGCTGTCCTGATGGAAATCGGGTCAAGTACACCTCCGGCACATTGGAGGGACCAGCCCTGACATGGTGGAATTCACAAGTCCAAACCTTAGGACTTGGTGCTGCAAACGGCATGCCATGGGAAGACTTCAAGATTCTAATTAAAGAAGAGTACTGCCCCAGGAGCGAAGTCCAGAAACTGGAGGCAGAATTTTGGAATTTAAAGATGATTGGTTCTGACATCGAGGAGTACACGACTCGTTCGCACGAGTTGGCAGCATTATGTCCGCAGATGGTAACTCCGGCCTACAAACGGATCGAAAAGTACATTGATGGCTTGGCTCCTCAAATCCATGCTAGTGTGATGGCTGCTGATTCTGTCACTATCCAGCAGGCCATCCGACTGGCTCACAAACTCACCGACCAGGCAGTGGCACAGGGCACTTTGCCTAAACGTGGCGCTGCTTCTGGTTCATCAGATCACAAAAGAAAATGGGAAGGTAGCAACAGCAAGTCTTCAAGCAGCAACAACCCTCAGCAACAACCGACCAAAAAGTTTGACCCATCAAGAAACTTCACCCACAACAACCAGAACAACAACAACAACAATTATGGTCAGGGTTCGAGCAGCTACGCGGGCAAGAACCCTAGGTGTAACCGGTGCAACCTCCATCATCATGGCCCATGTGATCGACTCCGTTGTCAGAGATGTGGAAAGATGGGACACGCAGCCAAAGACTGCCGGGGTGAAATAATGACTCAGCAACAACAACCTCAACAACAACGCCAGGGTGGAGTGACTAGAGCCTGTTATGAATGTGGTAAGGAGGGACACTACAGGAAGGATTGCCCATAGCTGAAGGGCGGAAACAAGGGAATAATGGGGGCAATGCCAAGGGTCGTGCATTCGTAATCGGGTCCGGCGAGGCAAGGGATGACCAGAATGTGGTTACTGGTACGTTTCCCCTTAATGGTTGTTTTGCTTCTATACTATTTGATACTGGAGCTGATAGGAGTTTTGTTTCCAACAAGTTCATTAAGTTCTTAGATGTAACCCTAGCTGTCATGGAACCTAGTTATGTGGTAGAATTAGCTGACGGAAAACAAATCAAGGCAACTCATATCGCCAAGGGGTGCAGACTAGGATTATGTGGTCATGAGATAGATATTGATCTGATGCCTATCACACTTGGTAGTTTCGACGTAGTGGTGGGCATGGACTGGCTATCCAAGAATCAAGCTGAAATCATCTGTGGAGAGAAAATCGTACGCATACCACTTCCTCGTGGTGAAATTCTATCGGTTCAGGGCGAAAGGAGTGGCATGGTCTCTAGAATCATCTCCTACATGAAAGCTCAGAAGTGTTTGCGTAAGGGTCATACCGCTTTCCTAGCCATGGTCACTGAAAAAGAAACCGAGGAAAAGAAAATTGAAGACATCCCAGTTGTACGTGATTATCCTGAGGTTTTCCCTGAAGACTTACCCGGTCTCCCACCGCATCGCCAAGTCGAATTCCAAATTGATTTGGTTCCGGGAGCCGCCCCTATCGCGAGAGCACCGTACAGATTAGCTCCAAGGGAACTACAAGAACTGTCTACGCAATTGCAGGAACTATTGGATAAGGGTTTTATCAGACCTAGCTCATCACCGTGGGGAGCCCCAATTCTGTTTGTCAAGAAGAAGGACGGAACCTTTCGCATGTGTATCGACTACAGAGAACTGAACAAGGCGACAATTAAGAATCGTTATCCCCTCCCGCGTATCGATGACCTGTTCGACCAACTACAAGGGTCGAGTTACTATTCAAAGATAGACCTAAGATCGGGTTATCACCAACTAAGGATTCGAGAAGAAGACGTTTCAAAGACTGCTTTCAGAACGAGGTATGGTCACTACGAGTTCTTGGTTATGCCATTCGGGTTGACCAATGCACCAGCGGTTTTCATGGACTTAATGAACCGAGTGTGCAAACCCTACCTAGACAAGTTCGTCATTGTCTTCATCGATGACATCCTTATTTACTCAAGGAATAAAGAAGAACACGAAGAACACCTTAGACTGATTCTGGAGCTGTTGAGACGAGAACAGTTGTACGCAAAATTTTCAAAGTGTGACTTCTGGATGCGAGAGGTCCATTTCTTGGGCCATGTGGTCAATGAGAATGGGATACACGTCGACCCGGCAAAGATAGCAGCCATCAAGAACTGGGCTACACCTATGACACCGACCGAGGTACGATAGTTTCTTGGGCTGGCTGGCTATTACCGACGGTTCATCGAAGGGTTCTCGAAGATTGCTCAACCTCTCACCGCATTGACTCATAAAGGCACCACGTACGATTGGAGTGATAAACAAGAATCTGCATTCCAGATTCTGAAGCAGAGACTTTGTACAGCACCGATCCTATCCCTGCCTGAGGGAACCGATGATTTTGTAGTTTACTGTGACGCTTCCATACAAGGCCTAGGTTGCGTACTGATGCAACGTAATAAGGTGATTGCCTATGCATCGCGACAACTGAAGGTACATGAGAAAAACTACACGACACACGACCTAGAGCTTGGAGCGGTCGTGTTTGCACTCAAGATATGGAGACATTACTTGTACGGTACCAAGTGCACCATTTACACCGATCACAAGAGTCTCCAGCACATCTTTGAACAGAAGGAGCTAAATATGAGGCAACGTCGTTGGGTCGAGTTGTTGAACGACTATGACTGTACGATCAAGTATCATCCGGGCAAGGCCAATGTAGTAGCAGACGCCCTGAGTCGGAAGGAAACGCCCAAGCCAAGACGAGTTCGAGCATTGCAACTCACCATTCACACCGGTTTACCCGACCAGATCCGCAATGCTCAACTTGAGGCGTTAAAAGACGAGAATTTGAAAGCCAAATCGTTACGAGGTATGGAGAAGCAACTAGAAACCAAGCCTTACGGAATCCGCTACTTCATGGATCGAACATGGATTCCCTCGTATGGAAACCTACGAGAATTGGTAATGGACGAAGCTCACAAATCACGGTACTCAATCCACCCAGGTTCAGACAAGATGTACCACGACCTGAAGACTCTTTACTGGTGGCCAAACATGAAAGCAGATATCGCCACCTACGTGAGCAGATGTTTGACCTGTTCTAAGGTTAAGGTAGAGTATCAACGACCGTCTGGTTTGCTCCAACAACCGGAAATACCAGTATGGAAGTGGGAGCAGATATCTATGGACTTCATCACGAAACTCCCTCGGACTCCCAGCGGATGCGATACCATTTGGGTAATCGTGGATCGCTTGACGAAATCCGCACACTTCCTGGCAATCCGTGAGACTGATCGCATGGAAAAGTTAACTCGTATCTACCTAAGGGAAATAGTCTCTCGGCATGGTGTGCCGGTTTCCATTATCTCTGATCGTGACGCTCGATTCACTTCACACTTCTGGCAGTCCTTACAACGAGCACTAGGAACGCGGTTGGATATGAGCACCGCATACCACACCCAGACTGATGGCCAAAGTGAGCGTACGATCCAGACTCTAGAAGACATGTTACGTGCCTGCGTCATAGATTTCGGCAGCAGTTGGGAAACTCACTTACCGCTAGTTGAGTTTTCTTACAACAATAGCTATCACACATCGATCAAAGCTGCCCCATTTGAGGCACTGTATGGGCGTAAGTGCCGATCACCTATCTGTTGGGCGGAAGTTGGAGAAAGCCAACTCACCGGCCCTGAACTTGTGTACGAGACCACTGAGAAGATCGTGCAAATCCGTAACCGTATGGCAGCAGCCCGCGACCGACAGAAAAGCTACGCTGACAAGCGTCGCCGATCGTTGGAATTCCAAATAGGTGACAAGGTGCTTTTGAAAGTGTCACCTTGGAAGGGTGTGATTCGTTTCGGGAGACGCGGGAAACTAAGCCCTAGGTACGTGGGACCGTTTGAGATTGTCAAACGGGTTGGCCCCGTAGCCTACCAATTGAACCTACCCGAAGAACTCCGTGGAGTACACAATGTGTTCCACGTCTCCAACTTGAGGAAATGCCTTGCCGATGAAACTCTTATCGTTCCGTTAGACGAGATACGTGTGGACGAACAACTACATTTCGTCGAGGAACCGGTGGAAGTCATGGACCGGGAGGTCAAGACGCTCAAACATAGTCGTATCCCTATCGTCAAAATCCGTTGGAACTCAAAGCGTGGACCAGAATTTACTTGGGAACGCGAGGATCAGATGAAGAGGAAGTACCCTCAACTGTTCCAAAACCAGGCATCTACCTCTTAGATACACAGGTACTCTATTCCACATGCGTCACAAATTATTGAACCTTGTACTACCCCGTAAAAACCACGTAACATGATGTACTAATTTTCGGGACGAAAATTCCTGCAACAAGGGAATGATGTGACATCCCGTAATTCCAGATTGACATTATTCAAACTGTTGTCGTTAACATTGACCCGTACTCGCAAATACTTGAAACGTATACAAACACAGCCACAGACATCGTTAAACGAATTATGATAAAATACTAACGCGGGTGTTTGTAGAGGATTCACATAAACGAGATTACCTAAGGAATCCTATTAATTAATAGAGCTCGCTCACCAACGTCGTTATCAACCGAAACAAATTCGGGAACTCGGTACCTAAGTGCAGGGACTAAACCTGCCAAATTGGCAAACTGGGGCTGGGTATAAATACCTACCCACCAGCCCCAAACACTCACACTCTGCTCTTTCTCCCTTACGCTCTCTTCATCCCCATTTCACCCTCCTAGCACCCAAAACCACCCCGATTGAGCCCGTTTTCGCCGGCTAAACCACGCAACAGCTGAGAAATCACGTTCCCAGCAGGTAGGCGACCATTTCCATCCATTTTATCACCCGTTTCACTGCTGCAAGTATGGGATTTGGGTTTTCGGGTTCAACCCGAATGCATGTGGTCGTGGGGGTGCGTATGAGGTCAATCAGCGTATGTTTTCGGGTTCAACCCGAAGGCTGTTCGACCCACCCAGCAGTCGCGACCTGCTGCGGTCCGCGACTGGGCCAGCCGTGCGATTGGGTCATGCGATTGGTCCCATCGTGCGGTTGAGTCATGCGACCGGTCCCATCGTGCGATTGATCGGGGCGACTGGGGTGAGGCGTGCGAATGAAACCGTACGACTGAGTTAACCGAATGAATGCGTGCGATTGAGTCAACCGAATGAATGTGTGCGACTGAGTATCACCCGACTGAAGGTCCAACCGCACGAATGAAGGTTCATTCGTGCGATTGGTTATTGATTCGGGTGAATGGACGATGTGTTGTACGACTGAAGGCTGAGTCGCATGAATGGGGTTCAATCGTACGAGGGAAGTTGATTCGTACGATTGAAGGTCCATTCGTGCGAATGAAGTGTCCAGTCGTGCGTCTAGCCTTGTTATGCGATTGGAGTCATTTGGAGTGAATCCTTCTGGTGTGCGAAGTGTCTATCGTGTGATGATAAGTTCACATCAATAAAAATGTCATTTCTTGACCACAAAGATTAAAGTCAACGCAATCAACAGACATATACTTTCAACCCGAAACAACGTAACTGTTTACAAATATCGACAACTCATTTGAAATCTACATGAAGTCTAATACGTCTATGACCGCTTGTGTGTGTGACACCCACGACCGAACCCCTGCGACCCGACCCGACTAAACCTGTCTATTGACGCTAAACACAACATTAACGCTTAACACAACTGTCAATAGGTGTTTGACAGCGCATCATAAAACAACACTTGGGAGACTTGCATCCTACACACTTGCTACATCATCTGTGAGTTTCACGGCCCCTATTTTACATCTCTTTCCTTTTTGGGGGAGAAAACATGCAAACAGATTTACATTTACTTAAATGGTTGTAGTAATATTGATATCGCTTGTTACGTTAGTGCAAACACACGCATGTCCTCACACACTCGAACCGTTAGTAATGGGATTAGCGAGGTAATTTTGAGTAGTACTACTGGGTCTGACAAACCCCGCCCGGGCTAGTCGCGCTAGCTTGATTGGAGGTCAAACGGGTGCCAAATTGACCTAACATACGATTGCCATGGTCGGTTAAGACGTGAGGGAAACACAAAACATACGATTGCCACGGTCGGTTAAGATGTGGTGGAAACACATCCTCATGGTCTGATGAGACGTGACGGAACATACGATTGCCACAGTCGGTTAAGACGTGGTGGAAACACAAATAGGACGTAAACAGTCAGCTTCGGTTCGAAACGCTAAGTAACAAGAACATAGGCTAGCTACCTAACGATATGCTTTATGTACTAAACCATTGAAACGCAAAACATGGAAACGCTTACGAATACATTTCTTGTTGATTAAACCTGTGAACTCACCAACTTTATGTTGACACATTTTATCATGTTTTCTCAGGTCACAGGAACGCATAAGCTTTTGAGGCACGCTTCAGGATATGCACTCAGGACATGCATTCATCTAGTTTATTTTCAGCATTGAACATTTTGTCTAAACATGATTATTGTAATAGTATTGTAATGGATTTACAACTTTTGTACATGCTTCCGCACTATTGTAAACTCTGCTTATGTTTGCGTGAATGAAGTCAAATGTTTATTTTAAATTCATATAGTGTCGTTCGATATGATTGTGTCTGAGATCCTGGTATGTCACACGCCTAACGGTAAAACCCCGTTCGTGGAAATTGAGGGTGTGACAATATCCCCTTTCCTGGGAGATCTAAGAAGAACCAATTCCTTAGGAATTGTTATCCCGGGTTTGAGGATAATGCACTCATGTTCTGTGAAAGCATTTGATGCTTTTGGTCACAAAATTGAGAAGCACTTAAAAGATCATGTTCAAGCTGTTTGACAAAGTGTACTTTGTCAACTGTTAACTTACCATTGTACACATTACCTCTACCAGAGATGTATCCTCCGGCTTCACCTTCAAACTAAACAGGACCTCCATCAAAATTGTGAAATTGTTGAAGAAGAAATTTGTTCCCTGTCATGTGCCGGGAGCATCCACTATCCACAATCCAAATGTTTCCATTTTTATCATATGGATGTCCCTGCACAAAGGTGAAACAGTTAGTTTTTATTGGAAACCCAAGCCTTGTTTGTCTTGGGTTTTTCCAATGATGATAACACAATTGAACCAAAATGTAAGCATGTGGGTTCAATAGTAGTTTGGGAAGAGGAGGTTTGAGCTACAACATCTTCTTTGATTTTCCATTCCATCCTTTAGTTAATCATTGAAGATGAGCTTGATGAAGCTTGGGTAGCAGAGCATTCTTCCAAAGTTTCTTTCTCTTCGGAAGAAGCTTTCAGACCATTTTCTTCCAAAGTAGTCTTCTTCTCGGAAGGTTTGAGGTGCTTTCTTGTTCTTCAGAATTCCTTTTGGTTTCTCTTCTGAAGCTACTTTCCTTTCGGAAGAAGATGTTTCTTCCGAAGGTAACTTGGCTTCGAAAGACTGCTTTCCTCTCTTCAATCTTTGGATCTGGTTATGTGATCCAAGTGTGACACCTTCCTTGGCTGCTCCTTTCCTTACCCTGTTTGCATAATGTGTGCTTGCAAGATTATATAAACAATCCTTGGCCATGTGGTTGGGTAGACCACACATTATGAATTCAGTGTTTGCTTTGGTGGGACATGTAGATTGTTGCTTCTTAGTCTTCTTGTCATCTTCCACAGCTTTTCCTTTTTGCTTCAGATCCTTCAGTTGGATGGGAGTACTGGTACTATACTCCTGTCCCGAATCTAAGCTTCCAACCACTTGGAATCAGCTGAGATGAAAACACCCTTTTGTCTTGGGTCAATCTTCAGTTTAGACTCAGCCACCTTCTTGGCAGTTCTCTTGGCTGCTTGAATCTTGTCCTTTCTTTGTTTGGTGGTGAGAGATTTGTTCCCAGCTGTGAGGATGAGGTTTTCTACCTTGTCCTTCTCTGTGGTGGTGGTGGTAACCATTTTTGCATCACTCATACTCTTAAGAGATGGTGGGTCAATAGTTGGAACCTCTTGCTCATCAGTACCATATCTTGGCTGTCTAATAGACACATAAGAATATGGTGGAGCAGTTTTATTGGTTCCCAACCCACTTTTGTTTTGATTGTTGAAACTTGTATGCCCAAGACACATACATGATTGATGTGGTTAGTACGTTATGATCCAAGTCGGGTCATACCCAATAACAAGCTAAACAAACACCAATAAATATTTATTTGTTGATGAGATCATACAAATATATATTGACACCATTTTAGAAAATAGGTTTTCTAGAACTTTGCTTTTGTAAAAGAACAACATTATGTGGATAATTTGTTCATGAGAAATTATTTGTTTCATTATTTAAGTATGTTAAATAATAACAACTAATAGAGTGTTAATGTTTTAAAATTAAAAGAGGTTTTAATTTTATAAATCTTATGGGTTTAAGAGTGTTAAACTTTATAAATTAAAATGGGAGGGAACCCATTTTAGTTGGGGTAATTTCGGCCGCCCAAGTTTGTCTTGGATTCCTTGAAGTCTTGGTTTAATACAAGACTTTAAGCTTGCTTGCACTCTTCCCCTAAGACTCTCTTTCTCTCTCACACATGCAAAGGGTTTTCTCTCCTTCTTCTCTCTAAAAATTCAAAATTCTTAGCTGATCTAGAAGCTCTTTTTGGCTGAACTTGAAGCTTATTTTGGCTGATTTTCGGGTTTAACAAGAGGGACAAGAGACTTGGTGTTATACTACCTAGCAAGTAGGTGTTTGGAAGAGCTTGTGAATATACAAGCTTGAGGCTTTCTTCCTTGAGAGCTGAACATACAAGAACATCATCATCTTCATCTCATCCTTACTACAACACCTTGTTCTTGAAAGGTAGTTCAAGAACACCTTATGGTTGGATTTTCGTTTTAGATAGCATGCCATTTCACATATATGAATGATCCTTGTTCTAGGGTTTTGTTTGGGTTTAAAATGGTTCATATTTTCAGATTAATAACAACATGTTTAAACCCTAATATCCGCTGCGTTTTGAAGTTTAAAATGGTTAAACTTGTTTTGATAAACTTGTTACAAAACCCTACATTGATAACATTCTTTTGAGTGAGAAGTTGATGCAAGAATGTTATTGAAGTTATGCTCTTGGATAGCATACTTCTTTGCTTCAGCCTCAGCTATTACTAGCTGGGCTTGAGCCTCAGTCAACTTTGAAACTAAATCTTTTATTTCAGCCCTGTAGTTTGAGTGTTCATGTTTTAAAGTAGATGCAATGTTTTCTAACACTCTAATTTTTAGTTTATAGTCAGATTCTACTCTTTTAAAATCAGCTTTCAATATGTTCAAAGACTCAATATCAGATTTTGTTGGGTTTGTTGTATCTTTAACATTGTTGTTTAACCATTTAAACTAGAAAAAGCAGCGGAATAATAGCTTAATATCATGTTATAATCTGAAAAATAAAAGTTCATAATTTTGTTTCAACAAACCCAAAATCATAGGATCAAATATATGTGAATGGACTAGCTATCATGAACAAATAACAACCCAAACATGACATACAAACTACCTTTTGTATGCTGCCGAAAACGTGGATGAAACACCTTCCAAAAGGGCTGCTTAAAACGGGATTTGGATGAGGATGGGGCTGCTCTTGAATGGCCAAAACACCAAGGTAGATGTCCTCAAGCTTCCATACCCACAAGCATGATGCAAACACCTTTCTTGTTAGGATTTTGACACCAAACTCGCAAGAGACATGCTGCTGAAAACCGATTTTCAGCATTGTTTTCTTCTTGAAGATGAGAGAAAAAGTCATGTTCTTGGTAGCCTTTTGCATGTATGAGAGAGAAGAGATGAAGTGTATATTTTCTAGATTGCTAGTTACAAGACTAAAGACCCCACACCCCATTCAAGAGGGCGGCCGAAATTGGTATTCAAAAGGGGTTTCCCCCCTTTAAAACTTTAACCCTTAAAACTTGTTACTAGTTGAGTTTATAAAATTACCCTTTTAATTCTATAACTCATACACACACAATTATATTATCTAATGTTATTTAACTAATTTAAATAACATTACAAATAATAACCTTGAACAAAATATCCTTATAAGTTGTTCTATCTCATATGCAATCTATTTAGAAAACCCATTTTCTAAGTTGGTGTTGATATTTAATTGCATGATCATATCATCAATTAAATATTAATTGGTGTCTGCTAAACTTGTTATTGGGTATGACCCGACTTGGATCATGACGTACTAACCACATCAATATTCTATGTGTCTTGGGCATAAAGAATCCAACAATCTCCCACTTGCACAAGATTCATAGAAGATTGATGCAAGCAGTAATACCACCTAACAACGGTTTACTACCCTTAATACGCATGACTTAGAAGCCATTCAATAACATCATCCCCTTCAAGTATCCAACTTGAAATGATTTAGGTGAATCAATCATTTATCCTTTTGTTACAGATGTCATGTTAAATCCAAGGACACAGAATGATCATTCCTTGTTGATTTAACTTAATCAGGCCTTAGACATCTTACTCTCAACGAATAAGAGGAACAAATTCCATCTTGACTACATACGTATCTCACAATCACCTTATGTCATACCTAAACATAGCCTTATGTACTGACCATTATTTCAGAGCAGCGAAGAACTAGCTCAAGGTATAACACTTGATGAATATCAAAACCCAATATGTATCTTAGGTCAGAGGATACAAAATTATGTTCGCCTTTACTCAAATTTACTTATGATCAATCAATAAAATTCCATGTAGTAAGATTTGAGACGCGGGTCAGTCCAATATTCGTATCCCATAAATATCTATGAACCTTGGCAGCAACCAATTGCTATATATTCATGCCTTATGAATATCCACCAATCCAAGTTCATAATAGTCTTACGTTTATATTTGTTCCCACAAATATGACCGACTACGGACATTTAGAATAATAAACATATTCATGGATGTAAACATGCTAAAAGGAACATAACTCAAAATATCATAAATATATAGATGAGTTAAATATTACAATTGTTCCATATTTATACTAAACAGATCAATTCCAATCACTAGAATATCGAAGTCCTAAGGCACAAGTATGACTTTCATGCTTTGCCTTTTAAAGGAGCTTCTTGAGTGGATTCGCAATGTTTTGATCAAAGTGAACTTTACGAATACATATCTTTCCCTTTTCAACTTCATCCCTTATGTAGTTGAATCTCCGCTCATTGTGCCTAATCTTTTGATGTGCACGGGGTTCCTTGATTTGAGCAATCGCACCCTCGTTATCACAAAAGATTTCTAAAGGGTCTTGAATGGTAGAGACCACCCTTAGATCGGCGATAAACCTTTTATGCATGCAGCTTCCCAAGCTGCTAATGAGGCGGCTATGTATTCGTATTTTGTAGTGGACAATGCTACTCCATTCATAATGGAGACATACCCCGATTGTGATCGAGGATCATCTCGATCAGTTTGGAAACTCGCATCCGTGTAACCCTTTACAACGAGTTCCATTTTATCATATCCGTATATTAGAAACATATCCTTAGTCCTCCTAAGGTATTTCAATATACTTTTAACAGCAATCCAATGGCTATTACCTGGATTCTGCTGATATCTGCTTGTCATGCTTAACGCGCATGACACGTCCGGTCTAGTGCATATCATCGCATACATGATAGATCCTATAGCAGACGCATATGGGATGTCCTTCATATGATCTTGCTCATCCTTTGAGCTTGGACATTGAGATGTACTCAATACTGTCCCTCTTTGAACAGGTACCATACCTTTCTTAGAGTTTTCCATCTTGAACCTTTTCAAGATTTTATCAATGTATGCACTATGGTTTAGACCTATCAACCGCCTCGATCTATCCCTGTAAATCTTTATTCCCAAAATATAGGCGGCTTCACCGAGATCTTTTATGGAAAAAACAACTTCCAAGCCAGGTTTTAACACCTTCCATGGTTGGAATGTCATTTCCAAATAGTAGTATGTCATCAACATACAATACTAAGAATGTGATTACACTCCCACTAGCCCCTTTATACACACAAGCCTCATCAGCGTTCTTGATGAAACCAAATTTTTAGATCTCTTCATCAAAACGTTGATTCCAACTTCTCGATGCTTGTTTCAATCCATAGATTGATCTCTTTAACTTGCATACTTTATTAGGATGCTTTGGATCGACAAAACCTTCAGGCTGAACCATATGGACAGTCTCTTCGAGATGTCCATTAAGAAAGGCGGTTTTGACATCCATTTGTCAAATCTCATAATCATAATGAGAAGCAATGGCAAACAATATCCTAATAGATTTTAGCATTGCCACAGGCGAGAAGGTTTCATCATAATCAACCCTTTGAGTTTGAGTGAAACCTTTTGCTACAAGTCTTGCCTTGTAAGTATCCAAGTTTCCATGCATATCTGTTTTCTTCTTGAAAACCCACTTGCATCCAACTGGTTTGGGGTTAAGTGGAGGGTCAACCAGTTCCCAAACTTGGTTGTCATACATGTATTGCATCTCTACGTTCATGGCTTCCAGCCATTTGTCACAATCCGAATTGGACATTGCATCATGGTAGCAGTTGGCTCATCAGAGTCAACCATATAGCATCCATCCATGAAAAAACCATATCTTTCAGGTGGAGTGCTAATTCTACCAGATCTGTGAACGTTTTGTGTGTATTGATCAACCTCTTGATCATCATCAACAACCTCTTGTTGATAGCTAGTGTCAACCAAACGTGTTTTGGCTTGTGGATCTTGATCCTCATCAAATTCCACTGTTCTATACATCATTCCTTCCATAAGGAACTTGGCTTCCAAGAACTCTGCCTTTCGAGTAATAAATACCTTTTGCTCTGTTGGATCAAAGAAGTAGTATCCTATATAGTCTTTGGATATCCAACAAGTATACATTTAGTGGATCGACTTTCCAGTTTGTTTTGGGTATTAAGCTTAACATAAGCTTCACAACCCCATGCCTTTAAATATGATAGCGATGAAACTCTTCCATGCCACGTTTCAAAAGGTGTCGAATCCACTTTCTTGGTTGGGCCATATTCAAAATACGAGCCGCGGAGAGTAGTGCGAAACCCCAAAATGATAGAGGTAGTGAGCTTATAGCCATCATAGATTGAACCATATGCAATATGGTTCGGTTTCTCCATTCAGACACACCATTATGTTGTGGTGTTCCGGGAGGAGTAACTTGTGAGACAATCTTACAACTTCTTTGATGATCCTGAAAAGCCTCCCTTAGGTATTCACCTCCTCTATCTAAACGGAGAACTTTGATGGTTCTATCGAGTTGATTTTCTACTTCATTCTTGAAGATTTTGAACATTTTAAAAGCTTCATGTTTATGTGTCATCAAGTACACATAACCATAGCGACTGTAATCGTCGATAAAGGTAATGAAGTATCTTTCACCATTCCTTGTCATTGTCTTAAAGGAACCACATACATCCGAATGTATGATTCCTAATAAGTCTTTTGCCCTCTCGTTAGTACCACTAAAGGGCAACTTGGTCATCTTACCTTGTAAACAAGATTCACACTTATTAAATGAACAATATTCATTTGTTTTCAAAAGACCATTCTTTTAAAATGTTTAAATCCGATTCTTGTTAATGTAACCAAGATGATAATGCCAAAGATAAGAGTCACTTAAACCATTTTAAGTTTCTTGGTGCATGATTGGTATAATGTGTTATTATAGGATGAATCATCATGAACCAATTCATAAATACCATTACAAGGCATAGCCTTGAAATAATATACATCATCCATATAGACATAAATACCATCGTTTACAAACTTTAAATCATAACCATATTGTTCTGAAAGGTAAACTGAAATTATGTTCCTAGTCAAACTAGGATCATATAAAATGTTTTGAAGAAAAATTTCCAAACCAATTGAAAGTTTCAAAACATAGTCTCCTTTCTTAAAGTGTTTATTTCTTTCGAACCCTTGCAATAGATTGAAAATGTGAGTTCCACACCCGGTATCCAATACCCATGTGTTTAAAGAAATAACATCTAAGTCAATATGGATCATGAAAGTTGTGATTGATGTTTGCCCAACATCCCTGTTATTTCTCAACTCATTGAGATAGGTTGGATAATTCCCTTTAAAATGTCCTATCTCACCACACTCAAAGCATGGATCGTTTTCCGTTACCTTAGGCTTCATAAGCTTAGGTTTTAGAGGTTCCGCTTTAACCTTCCCTTTCCCTTTGCATTTGAGTGCTCCTTTCCTTTGGCAACATTTGCCTTGGGATCGGGGAATGGCCTTTTCCTATTGCCTCCCTGATTGATCGAGAGAAAAAGTAGAACCTTTCTACCCATCCCCGCCTCAGCTTTTTTGAGCATTGCATGAAGCTCACCAATGGTCTTGTCCCATCCGTTCATATTGTAATTTATTATGAACGTCTCAAACTTTTAGTTAGGTCATTAAGGATCAAATCCATGGCCAACTCCTATGAGACAGGACAGTTAAGCCTTTCGAGGTGATCAATGTGGCTTTTCGTCTTAAGTACATAAGATGATACCGATTGGGTTTCTTCCATGTGACACGCATGAAGCGTTCGAACCGTTTAGAAGCGCTCTACCCTAGGTTGTTGAAGGAACATTTCCTTCAATTGGGTAATCATGTCATATGCCCCATGATGCTCCAAGTCCTTTTGGAGTTTAGGAATCATAGTTCCCAACATGAGACAGGATTCCTGCATGGAATCCTCAGTGTACTGAAGCCAATCGTTATAGGCCTCAACATCCTCGGGGTCGGGTTGCGGCCATTCTACAAGATTTACAAAGTTCTTATTAGTATTTCTGAAAAATTTCATTTTAATCATTAATACCCTTTTATGTCTCATAGACAATTAATAATTAAAATCTAGAATCCAACGTTACACTCAAATAATGGTTAGGTGACCTTTATCCCATTATTTAAATCAACAAGGTAGTCAACATTTGACAATTGCAACCTTTTGCAACTTCTAGCCATTATGGGATCGGTTAAACATCTTATGTTTGGTTGGCATGTTTAATCCCATCAACACCATTGTACGCCATGCTTTGGTGACCCTATTCACATGGTTTCCAATTCAAGTCGTCCTAGTTACACACACGTGTGAGTTTACACATACAAGTGGTTAGGTGACCTTTATCCCACAAATACGTTAAGCCCACCTCAAAAACACAAGTTCCCTAAAAGTGGTTAGGTGACCTTTATCCCACAAATAGTTCTCAAGTGATTCGAGTGTCGTGTAAAAGGATGGTGTTAAACTTGTTTCCAAAGGGATTTAAGTTTCCATTAATTCTAGTTATGAAAACTCTATGTACCTTGTATTCGCATGCTTTCAAATACATGGTACCCTATGGTTCTCTTTTAATAAAACCTCTTTTATTTTGAAATCATTAATCCTTTTAATAACCTTTTATTAGTTATTTAATGATTAGGAACCATAAAATTCAGCTTGTTATGATAATTTATTTAGATTGTTAAGCACATCCATATATCAAACAATCAACATAAAATGAATAATCAAACAAGCGTATATCAAACAACCACATGTGCATAACCATAGCCACTATGTTGACAACACTTGTTTGCTATCACAAGTGTTGTCATTTGGTCTTTCCTAAGGGTTGAACAAAACACAAATGATGAGATCTCCTAAGACCCCTATTTGAACTTGCATCCAAATGCTTCAAGTCCTTCTCTTGTGTCTTCCTTTTGTGTTTCCATCTAGTGCATCTTCTTTTACAAAATTTATATCCTAATACAAATTTTCTAATAAAAGAAAGCACACTTAATCTATCTATTACATTGCCATTGAATGAATAAATAAATTACATCCAAATACAAAACACAAAAGAATAATATTACAAACCTTTATGATGAAATCAACCAACATGACAAAATTTCAATCAACCAAATCCAAAACACATATGATCAAGGCTATGTTATGCACTAAAATATGTATCCATATACATCATTACAAGAACAAAATAAATCCCCTTTTAACCCTAAATTTTCAGCCAACACAAATCCAAAATCTAGGGTTTTTGTCCAAACATAATAATCAACCATTTGACATCTTTCTTTCAAGGTTTAATCCCAAGCATGTAAGATATAACCTTGAAAGATTGGGGATTCATTATATCATCACAAAACAGCCCTAATTTGGTTGTTAAAACCCTATAAAACCAATTTTACAAGGATAATTGAAGCTAGTCATCCACATAACCGGCTCTAGATGCCAATGTTGGGTTTGTTGTATCTTTAACATTGTTGTTTAACCATTTAAACAAGAAAACGCAGCGGAATAATAGCTTAATATCATGTTATAATCTGAAAAATAAAAGTTCATAACTTTGTTTCAACAAACCCAAAATCATAGGATAAAATATATGTGAATAGACTAGCTATCATGAACAAATAACAACCCAAACATGACATATAAACTACCTTTTGTATGCTGCTGAAAACATGGATGAAACACCTTCCAAAAGGGCTACTTAAAACGGGAATTGGATGAGGATGGGGCTGCTCTTGAATTGCCAAAACACCAAGGTAGATGTCCTCAAGCTTCCATACCCACAAGCATGATGCATACACCTTTCTTGTTAGGATTTTGACACCAAACTCGCAAAAGACATGCTGCTGAAAACCGATTTTCAGCATTGTTTTCTTCTTGAAGATGAGAGAAAAAGTCATGTTCTTGGTAGCCTTTTTGCATGTATGAGAGAGAAGAGATGAAGTGTATATTTTCTAGATTGCTAGTTACAAGACTAAAGGCCCCACACCCCATTCAAGGGGGCGGCCGAAATTGGTATTCAAAAGGGGTTTCCCCCCTTTAAAACTTTAAACCCTTAAAACTTGTTACTAGTTGAGTTTATAAAATTAACCTTTTAATTCTATAACTCATACACACACAATTATATTATCTAATGTTATTTAACTAATTTAAATAACATTACAAATAATATCCTTGAACAAAATATCCTTATAAGTTGTTCTATCTCATATGCAATCTATTTAGAAAACCCATTTTCTAAGTTGGTGTTGATATTTAATTGCATGATCATATCATCAATTAAATATTAATTGGTGTTTGCTAAACTTGTTATTGGGTATGACCCGACTTGGATCATGACGTACTAACCACATCAATATTCTATTTGTCTTGGGCATAAAGAATCCAACAGATTTAAGTTTCAAGTTGTAGTCCTGGTACAACTTAACCTTAGCTACATAATCAGAAGTACAAAGATGTTCATATACCTTGTTATCATCTATGTCTACCATGAGAGCTTGAGCAGGATTAACATCTTGCACCATAAAGCTCCAATCAACTTCTTGAGCAACTGCTGCAGTGTGCTCTGTTGGCTTGGTTGCGGCTTGTGTGGTGGCATGATGTTGAGAAGCTTGGCTTGCTCCAGGATTAGATTTTGGAGCCTTGCATTCCCTTGTAAAATGACCAAGTTGATTACAGTTGTAACACTTGGCCTTTGATTTGTCAAACCCGAACTTGCTACTTGTTGGGTTCTGAAGGAATTATCTTCTAGTTCTCTTGTAGAACTTCCTTACTCTGTAGGTGAGAAGAGCCATTTGTTGAAGAATGTCCATATATTCAACATCATCTGGACTAAACACTCCGGATCATCAAAACAGAACTGGAAATCACTAGAGTGTTCCTTTCCTGAGACAAAAGCACAACTTTCTTGAAAAGGACCTTGTTGAGCTTGTTGACACTTGGGTGTCTCTAGGAAAGTGATGTATGGTCTAGATGAACATGATGGCTGCTGGTTGTAAGTCAGGCATATCTGGGACTGGAGAGTTCTTGCACCTTCAGCAATGTGTAGAGCATTGCTAACAGGAGTGGTTAAGCTGCCATTCATCTACCGCTTGTTCAGATTTTCCATCTCCATACTGTCTCTCTTTTCAAGAGTCACTCCCATAGACTGCAGAGATGCTATCAGATCCATGTATCTGAAGTATTGTTGGCTCAAGTTTTCACGATCAATGTAGGTGAAATTCTCTAACTGTTGCTTCAGAGCATCCTTCTTGGATTCTTTGGATTCTGAGGACCCTGAGTACATTAATTTTAAAGCATCAAAGAGTTCTTTGGCTATAGTGCAATGCTCAAAGCCTGCCATAATCGAGTTTGGTATGGTAGTGAGCAATACAGTCATAGCTTTGCTATCAATGTCCATCTTTTTGAAGTCTTCATCAGAGTAATCTTCGACTTCCTTTCCAATCATGGTACCATCTCCAGTTGGTGATGCCACTTTTGGTATGTATGATCTATGAGTGATGGATTTCCACATACGGGAGTCTTGATACTTGATGAAACCTTCAATGCATTGACACCAGCGCCTAAAGTTATCAGGTGTGATAATGGAAGCTTTGGTCATGGTTCCCATTTCTGGTTCAACAGATTTCTGGTTAAGGGCCATTTTGGTTGAGTGAGTAAGTTTTGAGATACAAGGTTGATTTGGGATGGTTAGATCTCACAATCAAGAGCCTGGAAGCTCTGATACCAATTGTAGGATCGATGTGGTTCTCTCAACACTAAGTGTTTCTCACAAATTTGTTAAATCTCACTCGTTTGATGAATGCAGAATCAATAACTTAGTTGATAATAATATAATAAGTAAAAGAACACAAGAGTTTTTTAAGATACTTGTATATATTATCTCTCAACTAAGTATTACAAGACTCATGCAGAAGCATGGATACTAAGTTACAATGAGCGACTATATATACTACTATCTACAGCTTGTTATACGTAGATAACATGTTGGGACTTACTTCTAGACAAATACTACATTGCAAGAGGCAGGGTATCTTAGCTAAAGTATTATCTAAGATAAGGTAGTCATGATAGGTCCATCACTTACCTTTTGGTTACCAACTAAAGGTGGCAGATGTACTAAGGAATGGTGAGCAGTGTACAAAAGTAAGGTCAACCACATGAACGTGGAAGGTATCTTGCAGAGGATCAAAGTAGGCAGCAAGTGTCAGTCAGACCATGCTTTGTCCACTGGTTCATACTGTGTTTCTTTCGAAGGTAAAATGGCTTCGGAAGAATAAGTTCTTCCGAACCATTTTATACTTCGGAAGACATAGTTTCTTCCGAGGCTTTGTCTTCGGAAGACTTTGTCTTCATTCTTCAAAGTGCTTTACTTCGGAAGGAGATCTTCTAAGTCTCGAAAGACTAAGTTCATCCTTCAGAAGCTCTTCGGAAGATCACCATATAAGCTTCAGAAGTTGCAGCATTTTCCTTCGGAAGTTGCAGCATTACCTTTGGAAGACTTCTCTTAGTTTGTATAGATTTCTTCTAAGTGTTGCTTTGGTTGCATCAACCTTAACAATTCCAACACTACTACTACTACGACTACTACTACTATGACTACTACTACGACTACGAATACTACTACTACTACAACTACTACTACGACTGGTACTACTACGACCGCTACTACTACGACTGCTAATACTACAACTACTGCTACTACGACTACTACGACCAACGACTACTACTACTACGACTCCTACTACTACGACTGCTACTGCTACGACTACCGCTACTACGACTACTACGACTACTACTACTACTACTACTACTACTACTACTACTACTACGACGATGATGACGACTACTACTACTTCGACTACTACTACTACGACTACTACTACTACGACTACGACTACGACTACGACTACGACAACAACAACTACTACTACAACTACTACTATGACCACGACCACCACCACCACCATGACCACCACGACCACCATGACCACCACGACCACCACGACGACTACGACTACTACGACGACTATGACGACTACTACGACGACTACTACGACTACTACTACTACTACTACTACTACTACTACTACTACTACTACTACTACTACGACTACTAATACTACGACTACCACTACGACTTCTACTACTACGACTACTACTAGTACGACTACGACTACTACTACTACGACTACTACTACGACTACTACGACGACGACGACGACGGCTACTACTACTACGAATACTACGACTACTACTACTATGACCACGACGACTACTACGACTACTACGACTACTACGACGACTACGACTACAACTACGACTACTACTACTACGACTACGACTATGACTATTACTACTACTACTACTACTATCGGTGTCTATCGTGTCAGATCATCACCCGATTCACATCGAAGTTTTGGAAGAGATTTCCTGATGCGATCGGGATGAGGTTACACATTAGCACGGCTTATCATCCTCAGACAGATGGTCAGTCTGAGAGGACGATCCAGACACTCGAGGATATGCTCCGAGCATGCGTGATCGACTTTGGAGGAAGTTGGGATGATCACTTACTGTTAGCTGAGTTCTCATACAACAACAGCTATCATGCCAATATTGGCATGCCACCTTACTAGATGCTATACGGTAGAAGCTGTAGGACACCCGTATGTTGGGGTGATAATGGATAGAATGAGTTGGGAAGCCTTGAGGTGATCGAGGATACAACTGAGAAGTTAGAGAAGATCAAAGCCTTCATGAAAGTGGCGAAGGATAGACAAAAGTAGTGCACTGACAAGAGGCGTAGACCGATCGAATTCAAGGTGGGCGACCGAGTTATGTTGAAGGTCTCACCTTGGAAGGGAATCATTCGGTTCAGAAAGCGGGGTAAGCTAAGCCCGAGATACATAGGGCCTTTCCAAAATATTGCACGAGTGGGAGAGGTGGCCTATCGGTTAGAATTGCCAGATGAATTAGGTGGAATTCATCCGACATTCCATGTATCTCATCTGAGGAAGTGCTTAGCTGATGAAGATATGATTGTACCACTCAATGATATCGAAGTAGATGAACGGCTAAATTATATAGAGCAACCAGTGGCAATCAATCGAAAGGAAAAGAGATTAGGGAATAAAGTGGTTCCACTGGTGCGTGTGCAGTGGAAACACCAAAAGGGTTCGGAGTTTATGTGTGAGACTGAAGAAGAGATGAGACAACATTACCCACATTTATTCGAAGAGTGATGGGTTTTGAGGACGAAACCTATTTAAGAAGGGTGGACTTGTAACACCCGGAAATTTTGTCAAATAAAAGAAAGACAAGAAAATAAAGAAATGAGAAAAAGAAAAGAAAGATATTTTGTAAGAAAACAAAAGAAGTATAAGTGGAGGGGTTAAAAGTGAAAAAAGGACAAAATAATATTATTATTTTGTTTAAAGTGGGTATGGCCGCCCACAACCTCTGCTACATCAACTGCCAATGCGATTTTGAGAGAGAGAGAGAGAGAGCAAAGTTCATCGGTTTTCTAGAGAGAAGAAGAAAAATAAGCTGCTAAAAGGTAAGATTTTCTTGTAAATGTTCGGTTTCAACTGAGTTTTCAGCTTCAGAACCAAGTTCTATGTGTTCTTATGTGCTCATGTGTGTTTGGGTGTGTATGTACTTGGTGTCTAGGTGTTAGAAACATCAAGAGTGCTTGAATTTAAGGAGTTGTGCTTGGAAACTAAGAAGGTGAGTTTCTAGACCCCGTATTTTACGTGTGTTTAAAGATTTTGGGGCAGAAAATGCATCTAAATTATTTATAAAGTTTTGTATGTATGACCGTATGTATTTATGCTTGTATGTTGGTGTTTTATGGTTGTGCTTGCTATGTTAAGGCTTAGAATGGTAGTGAGAAGCTTAGAACAGGTTAAGATGTTGTTTAGGACTGAAAAATATATTAGAATTGTATAAGTTGGTGTTTATTTGCCCAAACAGGGCCCATGCACCTAGTTATTTGCCTTATAAAAGTTTTTAAGTAAGGTCATGTGCCCAAACAGGGCCCATGCGCCTGAAAATATGGCTTAGAAAGTTAAGTATATGATGATGCGCCAAAATAGTAGCTCATGCGCCTAGAAACGCATTAGAAATTTCTAAGTGTAGGCTGATGCGCCTAAACAGTGCCTCATGCGCCTAAGTTTTTGGCTGAAACGCCTAAGTGCAGTGTGAGGCGCCCAAATAGTGCTCATGCGCCCAAAAAGGCTCATGCTCCTAAGTGTTGAAACGCCTAAGTGAGGCTGATGCGCCTGCATAGTGGAGAAACGCCCAAACAGTCCTCATGCGCCCAAATAGTGCTCATGCGCCTAAAGACTTAGAAAATTTTCCTGAATTTTTGGAAAAATAGAATTTTAGGGTTTGACCCTAGTTTGATTTATGGACTGCTTTGGCCTATTTTAAGCATGAATATGTAAGGGCATATGAATAGAATATGTATGATGTTATGATGAATGTATGACATGCATATGTGCATGAAGTATTATCTTTTAATGATTTCAAAACGTATATATATTATATTATAATATACGTTAAGTATTATGTTATGACTTTACATAGTATGATGAAAGTATGAATGAACGTAAAGTATAACGTAACAAAGTGAAAGATAACAAAGATGAAAAGTGAAACGTAAGAAAAGGCTTGCAAGCAGATTTAAAGGAGGATCACAACTCTTTGAGAGTTGTCAGCTCAACTGTGTGTATTACAGCGTGTAATTTTGGCTGACCCATGAGGGTTCACACACAGGAGGATCAGTCTTGGTGACTGATCCATAGTACGAAACGAGATCCTTGTCATTCGACCCCGGGCTTTGTGCCAAGATATGATACGGCTTTGTGCCAGATAGAAATGAGGCTTTGTGCCCGGAATGGTGGCTTCAGGCCATGATGGAGGAAAAGATTGACAGGATCTAGAATCAGTGAAAGATAAAGATAAAGTACGAAATGAACGATAAAGATAAAGTACGAAACGAATGATAAAGATAAAGTATGAAACGATCGATAAAGATATAGTACGAAACAAACGATAAAGATAAAGTACGAAACAAACGAAATGATAAAGTACGAAATGAATTAATACGTGCGATAATGAATGACCATGTGCGAAAGTAAAGAAAGTATTTTTATGAAAAGAGTATTTTCATGTACGAAAGGTATAAATTATTTTAAATACATTAAAACTAGAACTCACTCACCAACGCTGACTTTTATGCATTTTCAGTTGGCAGGTAATGGAAGGCTAATTGGCGGGGCAAGACTGGCATCCATTCACGCATATGATTATTGTTGTTTTGTAATGCAGTCAATGAATGTTTTGTTTTGTAGTTTGAACAATGTTATACTGCATAACAACAGTAATTATCAATAAAAGGAATGGCTTTTGTTAATGACTTCCGCTGCAATGTTTTATGAAAATGTATAATATTATGTATGTTTAGTGCTATGAATGACCAACTGTGAGGTCTCCGGGAACGGAACCTTACAAAAGGCAATCTACCGTTTGACTATACATTGATCTTGTTGTCTAGATTAGTGTTTCCAGCTGGCTTTCAAAGTACAACCGGTTGTAGGATGTAGTATAAAGTGTCTCATGTTCTTGTATTTATCTTTATGCTTTGTAACACTTATAATAGAACTTGAGAGCAATATATAACATTCTTGAAAACCAAACTTATCTTGTTCTTGTTCTTTGTTCAGTCTCATACTTACTTGTGTTCTTAGTATCTTTAACTTAAACCCGGTTCCCTATTTGAAAGGATCTCAGATCTAGTTTGATCAATTAGGTTATGATTTGCAGCGGAATAGTGTTGGAATTAAACAAAATTTAAGCAAGAACAAGATGAATATTCAATCAAACAGTGACGGTTATAGAGAGAGAAAGTTTTCTGCAAAAGAGAATGTTTTCATTCATTCACATGCTTCGGCAAGATTACAATTAGGTCAACTTTCCTTTTATAGGAAAAGATGACGTCAGCAGATGTCACTTGATAGTAACATCTAACCGATTACACAAACAACTGAAAATAACTAAAACTACTGAAGATGTCCACAACAGCTGAGGACATCTTCTTACAATAAACGCTTAAGTGCTAACTAATACTACAACTACTGAAAACAATCTACTGAACTACTGATTACAATCTACTAAAAATATAAAGACAACTACTGAAAGGAAACCAACACAACTACTGAAGAGTACTTCTTCAGCTGTTGTGACAACCTCTGAATACTTGGTCTTCAGACTTTGTCTTCAAACTTTGTCTTCAGACTTTGTCTTCAGCTTTTGTCTTCAGACTTTGTCTTTAGCTTTTGTCTTCAGACTTTGTCTTCAGCTTTTGTCTTCAGACTTGGTCTTCAGCTTTTGTCTTCAGACATTGTCTTCAGCTGATGTAGTCTTCTTCAGTTGTTATGATGTCTGTGGGACTTAAAGGTTTTTCTGATCTGGCTCATTGGTTCTTTTGGTCCAACAAACTCCCCCTGAACCAATGCAGCCAAAACCTTTAAGTTTATTGGTGTCCTACTTATTAGGCAAAAGGTATTGTCTTTTTCTTCTGGATCAGCTCAGAAGTGACCAATTACAGCATAGGCCTGGGAAGAGGTTTCAGAAGATGTGATTAGGAAGGGATGGATGGGAACTCTGTCTTGGGGAATTGGACACAGAGTTGTTGCCCCATCCATGAAACCTACTTCCCTACAATGAGTCTGTAAGACTCTCGAACATAGGCCTCAAGGAAGACAATCTGTTCTTCCAGGGTGAGTTCTTCAGCTTCTCCTTCAAAGAAGAACTCTGGCCCATAGTACTCAGATAGGTACTTAACCTGTTTCCCATTCTTTATATAATACCCATATCAAAATAATAATAAAAGCGCTCATTCGAGGAAAAACGCGTAAAACCGTAAACGTGGTGATTACGCGTTTATCTGTTAAATTCGTTTAATTATTCAATATGTTTTCATACGATAAAAATTTATAATCTCGGAATGTTTATAATGTTTTCTATAATGGAATCTAGAGGGAAGCGAAGTTTTAATGTTACGTGCAATTTAATCGAGCGTGTACGAACTGTTTATGAACCCGTTCATCTAACCCTAATATATAAAGAACATAACCTCCATTTTAGGGTTTTAAAACAAAAATCATTTGAGAGAGAAAGAGGCACACCGCGGTTTTTCCCCCTCTCCCCCTTTTCTTCTCTCGGCCGACCATCGCCCCTGGCGACTCCTCCGGCGAGTGCCGGCAAGTGCCGCACCAAGTTGGAACCCCCTCGACGCCCCGGTCTCCACGGTATCTTCAATCTCTCCTCAAACGCAGCACAGCAGGGGGAATCGAAGGCGAAAGGGTGGTCGAAGGTCGAATCGCAAGCATCAGTGGTGCAGGTCGGACGATGGTAGTAGTCGATGGTGGCCGTGAGTGGTGCCGCGGTGGTGAAGTCCCGATGGTGAAGTACCGATGGTGGTGTCCCGATGGTTGTGTCGACAGCAGTAGGGGGGGTCGACGCCCCTGTTGGTGACCGATGATGGTGATGATAGTGGTCGATGGTGATCGCGATGTGGTGTTGGTGGTGCAGGATAGCAGCAGGGACTTCGGCTATGGGTCGAGACCTCAAATGTTGGCTGAGGTTGCGATGGTGGTGTACGGTATCGATGGTGGCTGTCGGGCATGGATGGATCGCGATGGTGGTGGTACTGTCGTGGTATTCCCACACCACAGGCGACGGTGGCCGAAGGTGGCCTAGGCCACCCCACTGCCCTATTCTCTCGACTGCTTTGACCTTGGGCTGCATGTCTAGATCTGTACCAGATCGGGGCTCGAGACTGTGATGGTGTTCGTGTTGTGAACCATTCCCGTACAATCTTCAACCACTGTGTGGCTAGTGTATCATCACGGTTGCAGGTTATCATCAAGCGGTTAGCTCTGATTTCATTGGGTTTTAGATTTATTAACCAGGTACCAAGGTTAGCATATGATTGGTGTTGCGTTTTGATTTTCAATACGATGTGTTAACTCGTTCTTGAATCCAATACAGTCACCGCCACCGTTACCGCTGCTTGCCCACCTGTTAATTTGGGTTGGTTTGACAATCTTCAAGCTCTGAATCGAACCGCTCACCGGGAAAAAAAAACAAGGTATCGATTTGACCCGTTTGAGTTCGATGTCTTATGTGGTTCTATTTTGCTCCGTTTGTTCCGGCGACTAAGCATCATTTGAATGGTTATTAATGATCTTAAAACCATAGAGTAACTATTAATTCACACAATATGTTCTTGTTGTGATATACTCTTCTGATCACTTTAATGAAGGTTGGGTTTTGATACTTAAGTTGGTGAATGGTAATACTAGTATGTTAGAACTTGTGAATGAAACATGAAGGCTAATCACTTGGCTCTTAGTGTCAATTCACCTACTGCTATATATTACACTTTAGAATTAATCTCCTTATAATGATATAACTAATGAGAATAATTATAAGATGTTGTATGTAATCGGTGGTTTAACCATGAACAATTAAAGAGATTAAGAATTGGGTTACTTGAGAGTGAACTAGGTTGTGACCTTCTGTCATAAAATTTAGGATACATGTTTATGTTTATTCATAAAGCCACATGGAAAAGTTGAAAGTCGGAATTGGGACTCTAACAACGTATACCATTGCAACACTTTGGTGGATGATTATTTTATATAATAATGAGTAAGCAAAGGTTTATGATAGAAATCAAATTCATAGAATAAGAGACTTAAACATTTGGAGTATATAAGGAAACAAGCATAAGATAATAAGACTTTATTTTGAAATCCTAAAAGAAATAGTAGTCGCCGGAAGATCAATATAGTATATATCAAGAGTTGTGAACCTGACGCATAAAGTAACTAAAGTGTAGGTTTGCGTACGATTTGAGCTCGACTTAGACGTGGTTGCTTTGTTAATATAAGGTACGGATTCTGTTCCTTTGATTATCATAGTATTCGTTTGTTTCCGTTACTTTGTAGTACGGATTCTGTTCCTTTGATTATCATAGTATTCGTTTGTTTCCGTTACTTTGTAGTACGGATTCTTGGTTACCTTTATCATAGTATAAATTCTGTTCTGTTACTTTGTAGTACAGATTTTGATGCCATGTTTCCGTTAATATGACTCGTTTGGCCTTTGGCATTTTACTAGTCGCCTAACATTATTTGTTATGCCACTCGTTCGACATGTTAATTTTTACTTGTTGAAGGTTTACAGCATGCAATATATATTTTATAAGTTTGTGCTCATTATTGCATGTTCCTATAAATGTTCCATTGATACGTTATATGTTGGTAGTTGTACTACCATTTGATTAATACTCTGTTACCCGAGCTCTCCGACATATCATTGTGGCGTCAATGATGTGACACTTTTCGTGACGGTGTGTAATAAATAGTTCACGGCGTCTCCGTTAACACGTTAGTACTCAGGTAGTACTTTGGCCATATTATTTGGGAGGCGGATGGATCGATCCTAGTTCAGTTCAGTTCAGTTCAGTTCCGGGGGATGGAATCATGTGTGTACGCCCCACACACCATCTCATTAGTGCATAGTCTAGCTAGCTATGTACTTATCAGTTCAGTTTTGGCTCTGGGTACTTCTTATATTACACGACTTATTTTGTTTGTATATACGCGTCGTGTAGATCAGTTCAGTTCAGTATTACATGTTCAGTTCAGTATCAGTATTATATGTTCAGATTCAGATTTCCGTTTTCCATATCATATGTTCAGTTCAGTATCAGCATTATATGTTTAGATTCAGATTTCTGTTTCAGCATCATGTGATCCGTTCAGAATTCAGATATAAGTATTTATGCTTCGTATCGTTACTATTGTTATTTCCGTCACTGAGCAACTTTTGGCTCAGCCGTATTTCCTTTTTGTGGTGTTTTCTTATTTGATTGTAGGTAATCAAGGGGTTCCGGGAAATCAGTGAAGAGTGGTTGAAGATCAAGATTGGATTTTTCTTTAATTGATGTAATGAATAACTTAATTAGGTTCTTTCGGATTATCTGGTTGTGTTTGAAATTATCTCTTTAATATCGTGAAATGGTTTTTGATTTGATATCTGTAATAGTGACACGTCAGCCTCTCCGGGTTGGGGTGTTACAGTTATGGTATCAGAGCAAAGGCTCTTTCCTGTAGAAAACTTAAACATTAATAATAAACTTGTGAGGTAATGGGTAGACGTTGGGTTAGGATCTAATTTTGTTCCCAATCTAAATTCCAGTATTCACACGTGTATCTTCATTTCAGATGGCTCCTAAGAGACGTGTGAACAACCGCAATAACTCGAATGGCCTCTCATCTGATACTCCTCTTGAAACCCTCGTTGCTAATGCCGTAAACGCTGCTATTTCTGGAATACTCCCTAATCTGATGACTCAGACTGCTCAAACAGTCATCCAGCAGATGCAACAGGCTAATTCGGAGGGAAACAACACAGGACCTCCACCCGGTGGAAATAACTCAGAGCCACCTTCTGGCGGGAACAACACAGGAGCACCTTCCAGTGATAATACACCACCACCCCGTGATGGTATTCATGTTTGGTTGGAACGTTTTCAGAAGCAGAGGCCTAAGTCTTTCAGTACTTCCAATGATCCGGTCGAGGTGCAAAACTGGATCAGTCATATTGAGAAATTATTTGAGGTACTTGGTGTTGAGGACGTATACAAAGTAAGGTTGGCTACTTACAAGTTAGAAGATGATGCTCACAGATGGTGGACGACTGTGAAACAAGCTAGAGGAGGAAACGAATATGCAGCTACACTTCCTTGGGATAAATTCCGAGGAATGTTTTATCAGGAATACTTCACTGCTGCTGACCGCACTGAGTATCGTAGACAATATGCTAATATTAGACAGAGGGATGACGAGCACATAACAGATTTCAAGACACGATTTACGCGATTGGTGAGTTTTCTTGGTGCATCTGCAGGCTCACCGCAAGAGCAGACAGAAAATTTTCAGTGGGCCATATGTGAAAGGGATCGAAAGTTTATATTGAATCATCGGTTTAAAGATATTAATGAAGTGGTTGATGCTGTTAAAAACCTATATAATGATAAAAAGAATGGAAGGAAGTCGTATGATGATAACCGTAAGCGGCCTAGAGAGAATGACCATGATCAGTCATCTTCTCATACGAATAAGAATCAGTCTTCACCACCACGAGACCGTCGAAACCGTTTCGATCGCAACAACAACAATAACTCCCGATCATGGAAAAATCGAAACCAGAACCAGAAATCAACTCATAATCAGACTCAGCAGGCTCCTACTCATGCTCAACCACCAAATCAGCAGCACCCTAATCAGGATCGGAATGCTATCCCTCCGTGTAACACATGCGGGAAACTTCATAAGGGAGTTTGTCGTCTGGCCGGAGGATTATGTTTCAGATGCGGACGTGCAGGACACATGATTAGGGATTGCCCTCAGCGTGACCCTCGTAATGACGCTGGAGGGAATCAAGCTAAACCTGCAACTGGAGGACGAGTTTTTGCGCTCACTGCAAATGAAGCGGCTAACGCACCAGGTATATTTCTGACACCCTTAGTTAGCAACGTATTATATGCATATATATGTCTTATCCGATACTGATAATAAACGCCCTAGGTGTGATCTCCGGTACCCTTTGCATAGGAAAGCGAGATATTTATGTCTTGTTTGATACGGGCGCTACGCATTCTGTTGTATCTCTTTTGTTTGCTAAGTACTTAAGGACTGCACCTACTGCGTTAGAGCACGCTTTGGCTATTACAACTCCATTAGGAGAGTCGACTATCATCTCGCATGTCTATAGAGATTGTCCGATCAGAATCGAGTCTATTATTCGTAAAGCTGATTTGTTTCCTATGCAAATGAGTGACTTTGATGTCATACTTGGTATGGACTGGTTGACTCGACATCACGTTACTATTGAATGCCAGACTCGTCTTGTTTTATTTGGAAATCCTCAATGCCCTGAACTCGTTTATCAAGGGACTCAGCCTCGGAAATCGTTGAAAATCATCTCTGCGTTTAAAGCTCAGAAACTCTTGTCGCACGGTTGCGTGGGATTCCTAGCTTCAGTGAAAGCTACATCTTCTGAAAAGCTAAACATATCCGATTATCCGATTGTATGTGATTTTCCTGACGTATTTCCTGAGGAGTTACCCGGACTTCCACCAGATCGCGAGGTAGAATTCACTATTGATCTTATTCCAGGTGCTGAACCGATTTCTAAGGCACCGTATCGTATGGCACCTATGGAGCTTAAAGAGTTAAAGGAGCAGTTACAGGAATTATTAGATTTGGGATTTATTAGACCAAGCGTCTCACCTTGGGGCGCACCGGTCCTATTCGTGAAGAAGAAAGATGGTTCTTTGAGACTCTGCATTGACTACAGAGAACTCAACAAGATCACTATCCATAATCGTTACCCTCTGCCTCGTATTGATGATTTATTTGATCAGCTTCAGGGTGCAAAGTGTTTCTCTAAAATCGATCTGAGGTCTGGTTACCATCAGTTAAAGATCAAGGAGTCTAACGTTCCTAAATCTGCCTTCCGTACTCGGTATGGTCACTATGAGTTCCTGGTTATGCCGTTCGGGTTAACTAATGCCCCGGCCGTATTCATGGACCTAATGAACCGAGTCTTCCGCAAGTTCCTCGATAAGTTCGTCATTGTATTTATCGACGACATCTTAGTTTATTCTAAAAGTAAGGAGGAGCATGAGAATCATCTCCGTATCGTGCTCGAAACACTACGTGAAAAGAAGCTTTATGCAAAATTTTCAAAGTGTGAATTTTGGCTGAGCAAGGTAGCCTTTTTGGGTCATGTTGTTTCTGCGGAGGGTATTATGATGGACCCTGCTAAAGTTGAGGCGATCACTAAGTGGCCTAGACCGACCTCAGCCACAGAAGTCCGTAGTTTTCTTGGCCTTGCTGGTTACTACCGCAGATTTGTTGAAGGTTTTTCTGTTATAGCTTTACCCCTTACGCAACTGTTAAGGAAAGGGGTTAAGTACTCTTGGAATGACGAACGAGAGAAAAGTTTTGAAGAGCTCAAGAAAAGATTGGTGTCTGCTCCTGCTCTCACACTTCCATCGGGCACGGGTGGATATCAGATCTACAGCGATGCCTCTAAAAAGGGACTTGGATGTGTGCTAATGCAGCATGGTAAGGTCATTGCTTATGCTTCACGGCAGTTGAAACCTTACGAGGTAAATTATCCTACGCATGATCTTGAACTCGCTGCTGTTATTTTCGCGTTGAAAATATGGCGTCACAATCTTTACGGAGATACTTGTGATATTTTTACTGATCACAAGAGCTTGAAATATATCTTCACACAAAAGGAACTAAACATGAGGCAGAGAAGATGGTTAGAGTTGTTAAAAGATTATGATGCCAATATTCAGTATCATCCGTGAAAGGCCAATGTGGTAGCTGATGCTCTTAGCAGGAAGAGCTCAGGAACACTAGCCTCCCTACAGCTACAGCCTCAGAACGTTACCGACCTCGATAGATTGGGTATTGGCCTACATATTGGCAAGAGCGACGGATATCTCGCTACACTCCAGATTGAGTCAGACTTAATATTCCGGATTAAGAACGCACAGAAAGACGATGGTGAACTCTGGGCAATCTTACAGAATGTGGAGATTGGTAAACAATCAGAATTCAGAGTAGATGAACATGGGAGATAGAAGATGAAATCCGTTCTCAATATCCGTATCTGTTTACCTCTTAGGTATTATCTGTTATATGTTTCTGCTATTAGTTATGAAGTTGTCAGTTATCTGTTTCTTGAACATCACAGTACTCCGTGTACGTTATGCCATATCTTTGTTCAAGCTGTACCCAGCAATTTCGTGGACGAAATTATTTTAAGGGGGGTAGAATTATAATACCCATATCAAAATAATAATAAAAGCGCTCATTCGAGGAAAAACGCGTAAAACCGTAAACGTGGTGATTACGCGTTTATCTGTTAAATTCGTTTAATTATTCAATATGTTTTCATACGATAAAAATTTATAATCTCGGAATGTTTATAATGTTTTCTATAATGGAATCTAGAGGGAAGCGAAGTTTTAATGTTACGTGCAATTTAATCGAGCGTGTACGAACTGTTTATGAACCCGTTCATCTAACCCTAATATATAAAGAACATAACCTCCATTTTAGGGTTTTAAAACAAAAATCATTTGAGAGAGAAAGAGGCACACCGCGGTTTTTCTCCCTCTCCCCCTTTTCTTCTCTCGGCCGACCATCGCCCCTGGCGACTCCTCCGGCGAGTTCCGGCAAGTGCCGCACCAAGTTGGAACCCCCTCGACGCCCCGGTCTCCACGGTATCTTCAATCTCTCCTCAAACGCAGCACATCAGGGGGAATCGAAGGCGAAAGGGTGGTCGAAGGTCGAATCGCAAGCATCAGTGGTGCAGGTCGGACGATGGTAGTAGTCGATGGTGGCCGTGAGTGGTGCCGCGGTGGTGAAGTCCCGATGGTGAAGTACCGATGGTGGTGTCCCGATGGTTGTGTCGACAGCAGTAGGGGGGGGTCGACGCCCCTGTTGGTGACCGATGATGGTGATGATAGTGGTCGATGGTGATCGCGATGTGGTGTTGGTGGTGCAGGATAGCAGCAGGGACTTCGGCTATGGGTCGAGACCTCAAATGTTGGCTGAGGTTGCGATGGTGGTGTACGGTATCGATGGTGGCTGTCGGGCATGGATGGATCGCGATGGTGGTGGTACTGTCGTGGTATTCCCACACCACAGGCGACGGTGGCCGAAGGTGGCCTAGGCCACCCCACTGCCCTATTCTCTCGACTGCTTTGACCTTGGGCTGCATGTCTAGATCTGTACCAGATCGGGGCTCGAGACTGTGATGTGTTCGTGTTGTGAACCATTCCCGTACAATCTTCAACCACTGTGTGGCTAGTGTATCATCACGGTTGCAGGTTATCATCAAGCGGTTAGCTCTGATTTCATTGGGTTTTAGATTTATTAACCAGGTACCAAGGTTAGCATATGATTGGTGTTGCGTTTTGATTTTCAATACGATGTGTTAACTCGTTCTTGATGTTGGGGTTTAACATGTTTATCAAAGCTTCATACAACTTGATTATATGAAAAACGCAGCGGAATGTAAGATTTAAAACATGTTAAGATCTGATTATAAAACCCATTTTATAATAACCCCAAGCCATGGATCTTCATATACAATGCATACAATAATAAGATGAAAGAACTACAACCTTTGGAGCTTCAAAATCCGAGATTTAAGGGCTGAAATGGATGTGTTCTTGTGGCTAAACTTCAAGGTAGAAGCTCTCAAGATAGCATACCCCAAGCTTGTACAAACACCTTGCTTTGCTAGGCTTTGAACACCAACTTGTACTCCTCTCTTCCTTGCATGAATTTTCAGCTAAGAACCTTTCTTTGAAGCTGAAATTTTCGTTTTTTTTGAAGCTGAAAACAGCTTTCTTTTCTTCAAAAACCCGTAGATGAAGATGGAGGAAGAGAGAGATAAGAGAGCTTGTGTGTGTAGGTGTTGGAGAGAATTAATTGAAAGATGAGAAGTCTTCTTAATGCATGCACTTGGGACATGCAAAAGAAATTCCCAAGGGAATATTATGGGCGGCCGAAATGCCTTCCATTTGTCCCCACATCCTTCAAATTTTTATAAAACCTTTTATAAAAACCATTCTCTTTCTTTCACCTTTTATAAAATTAACCCATTTTAATTTCATAGCACATACAAATTGTCATTTGTCATAGTTTAATTAATTTAAACAATGAACAAGTAATCCCTCATGAACAAATCAACATTTAATGATGTTCATGTACAAAAGTAATAATTTAGAAAATCCAATTTTCTAAATTGGTGTCACTACTTACTTGTATGATTTTATTAACAAATAAATTATCTTTCGGTGTTTGTTTGGCTTGTTATTGGGTATGACCCGACTTGGATCATATCACACTAGCCACATCAATTTAATATGTATCTTGGGCAGATCAATTCTTTCAATCTCCCACTTGCACAAGATTCATAGAAAATTGATGCAAGCAGCAAATAACGCCTAGCAACGGTTTGCTACCCCTAATGTATATGACTAAGTGCCATTCAATAACATCATCCCTTCCAAGTACCTTACTTGAATATGATTTAGGTGAATTAATCATCTATCCTTTTGTTGCAGATGTCATGTTAAATCCAAGAGACACAGAATTGTCATTCTCTGATGATTTAACTTTAACAGGCCTCAGACATCTTACTCTCAACGAATAAGAGGAACAAATTCCATCTTGACTACATACGTCTCTCACAATCACCTCATATCATACCTGAACTCAGCCTTATGTACTGCCAATTTTTCAGAACAGCAAAGTGCTAAGTCAAAGTACAATACTTGGTGAATATCAAGACCCAATATGTATCTCAGGTCTGAGGATACAATGATATTCGCCTTTACTCAATATCTCTTATGACTAATCACAAAGATTCCATGCAGAAATAATTGAGAGCGGGTCAGTCCAATATCTATATCCCATAGATATCAATGAACCTTGGCAGCAACCTCTTGCTCTATATTCATACCTTATGAATATCAACCAATCCAATTTCATTATAGTCTTAAATTCATAATTGTTCCCACAAGTATGATCGACTACGGACGTTTAGAATAACTTATTTATTCACGAATTTAAACATGCTAAAATAGAAGAACAAATGATAATAATTATCATATAATTAAGTCAAATAACATAAGTTCTAATATCTAAATACAAAATACAACATCAAACCCAGTCACTTGAATATCTTAGTCCCATGGCACAAGCATGGCCTTCATGCTTTGCCCTTTCAAGGAGCTTTGTGAGTGGATCCGCAATGTTTTTATCAGTGTGGACTTTGCGAATACATATCTTTCCTTTTTCAACTTCATCCCTTATGTAGTTGAATCTCCGTTCAATGTGCCGAGTCTTTTGATGAGCACGAGGTTCCTTGATTTGAGCAATCGCACCCTCGTTGTCACAAAAGATCTCTAGGGGATCCTGAATGGAGGGGACTACCCCTAGATCGGCTATGAATTTCTTCAGCCATGCAGCTTCCTGTGCTGCCATTGAAGCGGCGACGTATTCAGACTCTGTAGTGGACAATGCTACGACTTCTTGCTTTGAGCTTTTCCAAGAAACAGCTCCGCCATTCAGAATAAAGATGTACCCTGATTGAGATCGTGAATCATCTCGATCAGTTTGGAAACTCGCGTCCGTGTAACCTTTTACAACGAGATCCTCTTCACCAGACCCGTAGATCAAGAACATATCCTTAGTCCTCCTTAGGTATTTCAGAATGTTCTTGACAGCCATCCAATGACTATCACCAGGATTTTGCTGGTATCTACTTGTCATGCTTAAAGCGCATGACACGTCTGGTCTAGTGCATATCATTGCATACATGATGGATCCTATAGCAGATGCATATGGGATTGCCTTCATTCTATTTTGCTCCTCCTTTGAGCTTGGACATTGAGTCGTACTCAATATTGTCCCTCTTTGAATAGGTACACTACCTTTCTTAGAGTTTTCCATCTTGAACCTTTTCAAGATTTTGTCAATGTATACACTTTGATTCAAACCAATCAGCCGCCTTGATCTATCCCTATAGATCTTTATTCCTAGAATATAGGCAGCTTCACCAAGATCCTTGATAGAAAAACAACTTCCAAGCCAGGTTTTTACACCTTCCAAGGTTGGGATGTCGTTTCCAAATAGTAGTATGTCATCAACATACAATACTAGGAAGGTTATTATGCTCCCACTAGCCTTTTTGTACACACAAGCCTCATCAGCGTTTTTGATGAAGCCAAATTTCTTTATCTCCTCATCAAAACGGTGATTCCAGCTTCTCGATGCTTGCTTTAATCCATAGATTGATTTCTTTAACTTGCATACTTTATCAGGATGTTTTGGATCGACAAAACCTTCAGGCTGAACCATATAGACATCTTCCTCAAGATATCCATTTAGGAAAGCGGTTTTGACATCCATTTGCCAAATCTCATAATCATAATGAGCAGCTATGGCAAACAGTATCCTTATAGACTTTAGCATTGCAACAGGTGAGAAAGTTTCATCATAATCAACCCCTTGAGTTTGAGTGAAACCCTTTGCTACAAGTCTAGCTTTGTAAGTATCCAAGTTTCCATGCATATCGGTTTTCTTCTTGAAAACCCACTTACTTCCAACTACTTTGGAATTAAGAGGTGGTACGACAAGTTCCCAAACTTGATTGTCATACATGGATTGCATCTCAACGTTCATGGCTTCAAGCCATTTGTCACAATCCAAATTGGACACTGCATCATGATATGTGGTTGGTTCATCTGAATCTACCACGTAGCATCCATCCATGAAAAATCCGTATCTTTCAGGTGGATTACTAGTTCTACCACTTCTGCGAACGTTTTGTGTGTATTGATCAACTGCTTGATCACTTTCAACATCCTCATGTCGAGTGCTAGCTTCAACCAAACGTGCATCGGGTTGTGAATCTTGATCCTCCTCAAGATCCACTGTTCTACTGCTAGTTCCTTCCATAAAGAACTTTGTTTCTAAGAACTCGCCCTTTCTGGCAACAAATACCTTTTGTTCCAGTGGATCATAGAAATAATATCCCATAGAATCTCTAGGATATCCAACAAAGATACACTTGGTGGATCGGACATCTAATTTGTTTGGGGTGGGAGTCTTAACATAAGCCTCACAACCCCAAACCCTTAAATATGATAGGGATGGAACTCTTCCATGCCATATCTCAAAAGGTGTCCTTTCTACCTTCTTGGTTGGGGCCATATTCAAAATACGGGCCGCGGAGAGCAAAGCGAAACCCCAAAATGATAGAGGCAATGTGCTTCTAGCCATCATAGATCGAACCATATCCAATAGGGTTCGATTCCTCCTCTCAGACACACCATTATGTTGTGGTGTTCCAGGTGGAGTGAGTTGTGAGATAATCCCACAACTCCTAAGATGATCTTGAAAAACATCACTTAGGTATTCACCGCCTCTATCGGTACGGAGAACTTTAATTGATTTGTTGAGTTGATTTTCTACTTCATTCTTGAAGATTTTGAACATTTCAAAAGCTTCATCCTTGTGCCTTAATAAGTACACATACCCATAGCGACTATAATCGTCGGTAAAGGTAATGAAGTATCTCTCACCATTCCTAGTTATTGGCTTAAAAGGACCACATACATCCGAATGTATGATGCCTAATAAATCTTTTGCCCTTTCGTTAGTTCCACTAAAGGGTGCCTTAGTCATTTTTCCTTGTAAACAAGATTCACATACATCAAATGAATCACATTCATTTGTTTTTAAAAGACCATTCTTTTGAAGTGTTTGTATGCGTTTCTTGTTTATATGACCAAGACGACAATGCCAAAGGTAGGTATCACTCAAATCCAATTTGAGTCTTTTGGTGGTTGCTTGGTATATTGAGCTATCATATGTTGTGTTTTCATGAACCAATTCATAAATGCCATTACAAGGTATAGCTTTAAAATAAAATACATGATTTAAAGAAACATGAATATCATTGTCAACAAACTTGAAATCATAATCATATTGTCTTAAACGGGAAACAGAAATTATGTTCCTAGTCAAGCTAGGAGCATATAATACATCATTTAAAATAACTTCCAAACCACTTGGAAGCTTCAAAATGTAGTCTCCTTGGGCTTCCACATGAACCTTTGCACCATTGCCCATGAAGAGACTTATTTCCCCTTTAGCATAATGCTCATTTCTTCTGAACCCCTGCAACAAATTACAAATGTGAGTTCCACATCCGGTAGCTAATACCCATGTGTTAGAAGAAATAACATTCAGCTCAACATGTATCATGTAAATTATACCTGAGGTTTGCCCCGCATCCCTCTTTTCTCTCAACTCTTTGAGATAGACTGGACAATTTCTCATCCAATGCCCTATCTCACCACATTTGAAGCATGGGTCGTTCACGGCAACCTTTTGCTTCTTCTCCTTAGGCTTTGGAGGTTGCGCCCTAACAGCCTTCTTCCCCTTTCCCCAAACTTGCCCCTTTCCTTTGGCACCAGTCGCCTTAGGAGGGGGTAGAGACTTTCTCTTTTTTCCACCTTCATTTATGGTGAGAACGGGTAAAACTCTCTTACCCATTCCCGCCTCAGCTGATTTGAGCATAGAATGAAGTTCATTTATGCTCTTGTCCCATCCGTTCATGTTGTAGTTCATGAAGAATGCCTCAAACCTTTTAGTTAGGCCATTAAGGATCAAATCCGTGGCCAACTCTTTTGAGACGGGACAGTTCAGCCTTTCAAGGCGGTCGATGTGGCTTTTCATCTTAAGAACATAAGATGAAACTGATTGGGATTCCTCCATCCGACATGCATTAAGCGCTTGAACCGTTTCGTAGCGCTCCACTCTAGCTTGTTGCTGGAACGTTTCCCGCAACTGAGTGATCATGTCATAAGCTGCATGGAGCTCATACTCCTTTTGGAGTTCGGGTGTCATACTTGCTAACATTAGGCAAGAGACTTGGACGGAGTCTTCCACATATCTAACCCAATCATTATACGCTTCCACATCTTCCTCGTCAGGTTCATCGGGGATGGGGTCATCAAGGGTATAGGCCCGCTTTTCTTGTTTGAGAACAATTCTCAAGTTGCGGTACCAATCCATGAAATTGTTAGGTGTTAGACGATCCCTTTGAAGGATCGCCCTTAGGGATTGGTTGTTTTGGTTTGGTACATCATTATTAGTGTTGTTGTTGTCGGCCATCTACAAGATTTTACAAAGTTCCATTAGTAATCGTTGATATAATTATATTTATTTATCAATACCCTTTATGTCTCATAGATCATTAATAAATAAAATTTTAGAATCCAACGTTATATTTAAATATTGGTTAGGTGACCTTTATCCCATTATTTAAATAAACAAGGTAGTCATAAATGACAATTACAACCTATTGTAACTTCTAGTGGTATGGGATCGTTTGAACATCTCATGTTTATAACGGCATGTTTATCCCATCAACACCTTTTATAAAATATATTTTAGGTGATCCATTCAATATATTTTACAAATCAAGTCGTCCTACTTACACACACGTGTGAGTTTACTATATAAGTAGTTAGGTGACCTTTATCCCACAAACATGGTATTCTCACCTCAAGTTACAAGTTCCCTCAAAGTGGTTAGGTGACCTTTATCCCACTAAGAGTTAGCAAGTAACCTAAGTGTTGTGTAAAAGGATGGTGTTTAAATTGTTTTTCAAAAGGGATTTATAATTTGACAATTCTTGTTTAGAAAAGTCTATGTACCATATGATTGTATGCATTCAACCATATGGTACCCTATTGGTTCTTTTAAATAAAACCCATTTTATTTTGTAAACCATTAATTCCTTTTATAGAACCATTCTACTTATGCTTAATGATTTGAGAACCAATTACTTGTTTATTGTTTGTTTTAGTTGAGGTTTGTTAATCACATCCAAATATTCAAAACAAACATCATCATATGCATTCAACCAAACATAAACAAAACAAGTCATATATGCATAACAAAGCATACTAAGTTGATCACACTTGTTTAGCCAAAACAAGTGTGTCAAATGGTCATATCCTAAGGGTTTAGAATCATGACACATGGTTGACCAAAGAGACTCCCACTTGAAACCATATCTTCAAGAATCCTCTTTGTCCATCTTTTCTTCAAGTCTTGATCTTGAGCTTCCTTACAAGATATGTATCCTAATACATTTTTCTAGTAAAGATAAACTCCTAATCTATTTATTACAAACCATATGAATAAATAAATTACAAGACTAGACTTGAAACAAAATTAAATTATTACATGCCCAAATGAATATAACATGATAACCAATCATTCAATCCAAAAGGTCAAGGCTTTGTTATGCATAATCAACAACAATATATCCAAACATACATAAGAAGTCGATTTTTGGCAGCCCCTTAAAACCCATGTTTTTGGCCAACATAAACCAAGAACTAATGGGTTTAGTCCATGCAAGCAATTATCTTATAAACTAGAGTTTTAAAGATCCTAACATGCATAATATAGCATCTTTAAAACATCAAAAGGGGGCACCAAAACAGCCCCTTAAACCCACGGTTTGGTGCTGTCCAAAAGAAATATAAAGTGTAATATATGTATGCATATGTATAAGTGGCTCTTGATGCCATTGTTTGGGGTTTAACATGTTTATCAAAGCTTCATACAACTTGATTATATGAAAAACGCAGCGGAATGTAAGATTTAAAACATGTTAAGATCTGATTATAAAACCCATTTTATAATAACCCCAAGCCATGGATCTTCATATACAATGCATACAATAATAAGATGAAAGAACTACAACCTTTGGAGCTTCAAAATCCGAGATTTAAGGGCTGAAATGGATGTGTTCTTGTGGCTAAACTTCAAGGTAGAAGCTCTCAAGATAGCATACCCCAAGCTTGTACAAACACCTTGCTTTGCTAGGCTTTGAACACCAACTTGTACTCCTCTCTTCCTTGCATGAATTTTCAGCTAAGAACCTTTCTTTGAAGCTGAAATTTTCGTTTTTTTTGAAGCTGAAAACAGCTTTCTTTTCTTCAAAAACCTGTAGATGAAGATGGAGGAAGAGAGAGATAAGAGAGCTTGTGTGTGTAGGTGTTGGAGAGAATTAATTGAAAGATGAGAAGTCTTCTTAATGCATGCACTTGGGACATGCAAAAGAAATTCCCAAGGGAATATTATGGGCGGCCGAAATGCCTTCCATTTGTCCCCACATCCTTCAAATTTTTATAAAACCTTTTATAAAAACCATTCTCTTTCTTTCACCTTTTATAAAATTAACCCATTTTAATTTTATAGCACATACAAATTGTCATTTGTCATAGTTTAATTAATTTAAACAATGAACAAGTAATCCCTCATGAACAAATCAACATTTAATGATGTTCATGTACAAAAGTAATAATTTAGAAAATCCAATTTTCTAAATTGGTGTCACTACTTACTTGTATGATTTTATTAACAAATAAATTATCTTTCGGTGTTTGTTTGGCTTGTTATTGGGTATGACCCGACTTGGATCATATCACACTAGCCACATCAATTTAATATGTATCTTGGGCAGATCAATTCTTTCACTTGAATCCAATACAGTCACCGCCACCGTTATCGCTGCTTGCCCACCTGTTAATTTGGGTTGGTTTGACAATCTTCAAGCTCTGAATCGAACCGCTCACCGGGAAAAAAAACAAGGTATCGATTTGACCCGTTTGAGTTCGATGTCTTTGTGGTTCTATTTTGCTCCGTTTGTTCCGGCGACTAAGCATCATTTGAATGGTTATTAATGATCTTAAAACCATACAGTAACTATTAATTCACACAATATGTTCTTGTTGTGATATACTCTTCTGATCACTTTAATGAAGGTTGGGTTTTGATACTTAAGTTGGTGAATGGTAATACTAGTATGTTAGAACTTGTGAATGAAACATGAAGGCTAATCACTTGGCTCTTAGTGTCAATTCACCTACTGCTATATATTACACTTTAGAATTAATCTCCTTATAATGATATAACTAATGAGAATAATTATAAGATGTTGTATGTAATCGGTGGTTTAACCATGAACAATTAAAGAGATTAAGAATTGGGTTACTTGAGAGTGAACTAGGTTGTGACCTTCTGTCATAAAATTTAGGATACATGTTTATGTTTATTCATAAAGCCACATGGAAAAGTTGAAAGTCGGAATTGGGACTCTAACAACGTATACCATTGCAACACTTTGGTGGATGATTATTTTATATAATAATGAGTAAGCAAAGGTTTATGATAGAAATCAAATTCATAGAATAAGAGACTTAAACATTTGGAGTATATAAGGAAACAAGCATAAGATAATAAGACTTTATTTTGAAATCCTAAAAGAAATAGTAGTCGCCGGAAGATCAATATAGTATATATCAAGAGTTGTGAACCTGACGCATAAAGTAACTAAAGTGTAGGTTTGCGTACGATTTGAGCTCGACTTAGACGTGGTTGCTTTGTTAATATAAGGTACGGATTCTGTTCCTTTGATTATCATAGTATTCGTTTGTTTCCGTTACTTTGTAGTACGGATTCTGTTCCTTTGATTATCATAGTATTCGTTTGTTTCCGTTACTTTGTAGTACGGATTCTTGGTTACCTTTATCATAGTATAAATTATGTTCTGTTACTTTGTAGTACAGATTTTGATGCCATGTTTCCGTTAATATGACTCGTTTGGCCTTTGGCATTTTACTAGTCGCCTAACATTATTTGTTATGCTATGACTCGTTCGACATGTTAATTTTTACTTGTTGAAGGTTTACAGCATGCAATATATATTTTATAAGTTTGTGCTCATTATTGCATGTTCCTATAAATGTTCCATTGATACGTTATATGTTGGTAGTTGTACTACCATTTGATTAATACTCTGTTACCCGAGCTCTCCGACATATCATTGTGGCGTCAATGATGTGACACTTTTCGTGACGGTGTGTAATAAATAGTTCACGGCGTCTCCGTTAACACGTTAGTACTCAGGTAGTACTTTGGCCATATTATTTGGGAGGCGGATGGATCGATCCTAGTTCAGTTCAGTTCAGTTCAGTTCCGGGGGATGGAATCATGTGTGTACGCCCCACACACCATCTCATTAGTGCATAGTCTAGCTAGCTATGTACTTATCAGTTCAGTTTTGGCTCTGGGTACTTCTTATATTACACGACTTATTTTGTTTGTATATACGCGTCGTGTAGATCAGTTCAGTTCAGTATTACATGTTCAGTTCAGTATCAGTATTATATGTTCAGATTCAGATTTCCGTTTTCCATATCATATGTTCAGTTCAGTATCAGCATTATATGTTTAGATTCAGATTTCTGTTTCAGCATCATGTGATCCGTTCAGAATTCAGATATAAGTATTTATGCTTCGTATCGTTACTATTGTTATTTCCGTCACTGAGCAACTTTTGGCTCAGCCGTATTTCCTTTTTGTGGTGTTTTCTTATTTGATTGTAGGTAATCAAGGGGTTCCGGGAAATCAGTGAAGAGTGGTTGAAGATCAAGATTGGATTTTACTTTAATTGATGTAATGAATAACTTAATTAGGTTCTTTCGGATTATCTGGTTGTGTTTGAAATTATCTCTTTAATATCGTGAAATGGTTTTTGATTTGATATCTATAATAGTGACACGTCAGCCTCTCCGGGTTGGGGTGTTACACTTTAGCTCCACAGTTGTTATTTCTCTATAGGCGAACTCATCAGGATGATTACCTTCAAGTAACAACTGGAGCTCATTGCTTCTGACTTCTTCAAGCCTCTTATAGATCAACCCCGTTTTCACCATTTTGTTTTCCAGTAGTGTTTGTGGGGCAAGATTAGACTTGTAGGCTCTTCTGAAGTCTTTTAGGATTTCCCAGGGCGACACTACAATGGCCAGCATTATCACTGCATCTACAATCTTCTTTACTTGGCCATTGTATCTTCTTGGGATGTTCTTCTTGTGAATTCTATCAATCACCCTAGGATCAGGCCAAATTCTAACTCGCTCTTTCTGATATTGAAATGTAAATATGAGAGCATACAATCTCTGAGCATGTTTCCTCATAGTTTGTATTGATGTAGACTGAGGAAACTCTTTATCAACCATGTTCAACAGCTGCTCATCATGTTATTTGTGCTTTTCTTCTTCTTCAAGCTTTACTTTTACAGTTTGCATCTGGATGGCAGGTGTGATCGTTGTTGGTTGACTCTTGGCAATTATCTTTGATACATCAGGCAACTTCCCTTTTGTTTTAACAACAGTTGAAATGGGCAACCTATCTTCCTCATCATCTTCTTCTTCTTCTTCTTGAAGCCTCAACACCCTTCTCTTCCTTTTGGATTGTAACACCCGGAAATTTTTCTAAGCAAGTCAAATAATAATAATGGGCTCAGACGAAAGCCATTTAACAAATATAAAATGGTTGTGAGTGTTAGACCGAGTGAACCCTTCGGGTCACGAGTTTAACGAGTTTATGGTCCCGGGTGCGCCAGACATATATATAGATAGATCAGCTGAGCAACTCTCATTTTCACTCAAACGCCCAATTCTAGAGAGAGAAAGTGTAGAGAGAGAAAGTGTAGAGAGAGAAAGTGCCGGATCGAGGCTCGGTTGGTCAAGAATCGAAGGCTGGTGTTCGTGGACTCCTAAACAGCAAGAATCAAGGTAAGAAACGTAGTATAATTGCTCCATTTGGTGAAAAACCCGGGTTTGGGTTTTTGGGGTTTTAAAAGTGGCAAGAATCGCCCAAAAACGCACGTTTTAGAGTAATAAAACACGTAAGAAGCTTAGATTTAGGTTCCTGGATGATAACCCAAGGGTTTGGGTGGAAAGGATTGGATTTTTGGGTTAAATGAGCTGATTCGTAAATTTCAGCTCGTTCTGCGAATTTAAGCACCCGTCCAGCGAAACTGTAAGTTCGTCCAGCGAAAATATGAGGATTTTCAGCGAGACTACAGTTTCGCTGCAGCGAAACTATACTTTCGCCTGGGCGAAACTATTGATTCTATGATAACTTCGCTGATGCCTAGGTTGACCCTTAGACACCGCGAAACTAGGGAATTCTAACGAAAGTTGGGCGCTCAAGGTAGCGAATCTGTCCAGCAAAACTGGCAAAAGGCTGCCCAGCGAAATTAGCAGCGAAACTGCTGATTCGCCTAGCGAAACTACACTTTCGCCTAGGCGAAACTATGGCCGAAACTAGTAGCGAAATTAGGCAGAAATTAACTCTTTTGAGTGTTAACTTAAATGCAGGCAGTGTAGTGTGACCCACGTCTTTAAAGCTTGATTGAGAAGCTGCTTGTCAAGCACAGGTGAGTTTCTAGGACCCCTCATTTACTGTTTTAAACGATTTTGGGGCTGGAACATATATAAACCTGTTTATTGAACTATGTATGTATGGCCCGTTTGGGTATAATGTTGTGATGAACGTTTAAGGTATGATTAAGGACTTGGGCGTGTTGTATGAGGTCCTAGCATGAGTCCCCACGGTCTAGGAGGGACAATTAGGGCTGTTGTACCCAAAATAATGCATAGTTAAGTTCCGGCTTTCGGGGAAGATACGGAAGTAAGTGCCTGTAGATGACTGATGATGTAGACTATGTATGGATGATGCTATGTATGATGACGTATGTATGATGCTATGTATGATGATGTATGTATGATGTGTGTGTGTTCCTTCTGATGATGTACATCTTTCACGACTCATGTATTATGACGATGAATGAATGAAGTATTATGTAACGTAAAGTGAAAGATAAAGAAAGAGGAACATGATGATGAATGCATGTATTAATGAATGAACGGATGAGTGAAACGATGACGAATACATGCATTAACGAACGAACGAGTTATGTCTTGCAAACATTGAATCAGTCGATTGGTCCTTCTTTGTGATTGATCATGGTCATGGTACCTCTACCGCTTACCTACTAGTACTGTGGCATACGCTCTATTGATTCACGGCCTAGTAGCTAAGACTGATCGGGGTATAGCATATGGTATTGGTACATCAGAATTCAATGTGCAAGTAAGAATGAAACGGGATCCTTGTCATTCGACCACAGCAATCATAGCCGAGTGCTATAAAGTGTGTAAATCCTGACAGGATCCATATGAGAAGTTAAAAATGATGATGTATGACGAATGATGAAGATAATAATGAATATTATCTCTGTGTACGTATGATGTATGATCATGTGAAAGAAATGGTTTCTAAAAGGAAATATAATATGTTTATTATAAAAACTAGAACTCACTCAGCAACGCTGACTTTTTATGTGTTTCCAGTTGGCAGGTAGTGTTGCTGGGGATGGCACGAGGCGGCTACTCAGCTCTTTTGGGATGGCATTCTCCTTTTGATAATGCTACCCGCACTGGAAGTGGGGGTGCATAATACATGCAACAAAGTATGTTGCATAAGAGTGTCAAGAGTTCCTTAAGGGTTCCGATGTACGGAAGTACTTAAGGAATATTCTTTATGATGAATAATTTTATGTTTTTATAATAGAGGTCACTGTTTATGACCCTATGATGGCTGAGGATTCACATAAACGAGATTATCCTCGGTTTCATATGCTCCAGCAGCAATCATAGTAAAGCTAGGCAATGTAAAGAAAGCTTGTATTTTGTAACCAAGTCAATGATGTAATGCATTGTAAAAGCTTTTATGATGAAATGAGAATGACCTTTTATTAATTCCGCTGCGTTATTTTATTATGTTTATATCAAATCTATGTTTTATGTGTGATGACGACCAACTGTGTGGTGCCCGGGAATGGGGCCTTACAAGTTGGTATTGTAGGATTCTATGTGCCCAAGACACATAAAATATTGATGTGGTTAGTACGTTATGATCCAAGTCGGGTTATACCCAATAACAAGCTTAGCAAACACCAATTAATATTTAATTGATGATATGATCATGCAATTAAATATTTACACCAATTTAGAAAATGGGTTTTCTAAATAAGTTGCATATGAGATGGAACAATTTATGAGGATATTTTGTTCAATAATATTATTTGAAGTATTATACAAATTAGTTGTATAACATCAAATAATAATGAGAGTATACTACTTATACAATTAAATGGTTAATTGTATAAACTAGTTACAAGACTAGACAATGTATGTGTGTATTAGTATTTGACATTTATAAAATTTAACCACCTATTTTATAAATATTAAATACTAATAAAAGAGAATAAAAATCCATTTTTTTTGGCCTTCAAAACCGTCCACTTTCAAGCATGCATGTGCATGTGTAGTGTTCTTTTTTTGATTCTCTTGATAAGAGAATGCACATGCATTTGTCTTCCACTAGCTTGGTCTTGGAGAAAGACACACATGCATTTGTGTCTACCACTACTAACTAGAAAACCCACTCTCACATTCTCATGACAAACACACATGCAACACAAGAAACAAAAGAAATCAGCTCCTCCTCTCTCTCTCTATCATACGGTTTTGGGCAGCAGCATTGAAGGTTTATGAGAGCTGATTTTGAGCTGATTTTGGTTTGTTCTTAGTGTGTTCTAATGACAAGAAAGGTTCTTGTTATTCCATGATCATGACTCTCATCATATGCAACAAAAGAAATCAGCTCTCTCTCTTCTCTCCCTCTAGAACCCACGGTTCTAACAAGCTGAAAAAAGGGGTTTTCAGCAGAAAATCAAGAGGTTTTGGAGCTATTCTTGGTGTATTCTACCTAACAAGAAGGTGTGTTTGCAAGGAGCTTGGGGTATACTAGCTTGAGGGTTCCTTCTTTGGAGTCTTGGCCAAGTTCTTGAGCATCTAACAACTCTTTTCTGTCGAGTTTAGCTGCTGCAGAAAGGTATATATCACAGCTCAATGAAGCTGTGATTTTATGTAGTTTTTCACATGTTCATAGCTTGCTAATTCACATAAATGATCCTTTGTTCTTTGGGTTTGTTTTATACATCAATATGGTCATCTAATGAACATATATTTCAGCTTATAAACAAGATTATAATGCTAAACTTCCGCTGCGTTTTCTGAAAGTTTAAATGGTTAAACTATGATTTTATGTTCTAACAAACCCAACAATGGCATCAAGAGCCGGTTATGTGGATAGCTTGCTTGTTCTTGTCCTTTAAAAATTAGTTTTAGAGGATGATTTTAAACTCATAATAGGCTGATTATGGGCTGCTACATTTCTGTTTTGATGAATCCCCAACTTTCAAGATTATATCATACATGCTTGTGATGAAATCTTGAAAGAAATACATGTTGATAAAATGTTGATTGTTTGGACAATATTTAAAACCAAAAATTTCAGTTTATGTTGGCTGAAATTTGGTGGTTTTAAGTGGGGTTTCATTATATGAATAAATGATATGATCATTGGTTGTTAAAGTGCATAACCTTGCTTAAGGCCTTGTGTGATTTGGATGGTTTTAATGGTTGTTTTAATTCATTCAATTGGGTTGTAATATTTGTGTTTATTATTTGGGTTGTAATTATTTATTCATTTGGTTATGTAATAAATAGATTAGGTGCATTTCTTTTATTAGAAAAATGTATTAGGATATAATTTTTGTAAAAGGAAGATGCACAAAATGAAGACCTAAAGATGGACATCAAAGACACAAATAAAGGGACTTGAAGCATATGGATGCAAGTTTAAGTGGGTGTCTAAGGAGACCTCTATTTTGTGTTGTATTCAACCCTTAGGAAAGACCAAATGACCACACTTGTGATGGCAAACAAGTGTGGTCACAATAGTAGCTATGGTTATGCACATTGTGGTTGTTTATATTATGCTTGTTTGGTTGTTTGTTGTATGATTGTTGTTTGATATTTGGATATGCATAACAAACTCATTAGCAAACTTAAAAAGCTGAAAATTTATGGTTTCTAATCATTAAGTGGTTAATAAGAGGTTATTAAAAGGATTAATGATTTAATAAAAGAGGTTTTATTAAAAATAAACCATAAGATACCTTGCATCTATGGTTCTTAATCATTAAGTGATTAATAAGAGGTTATTAAAAGGATTGATGATTTAATAAAAGAGGTTTTATTAAAAATGAACCATAGGATACCTTGTATTTGAAAGCATGCAAATACAAGGTACATAGAGTTTTCAAAACTAAAATTAATGAAAACTAAAAATCCCTTTTCAAACAAGTTTAACACCGTCCTTTTGCACAACACTTAAGTTATTTGGAAACTCTTAATGGGATAAAGGTCACCTAACCATTTTGAGGGAACTTATGACTTAAGGTGGGAATACCACATTGGTGGGATAAAGGTCACCTAACCACTTGTGTTGGTAAACTCACATGTGTGTGCAAGTAGGGTAACTTGATTTGCAAACCATGTTGAATGGATCACCTAAAATATGGTTTCCAAATGGTGTTGATGGGATTAACATGCCGACTTTGCATATGATGTTTAAAGTCGATCCCATACCCCTAGAAGTTGCAAAAGGTTGCAATTGTCAAATGTTGACTACCTTGTTAATTTGAATAATGGGATAAAGGTCACCTAACCATTATTTGAATGTAACGTTGGATTCTAGATTTTAATTATTAATTGTCTATGAGACATAAAGGGTATTAATAATTAAAATGAAATTTTTCAGAAATACTAAAAAGAACTTTGTAAAAATTTGTAGAATGACCGCAAACAATAATGCTACCACCCCGACCGTCCATACCCTATCACTGAGAACTATTTTAGAGAGGGATCGTCTGAACCATAATAACCTTATGGACCAGTCTCGAAACTTAAGAATTGTTCTCAAGCAAGAGCAAAGGCAAATGTCCTTGACGATCCTATTCCTAACCAACCCGACCCCGACGATGTTGAGGCCAATCCCGATCCCAAGGCAAATGTTGCCAAAGGAGGAGGGCACATCAAAGGCAAAGGGGAAGGGAAGATCAAAGCGGAACCTCCAAAACCTAAGCTTATGAAGCGTAAGGTAACCGAAAACGATCCATGCTTTGAGTATGGTGAGATAGGTCATTTGAAAGGGAATCGTCCAACCTATCTCAATGAGTTGAGAAATAAGAGGGATGCTGGGCAAACCTCAAGCATAACTTTCATAATCCATATTGACTTAAATGTTATTTCATCAAAGCACATGAGTAATTGGATACCACATGTGGAACTCACTATTGCAATCTGTTGCAAGGGTTCAAAAGAAATAAGCACTTTAAGAAAGGAGACTATGTTTTGAAACTTTCAAAAGGTTTGGAAGTTGTTCTTCAAAACATGTTATATGCTCCTAGTTTGACTAGGAACATGATTTAAGTTTCCCTTTTAAAACGATATGGTTATGATTTAAAGTTTGTAAATGATGGTATTTATGTTTATATGGATGATGTATATTATTTCAAGGCTATGCCTTCTAATGATATTTATGAATTGGTTCATGATGATTCGTCCTATAATAACACATTATACCTATCATACACCAAGAGACTTAAAATGGTTTAAGTGACTCTTATTCTTGTCATTGTCATCTTAGTTACATAAACAAGAATCGGAATTGAACACTTTAAAAGAATAGTCTTTTGAAAACAAATGAAAATTGTTCATTTGATAAGTGTGAATCTTGTTTACAAGGTAAGATGACCAACACGCCCTTTAGTGGTACTAATGAGAGGGCAAAAGACTTATTAGGAATCATACATTTGAATGTATGTGGTCCTTTTAAGACAATGACAAGGTATGATGAAACTTACTTCATTACCTTTACCGACGATTATAGTCGCTATGGTCATGTGTACTTGATGGCACATAAACATGAAGAATTTGAAATGTTCAAAACTTCAAGAATGAAGTAGAAAATCAACTTGATAGAACTACCAAAGTTCTCCATTTAGATAGAGGAGGTGAATACCTAAGTGAGGCCTTTTGGGATCATCTAGGAAGTTGTAAGATTGTCTCACAACTTACTTCTCCCGGAACACCACAATATTATGGTGTGTCTGAAAGGAGATCGAACCCTATTGGATATGGTTCGACCTATGATGGCTATAAGCTCACTACCTCTATAATTTTGGGGTTTCGCACTACTCTCCGAGGCTCGTATTTTGAATATGGCCCAAACCAAGAAAGTGGATTCGACGCCTTTTGAAATATGGAATGGAATAGTTCCATCGCTATCATATTTAAAAGTATGGGTTATGAAGCTTATGTTAAGCTTAACACCCAAACCAACTGAAAGTCGATTCACTAAGTGTATATTTGTTGGATATCCAAAAGGACTGTATAGGATACTACTTCTTTGATCCAATAAAGCAAAAGGTATTTATTGCTCAAAAGGCATAGTTCTTGGAAACCAAGTTCCTTATGGAAGGAATGACGCATAGAACAGTGGAATTTGATGAGGATCAAGATCCACAAGCCGATACACGTTTGGTTGACACTAGCTGTCAACAAGAGGTTGTTGATAATGATCAAGAGGTTGATCAATACACACAAAACGTTCATAGATCTGGTAGAGTAAGCATTCCACCTGAAATATATGGATTTTTCATGGATGGATGCTATGAGATTGACTCCGATGAGCCAACTACATACCATAATGCTATGTCCAATTCGGATTGTGACAAATGGCTGGAAACCATGAACGTAGAGATGCAATCCATGTATGACAACCAAGTTTAGGAATTGGTTGACCCTCCACTTAACTCCAAACCAGTTGGATGCAAGTGGGTTTTCGAGAAGAAAACAAATATGCATGGAAACTTGGATACTGACAAGGCTCATGTGTATAAAAAGGCTAGTGGGAGTGTAATCACAATCTTAGTATTGTATGTTGATGACATATTACATTTTGGGAATGACATTCCAACCATGGAAGGTGTTAAAACCTGGCTTGGAAGTTGTTTTTCCATAAAAGATCTCGGTGAAGCCGTCTATATTTTGGAAATAAAGATCTATAGGGATAGATCGAGGCGGTTGATAGGGTTAAACCAAAGTGCATACATTGATAAAATCTTGAAAAGGTTCAAGATGGAAAACTCTAAGAAAGGTATAATACCTATTCAAAGAGGGACAATATTGAGTGCATCTCAATGTCCAAGCTCAAAGGATGAGCAACATCGTATGAAGGACATCCCATATGCGTCTGCTATAGGATCCATCATGTATGCGATAATATGCACTAGACTGGACGTGTCATGCACGTTAAGCATGACAAGTAGATATCAGCAGAATCTAAGTAACAGCCATTGGATGGCTGTTGAAAGTATATTAGAATACCTTAGGAGGACTAAGGATATGTTTCTAATATACGGATCTGATGAAGTGGAACTAGTTGTAAAGGGTTACACGGATGCTAGTTTCGAAACTGATCGAGATGATCCTCGATCACAATCGAGGTATGTCTCCATTATGAATAGGGTAGCATTGTCCACTACAGAATACGAATACATAGCCGCCTCATTAGCAGCTTGGGAAGCTGTTGGATAAAAAGGTTTATCACCAATCTAAGGATGGTCTCTACCATTCAAGACCCCTTACAAATCTTTTGTGATAACGAGGGTATGATTGCTCAAATCAAGGAACCTTACGCACATCAAAAGATTAGGCACAATGAGCGGGGATTCAACTACATAAGGGATGAAGTTGAAAAAGGGAAAGATATGTATTCGCAAAGTTCACTTTGATCAAAATATTGCGGATCCACTCACGAAGCTCCTCGAAAGGGCAAGGCATGAAAGTCATACCTATGCCTTAGGACTTCGATATTCTAGTGATTGGACTTGATCAAATTTTGTATTTGAATATGTGGAACTCTTTATTATTTGAGTGAAATTATTTGGTTATAATGTTTCAATTAATGTTCCAATTTAGCATGTTTAATCCATGAGTAAATTATTTACTCTAAATGTCCGTAGTCGTTCATACTTGTGGGAACAAGTGTGAGGGTAAGACTATTATGAACTTGGATTGGTTGATATTCATAAGGATGAATATAGAGCAATGGGTTGCTAACAAGGTTCATAGATATTTGTGGGATACAAATACTGGACTAACCCGCATCTCAAATTTTACTACATGGAATCTTATCGATTGATCATAAGTAAATTTGAGTAAAGGCGAATATCATTTGGTATCCTCCGACCTGAGATACATATTGGGTTTTGATATTCACTAAGTATTATACCTTGAGCTAATTCTTCACTGTCCTGAAATAGTGGACAGTATATAAGGGTATGTTCAGGTATAACACGAGGTGTTTGTGAGAAACGTATGTAGTCAAGATGGAATTTGTTCCTCTTATTCGTTGAGAGTTAGATGTCTAAGGCCTGATTAAGTTAAATCAACAAGGAATGATCATTCTGTGTCCTTGGATTTAACATGACATCTGTAACAAAAGGATAGATGATTGATTCACCTAAATCATTTCAAGTAGGGTACTTGAATGGGATGATGTTATTGAATGGCCATAGGTCATGCGTATTAAGGGTAGTAAACCGTTGTTAGGCGTTATTTACTGCTTGCATCAATCTTCTATGAATCTTGGGCAAGTGGGAGATTGTAGGATTCTATGTGCCCAAGACACATAAAATATTGATGTGGTTAGTACGTTATGATCCAAGTCGGGTTATACCCAATAACAAGCTTAGCAAACACCAATTAATATTTAATTGATGATATGATCATGCAATTAAATATTTACACCAATTTAGAAAATGGGTTTTCTAAATAAGTTGCATATGAGATGGAACAATTTATGAGGATATTTTGTTCAATAATATTATTTGAAGTATTATACAAATTAGTTGTATAACATCAAATAATAATGAGAGTATACTACTTATACAATTAAATGGTTAATTGTATAAACTAGTTACAAGACTAGACAATGTATGTGTGTATTAGTATTTGACATTTATAAAATTTAACCACCTATTTTATAAATATCAAATACTAATAAAAGAGAATAAAAATCCATTTTTTTTGGCCTTCAAAACCGTCCACTTTCAAGCATGCATGTGCATGTGTAGTGTTCTTTTTTTGATTCTCTTGATAAGAGAATGCACATGCATTTGTCTTCCACTAGCTTGGTCTTGGAGAAAGACACACATGCATTTGTGTCTACCACTACTAACTAGAAAACCCACTCTCACATTCTCATGACAAACACACATGCAACACAAGAAACAAAAGAAATCAGCTCCTCCTCTCTCTCTCTATCATACGGTTTTGGGCAGCAGCATTGAAGGTTTATGAGAGCTGATTTTGAGCTGATTTTGGTTTGTTCTTAGTGTGTTCTAATGACAAGAAAGGTTCTTGTTATTCCATGATCATGACTCTCATCATATGCAACAAAAGAAATCAGCTCTCTCTCTTCTCTCCCTCTAGAACCCACGGTTCTAACAAGCTGAAAAAAAGGGGTTTTCAGCCGAAAATCAAGAGGTTTTGGAGCTATTCTTGGTGTATTCTACCTAACAAGAAGGTGTGTTTGCAAGGAGCTTGGGGTATACTAGCTTGAGGGTTCCTTCTTTGGAGTCTTGGCCAAGTTCTTGAGCATCTAACAACTCTTTTCTGTCGAGTTTAGCTGCTGCAGAAAGGTATATATCACAGCTCAATGAAGCTGTGATTTTATGTAGTTTTTCACATGTTCATAGCTTGCTAATTCACATAAATGATCCTTTGTTCTTTGGGTTTGTTTTATACATCAATATGGTCATCTAATGAACATATATTTCAGCTTATAAACAAGATTATAATGCTAAACTTCCGTTGCGTTTTCTGAAAGTTTAAATGGTTAAACTATGATTTTATGTTCTAACAAACCCAACAGGTATCAGAGCCAAAGTTTAAGTGAAATTGGTAAATTTTCCAAATAAACCTAAACTTAAACTGAAAATGGGACAGAAAGGAAGGGAATGCCATCTAAGTAGCTGCGTGCCATCAGGTATTTTCTTAAAGATTAACTGGTATTATGTGCGCATGTATGTGGTATACTTGTACTGTTAGATTTAGATGCTAGTATAGTCATGACGGGTGTTGCTCAGGGTGCGAAGAGTAAAGTAAGTGACTAATCACAACTGGCCACTGTAATTAGAGACTTACTATACTTAACATAAACTGAGCTATTTCCTTGAATGACCATGTTAGTATTTGAACCTTTCAGTGTATGATAGAAGATGGTCGGTGGTAGATCATCTAAAGCCCCACGTGGTGGAGGCGGTGGCGGAAGTGGTGCGGAACCACGAGCCACAAGAGGAAGACCTAGACTAGAGAAGAAGCTTCCTGAAGAACCTAATACTACTCCTCTGGAGGGAGTGGATGAGAGTGTTGATTTGAGGGCCTCGGTAAAAGAGGCAGTGGTTGAGGAGGTGCACCAGGTCATGCAGACGATCTTACCGTCTGTGATGACCGAAGTGATAAAGGCCGTACGCGAAGATGAGAGGCGAGGGAGGAATCGATCCTCAGGAAGACAGCAACGACAAGAGCCGGAAACGGTTCTTTCTGATGATGAAGAAGAGGAAGAGGAGGAGGAGTCAGTGCCTGAGAAAACACGGGGTTGTAACTACGGGACGTTTATGAGGTGCAAGCCCCCTACTTTTGATGGCTCTAGCACCGCTGCTGATGCTCACCAATGGGTGAGGGAAATGGAGGCTGTCCTCGATATTAGTGATTGCCAGGAGGACAAGAAGGTGAAGTTTGCTACCTATTCTTTTACGGGGTCGGCCTTATGCTGGTGGGACAACATAGTCCAGGCCGAGGGTAGCAGGGCCATTGGAAAGATGAAGTGGTCCGAACTGAAAAGGATGGTGATCGAGGAGTTCAGTCCTCGTCGAGAAATGGACAAGGTTGAGAGAGAGTTTCTGCAGCTGGAGGCAGGGACGATGACCCACCAACAGTACACCACCAAGTTTAATGACATGGCGAGAATGGTGCCAGACCAGGTGACGCCGGTGTCTCGAAAGATCAACCGGTATATCCAAGGGCTGCCGGCCGACATCCGCACGCACTTGATTACTGCCCGACCAAGTACCTTTACGTCGGCAGTAGATTTGGCTGGGCGGCTATACGATGAAAGGGCTAGGGTGGTGAAGGTTGAGAGTGGTAAGAAGGGAGGTGGCGAGAAAAGTTGGCAGGGAAAGAGATTTGGTCGAGGTGATACCTCGACAAGTAACAAGAAGGCAAGGGTGGATGACCGCCGTGTGGTCATATCAAGAGCAGGGTTGAGAAAGTGTGGCCAATGTGAGAAAGAGCACTCGGGGGAGTGCAAGTGGGGATCCAACATCTGTTTCAGATGCGGGAAGGCAGGGCATATGTCGAAGGATTGCCGGATGGGCAAGTGTTTTAACTGAGGGGAAAGTGGTCATATGAGCAGAGATTGCAAGAAGCCGAGGGCTGAGGGCTCCGGGGAGAAGAAGACGGGAGGAGAAGCACCAAGGGCAAAGGCCAGGGCGTTCACGATGACGCAAGAAGAGGCTAGGACGGACCCTGACGTTGTGTCCGGTACGTTCCTGATAAACCAAATTTTAGACACTGTGTTATTTGATTCGGGTGCCAGTAGGAGTTTTATTTCTACTACCTTCTGTGCTAAACTGCCTGTAAGGAGTAGATGCCTTGATGAGCCCTTTGACGTAGAAACTGCTATTGGTAAATCCACTAGGGTTACGGATGTGATAGAGGACTGTGCCGTAGAATTAGAAGGTCATAGGTTTGCTACCAAGTTACATGTGATGCCCCTAGGAGGATTTGATGTTGTATTAGGGATGGATTGGTTAGCGACCTACGAAGCGAATATCATGTGCCGAAGGAAAATGATTAGGCTGACGGCGGCTGACGGAAGTCCGGTGACAATATATGGCGATCGAGTTATGACGATTCCGAAGGTGATCTCGATAGCGGTGGCGGGAAAGTGTATGAGGCGTGGATGTAGCGCCTACTTATGTTATGTAAAGAATGTAGAGACGCCAACACCACAACTATCTGATGTACCAGTTGTGCGTGACTTTCTAGATGTGTTTCCCGAAGACTTATCGGGATTGCCACCTGACCGAGAGATCGAATTCCAGATCGACCTGATACCGGGTGCCCAACCTGTCGCAAAAGCACCGTATCGCTTGGCTCCGACGGAAATGAAAGAGTTGATGGAGCAACTGCAAGAACTGGTAGATAAGGGGGTTCATTAGACCGAGTATCTCACCTTAGGGCGCTCCGGTTCTGTTCGTAAAGAAGAAGGATGGTAGTATGAGAATGTACATTGACTACCGCGAGCTGAATAAGCTGACGGTGAAGAACAGATACCCCTTACCGAGAATCGATGACTTGTTTGACCAACTTCAAGGCGCTAGCTGGTTTTCAAGGATAGATCTTCGATCAGGCTACCAAGATGTATCACGATATGAAGAAAGATTGTTGGTGGCCGGGTATGAAACGTGATGTAGCGGAGTACGTGAGTAAGTGCCTCACTTGTCTTCAAGTGAAGGCGGAACACCAGAAACCGTATGGGAAAATCCAGCCGCTGGATATACCCGAATGAAAGTGGGAGCATATCACCATGGATTTCATCACGAAACTACCACGTACCCCGAAAGGGTATGATGCTATATGGGTGATAGTTGACCGTTTGACGAAAAACGCCCACTTCTTACCGATCCGCGAGACGTATTCATCTGAAAGATTGGCGGATCTGTTCATCAAAGAAATCGTAGCTCGTCATGGCGTGCCGGTGTCCATTGTGTCGGATCGTGACACACGTTTTACATCGAAATTTTGGAAAAGATTCCATGATGCGATGGGGACGAGACTACATATCAGCACAACTTATCACCCTCAGACGGACGGCCAGTCTGAGAGGACGATCCAGACACTCGAAGACATGCTTCGGGCGTGTGTGATCGATTTTGGAGGAAGTTGGGACGATCACTTGCCGTTAGCAGAATTCTCGTACAATAACAGTTATCATGCCAGCATTGGCATGCCACCCTACTAGATGCTGTACGGTAGGAAATGTAAGACGCCCGTATGTTGGGGAGACATTGGGCAGAAGGAACTGGGAGGTGTCGAGGTAGTTGAAGCAACGACTGAGAAGTTAGAAAAGATCAAAGC